>OW679201.1:31530963-31983012 GCA_940337035.1 Agriotes lineatus
GCTGTGCTTCTGCCACATCTAATTCTTTTATGTAAAATTCTGGCCCTCTACAAAATTTCAGGAACATCAGCTTACTTTATGAAACCGTGTTACCACAAAAATACTTCATAAAAGTAAGTTGATCTCTCTGAACTTCTGTATGGGATTATAATTTTATATTTTGAAGAACTTTCCTTGATGATACTTTGATGTATTTATACTGCAAATGGTACTTTACCTGAAAAAACAAGTGTTTTACCGCTCGCTTATGAGGATGCATGAAGACTCATTCAATATTTTAGTATTAAGGCTTTGGACTCGAAATTTTACCAAGAAAACTGCCACATGCAGTTTTTCCGTCATTTTAAATACACCCTGCAAAACCAGTTTGCGTTTGATGATGGCTTTTACAAATGAATATTTTTTTTTGTAAAAGGTCAAAGGAGTAGTAGGTATATATTACCATTAGGACGCATTAGTTACAGGATCAATCTGTCAATGTGGACTTATTGGGACTCGTCGTTGTGCTTTTATTTGCATTTTTATCCTCATAGGATCAGAGATCAAACTTGCAAATCTTATATCATTATTGCCAGAATGTGGAACTACTGAGCTAGCAAACCCGTCTACTAATTTAGTGTTAAAACTTCAAGATTAGGATTTACTTTCTTATCATTAGATAACACAGTAAGTACTAATTATTTTATTTAATTTTTTCTGGAAATTATGTTGAGTTTTTAAGCTATTTTGTATAGATACACAGACATCTTAATTATTTGTTGTTCTAAGATGATGAAATACAATTTACAAGTATCATAATATGCTAACGCAGGGCTTGTGATGTGCACTATAGCAAGCAGGACACTGCTGCCTCTACTAGGTCGATCCCGTCTGCTAAGGACTGGATTCCTAGCCTTTAAGAATGAAGAAGCATAAACACTTTCTATTCTTAATTAACTTTTAAATATGTGTTATATCGTACTAACAATTTATACCAAAGGTTAAGATTTTATTATCGATAAAGAATACTACATAATTCACAATTAAAAGCAATTTTATTTTATATTACCTTCTATAAGTTACAAATACATACACATCATGCATATCCCCATGTATGATTATATACAAGCATATTTAATACTGAATCTTAAGCTCCCACACAATTTATGCATACCTACTTGTAGCAACACATTTAAGTATAACTGTAACTCAATGGTAACGTGATAGAAGTAAAGGAAAAAAATATGAACTTGCTATTTCTTTGACCCACATCATTTTAGGTATAGCTGGCGAAAACACACAAGTGCTCGCAAGTAAGAGCAAGGGAGAGCACCATAAATCAGTAAACAGCCCCACATCGATCGTAAATGTCATTTGTGAATATTTGCAATGCGTCTCGGACAGGCTTTTCAAACATCCTTGTTCAATTTTCACACTACACTGATCAATTTTAGTATTTTTCATAATTCATATAGTTACAAAGTAACTTTTTTTTTAATTTAACTTAATTTCAGTTCCCTTCATTTCTGATACGTTTTATAACATCCAATACTCGTAAATTCAATATGACTATCTCTTTTCCCTACTTACTCTTCTACATAGGATTTTATTTCTTGATCCATACACCTGGCCAAATCATGTTTTCCTTCTGCTTTGAATTCAAAAGCAACAGACTAATTGGATTTTGCTCTTGTATGTTTCCTTTGTATTTATATCTTTATATTTCTGTGTTGTTTTATATTTACTAACAGAACACAAATAAAATTATTCACGTCAGCTTCTCTGAAAGCTATCTACATGGTATTTTTAGTTGACTTGAAATTAGCTGGCTGATTGAACCGCAAAAGTCAAGACAGGCCTTTAGTCAGTATGTGTCTTTACATGTTTAGCTAAAGAGAATTTCGTTGCAGCTTTATATTCGCAAAACGAACATGTATAAGGTTTTTCTCCGGTATGCGATTTCATATGTCTAACTAAAGCACATTTTTGTGCTGTTTTATACTTGCAAATAGAGCATGAATAAGGTTTCTCTCCAGTGTGCGTTCTCATATGATTAACTAAATGATTTTTTCGTGCTGTTTTATACTCACAAATAGAACAGGAATAAGGTTGTTCGCCTGTATGCATCTTCATATGGTACACTAAAATAGTTTTTTGTGATGCTTTATATTTGCAAAACGAACATCTATAAGGTTTTTCTCCTGTATGCGTTTTCATATGTCTAACTAAAACACTCTTTTGTGCTGTTTTATGTTCGCAAAAAGAGCATGAATAAGATTTTTCTCCTGTATGCGTTTTCATATGTTTAACTAAAAAATCTTTTCGTGCTGTTTTATACTTGCAAATAGAACAGGAATAAGGTTGTTCGCCTGTATGAGTCTTCATATGGTACACTAAATTACTTTTCTGTGCTGCTTTATATTCGCAAAACGAGCATGAATAAGGTTTCTCTCCTGTGTGCGTATTCATATGTTTAACTAAATAATCTTTTCGTGCAGTTTTATATTCGCAAATAGAACAGGAATAAGGCTGTTCTCCTGTATGGATCTTCATATGGTACACTAAAATACTTTTTTGTGATGCTCTATATTCGCAAAACGAACATGTGTAAGGTTTTTCTCCTGTATGCGTTTTCATATGTCTAACTAAATTAATTTTCTGTGCTGCTTTATATTCGCAAATAGAGCATGAATAAGGTTTCTCTCCTGTGTGCGTATTCATATGTTTAATTAAATGATCTTTTCGTGCAGTTTTATATTCGCAAATAGAACACGAATAAGGTTGTTCTCCTGTATGCATCTTCATATGGTACACTAAGGCACCTTTTCGTGCTGCTTTATATTTGCAAATTGAACATCCATAAGGTTTTTCTCCTGTGTGCGTTTTCATATGTGCAATTAGATAACTTTTACGTCTTGCTTTATATGCACAAATACAACATTTATAAGTAGTTCCTCCTGCATGCGTCTTCATATGGTTCACTAAATCACCTAGAAAACGAATAAGGTTTTTTACTTCTATTAGTTTTCAAATGATTAACTAACTCACATTTCCCTGAAGTGTTATCTTCACCAATGGAAGATGTGTAAAACTGTTCCTTATGAGTTGTAATATGTTCCAAGAAACTACCCTCGTCTTTGGCTTCATATTCACAAACCTTGCAAAGGAACTGTTCTTCGATGTGACTTTCACTTGCTGCACACACATCAAACGGTTCATCCTTTACATCAACTTCCTCTTGTTTAATATCCAATTCGTGACAAGCTGTTGTGTGAATAGCATTTTGAATGATCTCTTTCTGAACATGTAAGTTTGCGACTATTTTACTTTCATTCTTTGTCAGTGGTTGAAGACACATACTGGTTATTGCATTATATTCAACTAATTCATGTTCCACGTTCATTATTGCAAGAAAAATGGAAAATCCAGATGTAATAAATGTACCATCTGAAAATAAAATGTAAACCTGGTTATATTTAATGAAACATATTAACAAGCTTCCTATTCTCAATAAAATATTCTTGCTCACATGGAATAACATGAAATTCGAAGAAGTAATTCGTTCAGAGAATGAGCTAGCATTAAATTACTACACTAATTACCATCAACCACCATTACTTTCTGGATGTGGCAAGTTCGGTTAGAGCAAATAGAATTCAAAAGAACTACAGTAGTATATAGTGTGTCAACTTAAATGTATACATAGTGGGCCAAAAACATCTGTACAAAATTGAAATACTCGTATTTCCAATAATAATGGTTCAATTCAAGAATTTCTTCGAAAAACGAAATGCTTACGCTTTGACTATTGAAAACATATCTTACTTGCGATAATACAAAGCTTCAATTCTATGTTATATCACATTAATAAGGGCAATTGAAAAACTAGGGTTTTTAGTAACATACTATGCATCTGACGAAGGAAGAGCCCTGGTTAAATGCTGTCTGTGTGGTATAAGATTAAAAAATGTCTGGTCAAATCAGCATTTACAGTTTCACAATTAAATGACCTTTACAGAGTTGTTACACAAGATGGTTTTTTGAGGTTAGGTATATGATTCTAGATTTCTTTTAAATTTTAATTGAAATTATATTTATTTCATACTGATGTTAAAAATTACATTTTTCGGATTATTTATGGTACAAAAAATGGAACATTAAAGTATTAGTACTTTAATGTAAAATATTAAAGTTCAAGTACTTTAATAGTAGTTTATTTATCTAGAACGAAAAGTGGCATTTTAAAGAACAAGAAAGTTGTTTACGGCCGAGGCGTCAGCCGAGGGCAGAATTACTTGCGAAGACGTTTAAAAACACGACGAGCGACGCACGCTATCTATCGCCATTCGGTTTTTACTTGAACTTCAAAAATATTTGTGGCGTAACGTTGTGCTGATATAGACGTAATGTTGGTATATGTTTGTGCGTTGTTTTAATTTTAACCTAGTTTTAGGAATAAACTTTCCAACCTTTGAAAGAAAATTATTGATTGACTACGTCTTATTACAAATTGTTATTAAAAATACGATTTTTTAAATATGAGCTAATTATTAAGAAAAACGTGTAAAGAGTTTTACACGTAACTTCCCTCACGCGAATTACATTAATTTGGAAATACAAAAACACAAACATTGCAATCGTTAAAATTTTAACCTTCGGTCCCTTTTTATACCCCAATATATAGATAGTGCCTAATGAATTTGAGAATAATTTTTCTCACTATTACTTAGGGTTTGAGAGACAAATGCAATTTGGCTATCAGATCCATTGGGATAAATATGTAGGACAACTCCAAGTCTATAGCGAGATGCTTCAGCTGCGAGAACCAATAGCCTCAAGGGATGAAGCAGAGCTAGAACGTGGTCTGATGAAACTTCCTTTTTCATTGGTGAAATGAGTCTTGATATTCACCTGTCCATTTAAAAGATACATTCTTTTGCAAAATATTATACAATGGCAAAAGGTTCTTTGCTAAATTTGGAATTAATCGAACATGTTATTTATTTTATTCTGTTTATTGATCAAAATCCACGTGGAGTACATGAAATCACATGAAAATATGAAGAGGATGTTGTGTATCTATTGTTAAGATTCTTATAATTTTATATTGTTAGAAAAAAGTTATAATCGCTTTGGATTTAGAAAAGAAGTGTTTTTCCAAGAAAAAATAGATGATTACTGACACAAAAAAGTGTTATTAACTAATTTTGCCCGCAGTCAGCCCTAAAAGTGTACGCCAATACATTTTGGTCCTTTCACGCTTTCTACCGGTGCAATAAGCAAAGCTTTCTAAAAACAACATACTTCAATTGCCATATTTGTTGCATTTAACAATGTTGCATTTAAACCTAGAAGCAATGTGGTTTTGGTTGCCACTGAAAGCAAACTGTAATTTTACTTGATGAAAACAGTTTGGCATATTATGTAGTTTACTGAAACCTGATTTTCAATATTTCCTGTTATGCACATGATTAATTTTATGTACACTTTTGTTCATTAAAGTGTTGTACGGCATTTATAAATATGATTTAATGCCACAAATTTAAAAAAAATGTTGCATATACAAATATGATTAAAGTATACATCTAGGTCTACGTAGTTAATAATACAGTGTACGCTAGGGCCGTAACTAGACAAACTTTTATTGTAGGCAAGCCAAAATTTTTGAGCCCCTCAGTACACTAACGATAGAGGTGACACTGAAGTTACTGTATGATTTTTACATTTATCGCCGGATATATGATGCAATGTATTCAAAACACACAGATAGGTATTCAAAAATGAATTTAACATTTTTAATTAAAAAGCTTTAAACATAAACAACTAAATGTTAACATAATAAAATACAACACAAATAAAATAGGAACAGAAAACAAAAATCTGTAAAAGGCTTTACTAAGAACTTCCCTTTCAAGTGGACATTGTGACACTAAACAATTCTAAAAAGCAAAGGAAAATAATAATACTGAAGCAATAAAACACTTGCTAATGCGAATTGCATCAATTTTCAAATAAAAAAAACATTACCGGTAGTGGGATTCGAAATGCAGCGCCTGCGAATACCATTTCGTTTCTACCGTCTGATCTACTGGATCATCCAGGATCTCTCGGATCGCGGCTATATTAAACTGAACACACTTACTCTTACCCCCTTTTCGTTCTTTATACATTTACCCTGTAACTGTTGGGTTCCATTTTCGTCAAGTGTAAAGCCTGAAGTATGTGCAAATTATTACTTATATCTATTTCTAGTGTAAAGCAAAAATAAATAAAAATGTATTTTTAAGGTTCTCACCTTATGCTGGGTCTACTATATGCTCTTTTCTTTCAAATGTAAAAACAGAGTTATGTGTAAAATATTACTCTCATTTAAGTAGTAGTTCCGGAGTTAAAACAATAATTAAAATAATTTTATTTTTTAAGCTGCTCACGCTGTATATATTTTACCGAAATCTTCTCGGTTTCATGCCAGGAAGGCATATAATCTGCATCCAAAATATCATATTCTTCCAACAATTCAGTTTTTGTGTTATACCGCTAACAGACGGAATTAAGAAAACCAGTTTTTCGTCATCTAAGGACCGTGAAACGTGAAGATTTGAAGAAATCTTGGAAAGTGATTTTTTCGTGATTACAATACTTCTTTCGTCTTTTAGAAGAGGGAAGTAAAAAGTACATGTTATTATGTAGTCAGTTTACAAATCTCTATATATGTATAAACATGTCGTGTACCTGCGTCTCTGAGTCGCCATTTCATTGGCACCGATCGGGCGCATTTCGCCCAAAATCGGAACGCCGCGCCGCTGCGTCATTTATAACACAACGATAAGCATATGTATTTATCAGTAAACAAGAGTTCGAATCCCACTGGCTGCAATGTTTTTTTTTTAGTTTTCCAAATTCATATAATTCGTTTTTTACTTTCTTTTACGATAAAGGAAGCTTTAAAGTGGCCTGAACCCAAAAAACATATTTTTGTTCATTGGTATGTCTGTCTGTCTGTGTGTGTGTCTGTCTGTCTGTCTGTGAACAGAATAACCCAAAAAAGAAAAGAGGTATGGCGTTGAAACTTCATATATAGGTTTTGTGTACTATGTAGATGCGACAAGCTTCTGAAGAAAATCGCATAACCGGAAGTAGATGTTTACTCTTGTGATTTTTCAGTTTTTTTTTCGATTTTTTCAAAAACGGCTCTAACGATTTTTTTCAAACTGCACATTTTTATTACATTATTAATGTGTATTGAAGTGAGATAGGCGATTTTCCAGTTCAATACTTCTAAAATGGGTTTCTTTTGTTTTTTTTTTGCTATTTTCTTTATTAACTTCTATTTTAAATAGAACACCCGATATATTATTACATTTTTGAATTCAGCTTAAAATTCTAGAGAAAATTTGTCGCTTTACCTAACGCTCTATTTTGTACCGTTTTTGTAGAATTTGTAATTTTTTAAAATTTTTGACAAATGCTTAAAAATTTAAAATCAAATTTTTGGCTAATTATAAGATCATTGTAAAAGGAAGTTGTGTGCGTGTATCACACCAGATTTTTTGATTATATCCCTCCACCTCCTCCTGTCCATGGCTACTTCTTCCCAGTTGCGAACTCCAATTTCCTTTAGATTTGCTACCACTGCCTCCATTCACTTTCTTTTCGGCCTTCCTCTTCTCCTCTTTCTCTTCACTCTGTGCTCCATGACTTGTCGTGTTGCTCTTTCCTCTCCTAGCCCTCTTACATGACCTAACCAACGCATCCTTAGGCCTTTAATTACCCCTCCTATAGATGGTTGCCCATACAAGTCTATCACCTCTCCATTCATTTTCCTTTCCCATCTGTCTCCTACTTTCTTGCCTTTGAATACCCTTCTTAGCACTGTTCTTTCCCATATTTCCAAATTTTTGTTCCGTTTTGGAAAGAGATCACATCTCACTCTTGTACGTAACTGTTGATCGCACTACTGTTTTATACAGCCTAATCTTAGCATTTCGCGGTACACTATTAGATTTTAAAAAAGGTAACAGAAATCCCGCACTTTTATTACCTTTCACTATCCTTTCACCTATTTCGTTTTCATCTCCGCTCCCGTTTGATAGCTTCGCTCCTAAATAGGTAAAATTCCCAGCTCCTTCGATTTCGTTCACCTTGTCATCTCCCGATTTGAATATTAAATTTCTGCTCTTCTGTTCTCTTTCCCTCTTGCACTTCCATGTACATAGTCTTCTCCATGTTAATTCACAGACCAATATCCTTTGCAACTTTATCCAATTTCTGTAGCATTTTTATTATTTCGTACTTGCTATTGGCAACTATAGCTACTTCGTCGGCAAACGCTACTATTTGTTGTCTATGGTGGTGTAAAGTTCCGTTTGTGTGGAACTCACACTTCCTTCCAATCGGTTCCAACAGTAAATGAAATAAATCTCTGGACAAAGGGTGTCCTTATCTCGGTCCCTGATGAACTCTAAAATTCTGTGAAGTGGTTTCGTTAATCCTTACTTTATTGTTCGTTTCTTATAATGTCATCTTTATTAGTCTTATTAACTTTGCGGGTATTCCTAAATTTATTAACGCGTTATACAGGTTGCTCCTATATACCGTATCATACGCTCTCCTAAAATTTATATACACCAAATGCAACGGTAGGTTGGACTCATAGCTATTTGATATTAACTGTTTAATCACAAAAACCTGGTCACTTACCTACCTATTTGACCGAAACCCACACTGGTAATCAACTATCAAGTTTTCTGCTGTTTTCTGTGACTTTCTACGTAAACAATTTCCGAACACTTTGTAAACTATGTCCAACAATGCAATTCCTCGATAGTTTTCACACCGGGTTACGTCTCCCTTCTTGTGTATTGGGCACAGTATTGCCTGTGACCAATCTTTTGCCATCGCCTTCCGTATCCTCTCTATCAATTTGTACAGCTTTTAGTGCAAAATCTCACCACCTAGTTTCAACAATTCTGCAGCGACTCCATTCTCTCCTGGACTCTTTATTCACAGGTGATTTATCTCTTTCTTGACTTCCTCTTGTGGGAGTACTTGTGTTACCCCCTTCTCCTGTTCTTCTGTTCCTTCTCTTTCGTTTTCCACCATATTAGTTTCTCCATCCTAGCCCCTTACAATTTCACTAAAATACTCAACCCATCTGTTCAGACTTCCTTCTGTGTTTCCCACCAAGTTTCCTCCTTTATCTCTGCAAATAAGCGGCCTACCTTTTTCCTTATTTTCCCTTTTTTTTTTAAATTTCGAATATCCTTCCTAATGAAGTTTTCCTTCAATTTTTATATTTCTTCTTCCATTCTCTTTTTTCTCTACATACTTTTTTTGCTTCCTTTCTGGTACCCTCATATCTTCTCTTATTTTCTGGGGTGTTTCTTCTCATCTTCTCCATCCTCGTTTTGTTTCGTATTTCAATGGTTTTTACACATTCCCCATCGAACCAATCGGCGCACTTTTTTTAGTCTCGGTCTGTCTTAAACTCTGACTCCTCCTTTATTGCTTTCTCTATATTTTTCCAATATGTTTTTATACTCTTGTAACGTTAGCTTCCGTATAAATTTGGTTAAACAAATATTAAATAATATATTCAAAATTATACATCGATCATCTAAGCGTTATCGTAAATTACGGCGTGTCAATGTCCAGGGAGATAACAAGCGTGGACTCCAGGCTGAGCTGAAAGATACAAAAGACGCACAAAGGCGAACCGCGCGCCGTTCCTCCCCCATCTAGGAATATCCAAAGCCACATAAAAGCAGTTGCAGCGCTAATTTTGAGAGACTCTTCACGAGATTTTTTACAGTTTCCCAGAGACTCCGATTCCAGATTCCGTTCCCGATCCCCTTCGTGTTCCCTCCCTGTCCAAGAAGAATAATTATTATTCTTAACCTGAAACCGATATCCTCCCCAGTATTACCCGGAAGATCCGTTCCGAAGCTAGTTTGATCTGGCAGGCTTCCACGAGGCGCCCAAATCGCTAGTTTATATGCCTCCATAAAAATACCGAAGTTAGCTTGACTCGGTGGTTCTATGAGACGCCCACGTCGCTAACTTAAATTCCCAATACCTAATATATATCTGAACAAATATCTCCGATTTGAGTTACCCGATGGAAGTAATTTTTGACATCCTCATCAGAGGGCTGGAATTTCACACTCTCATTCATATTTTGTAGGCTCCCTTCTAACCCCTTTCTGTATTTCTCAATGCATCCTTCGCTTTTCAGTTTGCTCTTATTATATGTTACCCTTTTCCCCCTTGTCACCGTTTAAAGTTGACTTTCCTTGTTCCATTTTTAACCGGATTAAGAAGTGGTCAGTGTCAGCGTCTGTTCCTCTGTAGCTTCTTACGTCCCTAATAGCACTGATATGTTGTGCTTCTACCACCACATGACCAATCTGGTTGAGGGTCCTCCCATCTGGTGATATCCAGATTCCGAGGTGTATGTCTGTATGTTTAAAAAGTAGTTGAGGCAATTATCATATATCTTTCTGTGGCAAAATCTATTACCATTTTCCCGTTTTCATTACTTTCGGTATGTTTGCTATACTGACATATGACTGGTTTATATAACGGTTCTCTTCCAATTTTAACATTATATTATCTTGATGCAAATTCTCCACCTCTTCGTAGTAAGCACTTTATTCTTCTTGATCTCTTTCTTCGAAGGGAGCATGTACATTAATTATGCTTATATTTCTAAATTTCCCCTTCAATCTTATACAACTGCTTCAAACTATTTATTACCATAAAACCCGTTCCAAACATCCGTTGCTCACCCCCACTCTTAAAATATATAAACTCTCTCATATCCTCTATTCTTATTCCGCTTTGCTTTGTCTCCTGTAACGCTATAATATCTATTTTGTATCTCCGCACTTCTTCCATTAAAATTTTCATTGCTCCGTGGGTATAGGTTCCTCTTACATTCCATGTTCCCATTATGATGCTGTTCTTCGTTTTATTCCTCCTTTTCGCAGTTCTTTTCAATGCATTTGTCATCATATTTATCTTCCGCCCGGCTTGTGCTTCTCCAATCCGTTTTTTTAAGTGTTACCAGTCCATGTTTCTACCTTTTTTGATACCGGGTTCCATTTCCACTAAGTGTTGTTAATGCTTATTTTTTGGTATGCCACTCTAACAGTATGCCCCTTCCCTTTCTCTTCTTTCGCCATATCTCGTAAATCCTTCTGTATTTATGTCCCCACCATACAAGGCTATGAAAATTTTCTCACCTGCTTATCCAATTCGGTCAGGAGTAGCTTCTGACTCTCTGCATGCGCTTACTGCTTCAACTAAATTAGGGTGCTTCTGAAAAACACTGCAGAATTTGGTTTTTCCAAGTCCAAATGGGGCCGATGTAATGTCACACACCCACTATATGCATGAAGAAATAGAATATCTTGTGGATCATATTTGAATGAATTTGATGAATAAAAGTAGGCCAAACGTCAGTGGAATAAATTGTTAAGAGAAACTTGTTTTTGAGTTGTTAGTAAATTGTTTACCTTCGAGACTCGCTATTTCGGTAATTATGAGGTTTAGAAAAAAATTTAAATTATAGAATCTAATTACAAGATTGGTTGGTGCTTATGCCTGCTGAACCACTGCGGTTAGCACATATTAATATTAGATCTCTTGTACCTAAGTTTTATATGCTTCGTGATTTTTTAGACGAGTCTGCTATTGATGTATTGGCTATCAGCGAAACTTGGTTAAATAATAACATAAGTAGCGATCTCATACGTATATCTGGTTATGATCTTATTCGGAGCGATCGTGTGGAGAGAGCAGGTGGTGTTTGCATCTACTTAAAAAATAATTTTAATTATTCAATTGCCAGTACAGGTACTCCTAATATCGAGGGAGTATGGTTAACTATAAAGTTAAACAAATTAATTTTGGGAGTTGGTGCTGTATATAAACCTCCCAATCAGAATTCTAAACTGTTCTGTGATGAGTTTGAGCAAGTATGTACTCAGTTGTCTTTTGTTTCAGATAACCTCGTCTGCCTTGGGGACGTTAATATACATTTATTAGAACCTACCACACCTGATTGCATATACGTAATCTGCAGACGCATAAGGTATTATGACAACTGTTCGGCTACAATCGGTAATTGATTAATATGGAGCCAATGAACGTTTATGTAAAGTGCAGACACAGAGGGGCATTAGACGTCTGCAGTTTACTCAGTGGTTTCGCTTTGACATGCTATATCTTGTTTTCCGCGTAGTCAAAGAACTAGTTGTTAGTTCGTGAAAAGACTATTTAAAGTGCCGGCTAAAATTACTATAAATTGCTTAAATATGGAAAGTATGCTCCCAGAAGACTACGAGTAAAAATTTATAAACGATACAACTGTTAGATTAAATCTAACTAATAAGAAGTAGTTGAGGTTAGCTTCGCATGTTTATATTTCAACCAACCAAAGTTTACAGACCGAAAAAATGCCGGTAGATATACAAATACAACCTGTATCTAACCAAATTTAGCGCTTACAAAATGTAATTTTTCGAAAACAGTAAAAAAGGTGACATTTTCATTTTGTTTTCAATGTATGAAGCGATTCATTTTTGTACACACAATACAGACACGCACAACAGGACGCAAAATACTTTTACGTTCTAAAACGTCCAGTTGTTGAAGTCCGAAGTCCCTTTCGACCAAATTTTGAGTTACAAGGATCACTATGCAAAAAATAACGTGAACAACACATATGAAAGCAACTTATTTTACTCATTTGCAAATTCGTGAAAAACAGTATGACTTTCATAACTAGTTGTACAATACACTATTGGGTTCTAAATACAAAAATAACTATTTATTGAACCACTGTCCTAAGTGAATTATTTTTAACATCGATGTTAAGAGTTAGTCCAAGAAGCGTGCATTCTTACATGAGAGTGCAGAAAGTAAGTACTTTCTGCACTGTCGTAGGAGTAGCATATTATTATACTAGTTTAATAAGAGGGCCCATTGTAGCACGAGTGGGTTTGGGGCACGAGGTGAGTAACGAGGAGTGCTCCAATAGAACGAGAGCTGCAATAATTTTGTTTCTATTTTGCATTTAGAATAACTCCATTCTAGCAACCAAATGACGTCATTTAAGTGTTAGAATAAGTCGCTATAGAATGACGTCATTCGTGTGCTAGAATGGAGTTACTCTAAATGCAAAATAGAAAACATTTTTATTTTTAATTTATAAAATGGTATAAAGCGGCACAATAGAAAAAAATAGTATAAAACACTAGTTGCAGAAGGTCCTTCAAGCACTCATTTGTTCCTCAACTCGCAGCTATGCTGCTCATTTCGGAATTTCAAATTCGTGCTTGAATAGATGCCTTCTGCAACTTGTATTTTAATATACTATTATTAAACGAGGATAATACACTAATGTTATTTACTTTCCACAAAACTAATCGAAAACTTTTAATTATGACATTTCATAAATATGATAATCTGTCAGTTGGCTGAAACAAGGTAGGCCGTTTCAATGTTTTTGATATGAAAATAACAATACAAAAACTGTGCTTTGATATACTCCATTATCGAACTGTTTTCGATGTTATAATAACCACATTGTGACATTACTATACGTAAATAGTATATTTGTCGCCAAAAGATAAAAGTATAGTTTCTTTTCGGGGGATGAAGATTTGACCACGAGCAGTGTCATAGTAATTTTACGAACGAAAAATTTTATCGCAAGAAGTAAATGTTATTTTTTCCACAAATATAAAAATAATTAAATTTACATTATGTATTGCAAAAACTACAAATGAATTTAATCTGACCGTTTTATTTATTCATTTCCATAGCAACGCGCACTTTCTTCTGTAGAGTGAAATAAAGAGCTACTTTATAAACGCAAAACTATCTAATAAAGCACTATTTTATAACTCAGTCAAACATAAAGTAATTTTTACCCTCGTAAAACTACCACTCTGGCAAAAAAATCACTTTTTGTACAACTGTCATTAAAAACGACATTTCTGTTCCAGGTAACTACACTTATATACGTCAAAATTAAATATTATGAGAGAGCACCTTAAAAGTAAACACTTTTAACATGTGTTAAAAATACTACTTAGTAAACTAATATTTGTCAGGTAACTAATGAAAATCAATAATTTTCAGTTGTTCGACAGCTCGTTATTTAAAAAAAAATAGTAACGCTTTCTGTATTCTAATCAAATGTCAAAACTAACATGATTATTTTGAAAAATGTTCACCACGATTTGCTATATTATACTCAAATTAATAAAAGTTACATTTAGTCCATAAAATAATTTTGCTGATTTTTAGTGACAGTTGTATAATAGTATATTGTACAACTAATTATAAAAATAATACTTTTTCACGAATTTGCAGTTTTCTTAACGATGGCGAAGTCCGAATGTATCAAGCAAATAAGTAAAAAAAGTTGCCTTCATACGTGTTGTACACATTTTTTTTTTGCATAGTGATCGCTGGTAACTCGAAATTTGGCCGAAAAGCAGTCATATTATAAACATGCAGTAACGCGAGAAAATTCTTATTTCAAAGTTAAATAATAAAATCTAATTAGACCTGACCAAAGCTTCGTTTAATCGGAATAAACCGAACATTTCAAGAAAACACACAATAATAATAATAGTCTCTATTTATCTACTCAAGATACAATAAATAAGAAAAGATAGTGGTCACGGTGCTTGCGTAAAGTGCAGACGTATTATAATTCAACACGTCTGCAGTTTACTTCTGTTTTGATTGGCTGTACGACTTCGGAAGAAACGATGTGATGGGTTATACCTTATGCGTCTGCAGATTACGTATATGCCACCTGATTCCATATATTATAAACAGATGCTTGAGAGCTTAGGTCTTACACAAATAATTACTGGGCCAACTCGGCTTGGAATGTCGCTTTTGGATCACATTATGATTTCGGACGTGGATATGGTTTTGGAATGTGGTACTAGTGAGCCTATGTTTGCGGACCATGATGCGGTGTATTGTAAGTTGCTTTTAAAAACAGTTCAAAATCTACCGTCTATGAAAATGATTAGAAGTTTCAAAAATTTTAATCTTGACTCTTTTTTAACAGATGTACAACAAGTAGCATGGCAAAATATCTTCTACATTGACGAAATAGATCAAAAAATTGCCTATTTAAATTACAACATCTTGCATATTATTGATAAACATGCTCCTGTAAAAACAATTAAATGTAACAATAAAAAAAATCACCATGGTTAACAGATAACACTAAATTGTTAATGCAACTTAGAGACAAAGCTTATAGGAATTTTAAGAAAACGAAATCATCAAGTCATTGGAATTACTATAAATCGCTGCGTAATCTAACTAATAAAACTGTTAAACTAGAAAAAAAGGCTTATCTCGAGCATAAACTAAGTAATAGTGATTATAAGAGTATGTGGAACGAACTGAAAAAGTTAAACATAGCAACTCGCAATACGTGCCATGATTTACCGCTGCACCTATAACGGCCTGAGGAAATTAACGATTATTTTCTCAGTAGCATAAATACTAGTGTTAACAGTGTTAATAACGATATTGATAACTATTATGTTCACAAACAAAGCTCAAATAACTTTAAATTTTACTCAGTAGGTACTGACATTGTATTAAAAATTATCGATGATATTAAAAGTAACGCATATGGCTGGGACGGTTTGAATATTAAAATTGTTAAACTTTTTTGTTCTAAAATTATTCCTTATATAACTCATATCATTAATACTTGCTTATCTACTAGTACTTTTCCAAAGCCGTGGAAAAAGGCCGTAGTTGTGCCCATTCCGAAGATATCTGCCCCGAAGGAATTTGGGGATTTGCGGCCAATTAGTATTCTCCCTGTCCTGTCAAAAATTTTAGAGAAAGTAATACATTTTCAATTTCGTTCTTATTTGGCAGATAATAATATTTTACCAACACACCAATCTGGATTTAGACCTGGTTACAGCTGCACTACCGCCCTGCTCAATGTCACTGATGACTTAATGACAGCAACTGATCAAAATAAAATGTCTGTGTTAGTTCTTTTAGACTTCAGCAAAGCTTTTGATACCATCGATCACATTTTGTTAAAAATTTAAAAAAACATTGGTCTCTCAGATAGTGCTGTTGCTTTATTTAGAGATTATTTGACAGGCAGGGAACAGAGCGTCAGGCTGCAGTTGGAGTCGTCAGCATACAGATCAGTAACTAGGGGCGTTCCACAAGGGTCTATCCTAGGTCCACTTTTATTTACAATCTATACACATGGTCTTTGTGATGTAATTAAAACTTGTTCACTGCATATGTATGCTGATGATACACAGCTGTACCACTCTTTTGAATACAACGATTGGCAGCAAGCCTTGAGCGAGGTCCAAGCCGATTTAAACGCCATTGCTACGACATCTTTAAATTACCATTTGATAATAAATCCTCTAAAATCTGTGATAATGATGTTTGGCAATAAACAGAGGGTGGAAGAATTAAGGTCTCAAGTACATTTAAGCATCAATAACCAACTTATACCTATTCGGCCTGAAGCAAAAAATCTTGGTTTGATTCTAGATAATAGTTTTAGATATAATGCTCACATAACTCGATGTGTTAAACAAGCATACGCCTTGCTTTGCAACACTCTAGTTTTAAGCCATTTTAATTTTTGTTCTCAATTATATAGACCTTGTCTTACTAGGGAAGCTTCTGAGAAAATTCAACGAGTTCAAAATTCATGTATACGTCTTATCTACGGAATCCGGAAATTTGATCATGTTTCACACAAATTGTCAGATTTATCATGGCTAAATATGAAAAACAGAAGGTTGCTGAGTACTGCTTGTCTTTATCATAGAATAATTACTGAAAAGTGCCCTCCTTATTTATATAATAAAATATCTTTTCGGGATGATGTACATACTTTAAATTTGCGATTCAAAAGTGGGATAACGCCGCCTCTTCATCGAACAGCTCTATATGAAGGATAATTTTCTTATAATATTTACAAGATCTACACTCTCATCCCACATTTCTTAAAAAATTATTCTGTAAAACAATTCAAAAATAAATTTCGAGAAGTTTTGCTGAATATGCAAACTGTATAGCTCCTCTTCTTTTAATCGTTTAAATTTATCAAAATACATGAGATGGAAGAAAGCAATAAATTATCCTGTAGTTTTGCATGTGTTGTTTTTTTATGTCGTAATGCGAAAAAATGTGTTCTTTCTAATATATAGCGGTCCAATGGAAGAACAGCTACTGCGCTGCAGTAACTGATTTGGGTCCCTGAGGTTTCCCCAAACAATTTTCTTATATATATATATATATTTATGTTATATTGTTATGTAATTGTGGAAACGAATAAAATTATTATTATTATTATTATTATTCATCTGTTTTATTTGGTTTAAGGGTTCGTTGTCGCGGCATTTTGGCACTTAATGCAGTCCGCTTGCAATTTACTTTCTGAGGTTACCTAGTATCGTTTCAGTTGTGTTCGCTTTCCAAAGTCGCACGCGATCAGCTGTGCTTCAGCGTCGTGAACGATCGTTAAATTGCCTTTCTACTCTTTAATTGCATATGTTTCCTTTACTATTTATTAACTAACTTTCTCTACTCACTTCAACGCTTCTCGTTTATATAACTTCTCGATTTAATTCTTTTAATTCACCTCTTAAATTCACTCTTTTTCACTGTGTGTAACGGAGTCGCGCTAGGTGCTTATCGCGTTGACACTAAAAATCCATTAAATAATAAATAATTTTTAACCAAATAGACCATTTGTACATTAAAAATAATTCAATTATACTCTAATATAGATTAAGAAAGTTTTGCGAACAGTGAAACTGAAGGAAGCACGTCTTAAAAGCCTCATATTAAGCAGGCTAAGAGATAACACTTTATTAAGTAGTTGACTTGTTATAAAGTATCTACTGTACTAAATCTTGTATGAAATTAGTAGTTAATCTTTTAGCATAAATATTATGTAACAGTATGATCAAAGAATATAGATAGGGGAAGAAAGACAGCCTTATGGGCTATACAGTATATGCTGTGATTTGGGTTGCATAACTATTTACTTGGTTAAATATATTATTTTTTGTTCGAAAATGCCGCTGGAAGCTCCTAGCGTCAAAGTGATTACCTTATCAGTGGCATTCAGCAGGTAAATGCGTCATTAGCATTCTTGAGCTATAACAGTGTTGCAAGAACTTTCTCTCTACAATTCCAATAGTTTTACAATGGTTGTACCTACCCGAAATAAACTTGTATTCTGCCAAAGAATATTTAAGTAGTTTGATTCTGCTTACATCTAAGTTAAGTTTGTTACAAAGAATATTAAATATAGGTGTATATTCTTTGGTTTGTTTTGTTATTATTTAAAACATTTGTTGTCAATCGGATGAACTCGTACCAAGTAAAATAAAAGTTTTATAAGTTTCACATGCAACACTTTTAAACATTTAATAGGTAGCTAGGTACCTATAAAAATTACATAAGAGGTTTCTAATATAATTTCAACAAAAAGTTCACCGATGAGCACAAGATTATACGGAATACGGATTGTCCCCACTTTATTCTCACAAAATTCTATAATAAATATAGAATTAGCTATGTACAAATAATGAAAAAAAACATTAATAAACAATATACGGATTTTATTTAAAAATTTTAATACGAGAGGAAATTATTGTTCAAGTAATGTTGACTATTAATATAGTTTACAGTGATCTATTTTAAAAAGCAAATAAAAACAAAAATAATATTCTAGCTTGTGAAGTTGATACGTATAGAGTACGTCTACTAAAACAGTACGCCTTGAATATCTCATTTACTTGATGCATTAAAAAATGTCTATTTAGGCACATTTAAATTGGCGATCTCTCTATGTATAGTCTCAGCAAAGAATAAGACAATATTATTCGAACATTTATTATCGACATTAAATTATCTTTCAGAAATGTATGCAAAAATTTAATTTGGTGATTAGGGATCTGACCCAAGTTCTGTACAATCTGTTATTAAAAAAAATAATCGGGGCGGTTTTCACAGAAAACTCACAATTATTTAATAATTTATACTCTAGTTTAAATTACTGCACTTTAAACGTAAATTAGAGTAGAAACCAAAACGAACTTATGTGGTTAAGGAGCTGCAAACTAATCGAGGGTTGGGGTTCAATACCCAACAATATACGTTTTTTTAACAAATTATCTGTTTTCTTTATTTACCTTGGGGTTAAGTGGTAGAACAGTATGCTAATTCGATTAGCACGCCTGAACTTCGCCCCTTTGAGCAACTTATGTATTCATAATTCAAGTATATTGTAAAATAACAATTTTATTTATTTTTGCTCAATAAACGACATTTATTATTATTATTATTATTATTATACTTAAGTCGCTCAAAAATTATGCCAAATAGTTATTTTTAAATAAATTATTATTACTTGCATTTGACATAATTTTTGGGCGATATAAATAATAATTTGTTAATAAAGAGTTAGGTACCTATTGTTAGGGATTGAACCCCAATTTGCCCCAACCTTTTACGGGTTTAATTACTTTTTTTTAAAGGCAGATTATAGGAAATTTGAGTCAGATCCATTAACGCCAGTTTAAATTAAAATATTTTGAAATAAAGATGTTATACATTTCTTACTCTCGCCAATTTCAATGATCTATTAAATAAATGAGATTTTCAAGGTGTAAATATTACATACAATAAAACAATATAATATACAAAGTTACAAAGAATAGGAAGTACACAAATATATCTGTAAGCATATAAACGTACATTTTTTAAGCTTTAAACATTACTTAAATGTTGTATTTTTTTGTTGCGTGTACCAGACTGGTTTGTAGTCCTTAAATCTTGCGATAGCCATTTCAACGTTTTATGGAGTTTGCACTTAATTAAATGATTAATTAAAAACAGTTTATGAGAGTAACATGTGTCTTGCTCGTTAAGCCACCCTGGTACTAAAATTTTCACTTTATTTACACTATATGCTAATTATGTTTTCTTAAAACTTACACACGATTTACTATTTTTGAAATAATAATCAAAATGTTCAAGTAACATTGTAACTATTTTTATTAAAATACTTGAAGGTTTTTTTTAGGTAAATAACACAGTCGCCCGCACCATAGTCTTTTTGCTGTAAAAACAGTTCATTATGATGCACTACAGAGTCACGGCTGCACATATTTTGACACTGATCACAATTAAAACCTAAAAGCGTTTTATGAATGACATAACCAGCTACATATACCGTCGCATAAGATTCTAATGTGGCTTCTTGATTTGGTTGTGTTGAAACTTCTATTACCTCACTGAGTAAACTGAGGTCACCATCTTCTGCTAATTCAGTTTGTTCAGCAACTGTATATGGTATGTCCTCAACATATCCCATGACGTCTTTTTCTGGCACTTCAACATTCGCCATGTTGACAACAGCATCTTCATCAACTTCGCAGTTGGAGCTCTCTGTAGGATGCTGCAATTTAACCAGCATGTTGAACTGTAGTGCTTGGCGGAAAGATTTTACTGTGGGGTTCGAAGAATTGCCTCCCCTATACCTCAGGACTGCGAAAAGATTTTCTAGAGGATCTTGGTTTAGTCTGTTGGTCAGGAGGAAACGATACCCTTCTTGTTTTAAGTGTTCCCATAGCTCCATAACTGACTGCATGGTTAAAATAAGTCCCTTAAAACAATAAACACCTTGGTTCACCTTGTTATTAGGTGTATATGTTTGCCAAGTCTTAACCCACTGCAAATACTCTTTCAAATTATTTTCAGTACGCGGTACGTTGACGGATAGAGTACATGCATATGGGTTACGGTCTTTCAGCATTCGACTGTTTAAGCAATCAAATAAATAGTTAATTTTCTGTACGAATTCTGCAGTATCCAGAGCGCTGGTGCGTTTTAACTCGCCCGTTCCAACAGCAGTTCTTATCGTAGCACTCATGGTGTTGGAAAACACTTGCGTTGCAAATTTAACCCTCATTCGCTGGAAAATATTGGGGTAGATGTGGGCATCCGTGATTTTTACAGCTGCTCGAACAGTACAAGAAGATTTATCTATTTGGTATGCCTCTTCGATATCTTTCCAAGAAACTTTCTTGCCCTCCACGTAAAAATCCTTTGATAGGAGATTATTCCGTACGCTTCTTATCAAGTGCGGTACGTCATATATCTCTCATAAAAAAGTAGAGGGCTGGAGATTTGTGGTACATATTTAAGGTCAATTCTTTTTCAGCTTCTGTCCAAGGTTGTTTAGATTTGTGAGAAAGTTGCATATTTACAAAGACGCGAACGGTTTTTGGTTTCAAGCCCAATGTATCTAAATTAGCCCCCTTTCGTGCACATTGCTTCTTCATCCGGTAAATTTGTGAATTTTTTGCCGCCACTTGTCTTCGCAGTTTTGCAATTTTTTGATGTAGCACAGCAGAACTACGGCGCTTTCTTGTTTTGGTAGGTGTTGGCATTTCTAACTTGGCCTGTTGAAATATGGTTTTTAAAAATAAAACATACTAATAACAGAAAAGATTTTCATGCTGTCGGCTCCATTAAAATGCTTTACAAGCTCATTGTTTTGCCTACATATTTCTACACAATTTATCAGAGAATTCAAAACGTCAATAATTTTTCTGTATTTTATGAAACTGCCAACTTTTGTTCATTTTGTGTTAGTGAATAAAAACGCCTAAAGAAGTGAAAATTGATCACCCTGTATACTTACTGCTTGGGATTTAGTTTTGATTTAATTATTAAAACTTTAAAAGAAATTTTAACTAATTATACCTTATTTAATTAGTACCTACACAAAGATCGAGCAACAAATTTGGGGAAACTATAAGATTTAAGCCCCTATAATCGGACATCGTGTTAACCTACTATCGATGGAAAATTTAAAAATGTTATTATACAGTGTGGTGATAATGTTCCACACAAAATTAATAATTTTGTTATTTAATGTTTTTTGGGAAAACCCTGACACGTCAATTTTATTCTTTAAAAAGTGGACATAGCACCGTCCCTAGACTTTCCCATACTGGAAAGTGTTCATATTTTCTTTTGCATTTAGCAGTATAGTTATTTTCCTCAAAACGGCTGCTTGAGCGCTATCGTAAAACCCCGCCTCCTAACATGGTTAGGTGAAATTTTCATATTTTGTATGGCATAAAAATTCGATCTTTTTAGTTTCTGATTCTTTGAAGCAAAATAGTAACGACAATTAGAATAAACAATTAATTTTTCAAAAATAGAAGGGGGTGAGAGGCTTTTGTTTCTGCCCTAATTTTTTCAAATAGAAATCCCATTTTCCCCCCTTATGTTGATAGATCTCGCCAGTTAAATGGTGATATAAAAAATTAGTACCCACATAACAATTTTTTGAGAAAAATACACATAAAGTTAAAAAAAATCAGAATTTTTTTAAATTAAAATAACGCACCACATCTGTTTCCTTAGAAACGTTAAATTGTTGACTTTGACACATTTGTGAAACAGTGGTAAATGTTTTAAAATCAAAATTAGGTAGTTTTTGTCATAGCTCTTATTTTCATTAAAAATAAATTCTGAATTGTTTGAACTTCATGTGTATTTTTCTCAAAACAATTGTTACCTACGAGGGGCACTAATTTTTTTACATCATCATTTAACTGGTGAGGAGATCTATCAAAATAAGGGGAAAAATTGAGTCTTTAAAAAATAAAATGACGTGTTTCGGGGTTTTCCCAAAAAACATTAAATAAGAAAATAATGAATTTTGTGCGGGACGTTATCACCACACTGTATACAGAACGGGCATTTTTAAAGGAACTAACCTGTATCATAGACGAATCCGGTATGGTATCTGCATCTAATTGCATAGGCGAAGCAATATGATCTTCATCCAAATGAAAAGAGCCCGAACAAGACGTCGCTTTACCATAGACCCTTGGCATGATTTCTTTTTTAAATGCGAGTTCTTTGGGCTGCACTGGCGATGTTGCGTGGTCAGGTTGCATGGCAGTTTTGTAATTTAAGGGAACAGCATTATGACATAAAATGCTTTTCGGAAAAATGCATGGCACACACAGTTCTTTCACGTAATTGTTCTTCAGATAACGTGAAAAGCTGTGGATTGCCACAATTAATCAACCACAATCTTTTTCTATAGGAAAACGAAAAAAGCTTAAATCGCAGTCGGTTCTGCGATTTCGCTTACATTCAAAATATACGCACGAATTAACCATGATTAAGATTAAGCGTTCGAGTGATCAATTTCGGAAAAGAAAACGTTAAAAGAGTATGACAATACTGAAGACAAACTTCAGCACAACTGAATGTGAATTTCCAAAAGAAATTCTTATAAGCTGTCCTGTTAATTAGCCTAAGGAATGGGACACGTCTTATCAGGAAAGCACATCAGTAAGGAACGATGCTAATGAAGAATTAATCGTAAGTAGGTAACGACCTATTGACTATTGACTTATTTACCATAGAACTGTCCGAAAAACCTATTTTCATAAAACGTAAAACATTTGCCAAACTTTAATATTTGTGGAAAAAGTATCAAATAAAAGTCACTAATAATAACTATAATTTTGAGCATATGATTAAACTTTGAGTAGTTAGTAGCTTATTATTTCTTATTGCAGTATGTTTAGAAAGTTTTCACTGCAAATTGTCTTTTGTTTTGTTACATAGCAACCAGAGCACACTATTCATTTGTTTTTACAACTAACACAGTCAAGGCACACTAGATTAAAAAGTGTTTTATGAAATATTGTAAAAGTTTGTGAAAATAAGTACCTATGTGAAACCATACATCAATGAAAAGGGAAAAAAACAAGCTTTCCAATGATGCAAAATTTTGATATCCAGTCCATTTAAAAAAATGTAAGTTTGGGCTGTACCTCAAAAATTACGAATCAGAAAAATATTAAAGTAGGCCTATTATGTAGAGCCTACAATTCCCTACAAGCTCTTTTTTGAAAATTGAAATTATATGAAATAATAAAAAGGTTATGCATGGTTGAAAAAATCGACCAGTTTCAGTTTTTCGATTATAACAAGTAGGCTATGCGTTTTTTTTTTTTTTGGAAAAACAGAAGCGTCAATAAATTGGCCTCATAAATGTGCACCTTTTTCCCCATTTGACCGAAGTTGTATCTCTTACCGTTTCCGAGATGCCAATGGTGGCACCTCGAAGATCACCCCACTCTGTATAAAATCTTGTGTATATTTTGAGCGCAAAATCAAATTGCAAATTTCGCTCTTATACAAATAGCTGTTAAAATCATAACTCTGTAACTTCCTTGCAATCTGGCAACGCTGAGACGCGTTCTTGGGAAAAATGCGACAGGAATCTGTAAATGCGTCTGCGACCGTAGCCCTGAACAAGTTCATTAGTACTGGCGGCGGCTGCTTGAGGGCCAGGCAAGAACTGAGGAGCTTTTAAATAATACGCTAATAACCCATAGGCTGTCCTTCTTCCCCTATCTATATTCTTTGGTGTTAGTGAGTTATTTGGAAAAAAGTCTGTGAGACTTGGCGCGACCATTTACGTTTGTGAAATTGTTTTGCGTTCTTGATTTTTTTTACATTAAATGTAGCTGCAATGAACTCACAAATAATTTATGTTGCAAACAACATCGACGTTAGTAAACTAAGGCGTCAATGTATACAAAAATTAGCTTTGATTCTAACAAATGACCAATTACATCGGCGATAACTACTCAATAGTTTTCCCTCGGAAATCCATCTAAGAAGAGAAGAAGTAGCTGGAACCTCTTCAGACCATCTAGTAAATGACCCTAATAATCCCACAATTAAAAAACGAGCTTTTATTTGAAATCGGCAGTGAAGTACGCCGAAATCGTCATTGAAATACGAGAAATCGGCAGTGAAGTAATCCATTGTTTTACGACTTTTTTGTAGGTGGCGAGGCGACAGATAATCGTCACTCGACCGAACATAACCTACAAAAGTTGGTTAAAATGTTGTAATTTCACGATTTGTCAATTTCAAATAAAACATAGTGTACACCTCGGCACTGAAGTTCCTTTTTATCCCACATGTGGTTTATTTGCTTTGGCCCTACGGGCCTCGGCAACTAAATCCACATTCGTGACAAAAAGCTATACAAACTACTATTTTCCAAAAAAATTGTTTTGTAAAAAATAAATTGTGTTTATCGCATGCAGGGCTTTTGTGCACTACTTGTGCATTCTTGAACCAAAATTAATTATTTTGTTCTACCTCTTAGCATTAAAAACATTGTTCTGTTCATAAATGTATATAGAAAATTAAAATCTTGAAATTCATCAGAGGCTGTGTTTACTATTATGAAGTTAACATGATCTACAAAAACCTTTAAAACTGAAACTGAAATATAACTGAAAATCTTGGTAATAGTAAATAAACATCTCATATTAAAACTTATTGTCATATAAATGGTTCTTAATTATTTGGTTTGAGAGACTTGGTGCGACCAGCCGTGTCATGAAATTGGGCGAGACCACTGCAGGGTTAAAGGTAAACCCTAAGTGGTTCTGTGATTATGTAGGTCCGACAGATCGGGCACCTTGAATCCACTGTAGCAGGATTGTATGACTGCGTTGTGCAATACCCCCACAGTAGATGACCGCAATTCGACAAAACATAATTGCGCCTCCGACTGCTACATATGACACAAGCGTCGCTTGGGGGCAGGTTCTCGTCTGCTTCTGAAAATGTAAGTGTTGTCATTAGATTTTCAAAACATTCTGAATATATTTCTGTAATAGAGTACCTACTTACCGTCATCGTATCCGATGCCCCTGAATGGATTTTCCGGCTGAACTTCGTCGGTTTGAAAAGCTTCCACTGAAATAATCATTACTTTAATTTTAATAAAAAAAATTTTAGGTGTGCCTGTTCTAAAATGGAACGTATTACAGTTAGTAAAAACTGGTGTTACAATATTTAGTACTCCTGTAAATGTTGTCAAAACCGCTTTAAAAAATTATAATTCCAAAATAAACAAAAAACGTCCGTGGAATGAGAGTCCGATTAGTATACAGGGTGTATAATATAAACTAGATCAATATGGATGAAGTTTAAATTTTAATTCCTTTCTCAGGCAGTGAAATTTGGCATACTGGTTTATTTATTTATGTCGTGCTCAGCCAACAGCCGTTAGGCCAGTTATAGGCGTCGCTGTACATTTATGGGGACTTCCAACCACACTAACGACTGTCATGATGTTATTATGACATCCGGGACCAACTATTTCCGTGGCAACCGTACCACGAGCCGCCGAGCGAAGTAGCCGTGGAACTCCTATCCAAGTTCTGACCAGAAAGAGCGTTGCTAAACTCTACTGATCGAACGTGGACGCTTGTTCAAGCTACACCACCCGGGACCTTAGTTGTAGTAGTAAGTGCTACGGTCGAACAGCCTCCGTACAAAATTATTTAAACCAGGGTGTCACAAACGGGTGGGGGGGGGCTGGTTTATTTCCCTTGTAGATTTTTATAATCTTCAATTGTTTTACCAGTTTGACTCCATAATATCATTCTGCGATAAAGAATGCATACGGTGGTGGGTGTTCTTGATTTTTTCTGTATGGCTAGCTATTTTACAGAAAAAATCGATTAAAATAATTTTCTACGTCAAAATTATCTCAAACACATTTGTTAACTTTCGGTTCACAAAACTGAAGGATAATTGATAACAACTAAGGGCTAACTAATTGAAAAACGTAATATTGCAGTTCTTAAACAATAATGGTTGTCCAAATGAATATTGCGAAAACAAATTGCCAACAAAAAAATGATCAACAGTTATTGTTTAAGAACTGCAATATTACGTTTTGCAATTAGTTAGCCCTTAGGTGTTATCAATTATCCTTCAGTTTTGTGAACCGAAAGTTAATAAATGTGTTTGAGATAATTTTGACGTAGAAAATTATTTTAATCGATTTTTTCTGTAAAATAGCTAGCCATACAGAAAAAATCAAGAACACCCACCACCGTATGCATTCTTTATCGCAGAATGATATTATGGAGTCAAACTGGTAAAACAATTGAAGATTATAAAAATCTACAAGGGAAATAAACCAGCCCCCCCCCACCCGTTTGTGACACCCTGGTTTAAATAATTTTGTACGGAGGCTGTTCGACCGTAGCACTTACTACTACAAGTAAGGTCCCGGGTGGTGTATTAGGTCCCGGGTGGTGTAGCTTGAACAAGCGTCCACGTTCGATCAGTAGAGTTTAACAACGCTTTTTCTGGTCAGAACTTGGATGGGAGTTCCACGGCTGCTTCGCTCGGCGCCTCGTGGTACGGTTGCCACGGAAATAGTTGGTCCCGGATGTCATAATAACATCATGACAGTCGTTAGTGTGGTTGGAAGTCCCCATAAATGTACATCGACGCCTATAACTGGCCTAACGGCTGTTGGCTGAGCACGACATAAATAAATAAACCCGTATGCCAAATTTCACTGCCTGAGAAACGAATTAAAATTTAAACTTCATCCATGTTGATCTAGTTTATATTATACACCCTGTATACTAATCGGACTCTCATTCCACGGACGTTTTTTGTTTATTTTGGAATCATAATTGTTTAAAGCGGTTTTGAGAACACCTACAGGAGCACTAAATATTGTAACACCAGTTTTTACTAACTGTAATACGTTCCATTTTAGAACAGGCACACCTAAAATTTTTTTTATTAAAATTAAAGTGATGATTATTTCAGTGGAAGCTTTTCAAACCGACGAAGTTCAGCCGGAAAATCCATTCAGGGGCATCGGATACGATGACGGTAAGTACTCTATTACAGAAATATATTCAGAATGTTTTGAAAATCTAATGACAACACTTACATTTTCAGAAGCAGACGAGAACCTGCCCCCAAGCGACGCTTGTGTCATATGTAGCAGTCGGAGGCGCAATTATGTTTTGTCGAATTGCGGTCATCTACTGTGGGGGTATTGCACAACGCAGTCATACAATCCTGCTACAGTGGATTCAAGGTGCCCGATCTGTCGGACCTACATAATCACAGAACCACTTAGGGTTTACCTTTAACCCTGCAGTGGTCTCGCCCAATTTCATGACACGGCTGGTCGCACCAAGTTTCTCAAACCAAAAAATTAAGAACCATTTATATGACAATAAGTTTTAATATGAGATGTTTATTTACTATTACCAAGATTTTCAGTTATATATCAGTTTAAGTTTTAAAGGTTTTTGTAGATCATGCTAACTTCATAATAGTAAACACAGCCTCTGATGAATTTCAAGATTTTAATTTTCTATATACATTTATGGACAGAACAATGTTTTTAATGCTAAGAGGTAGAACAAAACAATTAATTTTCGTCATTTTGGTTCAAGAATGAACAAGTAGTGCACAAAAGCTCTGCATGCGATAAACACAATTTATTTTTACAAAACTAATTTTTTTTGCTATTTTTTTGGAAAATAGTAGTTTGTATACCAATGCACTGAAGTATAGCTTTTTGTCACGAATGTGGATTTAGTTGCCGAGGCCCGTAGGGCCAAAGCAAATAAACCACATGTGGGATAAAAAGGAACTTCAGTGCCGAGGTGTACACTATGTTTTATTTGAAATCGACAAATCGTGAAATTACAGCATTTTAACCAACTTTTGTAGGTTATGTTCGGTCGAGTGACGATTATCTGTCGCCTCGCCACCTACAAAAAAGTCGTAAAACAATGGATTACTTCACTGCCGATTTCTCGTATTTTAATGACGATTTCGGCGTACTTCACTGCCGATTTCAAATAAAAGCTCGTTTTTTAATTGTGGGGTTATTAGGGTCATTTACTAGATGGTCTGAAGAGGTTCCAGCTACTTCTTCTCTTCTTAGATGGATTTCCGAGGGAAAACTATTGAGTAGTTATCGCCGATGTAATTGGTCATTTGTTAGAATCAAAGCTAATTTTTGTATACATTGACGCCTTAGTATACTAACGTCGTTGTTGTTTGCAACATAAATTATTTGTGAGTTCATTGCAGCTACATTTAATGTAAAAAAAAATCAAGAACGCAAAACAATTTCACAAACGTAAATGGTCACGCCAAGTCTCACAGACTTCTTTCCAAATAACTCACGAACACTAACAACTGTGCTTATGCCGGTTATCGGGAGGCAACCAAGTCTAAAAATTAAAAGGTACCAAAACGCACAACAAACACTCTTACACCCCCTTTAACAAATTTCCACTCAATAACGTATTTATCGGGTTTGTGAGACTTGGCGCGACCACTGCAGGGTTAATTCAAATTTTAATGATTCTGTAAATTTTGTATATATTATGTAATATGTATATTTTTAGATTTAGATTTTACGTCTGTCAGACTTACGTAAATTTGAATTATTCTGTAAATTTTGTGTATTATATATATGTTTTTACATTTAGGTAGTAATTAATTACATTTAGTTAATAATAATGTTAATAATCCTGCTACAGTAGATTCGAGGTGTTCGATCTGTCGGACTTACGTAATTACAGAACCATTTAAGGTATACCTTTAATTTATACTTTAATGTTCTGTAAATTTTGTGTGTTATATATATAATATATTTTTTTAGTTTTAGGTAGTAGTTAATTATCTTTAATTAATAATAATGTAACCTGTAGCTATATTCTTCCTTTTCTGACTGTGTAGCTAGTTACGGGATGCAATTCATCTCAAACACTTGTACTAAGTAATTATTATTGTTTATTTTTACTCTCTTAATTTTTAGATAATTATATATTTTTGGCGGACTTTATTGTTTTGGCCGACAAATTTAAGACTTGGTCTGTGTTCTCTTTTATGCCAAGAAATTAAAAATAAATAAATATGTAAAGTATGTAAATAAACTGGTTTTCTTCACAAAAAAGCTTTGATAAATGTTCCAGTTCGATCCCTAACATAATAGCAGTACGACATACGCCAGTGGCGGCACAGTTCTCATCTTATCCATCAGTAGGATTTTTCTTTTCAGACCATTTAAATTTCGCGCCACACCCTAAGTCATTTGACAAATAGAACAATCGTAAAACGACTTCCAGAAGATGCACAAACTTTTATCAAGAATGAAATTTTTTCAGAAACCAATAATAAATAATTTTCCCGTATATGACTTACTTTTTGGCGGTCACTGTATTAGATAGCGTTTGTCTTTACAAAATAGGAAAGTCCAAACGAACGGTTTAGTTAATTTTATATGCCCTTGGAATTTTGCCGATCCGTCTAGCAATGTTTCAAGTTCATTTTTAAACTCTGAAAACTTACGAACAAAGCCGACGGTGGAGGTTATGGACGAGGTGGGGGTTATGGACGGTGGAGGTTATGGGCACGGTGGGCGTTATGGACACAGTTGAAATTACGAACGAACCCGACGGTGGAGGTTATGGGCACGGTGGGCGTTATGGCCCAAATCGTCGGTGGGGGTTATGGACACAGTTGACATTACGAACACATCCGACGGTGGGGGTTATGGGCACGGTGGAGGTTATGGCCCAAATCGTCGGTGGGGGTTATGGACACGGTGGAGGTTATGGACCAAATCGTCGGTGGGCGTTATGGACACGGTGGAGGTTATGGACCAAACCGACGGTGGGGGTTATGGGCACAGTTTAAATTACGAACAAACCCGACGGTGGGGGTTATGGACACGGTGGAGGTTATGGCCCAAATCGTCGGTGGGGGTTATGGACACGGTGGAGGTTATGGACATGGTGGGCGTTATGGACAGTGGAGGTTGTGTCCAGGCCCCGACAAAAACATGTTTTTTGGGTTCAGGGGACTCTAAAACGTGAAGATTTGTTGAAAACTCAATTTACAATTTTTGGGGTGAATCCAATACTTTTTTTATTGTAAAAGGAGGTAAACATTAAATAATGAGTTTTAAATTTGAGTTTAAGCATATTATAATAAAGCATTTTTAGTAAGGCATGGTGGGTTGTTTGAAGATTTAATTTGATTTTCCATTATTTTTCTTATAATCTTTTTGTGTTAAAATAAATAAAATTGTTTCTTATGCGTTTTATAACAATCTGAAAATGCACTGATTTTTGTAAAAATGCTTTGATTTTTTTGCATTCTTTCGGTTCCGCAAAATAAAAAATTGTTAGCAATAAAAGCAAGTATAAATAAATGTAGTATTTTTTCTCAAAAAATGTATTTGCAGTTTAGCTCTAAAATAATAATTAGCAGAGCAATTGAACATAACGAATTTACTATGCAAATTCCAAATTTGCAGAAGTCAACACCCGGTATATATTTCAGTCTCCCACTGTGAAAGGATTACTGTTTCTGTATGTCTTACATAATTTTTCCACTGCTAATCACTAACAGCATTTAATGCCTTCGACCGCACACGTCTATGTCACCATCGTCATTAATTGATTTAGGTACCATTGTTGTTTACTAGCATACGATAGTAGCCTAAAATTAAGAAAAAAATGTTACAGATAACAAAGTAAGAGCTAAAAAAATTTGAAAGGTGGGTAAAGTGCATCTTACAACTGAGTCGAGTTTTTAAAAAATACATTGGTGCACTACCTAATAGCATGTGCACCAAAGTTGAAATCCATATTTGAGGAAATTAACCAAATAAAAACTTACTGGGAGAAGAAAACATAATGAATGGATTATATGTATTTATTAAATATGTATGTATTATCGATAACATAATTTTACCTTGCGGAATGTATTTATTAAATTTAAGACAACATTTTCTAATTACCTCATATAGCTATATTGTTGAGTTCGAGTCGCGAGCCTCGTCGAAAGAATGCGGTGAGAGTTAATTACATGCCGAGCAAAACCGTTACAATTGTTATTACTAATTTGTATGTTCTTTTCTGGGCAAACAGCAAAATAGACAAGGAATTTTTTATATTTTGTATACAAAAAAGCAATGCATACGTTTATAAAAATAGATATTTATGCATTAAGGGAGATATGAATATGTTTTTCCCTGAGGTTGACATGTGCACATGTGTTACAGACCGAGGGTCTCTGGCCCGAGGTCTGTAAGTCAACCGAGGGTAAAAAACATTAATATCTCCCGTGGTGCATACAATATTTTATCTACTAGCATATTCGTAAAAATAGTATGAAATTTCAAAATGTCATTATGACATTTAAAATTAGAATATGTAAGTCACATCAAGGATTTCCTCATTGTATGGTTGCTAAGACGTTAATTGTAGTTGCATTGTTACCATGAGTTTGAGAGAGAAATATTTGACAAGTCACTTGGGAGTTATAAGTAGCTTTTCATATTTTGTTTCTATGACTAAAATGTACAATATCATGTTGCTAGTAGATAAAATATTTTATTTACTAGCAACGTGATATATTACATTTTCGTCATAGAAACAAAATATGAAAAGCTACTCATAACTCCCAAGTGATCTGTTAAATTTTTTCTCCCTCAAACTCTTGGTAACCATGCAACTATCAGCCATGTCTTAGCAACCATACATTGAGGCAACCCTTGATGTTACTTAAATATTCTAATTTTAAATGTCATTATGACATTTTGAAATTTCATACTATTGTTACTAATATGCTAGTAAATAAAATATTGTATGCACCACGAGAGATATTAATGTGTTTTACCCTCGGTTGACTTACAGACCTCGGGCCAGAGACCCTCGGTCTGTAACACATGTCAACCTCGGGGAAAAACATATTCATATCTCCCTTAATGCATAAATATCTATAAAAGCATTGTTTTTCCACGACCGGGAGTAGAAGTCGGTTTCTATAGCATCAAAATTGTGACAGAAGTAAAACATTTACTCCCTAGAGACTAAATAAGACAAAAATTTCCCTAGGGAGTTTTCATTATGATTGATAGAACAATTATGTCAAATTCGAGGTTATCAGGTTAGGTTTGGCATTAGTTTGTGTCAAAACTGACGCAAAACCTAACCTGCTAACCTCGAATTTTACATAATTGTGAGCTCTTGTCATAATGACTTTAAAATTTCCAGAGGCTACTAATTTTAAAATAATTGTAACTAAAATGTTAATATATGACGTTTAAAAAAACGGGTTTTCGTTTTAAACCTTCCTGCAACGTGAAAAAAATAGTATATGCAACTCGGAGAGAATGTTATTTTGCTTCAGTACCTAAGCAAAATAACGCATTTCTCTCACTCATTGCATAATCTACTATTTAAATTCGCGGCCATAAAAACCGGGACAGTTTTTTTTACCTAATTTTCAAAATGCGAAAAGAAGTGCTGACACTGACAATTCTAATTAATAAATGTCATCAAAAGTAATTATTCAGATCTAAACAATGACTTTTGATGACATTTATTAATTAGAATTGTCAGTGTCAGCACTTCTTTTCGCATTTTGAAAATAGGTAAAAAAAACTGTCCCTGTTTTTATGGCCGCGACTGTAGTTCTAATTATAGATTGTTAATCAATACATTTTTCTGGATATTTTATCGAAAATGAGTCTCTCACAGTTCTCAAGCTACTAGAATTTGATACCACGGTAATATTTCAACTTCTTTGTCTTTAACCACATGGTTGTTTTAAAAATTCACAATTTTATGCTACACTCAAAAAATAAAAACTAAATGCTATGAATTTAACATTCAATAATTTGATTACTGTTTTCACAACAGACTGTTCTTTTAAAAATTGTAGCTTTAATATGAAATTTAGTGTATATTTGGTTGTCTACAACTTGCAATAAAACAATGCATTGGCATGTTTTTTTTTATAAAAATAGGTATATCTAGCTTGCATACAAAAAGGGAAAATTTATGTTTGTGTAAGTAAAAAGGTTTTCTGTGAAATAACCTTAAAAACATCGTAGTTTAAGTTATGGGTGCGTTCAGCCGGCATATCGCTGAGGTAGCGATTGCGTTGAACGCTTCGCTGATCGAAAGCGCTTCGGTTTCGCTTCGGCAGCAGTCGCCATTTTTGGGAGCGAATTTATTTTCGCTCCATTTCCGCTTGACCACTCAGCAGAAGACGGTGTTTGGGTTTACCCATATATATAATACACATATATTGCTGGTAGGGCCTGGAAACTTCAGAAAACATTACGGCGCCGACATAGTATCACTTGGAGTATAACGCGTCTCGTGCGCATGCGTGGGAATTCGAACTTCGCCTTTAGAAGCGAATTTTAAACTTGACCACTTTCCCATTGGGCGGACGACTCCGCCGCGCTTGCGCACAGCTCACCGTATACATGAAGGAGTTGGTTGTGTGTCTCACTTCATCGGTGAGTTTCCCACTCATAGCCGCTAGCAATATAGTAAGTATTAGATATATGGGTTTACCATTGAACTATAATTGGTTTACTTCTAATTATAACCTAGAAAGGCGCGAATTTTATAAAAGCATGAATTCTGAAACGACCCTGCTGCAGTTGTTAACCCTGCGTTGCTCGCGGGATGAGCGCCGCGCTCACCTTCCTGGAATTTCGTGTGCAAACGTCGCATTTCTGCAAGTACAGACTTGTGCGCCTGCCTAATCCTAAAAGTGTGCATATAAGAAACGACACGGAAGTACAGTTTTATACAAATTTCTTAAAACAGTCGACTGAGAGGTGTCTAGGTAGATGGATGTGTTAAGGTGAGTGCAGTGCTCACGGTGCGGGTATTTGTGTTACAAATTTTGCTGGTGGTTGAGTTTTATATTTTTTTAATAATTGAAGGTATTTATTGAATTGCGCTTTGTGCTGATTGTTTGAATAACTATATAAACACAATTTTAGTCACCCAAGTTCTGAAAATGGACCCTAAAGAAGAAGCACGGCTTTTACAAATTTGGGAAGAATTAGAGAGAGAAGAAGAGATGGCGAAATTAAATCAAGCAGAACTTCCGAAATTAGATGATGAGGAAAGCGATGTGGATTCAGTTGAAGACCATCTTGATCATTTGACTGATTCTGAAGTATCTGCAGATGATTCGGATGCTGATTCTGTGGTTACAATCCGTTGTAAAGAAGAACACGGCCCTAATTACGTAGGAAAAGACGGAAAAACAATTTGGAAGGTTCACCGTAACAAAAAAGTTAGTCGTACACGCCGTCATAACATAGTCACTCACCGCCCTGCCGTGAAGCAAGAAGCAAGGGATGCTAAATGCCTTTACGATGCATGGAGTTTATTTTTTACGGAAAAAATTATTACCGAAATTGTAAATTGCACTAATGCATATTTGAAGAAACTTCGAGCGAACTATGCACGTGAGCGAGATGTACTGGACACCAGTGTAAACGAAATAAAAGCTTGTTTTGGACTTTTGTACTTAGCAGGGGTGCTGAAATCATCACACAGTAATTTAGACGATCTATGGAATACGGATGGAACTGCTCCAGAGATTTTTAGATTAGTGATGTCTAAGAATCGGTTTTATCTATTACTTCGTGCTTTACGCTTCGACGATTTGGATACCAGAGATAAACGAAAAGAATTAGACAAGCTGGCTCCCATTAGACAAATCTTTGACTGGTTTATCGAGCGATGCAATGCTTGCTACACACCAAGTGAATACTGCACCATTGATGAGATGTTGGAAGCTTTTCGAGGGCGTTGCGGTTTTCGGCAATATATCCCAAGCAAGCCGAATAAATATGGGATCAAAATTTTCTCTCTGGTCGATGCTCGCTCCTATTACACTTTGAAAATGGAAATCTATGCTGGAAAACAACCAGAAGGTCCATTTCAGGTAGACAACTGTCCTGCTAGTGTTGTAAAGCGTCTTGTTGAACCAATTGCAAACACAGGGAGAAATTTAACATGCGACAACTGGTTTACGTCTGTTCCCTTGGCCAAAGATCTTCTAGAAAATCAAAAGCTTACTTTTGTCGAAACTATAAGGAAGAATAAGAGGGAAATTCCACCAATATTTCTTGCAACGAAAGAAAGACCAATCTGCAGCAGCATGTTTGGATTTGGAAAAGATTGTCTTTTAGTATCTTACGTGCCCAAGAAAAAGAAAAATGTCTTGCTAATCTCCACAATGCACAATAATGACATTATAGACTCCGAAACAGCAGAAGCTTATAAACCGGAAGTAATAACTTTCTATAATATGACGAAAGCTGGGGTAGATGTAGTTGACCAATTGAAAAGCTTGTATTCAGTATCACGAATTACCTGCAGATGGCCTATGACTATATTTTTTACATTGCTGAATATAGCCGGAATAAACAGTTACGTCATACTTCGAGCTAACATGCCAAACTATAAAGATGCACGTCGTAATTATTAAAAAACATTGGCTATTGAATTAGCGAGACCACATATGGTAGAACGTGCTTCTATGAACATACCATATCTATTAAAATTACAAATAAGAAAAAAATTGGAACCACTATCAATGGTTGAAGAAACAGACGAACGAGTTGAAGAAGAGGAAAGACCTAAGTGCAGATACTGCCCACGCAAGAAAAACAGGAAGACCAGTATTAAATGCTCCAAATGTCGAAAAGCGATTTTCAGAGAGCACACAACGTATTTTTGTGTTCAGTGTGTGCAATTTGATAGTGACTAACTGTGTTTAATACTAAGGATTTTGATAATATTTAGAATTTTGTTTTTTTTTAGAATTAAATAGTTAATTTATAGTTGGTCACTGTAAAATCGAAATGTTATCTTACAATAAAATTTAGTTGTTGCATTATACTGTATTTTTTTAAATATAAATATCAAACAAACAGATAAACTTAACAGGTGAGCGGAACGCTCGCCCGCGAGCAATGGTGTTACAAATCACAGCGCGGGTAACGCAGGGTTAAGAAATTAAAATGACCATTTTCTCAAAATCAGTAGTTCCTTGAAATTATTGAAACAAATAGCCACTGAAATGTGATAGAAAAGTAGTAATTAAAAAAATTCAGTCTAATTTTGACAAGAGTTAAATGCTCAAACTCAAAATTCTTCATGAGGTCCATCCTCATTCTCATTATTTTCTTCCACATTTAAATGGAAATTTTGCAGCCCTTGTCCTGGCAAAAATACGTCACTACGCAATCACAACATAACTGACGTTTCTGTTTGTAAACATAGCGCTCGCTAACCAAGGTCGTTCAGCCGTTCGCAGCTGCTGCAACTCAGCAAAAAGCGGCCGCTGAGACAGAGCTGCTCCGGTTGAACGCGCCCAGTGTATACTCATCGAACTCAATAACAAACTGGAAGGGACCCGGCCTTGGCTGACTGGCATTATTTTGAAGCGGAGTGAGATAGAGATAGTTCGGGGAACCTGTCGCATTCCCTCCCATTGTTATTTATGGTGTGCTTGGGTTAATCCATTGGTTTCTTTCGGATTATTCGCTGATCTCGTCAATTTCATATTTTAAAGAAGATTATTTGGACATTAGAATATATATTCGTCAATTTGCTGCATTTGTGCTGTGGGTATTTGGTGTCCTTTACTTCAAACGACGTCGGTGTTTAGTTGTGACAGAGAAAACTTTCGTGTGGTTACAAAGGTCATCGAACGCAATAAAGTTGTAGAATATTTATTTTATTTTTAATTTGTGTATATAAAAATAGTTTATTATGGTTAATTCTTGTGTGGCTTATCAATGTAACGTTGAGTATAATCCTCAAAAGAATATATCTTTTTTTGGGTAAGGAAAAAAAATTTTTGTTGTGTAACCAAACTTTAAAATCAAAAGTATACAAACTGTAAAATGTTTTTTAGTTTTCTTTTCAAGAGACCAGAAATATTGGAGCTTTGGGTTAAAGCTATTCGCCGAGAAAATTGGAAACCGACAAAGTCCAGTAAACTGTGTTCAAATCACTTTTTGCCGTCTGATTTTATACCCAGACAAACGTCTAAACTGAAAATTCTTAAGCCTAATGCAGTTCCCAGTGTATTTAATTTCCCTAAACACTTACAGAAGAAAACCACATCTAGTACAAGAAGAAAGAGAATCATGACGGTATGTATCTTATTTTTTTATAGCAAGCACTGTGTATACTCGTCATGTTTTTAAAGTTATTGAGCCCTCTGACTGGACCAAACCGATGTCTTTTAGATTTCTTTACACACACCTCTATACATATTTCCCTTACACTTACCTAAATTTTAAAAATGAATATTTTACGCATTCTTGTTTTTATTTACTCATAGGAAGAAACTGAATCTATGCAGGTGGATTCAACCTTGCCATCAACTTCCATTGCAAAGACCTTTGTTGATAATGCAACTCAAGTAGAGCTTATAAGGCCGAACAATGGTGAAAAACTGAAGAAAAAAATTAAAACTCTTCAACAGAAGGTCAGAAGAAAAGATGTGACAATAAGTAATATGAAGGATGTCATAAAGGAAATTAAGAACAGTGGTTACGGTAATGAAAATTTGGATGTTGTGTTGGGAAATTATTTTGAAAGTTAGTTTAACTTTGGATGTACATTTTTTTTAAACGTGTTACAGATTTTGCTTTGTTCTAGGTTTGCCACTAGAACTAGTTCTTATGAAAAAACGAGATAATGAGCTTCAAGATAAAGGTCAAAGAAGATATTCTGATATAATGAAAAAATTTGCACACACTTTATATTTTTACTAGCTGAAATTTTTGTTGCACTAAAGAAAGTTTTAAAACCACGCTAGAGAATGGCAATAAGGAAAAGTTCCAAAAAAATATATTTTCAAATGGAAAGTTTCTGGAAAGGGAACGCTCGCCTCTGGAGAGCGTTTTATGGACATTCTTGGATAGCCTCCGGGCAACTTTCTTTCATATTGGATACTGCCAATACTGCTGAATTGAATAGTGTCTTCTTTTTCTGTTCAGTATTAAATGGTAAATGGTACAGTACACGCAAGCATGAAAGATAAGCGATACCAAAGAGCATTATGTTGAGGTAAGATAAATTTTAGCTTAAAAAGTATAATTATTTAAAATACTGATTGCTGCTTCAGATGGATTCTAAGCAGTAACGAATACTAAGTATATATTTTTACTTTGTAGATCTTCCTCGATGAAGACAAAAACATAACCTCAACTTCTTGCACATGTCCTCGTGGACAAGTTTCATGTCACCATGTTGCTGCACTGGCACTATTTGCCCATTATAATATATCAGTTACGGACCAGTCATGTAGCTGGTCAGTGCCTAAACAATCTAAAGCAATTGATGAAAACTTGAGAACAATCGATGAATTGTTTTTGCCGTCTAAGGAATATCGAGCTTCAAAGAGAAGTGTTACCAAGAAAGTGATCGAAACGCTTAGAGAAAAATTGGATTCGTTTGGAGGGCTGGTAGGATTCAGTTGGCTTCTAGCACCCAGACTTACTGCACAGGAAGATAATATTGTTCTACAGATTAGTTATATAATTTTCTCTGCAGAATATCAAAATATATCTGAAAAAATTAGTTATTTTGAACAAAAAGTGAATGTTTCTCCTGACCAAGTAATAACTATATTTGAGAAAACCATAGGGCAGTAAAAAAATTCCTTGTGGTTAATTATTCGCAGGTTTCGTTTAACATCCAGTTCGTTCGGTACGGTGCTAGCAGCTTGCAAAAGAAATCGTTACTCTGCATCGCTTTTCAAAAAACTAACAGGTTTGCTTTGCAAAATATTTTTCACATTTTTCATAAAGTTCTGTTATTATGCAGGAACATATAACTTAGATGGAGTAAAGGCCATTCGGTGAGGGGCGAGAACATGAAAATAATGCAATTGAAACATTTGGGGCATCAACTAGACTTTCTGTGACATCTGCTGGACTATGGCTCCATCAGTTTGGATACCTTGGGGCCATCCCAGATGGCCTTGTAGGAAGAGCTTGTGGAAGTTAAATGTCCATTTAAATATCGCAATTCCAACTTGATGGAATCACATGATAGAGGCTATATTTGTTCTTACGATAAGGTACTGCAACAGTTTGTGGTAAATGAAAACCATGAATATTTTCACCAAATACAGGGTGCATTGCACTTGTTATACATAAAAAGAAATGCTATCTAGTTATCTGGACTCCTCAAGTCGTCACAATAATTCCAGCTACAAAAAAAAAGAATGGGCAGAAAATATACAAATTTTGAAGAATTGTTATCATACAAAATTCCTTCCATCTCTAGTAAATGTCAAAATTAAATAAATGTGTAACTATGTTGTGAGTAAAATAGCATACATACCTCGTGGGAAGGCTTATTCCAGCTTCGTGCTTTTAGCTGACCGCAGTGCTTCGCACCTCGGCTGACTAAGGCAGCGCTCAGCTGTATATGGAGCTCATCCCAGCGCAGGAAGCAATATACATATAGTAAAATCACGGAAACAAACTGTGCACGTCATCAAATATTTAGTTATTAATTTAAAGTTACCGTTTGGTTCCGTGATCTACCTATAGTTAATCGTATTTATTGTAACTATAGGTAAATTACGGAATCAAACGGTAACTTTAAATTAATAACTAAATATTTGATGATGTGCGCAGTTTGTTTTCGTGATATTGCTGTACTATTAATAAGAAATTTTTTATTAGATAGCAGTTAGAGCAATATTTTTGTAAATACTTTTATTTATTAACTTGTTAAGTTCTGTAATTAACAAAACGAATATTTCAGTGAACTTAAACTAACATATAGTAATGTACAACTATACAATAAGGAAAAAATGTCTTATTTAAATAAATAAGCAGTTGTTAATTAACACTCTTATTTCAATTTTACTGTTCGCCTTCAAAATATGTTTCAACTTCATTTATTAGTGGAAATTGGTTAGTGCGCCACACACTTGCCAGATTTCGGTGCAATCTAATACCATTCTTGTGTTCGGAAAGAAAGCAAAACAATTAGGTAAACACGCTTGATTATCTTAAACAGATGGTACAGATGACATTATACTGGAAAATATTACTTTGTGTAACAAATTTAACCAAGTTAAAAAAATATTAGTAACTGTTGCAGAGCTACAGTTGAATCGCTGAGCTAAATCTTTACGTGGGGGATTCTGGCGCAGCGTATATAACCTTAAAAATAATTGATTGATGGCAGAAATACGTTACACGTTCCATTCTAAATAATAATTTCTATCAATATTTTTCAACAAATTGAAAAGCGATAAAAACATTTCTTGGTTGGGTAGTCCAGTATATAAGACAATTAAATCGTCTTGATTTTCGATATCGTAAAGCTGAAAGACATTTCCAGCTTCTCTAATTTCTTTGTAGCAATGTCCAAACGGCTGTTTCAATAGCATGTTTTCAGCTTCGGTTAAGACACTGCTGCTTGTGTCATTGGGTGCGTTCAGCCGGCATAGCGCTGAGGTAGTGACTGCGTTGAACGCTTCGCTGACCGACAGCGTTTCGGTTTCGCTTCTGCAGCAGTCGCCATTTTTGGGAGCGAATTTATTTTCGCTCCATTGTCGCTTCATTTCCGCTTGACCACTCAACAGAACACGGTGTTTGGGCTAATTTGTAAATATAACCTAGAAAGGCGCGAAAATCATGGTTTCTGAAACGACCCTGCTGCAGTTTAATGTTAACGGAGAAACTGTAGCGGCGGAAGTCCCATCACATATGGTACAAGCTATTTTTGATGGTATGTATTGCTTCTTAATATTACTATAATTTCGTTCGAACTAAGTTACATTTCCATTGAATCTTTTGAAACTACCTACTGTTGATTAAATTAAGTCTAAGATTTTATTTTTCTTATCGACGAGACGATCAAGAATGATGTTATAAATCAAATTATGCAGCAACGCATGGTACCGGAAAGAACAGATGAGCCTGCAGACGATTCAGCTGCCAAGCGGTTTGTTTGGTCACAGAAATCGACCATGTTGTTGATTGAGCACTACCGCTCAGAATGCTGCAACTTCATAAACCCCAAAATGAAAAATAGTCTGTTGTGGGGGAGAATTGCCGAAAATATGAAAAAAAAATTGTTACCATGTGACACCGGACATGTGTGACAGAAAATTTAGAAATTTGAAGAGCACTTATAAAGGAATAAAAGATACCAAAAGAAAAACTGGCAGAGGTAGACAAACTTGGGAATATTTCGACGTGATGGATGACCTGCTTCATACTGATGCCACCATTAATCCTCCACACTTAATATCGTCCATTCCACAACCTAAGCTTCCCTTATCTGTGCTAAACCAGCCCTCTACATCTACTCAGTCGTCCTTAATCCCAGCATATATACCTGCACCCTCTTCGTCAGCTTTGCCACCCCCAATACCTTCAAATTCATCATCCCTTGCCTCTTCAACATCGAATTCTTCATCACCAACTCCACCAGTGGAATCGTTATTAAGCCTGTCATCCACACCGTCTAGAATTCCCAGTTTGAATACTGCTGCCACTGATAATCGAGGTACCAAACGTAAAAATAGAGAGTTAGAAGAATTTCGAAAGCAAATGCTGCTCTCCGAAGAGCAGAAAATTAGAGAGCTGCAAGAAATTAAAAATGTGTACAAGGAGCAACTCCAAACGCAAAAGGAGCAAAATGATATTTTGCGACAACTGTTAGAGTTAGTTAAAAATACAAATAATAAAAATAATTAGTTTTAAAATTGTATCATTATTTTATGTATAATTATATTTAAATGTATATATTTTTTTATTTGATTCACTTAATATTGTAATGAGTAAGAAGTTTTGTAATAAATATATTTTGACATCGGTGTATAGTCTGATTTTTTATTATACAGGGAGTTTATTATATCGCGCAATATGTGTAAATGCGTTTATTTTAAAATGCAATATGGAAACGTTACTGAGTATGTAAAAACATAATATATTGTACGGGGGAAGGAATTCTGTTGATCAAATAGTAGAAAGACTTCAGTTTACAGCAAGTATGTGGGTTATTACATGCCCTGTTCTTTCTCATGCTTCTTTTTCAATAAAATTACGGTTCATATATTGCATTTTAAAATAAACGCATTTACACATGGCATGGCGTAACAATATTCACCGTAGTATTTTGATGGTTTTTGATCTGGTGTTTTAGTATTTATTGCATTGTACAGGGTCCGGCAATGAAACGGGAAGATTTCGTAAATAATTTTATTGTTGCAAAATAATTTTTTTTTATAATTATGAATACATTAATGGGAAATAAAAGAGTAGCCATTTGATTTACAATGTTAAAAAAAATTTTTCTTTTAATATCGAGAGATCCAAAAAAACCTGTTCCTCAGCGGGCTGTGGAAATTCAACGTACGAATAATATGTTGGTGACACTGTACGTCAATGTCAAATTCGACGTTATCAGGTTAGGTTTTCCGTCAGTTATGACACAAAATGACGCAAATCCTAACCTGCTAACCTCGAATTTTACATTGACGTACAGTGTCACCAACATATTATTCGTACGTTGAATTTCCACAGCCCGCTGAGGAACAGGTTTTTTTGGATCTCTCGATACTACATCTGCCAAATGTCTTCCGTTGACATTTATGCATTCTTGGGAGTCGAGCCTGAAAGTTTTGCATCACTCTTCGTGGGGTTACCTAAAAACAAAAGTGTTTGCAACTGATCCACCCAGGACAATCCCGGCCCTCAAACAACGAATTCGTGACGAGATTGCAGCAATACCTGTTGATATGCTGCGAAGAGTGATGCAAAACTTTCAGGCTCGACTCCAAGAATGCATAAATTTAATGTCAACGGAGGACATTTGGCAGTAGTATTAAAAAAAAATTTTTTTTAACATTGTAAATCAAATGGCTACTCTTTTATTTCCCATTAATGTATTAATAATTATAAAAAAATAATTTTTCAACAATAAAAGTATTTACGAAGTCTTGCCGTTTGCCGGACCCTGTATGTAACCCTTTTCAAAGTTGTTAATTAAAATGCCGAGAGAAGAAATCTAAAAAAAATGCCTAATTGTTTTGTAATTCTGCTGCTGCATGAATGACCCTTTGACTATGTTTACACTTACACAACAAAAACATGCTAATATTATAAAATATATTTACAAAATATCAACTACATATATATATACAGGCTGATTTTTTTATCGTGTAACAACTTGTAGGCAACCCATTATGCAGAAGCATGCATTATGTATGCTTCTGCATAATGGGTTGCCTATAAGTTGTTACATGATAAAAAAATCAGCCTGTATACAGTATGTCCCCGGATTGAGTTTACAATAGGTATTATTGACCAAACATTTTGGAATTGGAATTTCATATTTTGGGATTCCGCCCTGCTTGGTGTGAAACGAATTTTAAGAATATTTTCAGTTTTTGAAAAACAAGTAGGCCTTGACAAGGAAGCGAAATAGTATATTAAAGTATGAGTGGATAACAAGGTCTTTAAAACACGCGCGAGTTTTCGAGCACGACGGCGTAGCCGGAGTGCTCGAAATAGAGCAAGTGTTTTAAAGACCAGTTATCCACGAATACTTTACGCAATTTTTTATTATACCTCCAATACTGGAAATAAATTACGCACTAAAAACTTAGAAATAATTTTTGTCGTGATAAATCGAGAGGGCATAATAATATTGCTACTATAGTTACGAGAATTATTTACGTTTTTGTCGCGTCCATGCCCGTTGTTGCATTCGGTCGTTTCCTTGACAACCTTTAAAGCTCGGCGAGCTTTAATCGCCTGTATTCGCACGCTCAGGCGTGCTTTAAATGGCGATTTTGATGCAGGTATAATAAAAAATATTTTATTTTCAGGTAAACTACCCTTTTTGTTCATGATACGGCAAAATTTAATCAAAAAAAGTTGTTGATAATGATAAATTATGACCCTATACCAAATTTCAGAACGATCTATCGACTTATAAAAAACTGTTAGTTTTTAGAAAATTGTATTTTATTGTCAGGTAAACTACCCTTTTTGTTCATGATACGAAAAAATTGTATTAAAAAAAGTTGTTTATAATCATAAATTATGGCCCTATAACAAATTTCAGAAAGCTCTGTCGACTTAGATTAAACCGTCATTTTTAATAAATGCAATTTGTTTAATCTAAAAAATAACGGTTTAATCTAAGTCGCAAGATCTTTCTAAAATTTTGTATAGGATCATAATTTCTCATTGTAAACAACTTTTCTTAATACAATTTTGCCGTATCATGAACAAAAAGGGTAGTTTACCTGACAATAAAATACAATTTTCTAAAAAATAACAGTGATTTATAAGTCGACAGATCGTTCTGAAATTTGATATAGGGTCATAATTTATCATTATCAACAACTTTTCTAATTTTGCCGTATCATGAACAAAAAGGGTAGTTTACCTGAAAATAAAATATTTTTCGCTTCCTTGTCAAGGCCTACTTGTTTTTCAAAAACTGAAAATATTCTTAAAATTCGTTTCACACCAAGCAGGGCGGAATCCCAAAATATGAAATTCCAATTCGAAAATTTTTGGTCAATCATACCTATTGTAAACTCAATCCGGGGACATACTGTATATATACATATTTACAATTTATCGTACATTTAAATATTTGCCACTTTTAGAAAATTTTCTGCATTATTTTGTTTCGTTTTTGGACCCCAATATTTACGTCATCGAAAAATTCTTCATGAGGTCCATCCTCATTGGCATTATTTTCTTCAATGTTTAAATCAAAATTTTGCAGTCCTTCCCTACGTATTATATAGTTGTGTAGAACACAAGCTGCGGTGACGACTGTTGTAACATTTTCAATATTCATATCGAGGTATTTCAGCCTTCGGAATTTTCCTTTTAGCCGTCCAAACGCTTGCTCTATTTTGCTTCGGGCTGTACTTAATCTCGTATTAAAATTATTTTGCATCGGTGTCAAATGGCCTGTATCCCTAAATGGCACCATTACATTTTTCATTAATGGATATGCACTATCACCAAGGAATCAACGGCGTTATGAGCTGGGGCTTTTATAGGGATGTGGCAACCGTCTATAGCCCCCACAATTCCAGGAAAGCCTGTTCGTGCATGAAATGTGTTGGCTGTCATAATTGCCTGCTCGTTAGTAGGCCATCGTATTTCTTGTGGCATCATTTGCAACAAAATATTGCAAATTTGATAAAAAATTAGATGACCGGTGCCTTTCGACATTCCAAACCGATCGCAGCATGCAAATACGATTCCGGTTTAGCCAACATCCATATGGTAAACAGAGTCTTTTTTCCAAGATCGATTCTGCCTTCGATGTCTACTCTATTGCCTATGTCCACCACAAGCATCTGAAATAAACAAATAATTGTAAAATGTTTATAAATTGTTACGGTATTAAAAGAACTTTACGACACCCACCCAAGGTGAGCATCGCACCACGGAATCAGTCCTGGAAAACTGGCACACTTGCCCTGAAATCGTTTCAAAATAGGCTAAAGGCCACGGCTGGAACGCTCAGGGAGTCGGGCGTGAGTCACACGATACGTTCTGGGCAAGCGTGTTGCGGCATATATATATATAGGGTATGTCAAAATTATGAGGGCGCCACCAAGCCTGTCTTAACCCGACTAACCGGGCCTGGACGGTTAGACGGGAGCGAAGCACGCAAAATACTCCGTCGATAGGATTACTCAAGAGTTGCAAGGTCAAATAACAATTTCGAGATTGCCTTATGCAAGGATTGTAATTAGGTGCCAATCCGATCGCGACTACGCAGCTGTCTCACCCACCTGTACGCTCACAGCTCCCTCGTCCCGTCGCACAATAATCAGTACACTGAAGGGGCGCTTATCTGAAACAGAACATGCACAAGTCGAAACAAAACAATAGTTCCCTTAACTAACAAATCATGTATTGAATCACGGGTTACAATGGGGCAGCAGAGTGCGTCGCCCTATATCTATAAATAGATTATATCTAAGAACACCAGCTGGCGCGCGCTCTAAACCTAGCGACAGATGTTGAACAGTAATGAACAAAGTAGCACTTGTAACAGAGACAGTCTGTAATTTGGAATGAATGTACAAATATGCGGGCGCGACGCCTTATGCAGCAAACAGTAATGAACAAATATGACGACAGTGCCTGTAGGCACAAGAGATGTGACGGGCTCGCTCGCGGCGTCCCAATATAGCTCGTACGCAGGGCTTAAATGCTCTCCTCGGGACAGGTACACTCGCGTTCACAGCGGTAATCAGTTCAAAGACACATACCTTAATATGTAGGCGGTTGGGGAGCCTGGTACAGTTGAGTTGCGACAGGCTGCAGTCTTAGGTGGCAGGTACATTCGATGTTCGACGGCTATAGGGATGAGTGGACATCCGCCATAATAGCGACGTGTGAAGCGTCAGGACGCGTACAACTTGACGACGAAAATGGGCCACTTACGTTCTGCGGGACAGATCCTCGATGTCGAGATGAAGGGGGCACGATTCCTTACTTACGGGAGCAGAAACTGGGCTCAAAAAGCACCCACGCTACGCCGAAGACAATTCGAAACTCACACACACAACCGCCACACGAACGTTCTCTGCAACGGGCTGCGATCAACTGCCCAGAGGGAAGCGCTGCCACAGGTCACATCGGTCGCGTCCCCACGTGACTAAACCTCGGCAGCCAATCGCGAGGCGATAAAATGAAACAAATTAATGCCGGCGACAATAGTATCACGCCACAACGGCGTGTTTTCTAGAAGATTCGGAATTATTGCGAGCGATAACGCTCGGCTGCCAAAGCGCCATCAGAGGGGGGCTCCAACCGACGAGAAATACTGCGTTTGGGGCCAAATATGTGTGAAATCATGATTCTGGAATTAGGCGATGGAGCCAAATAAAGAACTAAAAGGGTTTAGCATACGGGCACGCTGCCCTAAAGCCTAGGTGGCTATTTAAAATACCAAAATGACCTGAATCAAATGTGCGGAAGATGAGATTGTACTTGTGCGCAAAGATTGAAAATGGTTTTAACATAGCAACAAGTTGCCCTAAAGGCGTGAAATGCAATTAAGCATCTACAACAGCAAAATGACTTAACAAAATACCTAATTACATGCATTTCATATATACAAATTAATACAGTTGCACTGTATTTTTTAAGTAAGCAAAATTGTACTAATATTGCTAGATAGATACCTCTATAACATTTCTGGACATTCTAAAATATTCACAAAACTCCTGCAGTGAATAACGTGGTACCACTTCCTCATAGTAGTTGACATTATGAACAGCCTCATCATTCTTTTCTGCATCCAAATCAATCAACTGCAATAAGTTTCCGTTATTTTCTAACAACGGCATTAATTGCACTAATGGATTAATTTCCATCACATCATCTGCAGCAAATTCGAGTATTAAGTGATCAATTTGCTCCATTCTGTTGACGCGCTCAAAACTGACGTTTGTTAGTAAACACAGCGATCGCTAACCCAAATGCCGTTCAGCCGCTCGCAGCTGCTTGAACTTAGCAAAAAGCGAGCGCTAAATCAGCGCTACGCCGGCTGAACGCACCCATTCTTGTGGACGGCATTTGCTCTCCTAAAAATATAAAATAGATATTAGTTTTCTTAAAACGCCCTAATACCTTTTATTAGTGGAAATTGGTTAGTGCGCCACACACTTGCCAGATTTCGGTGCAATCTAATACCATTCTTGTGTTCACGGCTGCTTCAATAGCATGTTTTCAGCTTTGGTTACGACACTGCTGCTTGTGTCATTCTTTTGGACGGCATTTGGTCTCCTAAAAATATAAAATAGATTTTAGTTTTCTTAAAACGCCCTTATTAAACAAAAACCATAACATAACCTTATTCTTACCTAATTAATTTTATCCACCGTCGCCGCTGATTAGGTTCTTTTGGGAACGTAAAAAACTTGCACGTATGTTTTTCATTATAATGTTTGCAATCGGTGGCGAAGCACATCATCTTTTCTATTAATTATAATAAAACAACACTTAGCTCACAGTTGCACCGCAGGTTAGGTTATGTAGCGTAAGCATTGGAGTCGCATTTACACTATGTTAAAACGCAAGGCTCTTAGTTTGAGTGTTTGGCAGCATTCAATGACGAGATATGGCTATTAAAGAAATTTGACATCCGTTTGAAGCTGCCTGCATAGTTTTAAAAAACACAAGAAATAGGCATAATAAATAATTATTTTCTGTGATAATATCGCTATTAAAGGTACTGGAAAGTTTGTTTACAAAAACCCGAAAAAGAAATGGTCGAATGCAACCGTGGTACTTTTAGTTGTGTAAACACGGCTTTTAGTTTTCTGCATTATTATAAGTGATTTTCCTAAGGCCTATTTCTTCTTAAAACAATACTTTGTTCTGCCTGCTGGTCGAACCATAAGAAAATGGTTAAGAACATTAAATTGTGAGCCTGGAATTTTGAACGAAGTATTGGAGTATTTAAATGTTGAAGCTAAAAAAAATAAATACCTAAGAAATTGTGCTCTAATTATAGATGCTATGTCCATAAGAAAGCAGATTGTTTGGAATCATGCACAGTGAAAATTCTCAGGTAATGTGGATTATGGGGGACTGGTTGATGTGGATAATGAAGAAGCTGCATCAGAAGCTCTTTTTTTCCAAATAGTTAGCTTTACAAAAAATTTTAAATGCGCAGTTGCCTATTTTTTAAGTAACAAGGCAGATGCCAACATTCAAGCAAATTTAATTATGGCCTGCATAAGAAGTTTATACGAGTGTGGAATTGTAATCAGATCTATAACAGCTGATGGCGCATCAATAAATATGTTAACATTTAAAAAGCTGGGGTGCAAATTTGATTCAATTATGCAACAAACAAGTTTTCCCCATCCAAAAAATTTACAAATAAAAATACATTGTATTCTTGATACATGTCATGCAGTAAAACTTGCTAGAAATGCTTTTGCAGAATGTCAGATCTCTTCTCAATTGGGAAAAATTGATTGGAAATATATAACCGAGTTGAATAAACTTCAAGAGGAGGAGGGTCTAAGATTGGCAAATTCATTGAGCTCTCATCATGTAAATTTTAAAAACAAAATAATGAATGTAAGGTTGGCAGTACAGTCCCTTAGCAGTGCTGTGGCTGATGCATTACAATTTCTGCTAGACTGCGATATTCCTGAATTTAGAGGCTGTGCTGCTACCATAGAATTTATTCGAAAAATTGATAGGGTTTTTGATATCCTTAATTCTAGAACCCCTTTTGGTAAAGGTTTTAAATCACCTATCAGGCCAAATAATTTAAATTATATACAGGAAATATTTAGTGATATGACTGCATATCTGAAATCCTTGAAAATTGGTGAATTATCATTGTTAAACCATAACAGAAAAACGTTTGCATTGGGGCTTATAATAACAATGAAAAGTACCATTGATTTATCGAAGGAACTTTTTTTGCTAGACGAGGAACCACTACTGTATTTTTTGACATATAAAACCTCACAGGATCATCTTGAATTATTTTTTTCTTGCATTCGTTCCCGTGGGGGATGGAATAATAACCCGAATTCTTTACAATTAAAATGGTCTTTGCGTCAGCTTTTGGTACGCAATTCAATAACCCCCAGCCTTGGTGCAAATTGCAGTGAATTAATGCAATATTGCACACCAGCCTTTGCCTTTCGTTCAGAAAAACGTGAACAAAATGAAACGAAATCGAGCAACATTGACGATATTTTAAATATGATGAACAATCTGGAAGAGAGATCTTTGTCCAATTTAAAGGAAAATATTTTGTATTATATATGTGGATATGTAGTTCGAACTTTAACAAATGATAATTTGTGCAACGATTGTCTAAATATTTTGTTGTATAGAGAAGAGAACGTTTTTATGGATCATGAATATAGTAAGCCACAAGAAGGTTTTAAAAAATTTACAAGTAGTGTAACGCGAGGTGGTTTACTTTATGCGTCAAATATTGTTCATGAAATAGTAACGTTTACGGAAAAACAATTTCAATTTTTAATTGAAATAGGAGGTGTTTTAAACGGACAATATAATTTAAAAAGAAAACTGACGAATTCAGTCATAAATAATTTTTTACAGAAAATAGATAAATTCTTGCCTAAACATCCTATAACAGAGGAATTTATGGCTGAAGAATCCCACGAAATACAAATAATTCGAAAAATTGTTGATATTTATTTAAAGTGTAGGATGAACCACTATTCTCGATTAATAAATTTAAAACTTCATGGAAAAGATGCCAGTATTAGGAATAAGTTAACAAAACTTATTTTGTTTAAAAATTGCTAATCTCATTATTGCTTTAACTAGGTATTTTTGACTTTGCGACTATTATGTATTACATATATTTATATATTTTTTCTAATAATACATTAATACATACATTTTTATTAGAATCGTTTTTTAACCATGTACCTACCTACATATTTTAATAGAATAGTGAGAAAATAAAATATTTTGAAGCTGAAAGGCCAAAGTGATTAATTACCGAGGTAAGTATACTTAATTTGACTGCAAAATCTTCCAAGGATATTTCAAATAAGGTTTTTCTAAATCTAGCTTTTTTTTTAATTTAGAAAAAAATTACATTTCACCTTAAAAGCTTAATTTTATTTTAAAACTTTATTTGTAATGTAAATTAAAACTACATGTATTAGATTGATATATCTTACAAGTATCTATCTTTAAAATTCGACACTATTATTATTTTCGATTTTTCTTTTATGATATTAAAAATATGATTCATGAACAATATTTTAAACTATTAAGTTAACCAATTTTTTTTAAACCACAAATATACAGCAAACAGAAAATCGCTAAAATAGTCCCATTTTGCCATAAGAATAATAAGGAAGAGAGAGACAACCACCCCGAACTCATTCCCTCTTTGTCGGCTTCAATCGATCGCCGCATCGGTTCCGTTCCAGTTTGTTATTGAGTTCGATGTGTATACTACAGTAGTTCATTAGAATTCCATTTCATCTAACCGATTTTACTACCTTGTAATGGCCGGCGATGGTTGTTTTATGGTGTAGTAATTCACGTAAGGTTTGCGGCTAGCCCATGCTTTAAACAACTATACTGATCCCAGAAGCCCAAATCCAACCCTTACTTCTTCAAATTTCATGAAATCATGTAAGTAAGAATATTCGCTTCAGAAAAGACAGCTTGTTAATATTTTTCCAATAAGCATAATGAAAGTTCGCCTAACTGAATTTCATTGTACGTGTTATTTTCAGATATTGGCTTATTATACCTGAATTCTTCATAATAATGAACGTGAAACATGAATCAGTTGAATATAATTTGTGTGACGCAATAACCAGTACGTTACATGAACCACTCACCACAAATGAAAGTAAAGTGGTCGCAACATTACATGTTCGACAGGAGACTGTTCAAAATGCTATTGACAACACAATATATCACGAATTGGATATTAAAAAAGAGGAAGTTGATATAAAGGATGAATTGCTTGATTCCGGTGCAACAAGTGGAGGTTTCTTAGAAGAAGAATTACTTTGCACGGTTTATGAATATGAAACCAAAGACAAAAGTAATTTTTTGGAACATACGGAACAATTATACACATCTGCCATTTGTGATAAAACTACGGGTAAATGTAAGGTAGTTAACTATTTGCAGAACCATAGAAGTGAAAAATTTTATTAATTTTCTAGGTGATCTAGCAACCCATATGGAGATGCATACAGGAGATAAACTTCAGACATGTTCTATTTTTGAATATAAAGCAACACAAAAAGGTTCTTCAGTTAAACATATGAAGACGAATACAGGAAAAAAACATTCATGTTCTATTTGCAAATATAACACAGCACACAAAACTAATTTCGTTGCACATATGAAAACGCATATAGGAGAAAAACCTTATTCGTGTTCTATTTGCGAATATAAAGCAGCACAAAAAGGTGATGTAGTTAAACATATGAAAACACATACAGGAGAAAAACCTTATTCATGTTCTATATGCGCATATAAAGCAGCTCAAAAAAGTAATTTTGTTGCACATATGAAAACGCATACAGGAGAAAAACCTTATTCATGTTCTATATGCAAATATAAAGCAACACAAAAAAGCAATTTAGTTGTACATATGAAAACGCACACAGGAGATAAACCGTATTCATGTTCTATATGCGAATATAAAGCAGCTCAAAAAAGAAATTTAGTTGCACATATGAAAACGCATACAGGAGAAAAACCTTATTCATGTTCTATATGCAAATATAAAGCAACACAAAAAAGCAATTTAGTTGTACATATGAAAACGCACACAGGAGATAAACCGTATTCATGTTCTATATGCGAATATAAAGCAGCTCAAAAAAGAAATTTAGTTGCACATATGAAAACGCATACAGGAGAAAAACCTTATTCATGTTCTATATGCGAATATAAAGCAACACAAAAAAGTCATGTAGTTACCCATATGAAAACGCATACAGGAGAAAAACCTTTTTGATGTTCTATTTGCGAATTTAAAACTGCACGAAAAGATGTTTTAGGCTGCCATATGAACAAGCATACAGGAGTAAAACCTTATTCGTGATGGATTTGCGAATATAAAGCAGCTCAAAAAAGTAATTTTTTTGCACATATGAAAACGAATACAGGAGAAAAATCTTATTCATGTTCTACATGCGAATATAATGCAGCTAAAAAAAGTAACTTGATGTACATATGAAAACGCATACAGGAGAACAACCTTATTCGTGTTCTATTTGCGAATATAAAGCAGCACTAAAAGATGTTTTACTGCACCATATGAAGACGCATACAGTTAGTTCCCCATCTGGTAACACATAATGCAGAGAATCTTATTCTTTTTTTATTTGTGAATGTAAAGCATCTACAAAACCTACTTTAGTTAAACATATAAAAACATATACTGAAAAAAATCTTATTGTCGTTTACCACGTTCGAAAATTGTGTCTCTCAATGACAAATGTTGAAGTTCCGCCAATGTCGGAGCCCCATTGGAAATTTTGAAGTTAGCAATTTGCTTACCTCATTTAAATATCAGATCTTATTATTTTGTGGGCACAAGAACACTTAGAAAAAAGTGTTTTTGTATCCTGTATTTCAATGTAGAACAAAAAATGGATGGTGTCAGAAACATTTACAATTAATAAGTGGTATATGAAATGTTCACCACGGTGATAGTGGACTTACGTAAATAGAGGAGGTTTTTCCTGTATTAAAATATCAAATTGTACGAATTATTAAATATAGTTGTGAATAAGCTAAAACAGGTAGTTTTAGTAATAAAGCAACAACATTTGGCGACTGTGACAGGACTTATTGCAAAATGGAGAAATTTGTGCCGCCGGTAAATACTTGAAAGCTCGATATAGTTGGGGTGTGTCAAGAATTTGCCGGCAAACTCTTACCTCGTCTAACCCGGTATTTTTGGTAGATGTTGTTAGAACAATTTTCGTGTTTTAAACCCATGTATTAGCAATTAGCATTTCCAAATTCAAATTCATAGGTTTAGTGATGTTATCAAACCTTGATTCTGCAGTGTCATGTTTTTAATATGAATCTTTGCTTAAAGACGAAATTTTTTAGGAGCTAAATCTATTCTCAGGTCATATTCAGCAGATTTCATTTAGGTAGACATCGCACAATTTTCCAATTTCAAGCTTTGCAAATTTTCCAAAAACTAAAACCTCTGTATTATACTCAGTGACGATAAAGGATTGTGATTTTTTTCTTAGGTTGGCACTGTTTATGTTGGTGGCACTGTACGTCTATGTCAAATTTGATGTTAGCAGGTTAGGTTTTGCGTCAGTTTGTGTCAAAACTGACGCAAAACCTAACCTGCTAACATCGAATTTGACATAGACTTACAGTAGCACCAACATAAACAGAGACAACCTAAGAAAAAAAATCACAACCATTTATGGTCACCCGGTACTACATACATCCCATGATCTACATTTTAATAAAATCAAATTAGTAATCAACTGACTGCTGATATTTGTAACTTGGGTTGCAGATTTTGCTCTATCTTGAATTTGAATGAACTATAGAAACCTTGAATAAACTAAATATTTTTATGTATTAACTACTAGCAACTTACTGAATGTTATGAAACTGAGGTTATGTACTTGAAATTGTTGCGATTTGTATGTAAACTAAATAAGAGTTTGCAATTGGCGGACTCGACCTATGAAATAATAGAAGTACACAAGTTGCAGAGCTATACATTTCAGAGTATTGTTCCGCAAATTGCCATATAATTTGCATTTGCGGACATCTATTAAATCACTTACAGATACGCAGTTTGTGGATACATATACTCTTCGGTTACCAAAAGCTTGAATTTTGTAGTTTATACTGTTCCGTGCTTTAAAGTTACCTAAAAACAGTATTTAGATAGCCGTCGAATATGCTGGCTGCTTACTGATTTATTGTGCTCACACTTGCAAGCACTCACTGTACTCTCACCAGCTATTAGTAAATTGATGTGAGTCAAGCAAAAGCAAGTTCATCTGCTCTAATATTTCTCCTTTATTCCAATAACGTCCTCAGTGATTGTACAGTCATAGTTATGTGGTCTTACAAGTATGCATAAGTTGTATGGGCACTCAGGATAAAAAATTAAATGAAATTGTATATAATCATGCATGGATATTTGTGATGTGTTTGCGACCGGCTTTAACATAAAATTATAATGTCTCACATAAGGCTTACGTGACAAGCAATAACTATAATGTAATTACCAGAGGTTAGTAATTGAATAAAACAGTATCGTCGGGGTTGCGTTCAGCTTGTATTTAATAATTATACTTGGTATGGTAAATGTAGCTAATTTGTGATGACTGACAGATTAATTGTGAAACGTCAAGACACGATAATGAATTCGCTTAAGTACAAATGTGTTTTGAAGCGTCACAGAAGTTTTATGCAGCGTTTTGGTATTCATCACTGACAAACTATTTCGTTAAAACATAAACCTGGTGTCTTGAAGTAGCTACTTGCACCCACCGATAATTCCTGTTATATCTCTACAATTGTTTTAAGCACCCTATTATTCGTTATAATGTGTATGTCTGTAACGTACTTCTTCATGTGTTGGTATTACAACAATTTAGTCTTAGAACCAGCATACGCACTCTACTAAGATTAATGGTTGCTTGGCAAGGATTGTTTTCATACGTCGCATGACCTAATTCCGTTAATTTATGACTTATTTTTAGAATTATTCAATTATTGGCTCTTATTTTAATATTTAAGTAACACTATTGCAGAATTTACCTTATTTTACCACTATTACATGTGTTTTAAACCATTCGGAATTATATTGTAGAAATTACAGGCCTCTTTCGGTTGACAGATGACAGCAAACTAAATCTTACTATTTTCAACATTTAGTCACTTTACGGTCCTAAGTAAATATTAAAATCTTTTTCTACGTCTGCATTTACATCTAATAGCATCATTTTTTCGCTAGGTTCAGCCGACATAACTCACAAGGAAAAATTCCAAAACTCAGAGCTAATCCAAGGATTGCGATTGCTGGCTGGAAAACTACACCTATTCAAAATTTTAGCCCAATCGGCGTCAATTCAACGGCAGCATAAACAAACGTAGCGATCTCGTTGCACATCATAACATTTTAAACTAACAAGGGCATCACAATTTGTTAAAAACTCCCAAATATTTAAGAATCGCTAAATATGTATTTCTACAGCTAAGCTGTCATTTTTGGTAACCTTGGAGAGAAATGAAATGACAGCTTAGCTGTCGAAATACGTATTAAGCGATAGTTAAATATTTGTGTGGCTAGGGGTTTTTAACGAATTGTGATCAGCTTCAAACCACAGGCTCCAGCAGTGTTTTATTTAATAGTGACATATCTATAGGTATTCGTAAGATCTAATTAATTCACTACACACAATCCTAGATCACAAATAAGGTTTACTACACACAAGTGACATAAACTCACATTGTCTTCGATTCGTTCTACCGCAAGATGAATTCCTTTTTACTTTCAATTCAATGTGTGACTTGCTAAGGTGTTCACAATCCACCCTAACGTATGTCTCAAAAGTTTTGAGAAAAAAATCCGTTGTAGCTTATTATATGAAAAAATGCTTTCAATCTGGTTGGCCTTGAAAAACATTGACCATTATCCGTAGATTAAGCATATAATTCTATGAAATATAGCTGTGGAAATAATTACTTGTAGTTGAATTTAATATAAAATTAAAGCAACATAAAATGTAGGTAGCTGATAATATTTTTTTCTCAAAACTTATGGGACATACGTTAGTAAGGTTACTTACAGTGCAAAGTGTTTGGGAAAAACCATAAAGGTAACTTTAACTCTGAAATAGAATTGTCGGGAAGCTTCTCCAAGATCGAAACATTTGCAAATATACAATTTTGCTTTATTGCGCTAGTCTTAAGAATTGCCTTGTAATAATTATAGTGTATACCATTTTTATTAATTATAAGATCTTTCACACGTCAAAATAGTACTTATTTTGTCGACTCCGCATAGCAATTTATTTCATTTCATAATTCCTTCGTTAAACTTAACATTTGTATTACTTAAATTAGTGTTTAACCATAGCAATACATAGTTGTGACTTTAAAAAATAGCTTATGAGCAACTTTCACTGCAGAACTAAAAAATAGAAAAATCAAAATATACTTACTACAGGAACTGCTAATAAGTTTTTAATAAAGATGTTTATTAAATTGACAGTTAAAAACAGCTTGGTTATGTGATGTGGTAATCGAGCTCTCTAGATTAGTGGTTAGCACGTCTGCTTTATATTCGCGAGGCCGTAGATCCAATTCCAGTGGCTGTCTGCTCTGATTCTGGTTTTAGGTGGTTTTCCTGAGTCAACAGATTACCTTTACTGATGCTAATGCCGGGGTAATAGGTACTTCGCCATCTTTGCTGGGCTCTCTTCCATTCTCCACTTTCTCTAACCTGTCCTGAAATTCACGTTATTAGCTGAAGAGGGATGCAAGGTTCCTATGGCAGCCTGCCACTATTTGGGGGAATTGAAATGACAATGAACCTTTACCTTTACGTTAATGTGTTAGGTCCCTTAACGGATAAGGTTTTCTAATATATACGTTTAAAGAAAATGCTGTAATAGCTAAACGAACATACCGTGTTGGCTTTTACACGAACAAGTAGAGGTTTACCAATAATAGTACCACGAGATGATTGAATTATCACAAATAATTTTCTTTCTCACGAAACGGGTTGCTTAGAAACACCTCGACTCGAAGGCTAGTGGTGTTTGAAGTAAGCAACCCGTTGAGTTTGTAAGAAAAATAATTTGACAATTCGTAGTTATCGAGTGCGTATTCGATTAGATTATACCATGAATATCGATAAGGGAGTTACACAAAAAATTTATTTATTGAGTATCCTTAAAAAACTTGTTGAAAAGGGTATGACATTGACAGCTGACAGCTCAAAATTGAAAACACCAATACGATAACACCACGGTGTTTTCAATTATTAATACATTATTTCTATGGGGATCTTATGCATTATCAATGGTATAATCAGGTGGAATATGGGTAAAAGGACAGAACTAGCGGTAGTGTACTCGTCGATGACGAAATATTCCAATTTTTGAAGAAATTATTCTTGCATCTTTTTCGCCCTTTGTAACTGTAATACATAGAACTAGCATTAGAAACTATAGAAGGTTCACAAATACAGGGTGTTTCTAAAACAAGGGGACATACTTTGCAGAAGTATTCTATGATCTAAAATAAACCAAAAAGTACTACTAAACCAGTGTGCGCAAATTAACTATTTCTAAGATATTAAGCTTTAGAGTTTTAATGTAGGTCACCTTTAAAGTAATATGAAATCTGGAAAATTATTATAGAATGGTATACGCTGCTTGGAAAAGTGGATAATGTTATCAAAATTACTTAGTACAGTTGTTAATCAAGTCAATGTACAGTCGTGTTCAAATAAATCTGGGACAATGTTTTTTTCATATGTAGGTTTAATTAAGAATTGAAGAATATCTCCATGGATTTCCTGCTATCTGAAAGAGTTGCATTAGACTTTAACAGGTAATGAAATCTGTAACTCTTTCTGATAAGAGAAAATCCATAGAGATATTCTTCAATTCGTCTCTCAACCTGCATGTGAAAAAAACACTGTCCCAGATTTATTTGCACATGACTGTACTATTGAAATTTGACGTAAATTCGTCAAATTCGAATTCGAATTGGTTTTTTTAATGAAAAAGCGAATATGATGTTTATGTACGATTGTGACGATGGGAATGGCCATGAGGCTGTACGGTTCTATCAAGAGTATTTTCCAAATCTACAGCACCCAGATCATAAAATGGTTGCTACATAAAATTCATATGAATTGTTTTTTTTTAATTGCCTACATTTAAGCATTAAAGCTTGACATTGTTACATTTTGATTTTAGCAACTTTTGGGCGCCTTGAATTTAGGCAATTCAAAGTGCGTTATTAGCTTAGTTCTTCACTGGCGTCATTAGCTTACAGATTTTTCGAGCTTCTTCAACTGATGTTTAGGTGGCGCACGTTGCAAATTTCGGTATCGAACGTTATTGGGCGATTTTTACGTCATCGATTTAACCGGTGGTCGCTATTGGGTTGTTCTGACGTTAAGATTGCAGAGCGTCACTAATTTTTCGATTTCTTAAAACAAGTGAATTTACTTTCTTGATCCGTTGGCGTCCATCTTGATTGGTTCGAGAATTGTTGGCGTTTTGCGAAAATCTCCAGGCACGAATGGAGTTTCCCTCGTTAGTTGCTAATGCAAACGAACTTCATTAACGCTTAGTGTCTGGTAGGTAACTTTTTGCGTCCTTAATGTATTTCTAAGCTGTGAACTTCTTCACAGGAGATTTTCGAGTTGCAATTTTCGAGGTGCGATTTTCGAGGTGCCAAATTTTCCATGGCCGAATTGCACGTGCAAATTTCTGAAGAACTGCTTGATGTTATGGGAGCTTTCTTGAACGGGGTCAAATAGGCCACGACCTAGCTTCCTCCCTTGTCGAAGTCTTGGTTCATGCTGGAATTTATTTGCCAGGTTGCTGCACGCTGAGTAGGCTTCCGCCTGCTCTCTTTTCAAAGAGCTTCGTTACCGCATCATGATATCTGCACCACTCATGTGTTACCAGTCGATTTAAGGTGCTGTAATTTATTATGTACTTTGTTTTTGTGCTTCCCTTCTGCCGTCGATTTCAAGAATGCAGATGAATTTCTTGGCATCGCACACCTCGTTCACGAATTGCATAATTCAAGGATTTATTTATCTTCGATTATAATGTCCTGTTATACATTTAATTGTAGCGTCGAGTCAGATCGACTGCAACGTTGTTGCTCTTAAATTTAATTTAACTGTAATATTTTGAAAATGGTTAAAATTTGATGAAGATATCAATTTAATTGTAATTTAATCATTTAAACTTTATGGTTTACCTTGTTAGTTTTGATTTATGGAAGGATTCATTCCATGCTTATTTGACACTGTTAACTGTGTTTAATCATTGCAATTTTATGGTTCTTATTGTGACTTGAACGTAGTCAAAACTGTTACAAGTTCAACTCAATAACAAGCCTATTGGCTTACTGGAAGCGCCGCTTTTAAACAGATCTGATGTCTAATAAGGTCCTCCCCTAGGTATAGAACGCGCTTAAATAAAAAGAGCAGCGAATGCAACTGCTCATTCACTTGACGTGTGACATAGCACGTCTGCATCAAATTTGTTAAACCATTGTTACCATTATATGTGAAGTAATGTCCTCTGGCGCTTTATTTACTGCTGCATCGAGTTTTTGATATTATTCAGCTATTTAGGTTCGCCGTTACAAGTTTCATCAGGGAGTATTATTACCGAAGCTAGACAACAGCGTGGAACTCTTCTTGAACCTGCAATATCAGGTAATCGTAGTGTTCTTTAGAACCCACTCCCATCTGCGGCTTGAGCTGTTGCGAGCGTATATTCCCAAGCTACCCCTTTGGGTGACAGAGGATTCATTTAGTACGTATTAGCACTGGGGACATTGTGTCATTGTATCGGCTGATCGTAGTATTGAAAATGGGTAATATCTTAGAAAGGATTTATTTGCGGTTACAGGTTTATTATAACTTTTTGATTTATTTTTTCAAATGGCACACCTCGTATGCCTTTAGATACTTGAAATCAGCGCTAAAAATGCTTTACTATAACATGCTTAAACTAAAATTTTTAAACTCAATATTTGAAAAAAAATTAAAATAGTTAATACCTACCTAAAGTGCCGAAAAACACTAACAATCTTATAAGATATGCAAAACAAACTCCACTTTGCCCTAAAAATTCCTGATTACCGTATAATAATTCACCCTTGTGCTCAAGGGTATAAAGATAATTACTAATTAACTTTCTGATAGCTAGTCGAGTCGGAGACAGGGTCAAGATTTCCAGATATACATAAGAAGCGTAGCAAACCAAACACAGGATAGCTTTAACCAATTTAATATTGGTGCTCAGAACTATTTACAAACGTAATCATAATTGGATAATTGAAAATTAACATGTATTTTAATAATAAAAGTAATCTTCTGTATCCCGTCTCCTCTTGCCCCTTTTCGTTGCAACCCGTCGTACAGCCGTGTAAACGGTGGTTTCTGGTTAGCCCCTTCGGGAACCCTAGACGAGACGACGCTGGTAGGTTCTGGTACGGCTTGAAGTTAGCCCCAGGCGTTCTTCACTTGGCACCCGGCGAAAGGTTTACGAGCACATGTCGCTGTAATGACAATTTAATTAACCAAATACCGGGATTTCGCTTACGTGATGGTGGCGTTTAGGATGTTTGCCCTTATTCGGGGAATTCGCGGCGTGGTGTTTTGTGCAAGGTGCGGTGCCACGAGGATTTGGTGGAAAGATCCACCTAGTGAGCGTCCTTGAGTTGGTTGCCGGTGACGAGGAGATTTCCTCCACGACGAGACGGCCTGGAGATGTTGATATCGGATTCCCCTGGTAGGTAGAACTCTGTAGCTAATAAGACTATTAAAACCTTTCTTTCAAGAGCTGAAATTTTGTAATTAGCCGAGCTTTTGCAATAGCTATTATGAGATATTATGGTCGTATTTTAATCGCCTGGATCTCGGGGGATAATTATTAGCGAAATGAAATTTAGGTTGCTTACTAAGCAAGTTATTTAAATTGACGGGCGTGGCGGTCTCTAAATTGAGTCTTCGCCTGCAAACACGTCTTAAGGATTTGTCAAATTAAATTATTAACAAACATCGATTTCCTTAATTAAAGTGTCTCGGGGATATAGGTTCAAAGGAGGTGCAGAACGGAGGAGCGGCTTTCCAGCGGACTTCGTCCCGTTCCTATTCTGCAGGATAAGGAAAAGGTTTAAGTTTGTAATCGTGAGGGCGGCCTACTTCAAAGAGAAGTCTTCGCCTCTCGCCTACTACAGGATATGACAGGTCAGGTCGGAGAAGGAAAATTAATTCGTAATTAAATAACTAGACAGGACGGAAAGGTATCGGGATCTAGGAGGGAAATGGATGCTGGTAAAGGTGTCGGTGGACAAGTGGATGAATGCCTTGAGGAGCGAGCTCTCTATCGGTCTGGACTTTCTCAGAGTCCGTATCCATAAAACAGCCTTAGCCTTTTGGCTTTTACTGCTTGATGCTGCTTGCCTTTTGGCCTGGGGTTTAATCTGTCAATATACGCCTAGGGCGTTTTTTGTGCTGTTGTTGCGTTCCAGCAACGGGTGCGATCTCTCGGATCGCCGGTGTGTTCGCATGATCAATTGCGCTGTAGAATTTTTCGCTGTTTGCCTGGACGTGGTTATGCAGCGATTCCATTCCGAGGTCGTTTGCAATGGTTTCGTTCCGGACAAACCATGGAGCTCCAGTTATTCTCCTGAGGGTGGCCGATTGAGTGGATTCGAGGCGTTTCCTGTTTGTTGCCGAGATGTATGTCATCCACGCTGGTGCTGCGTACGTCATTATGGGCCTGACGTACTGCTTATATACATTAAGCCTGGTCTTTAGTGGGAGGCCCTTGTGGCAGGCCAGGATCGGGTAGAGCATCCCCCTTGCCCGGCGAGCCTTGACGATGGTGTTCTCGGTGTGTTTTGCAAACGTCAGCCGTCGGTCAATGGTAACCCCCAGGTATTTGACCTCGTTGCTCCATGGGACGTTCCGTTGTTGGACTTGGATTGTCGGTATGTCAGTAATTCGCTTCTTCGTGAAGGCGATGGCTTCTGTTTTGTCTGAGTTGAGCTTGAGGCGCCATCTGTCATACCAGCCTGGCAGTTGATCCAGTTGTGCTTGCATTCTCCTGACTGCTGCTGTTGGTATCCTGGACTTGCAATATATCATTACATCGTCCGCGTATATTGCGCATTTGACGTCTTGAGCGCAAGGGATGTCATTGATATACGCGTTGAAGAGTATAGGAGATATGCATCCGCCTTGGGGGACTCCTGCTGCGGCCGGTGTTACCTGGGATGTCCTGTCTTGTACCCTGACGACAAAGGACCTATTTGTCAGGTAACTGTGTAGCAGCTGTGTATAAGCCGCAGGTAGCCGGTGGTTGTCGGACAGTTTGACGAGCAGTCCCTGGATCCATACTTTGTCGAAGGCCTTTTCCGTATCTAGGGATACGGCGACGGTAGTTTCTCCTCTGTTAAAGTTTTCGGCGACTTCGTCGATAACTTTGACGAGCTGGAGCGTCGTTGAGTGTTCCGCTCTGAATCCGAACTGCTCAGGACGGAACTGCAGGTGGGGGCTTAGGCGTTTTAGTAGGACCCTCTCAAATATCTTGGCCAGTGCTGGTAATAACGATATGGGCCTGTAGTTATTGGGCTCCGTTTTGCGTTTTCCTGGTTTAGGAAGCATGATTATGACGGCACGCTTCCATGGGCCGGGAAAATGTCGTAGCGCAATTATCCCGTTGAAAACTCGTGTGATGTGAGCCAGCGTCGTCTTTGGAATGTTTTGCAAAGCCGCATAGGATATTCCGTCTATTCCGGGGGCTTTGTGGCGGCTCTGGTGTAGTATAGTGCTCTTGACTTCATTTGGCGGGATAAACGGGATGTGTTCCCCTGGTTCCGCACGTAATATGCCTTGGAGTTGTATGTTAACTCTCCTGGTATGTTCTTCGTCGGCGGAATCGTTGGGCATGAAGTTCCTCTGGAGGGTGGTGGCGAAGATGTTGGCTTGTTCCTGAGGGTCGTAGGAGGGTCCGTTAGGTCCTTCTATCGGGCACGGGGGGCCATCTTTGCGCTTCAGCGCCCTGTTCAGTTGATATGTGTTTCCAGTCCGCTGCAGGGTGTTGCTTACATGTTGATCCCAGCCTTCGTTGTAGAAGTCCTTGAGAGCTTGTTTCAAGGTCTCCTGTTTGCTGTTTAGAAGGCGCTTGATGGCTGGGTCCCTGGTGAGCTGCCATCTTCGCACCAGCCTCCGTTTCTCTTTGATTGCGGCTTTTAAGTATGGGGGCAGCTTTTGGGCCTTGCTATTGCAGTCTCGGATTTGTGTTGCATCCTCGAGAGCCTCCGTTATGCGTCGCGTGAGATTCTGGACGCAGTTGTTGATGTCCTCAGGAGTGTTAATGTTTGGATTGCCGTCTTTAATGGTACGCTGCAGGTTTTCATTGAAACGACGCCAGTTTGTAATGCGGCGTGTTGTGCGTCGAGGCCTATCTTGGTTGGGATCTATGTCCATCTCAATGAGTAGCGGTAAGTGGTCGGAACTTAGATCTTCCACTGTTTCCAGGGAGTAGTGGAACGGTAGATTTTTTATTATCATTACGTCCAGCACGTCAGGTTGGTATTGGGGGTTCCCTGGGATGTGGGTTGGTGCACCTGGACCCACGACTTCGTAGTTTTTGCCAGTTGTATGGGTGTAGAGCCTTCGTCCTTCGGTGTTGTTCACCCTGGAGCCCCATGCTTGGTGTTTCGCATTTAAATCCCCTGCGATTAGCGTTGGGATGTTTTGGGCCATAAAGTCGTCCAAGTTTTCTGTCGTTAGAGGCCTCGACGGCTGTCGATATGCTGATATTAGCTTTAAGTCTGTGCCGGCTATTCTTATCTGAACGCCCGTAGCCTCCAGCGTGTTTGGCTGGAGCGTGATTTGTTGTTGGAAGATTTTATTCTTCACTAAGATAGCGGTTCCTCCCTTGGTTGGTATTCCTGCTACCTGTGCTCTGTCTGTTCTGTAAGCTTGAAAGTTCGCCATCTTTAGCGGGACCCTGGCTATGAGGTGCGTCTCGTTTAACATCACCACGTCTATGTTTAACGTTTTGACGAGGTTTCGCAGCTCCTGTGACTTGTTCTGGATGCCGTTGGCTTTCCAGTGGAGGATTCTAAGTGTTTTGGTTGCGGGTGTGTTATTCATTGGCTTGCTGAATAACAACTTCGCTTATTGCTGCTACCAGCAAGCCGATGATAGGCCTTCCTTCCTGGTAGGCCTTGGAAATTCTCTCTATCCACTGGACCAGCCTATCCAGGTGAATTGAAAATCCCAGGACTGAAATGCAGCCCTCTGGTGCAGCTCTGCCGCCGGATGGTGGTTTGGGCTCAGCGGCATCGGAATTGGCGCCAGTGATAGTTTTGCGCGCTTTAGTGCTTCTGGGCGCTGCAATGCTCTTGGCAGCGTTACTTTCCTTGGCCGTGGAGGCAGGCCTGGAGGCAGTAATCTTGGGAGCAGTCGCAGTTTTAGGGGCAGCAGCAAGCTTGGGGGCAGCTGCGGAGCTGGCGATGCTCTTAGGAGCCGTAGCGATTTCGTCGGCGGTCGTGGGAGTCAAGACCGCGTGGATTTCAGCGGTGACCGTCTCTGTTACCCTGGCGGGTACAGGGCCGCTTGCCATGGCTGCTGCGGAGCGTTGTTTGTTTCTCCTTCCCTGGAACTGGAAGCCTTCATCTTCTTCCGTGGCCGTTGGTGGGGCAGTTGGAGCGTACTCGTTTAGTAGAGGGCCCTTTGTAGGTTCCTTCTTCCGGAGCTCTGCCTGGTATGCTGGGCATTTTCTGTAGTTGGCAGGGTGTGGGCCAGTGCAGTTTACACACGTGGCAGGCGCTTCCTGCTCCTTTTTACAGTCTTTCGCGTAATGGTTCTTTGCGCATCGCACGCAACGCGGAGCAAAGCCACAGTTCAGACTAGAATGTCCGAAGCGCTGACACGAAAAACATTGCGGAATGATGCTTTTCGATTTGAAGGCTTCAACACGCACTTTCCTGCAGTACAGGAGCTCGGTAATGCCGTAGATCGTCCTTGTGTGTGGCAGGTTTTTTAGGCACACCAGGAACGTGTTTGAGAACTGCCGTCGCTTGCCTTGCAGCTTCGTGACGTACGTCACTGTGTGGCCTCTGTCAGTCAGCTCTTCGGTGATGTCCTCGGGCTTGATACTGGAGGCTAACCCTTTTATTGCCACCTTAATTTCCCTTTCGGATGCTAGGGTATAAGTGTGGAATTCGATATGAGCTCCTTTGAGGTAGTTCTGAATTGTTCTGAACTCTGTAGGTCCGTCTGCGTATATGCGGGCTCCTTGTCCTGCCGCTCTGATGTCCAAAGGTTTTTGGAGAGCGGTTTTCAGGGCTCTCGCATGCTGCAGGAAGTTGTCCATTTTGTCTATGATGATGGGTGGCACCTTCGGTTTTGGCTTTGGAGCGGGCGGAGCTGGCGCGCCACCCGTTGCCGGTTGCTTAGTTGCCTCGCTATAACTTAGCGGGGCTGCAGAATTGTCGACCTCCATGTCGCTGTCGTCGCTACTGGAGCCACTGGTGGAGCTGCCTATCTTAAGGCGTTTGGCACCTCGAGAGGTGGTAGCGGTTTTGCCCTCTGCATCGGGCTTGGAGCGGAGCTGTTGATGAGCTGTCCGTGGTAGATCTTCCTCCGTCGTCGGCACAATGCTGATTAAGTCCTGGGCGGCGGACATGGCACTCGATGAACGTCTGTTGTCTCTTCTATGTTACTCTGCGCGACCGGAGAACCAACCGGCTAATGCCCTGGACTCCCCGGACCGCTGTAGCTCTCTAACTTTCTCCTTTCTGATTGGCTCGCTAGGCTCGATGTGCTTCGCTCGCTGCTCAGGTCGGAATCTTGAGGAGCAGTCGTGGAACTGCTTATAAGTGTTCGCCTTCGGGATTCGTGCAGCGAACAACTTCCTCGGAGGGTTTAAGAGGGGGACCGGCGCAGAGATGCGCATACGTGGAGCGGGGGATCCGTTGATGACGCGCCGTTATCGCTGGACGGGCGTTCCAGATCTACAGCCCCTGATAATCAAAAATCGCTGAGGGAGAGCGCGCTAATTAATTTTAATTTAAAAACGCGTTCGCGCGGGGCGAAACGTCACAACCGAACCGTCGCACCAAATGTACTAAAACAATTAAAACTATGTTTTTACCCGTTTCATTAAACATTTGGCAACTACAATAAAAGAGCTTTCCAACGATGTACCACATTCGCTATTTCGTTTAGAAGTAGCTTTTAGAATGTCTAAAATACGTAACACATAATTTAAAAATAATATAATTTTATTTAACAAAATAGCTATTTATGAAAAAAATGCTAAACTAATTTTTCGTAAGTCATGGCCTATTTCGGGTAACTATTAAAAAAAAATTGGTGTGATGCACGTACACAACTTCCTTTTACAGTGATCTTATATTTAGCCAAAAATTTGATTTTTAATTTTTAAGCATTTGTCAAAATTTTTCAATAATTACTAATATTACAGAAACCGTGCAAAATAGAGCGGTAGTTGGAACGACAAACTTTCTCTAACATTTTAAGATAATTCGAAAATGTAATAATTTAAAATAGAAGTTAATAAAAAAAACAAAAGGTTAACATATGAAAAAAATCGTTAGAGCCGCTTTTGAAAAAATGGATAAAACTGAAAAATTACAAGACCATACTTCCGGTTATGCGATTTTCTTCAAAATCCTGCCGTCGCATCTAGATAGTACACAAAACTTATATATGAAGTTTCAAAGTCATACCTCTTTTCGTTTTTGAGATATTCTGTTCACACACACAGACAGACCAATGGACAAAAACACGTTTTTTGGGTTCAGGGGACTCTAAAACGTGAAGATTTGTTGAAAACTCAATTTACAATTTTTGGGGTGAATCCAATACTTTTTTTTATTGTAAAAGGAGGTAAACATTAAATAATGAGTTTTAAATTTGAGTTTAAGCATATTATAATAAAGCATTTTTAGTAAGGCATGGTGGGTTGTTTGAAGATTTAATTTGATTTTCCATTATTTTTCTTATAATCTTTTTGTGTTAAAATAAATAAAATTGTTTCTTATGCGTTTTATAATAATCTGAAAATGCACTGATTTTTGTAAAAGTGCTTTGATTTTTTTGCATTCTTTCGATTCCGCAAAATAAAAAATTGTTAGCAATAAAAGCAAGTATAAATAAATGTAGTATTTTTTTCTCAAAAAATGTATTTGCAGTTTAGCTCTAAAATAATAATGAGCAGAGCAATTGAACATAACGAATTTACTATGCAAATTCCAAATTTGATCAAGTCAACACCCGGTATATATTTCAGTCTCCCACTGTGAAAGGATTACTGTTTCTGTATGTCTTACATAATTTTTCCACTGCTAATCACTAACAGCATTTAATGCCTTCGACCGCACACGTCTATGTCACCATTGTCATTAATTGATTTAGGTACCATTGTTGTTTACTAGCATACGATAGTAGCCTAAAATTTAAAAAAAAAATGTTACAGATAACAAAGTAAGAGCTAAAAAATTTGAAAGGTGGGTAAAGTGCATCTTGCAACTGAGTCGAGTTTTTAAAAAATACATTGGTGAACTACCTAATAGCATGTGCATCAATGTTGAAATCCATATTTGAGGAAATTAACCAAATAAAAACATATAACAGCCTACTGGGCGAAGAAAACATAATGAATGGATTATATGTATTTATTAAATATGTATGTATTATCGATAACATAATTATACCTTGCGGAATATATTTATAAAATTTAAGACAACATTTTCTAATTACCTCATATAGCTATATTGTTGAGTTCGAGTCGCGAGCCTCGTCGAAAGAATGTGGTGAGAGTTAATTACATGCCGAGCAAAACCGTTACCATTGTTATTACTAATTTGTATGTTCTTTTCTGGGCAAACAGCAAAATAGACAAGGAATTTTTTATATTTTGTATACAAACAAGCAATGCATACGTTTATAAAAATAGATATTTATGCATTAAGGGAGATATGAATATGTTTTTCCCTGAGGTTGACATGTGCACATGTGTTACAGACCGAGGGCTCTGGCCCGAGGTCTGCAAGTCAACCGATGGTAAAGAACATGAACATCTCCCGTGGTGCATACAATATTTTATCTACTAGCATGTTCGTAAAAATAGTATGAAATTTCAAAATGTCATTATGACATTTAAAATTAGAATATGTAAGTCACATCAAGGATTTCCTCATTGTATGGTTGCTAAGACGTTAATTGTAGTTGCATTGTTACCATGAGTTTGAGGGAGAAATAATTTGACAAGTCCCTTGGGAGTTATAAGTAGCTTTTCATATTTTGTTTCTATGACGAAAATGTACAATATCATGTTGCTAGTAGATAAAATATTTTATTTACTAGCAACGTGATATATTACATTTTCGTCATAGAAACAAAATATGAAAAGCTACTCATAACTCCCAAGTGATCTGTCAAATTTTTTCTTCCTCAAACTCTTGGTAACCATGCTACTATAAGCCATGTCTTAGCAACCATACATTGAGGCAACCCTTGATGTTACTTAAATATTCTAATTTTAAATGTCATTATGACATTTTTGAAATTTCATACTATTGTTACTAATATGCTAGTAAATAAAATATTGTATGCACCACAGGAGATATTAATGTTTTTACCCTCGGTTGACTTACAGACCTCGGGCCAGAGACCCTCGGTCTGTAACACATGTCAACCTCGGGGAAAAACATATTCATATCTCCCTTAATGCATAAATATCTATAAAAGCATTGTTTTTCCACGACCGGGAGTAGAAGTCGGTTTCTATAGCATCAAAATTGTGACAGAAGTAAAACATTTACTCCCTAGAGACTAAATAAGACAAAAATTTCCCTAGGGAGTTTTCATTATGATTGACAGAACAATTATGTCAAATTCGAGGTTAGCAGGTTAGGTTTGGCGTCAGTTTGAGTCAAAACTGACGCCAAACCTAACCTGCTAACCTCGAATTTGACCTAATTGTGAGCTCTTGTCATAATGACTTTAAAATTTCCAGAGGCTACTAATTTTAAAATAATTGTAACTAAAATGTTAATATACGACGTTTAAAAAACGGGTTTTCGTTTTAAATCTTCCTGCAACGTGAAAAAAATAGTATATGCAACTCGGAGAGAATGTTATTTTGCTTCAGTGCAATTTCTGACTCTCGGGCTTCGCCCTCGAGTCAGAAATTGTACCTAAGCAAAATAACGCATTTCTCTCCCTCATTGCATAATCTACTAACGGGTGTTCATAAACAGTCGTCATCTCAGTTGCTTTGAAAAACAAAATGTTATGTCTTTGATTAATTCGTGCAACGCAATGAAACGTCATTGAGTACTGTCATAGCGCATTTTTTCTCAATTTTAATAGACATACGTTTCTGAAGTCAAAACCTACTTGGATGACGACTGTTTATGAACACCCGTTATTTAAATTCGCGGCCATAAAAACCGGGACAGTTTTTTTGACCTAATTTTCAAAATGCGAAAAGAAGTGCTGACACTGACAATTCTAATTAATAAATGTCATCAAAAGTCATTATTCAGATCTAAACAATGACTTTTGATGACATTTATTAATTAGAATTGTCAGTGTCAGCACTTCTTTTCGCATTTTGAAAATAGGTAAAAAAAAAGTCCCTGTTTTTATGGCCGCGACTGTAGTACTAATTATAGATTGTTAATCAATACACCTTTCTGGATATTTTATCGAAAATGAGTCTCTCACAGTTCTCAAGCTACTAGAATTTGATGCCACGGTAATATTTCAACTTCTTTGTCTTTAACCACATGGTTGTTTTAAAAATTCACAATTTTATGCTACACTCAAAAAATAAAAACTAAATGCTATGAATTTAACATTCAATAATTTGATTACTGTTTTCACAACAGACTGTTCTTTTAAAAATTGTAGCTTTAATTTGAAATTTAGTGTATATTTGGTTGCCTACAACTTGCAATAAAACAATGCATTGGCATGTTTTTTTATAAAAATAGGTATATCTAGCTCGCATAAAAAGGGAAAATTTATGTTTGTGTAACTAAAAACGTTTTCTGTGAAATAACCGCAAAAACATCGTAGTTTAAGTTATGGCGACCCTGTTGCAGGACACAGTGGGTGCGTTCAACCGGCATAGCGCTGAGGTAGCGATTGCGTTGAACGCTTCGCTGATCGACAGCGCTTCGGTTTCGCTTCGGCAGCAGTCGCCATTTTTGGGAGCGAATTTATTTTCGCTCCATTTCCGCTTGACCACTCAGCAGAAGACGGTGTTTGGGTTTACCCCATATATATAATACACATATATTGCTGGTAGGGCCTGGAAACTTCAGAAAACATTACGGCGCCGACATAGTATCACTTAGAGTATAACGCGTCTCGTGCGCATGCGTGAGAATTCGAACTCCGCCACTTTCCCATTGGGCGGACGACGCCGCCTCACTTGCGCACAGCTCACCGTATACATGAAGGAGTTGGTTGTGTGTCTCACTTCATCGGTGAGTTTCCCACTCATAGCCGCTAGCAATATAGTAAGTATTAGATATATGGGTTTACCATTGAACTATAATTGGTTTACTTCTAATTATAACCTAGAAAGGCGCGAATTTTTTAAAAGCATGGATTCTGAAACGACCCTGCTGCAGTTTAATGTTAAGAAATTAAAATGACCATTTTCTCAAAATCAGTAGTTTCTTAAAATTATTGAAACAAATAGCTACTGAAATGTGATAGAAAAGTAGTAATTAAAAAAATTCAGTCTAATTTTGACAAGAGTTAAATGCTCAAACTCAAAATTCTTCATGAGGTCCATCCTCATTCTCATTATTTTCTTCCACATTTAAATGGAAATTTTGCAGCCCTTGTCCTGGCAAAAATACATCACTACGCAATCACAACATAACTGACGTTTCTGTTTGTAAACATATTATCCATTCACATAACTTGTGAACTGTCAATGTCTAATTTTTTAAATATTTGCTGAATGTACATGGAAATTACAGTTTTTTTGGGAATGTACTTCGAATCTGGTGATTTCTAGTAATATTACAGTTAGGTTATGTTACATGTGTCAAAAGTTAAGCGAAGTTTTTCCTTGTAATAATTAACTATAGCTTTTTTTCCTTTCCAATAATAAAACCCCCTTTCGTTTCTGTTCCATTGCGATTGAGGTGTATGCACAAAAATTGAAGAATTTTGGAGATTATTTTCTTACAAGAGTGTGACATAAGTCAAGTTTTTAAATTGCAAAAATTTCAGTGCTGCCAAAATCAGCAAGCAGAAGTTCCAAACCAGAATTTAAACGAAGTACCAACTTGACAGCGTTTTGACAGTTCACGAGTTTTGTGAATGGATAGTAGCGCTCGCTAACCAAGGTCGTTCAGCCGTTCGCAGCTGCTGCAACTCAGCAAAAAGCGACCGCTGAGACAGCGCTGCTCCGGTTGAACGCGCCCAGTGTATACTACAGTAGTTCATTTGAATTCCATTTCATCTAACCGATTTTACTACCTTGTAATGGCCGGCGAAGGTTGTTGTATGGTGTAGTAATTCACGTAAGGTTTGCGGCTAGCCCATGCTTTAAACAACTATACTGATCCCAGAAGCCCAAATCCAACCCCTACTTCTTCAAATTTCATGTTATTTCATCTAAGTAAGAATATTCGCTTCAGAAAAGACAGCTTGTTAATATTTTTCCAATAAGCATAATAAAAGTTCGCCTAACTGAATTTCATTGTACGTTTTATTTTCAGATATTGGCTTATTATACCTGAATTCTTCATAATAATGAACGTGAAACATGAATCAGTTGAATATAATTTGTGTGACGCAATAACCAGTACGTTACATGAACCACTCACCACAAATGAAAGTAAAGTGGTCGCAACATTACATGTTCGACAGGAGATTGTTCAAAATGCTATTGACAACACAATATATCACGAATTGGATATTAAAAAAGAGGAAGTTGATATAAAGGATGAATTGCTTGATTCTGGTGCAACAAGTGGAGGTTTCTTAGAAGAAAAATTACTTTGCAGGGTTTATGAATATGAAACCAAAGACAAAAGTAATTTTTTGGAACATACGGAACAATTATTCACATCTACCATTTGTGATAAAACTACGGGTAAATGTAAGTTAGTTAACTATTTGCAGAACCATAGAAGTGAAAAATGTTATTAATTTTCTAGGTGATCTAGCAACCCATATGGAGATGCATACAGGAGATAAACTTCAGACATGTTCTATTTTTGAATATAAAGCAACACAAAAAGGTTCTTCAGTTAAACATATGAAGACGAATACAGGAAAAAAGCATTCATGTTCTATTTGCAAATATAACACAGCACACAAAACTAATTTCGTTGCACATAAGAAAACGCATACAGGAGAAAAATCGTATTCGTGGTCTATTTGCGAATATAAAGCAGCACAAAAAGTTGATGTAGTTAAACATATGAAAACACATACAGGAGAAAAACCTTATTCATGTTCTATATGCGCATATAAAGCAGCACAAAAAAGCAATTTAGTTGTACATATGAAAAAGCATACAGGAGAAAAATCTTATTCATGTTCTATATGCGAATATAAAGCAGCTCAAAAAAGTAATTTCGTTGCACATATGAAAACGCATACAGGAGAAAAACCGTATTCTTGTTCTATTTGCGAATATAAAGCTGCACAAAAAATTGCTGTAGTTAAACATATGAAAACACATACAGGAGAAAAACCTTATTCATGTTCTATATGCGAATATAAAGCAGCACAAAAAAGCAATTTAGTTGTACATATGAAAACGCATACAGGAGAAAAACCTTATTCATGTTCTATATGCGAATATAAAGCACCTCAAAAAAGTAATTTTGTTGCACATATGAAAACGCATACAGGAGAAAAACCGTATTCGTGTTCTATTTGCGAATATAAAGCTGCACAAAAAATTGCTGTAGTTAAACATATGAAAACACATACAGGAGAAAAACCTTATTCATGTTCTATATGCGCATATAAAGCAGCACAAAAAAGCAATTTAGTTGTACATATGAAAAAGCATACAGGAGAAAAATCTTATTCATGTTCTATATGCGAATATAAAGCAGCTCAAAAAAGTAATTTTGTTGTACATATGAAAACACACACAGGAGATAAACCGTATTCATGTTCTATATGCGAATATAAAGTAGCACAAAAAGGCAATTTAGTTGTACATATGAAAACGCATACAGGAGAAAAACCTTACTCATGTTTTATATGCGAATATAAAGCACCTCAAAAAAGTAATTTCGTTGCACATATGAAAATGCATACAGGAGAAAAACCGTATTCGTGTTCTATTTGCGAATATAAAGCTGCACAAAAAATTGCTGTAGTTAAACATATGAAAACACATACAGGAGAAAAACCTTATTCATGCTCTATATGCGAATATAAAGTAGCACAAAAAAGTAATTTAGTTGCACATATGAAAACGCATACAGGAGAAAAACCTTATTCATGTTCTATATGCAAATATAAAGCAACACAAAAAAGTCATGTAGTTACCCATATGAAAACGCATACAGGAGTAAAACCTTATTCGTGATCGATTTGCGAACATAAAGCAGCTCAAAAAAGTAATTTTTGTGGACATATGAAAACGAATACAGGAGAAAAATCTTATTCATGTTCTACATATAGCATATAAAGCAGCTAAAAAAAGTAATTTAATGTACATATGAAAACGCATACATGAGAAAAACCTTATTCGTATACTATTTGCGAATATAAAGCAGCACTAAAAGATGTTTTAGTGCGCCATATGAAAACGTATACAGTTAGCTAGTTCCCCATCTGGTAACACATAATGCAGAGAATCTTATTCTTTTTTATTTGTGAATATAAAGCATCTACAAAACCTACTTTAGTTAAACATATAAAGACATATACTGAAAAAAATCTTAGTGTCGTTTTTCGTTTACCACGTTCGCAAATTGTGTCCCTCAATGACAAATTAATGTTGAAGTTCCGCCAATGCCGGAGCCCCATTGGAAATTTTGAAGTTAGCAATTTGCTTACCTCATTTAAATATCAGATCTCTGTAATTTGTGGGCACAAAAACACTTAGAAAAAAGTGTTTTTGTATCCTGTATTTCAATATAGAACAAAAAATGGATGGTGTCAGAAACATTTACAATTAATAAGTGGTTTATGAAATGTTCACCACGGTGATAGTGGACTTACGTAAATAGAGGAAGTTTTTCCTGTATTAAAATATCAAATTGTTTATGTTCTGTGTTTGTATTGTGTAGAAACATGTAATTGGGCTATGTGGCCTGTTTGTTTCTTTCTATCTAAATAAATTGTACGAATTATTAAATATAGTTATGAATAAGCTAAAACAGGTAGTTTTAGTAAGTTAGTATTTTGAACCCATGTATTAGCAATTAGCATTTCCAAATTCAAATTCATAGGTTTAGTGATGTTATCAAACCTTGATTCTGCACGCACCTTATTTCCGTTTATCCTGTATATTAACGTATTGTAGATTCATTTATATTTGTCGAAATTTAATTCTCGGTATGCTTGTTTGACAAAGCAAGTTTCGTTCTACCCCCGTATTCTGCATGTGTGATGTCATACCCTTTTATCGCTTTTTAATGTGTTCTTATCGCCAGCCAGTCGGCTGTGATTTACATGTGGTTCCCTGTTGTAAGCGAAATTTATTCAGATATTGCATCAGTTTGTTGGAATTTTCCGCACGGCTTCTACTTTCGCATAAGCTAAAAAGAGATACATTCCAGGATGCTGCAGCCGCTGTGGGGCTGACTGCATTTTCTGAATTCAATTTCCGCCCGTCCCTGAGCTACAAAGTACGTGTGTGAGTTCGCGGCTCTTGCGGTTTCGCTTTAGCGGCCGGGGGGGGGGGGGGTTGCTTGTTGAAGAAATTATATTCCTTCTTCCGCTTTCCGAATTATCTGTGTGCTATCGCCAATTTGTGGGTTCCTTCCTAAGAAATAGAACTGCTTTGTTCTCGTGGCAACCCTTGGTTTTCGTTGTGATGTGAACATTAGTTGTTGGGGCTTCAAGTGAAGCAAGCAAGTTAGTGTAGTTGGAGTCTATTACTGTTAGGGTTGCGAGACCCTTAATTATCGCTACGGCGGATCATTTAGCGGACTCTGAAATATACCGGCACTAGCTTAAATAAGACGTCATGTTGTATCTCGCACGTTGAAGGTTTCGTCCCGTGTTCCTGTATTGGAAGTTCCGTACGTTTTCACCCGTTCTGGGGATATTGTCTTCCCGACCCCGTCTGTGGCAAAAATCATCTAGGCCTTGTTCCCGCATTCCGCCAACACCCTGTGGTCCCCCGGTCGTTCTTTTCTTCAGACATTTTGTGCCGCACGTCAAATGCGGTCAACTAGTCTTCAGGTACCAATTTTATTGTATTAATTTTATTGTGCATAGCGTACAGTGAACGTCCCGCCAAGTGGCGAACAATTTTGCATAATATTGTATTTACTGTCAGAACTGTTAGTTGCTGATTTGCCAAATTTAATGAATTGTCATATTTTCTTGTCACTGTTTAACGTAACGTGGCAGTTTCGTTTTTGAGACACATTATGTATTTGCAGTCAAGTTTACCGCTTTTAACTAAGTTAAGGTGTTACGCAATTTAATCTAACCCATGGTGGTGTTATTTGTATTATAAATCTTGTTTATTGTCATTTGAAATATTATATTATTTTAATGGAGTCCTTTGTCAAGTACTTACGCTTTTCGTTTGTTTATGATATTTGCATGCGTTATGTGTGTATTTTTCTGTTGTAAAAGGAGTTTAGCAGCTGCACCAATGAGTTATTTTTGCAAGATAAGTCAGTGTTGTACGTGGATCGTCGACCAAACTCTGCCAAGCTAGAAGTAGAAAGGTGACGCACTTCCACATTCAGAGTGCGTTCACGTGTGTTGATTTTGTTTTCCCGATCTAGATCGAATGTGGTGGCGCTTCAATTATTGAACATCTTTTACCTCTCATACTGGAGTACAGCCCTAACTCAAAGGTCGTAAAGAACCCGCCCTCGCGACTGAGTTTTAGCTAGCAAACCTTCTTGTTGCCGCCATCGTAACAGAGCTAGGGCCATGTATTTTAGGTATATTTCTCGATTATGTTGTAAAGTCGTGTTTGTGCGGTAACAACGTGTGTCTTTTGATGATAGTTTGTTGTCGTTTGTATGACCAGCTTAATGGAGCAGAAAAAGAAACAACGCAAAGTACTTCGCAGTATGTTTACGAAAAAATGCCAATGAATTGGAAATGTTATTGGATTCAGGAGGCGAAGTGCAGGTTATCAAAGTGTAGTTGTAGCTGTTGCAGGATATATATGAACAGTTGAAATTGGTGGATGGTGAAATTTAGAAGATACTTCTTGAAGAGGATACAGAGGAGGAGCAGCTTTTGGATGAAATGGACAAGCAAGAGACCTATCATAGAAAAATTGTAGATTTAAAGTATATGTGTGAACAATTTGTAAGAGAATCTCACACAGTACAGTTGATGACCAATCAAAAGGTAACAGTTTGAAAAACGCAATAGGTAAGCATTAATTTAAGTTACCTACCATTCAATTCGAGACATTTAAGCTCATGGTTCCTGATGAATTGCCAGGAGATCGAGTTTATTACGACAGTCTGACACTCTTAATTGCTGCTCGTTTAGCATTAACCAGGATGCACGTGCAGCATTCAGCCACGGACGCGAACAGCCTCACCCCACTTTCTCCCCAACCCCCCCCCCCTTCCCCCATGGAGCACATAATGATTCAGTGCCCAGAAACAGCATTCGAAGGCACTCTAGAAGACCTACATGAAATGACAACGTCCGCACTATAATTGTCGGCCCTTTATTAACTTTAGTAGTTGTTTTACTTACTTATATATTGTTTGTGTTAACTATTGTTTATTTAGACTTACAGTTTATAGTATTTCTATTAATATTAGTCCCCGTTTGTGTAATTCCGATGTACTCATACGAAATATATATAAATCAGAGAGATTCGATGGGAGTATTAAAAACTGGTTGCCATTCTGGTCGCAGTTTCAAAAAGTTCATGATGACCTGGATATAGAGCTGAATGACAAAGTAGAATACTTAATACAAGCCATTGTGCCAGATAGTAGAGTAAGGCAGCTTGTTCACAGTTTCCTTGCTGTTAGTCAAAATTAGAATAAGATCATAGAATCTCAGATCTTAAGATTTGGTTACGAAGACTTACAAATTGAGGTCGATGTGACGATATGCGTGAACTTTTGCAATTAAAAATAGATAATGCAGTAATAAAATGGACTTGTCATTGTTATAGGACACAATTGAAACTCAATTACGTGCGTGGGTGTTACTTCCGATAAGTACTATTCGGTAATGCTATTTCCACTCCTAGATTCGTGTTTACCAGTGGAGCATAGGACTTGGTTCGTGTATGGCAACGTTCTCCGCCTGCTGCACCTGATTCACGGGGTACACAAAATGAAATGGACGAAACAGGAATCTCAACTTCAGAAAATAGATTAAGAACCTTATGCTTTTTCTTAGAAATGAAGTTGAAAACGAACAATGCATTACTGTGGCTGCTGAAGGTTATGGTTTGTGCTCAGCTAGTTTCCTGAAAGTTTCTGGCCGTGAAACGTGGGGAAATAGGCGCATTAAGACAGAGTTTTCGAATGAAGAGCTTACTACTGCTACAGGTTCAATTTATTATGACGTTGGTAAGTGAATTTTTTGTGACAACAAACATGTTAGTTCAAGTTGTTTGAAGGTGCAAAAACTTGCACGGATAAAAAGAGAGGCATTTGCAAGTGCAAAAAGAGCTTGTTTTCCAGTGGCGTAACTTCAGATTTCAGGTCTCCACGCGAAAATTTGCTGTGGGCCCCTTATAGGTCCTTAATAAAATAAAGTGGCAAAAACAACAATAATAATAATAATTAATATAATAAATAATAATAATAAGATTAGACACTACAAAACAACGTTTTAACTAAGATGGTTAAAAAAATAAAAACAAGATTTTAAACAATGTGCTTACGCCTGGCCGGCCTTAATGTTTTGCAAAATCTGTAATAACCTCTTGCAATTTCATTTTATCCGTTATCTCCGGTTTAGTGGACAATAAAGAAAGGTTTTCTAATCTTTCCTGGTACATACTGTTTCTGACATAATTTTTAATTTATAGAAGCTTCTTTCAACTGAAGCGACTGAAACAGGTAATTGTGAAAATAATAACAGTGCTGTCGAATTTCAGGAAAAAAATATAAATTCCAATTATCAACTATTAAAAATGTTGTAAATTGTTTCACGCTTTTAAACTCGTTTAATTTATCTAGATTATAAGATTTTTTTGCAAATGCAATGTCTATAGGAAATTTTTGATCTTCCAAAAGCTCGTCAAAATGTTTTAACTTTTAGTATGCGTTTATTTTTAAATGTAGAATTTATGTTCCAGTGATTGGCTCAATTGGTTGCTTCTAATTCAACACTAATGTACTCACTTCGTTATTTTTCAAATATTCTAAGGTTTTCTAATACAGGTTGTAGTTTTCATCAAATCCGTGTCTGTATCCTGTAGCATTTTTGAAGTGATGTCAATTCCCCTAAAATTTTATTCACAAAAGCACAAAGAATCACGAATTCAAAATTATCTACGCTGGTTAGGAGTCTTCTCTCCTCATCATATTCTTCCTTGTTTTATGTTCTTATTATTTTATTAAGAGCAGCAGTAATTTAATTGCGGTGAAAGTTTGGATTCTGGAAGACCATCGTATAGGGTTGAGTTTCTTTAATTTTTACGGATTCGCCCGTAATAAAACTTAAAAGATTTATGTTTAATCCAAAATCGTGTGTGATACACGCACACAACTTCCTTTTACAGTGATCTTATAATTAGCCAAAAATTTGATTTGTAATTTTTAAGCATTTGTCAAAATTTTTAAAAAATTACAAATTCTACAAAAACGGTACAAAATAGAGCGTTAGTTCAAGAGACAAATTTTCTCTAAAATTTTAAGCTGAATTCAAAAATGTAATAATATACTGTGTGTTCTATTTAAAATAGTAGTGAATAAAAAAATTGAAAGAAAGCAAAAGAAACCCATTTTAGAGGCATTCAACTGGAAAATCACCTATCTCACATCAATACACATTAAAAAATGTAATAAAAATCGTTAGAGCAATTTTTGAAAAAAAACTGAAAAATTGCAAGAGTAAACACCATACTTCCGGTTATGCGATTTTCTTTAAAAGCTGGCTGTCGCATCTAGATAGTACACAATACTTACATATGAAGTTTCAACGTTTTTGAGATATTCTGCTCACAGACAGACACACAGACCAATGACAAAAAATATGTTTTTTGGGATCAGGGGACTCTAAAACGTGAAGATCTGTTGAAAACTCAATTTCGAATTTTTGGGGTGAATCTTATACTTCCTTTATCGTAAAAGAAAGTAAAAAAATTCAATTTTTCTTATACCTTTAACTGTATCATTAATCACCAAGCTGAGGTTGTGCGCAGCACAATAAACGTAACGCCTCGTGATTGGTTGAGTAATGACTGGATTGGCGCGTGCCAAATTTAAAAAAATAACATATTTATAATTGAAAGTGCCTAATGTCTATTAAAATATATCAAAACTTCACTATTCACCAAATTAAAATGCACAAATATAAACAATACTCGACACATTGTCAATCGTAGCATTTTTTCGCACTTCGTAAATTACCTTACGAATTACGGATGAGGTAATTACGGTACAGCAGGCAACTCTGCCAACTGAATGAGAATAGGGAGAGCGTAAAAACAATCCATCAATCCAACATTTAATGATCATGTAGTTAAAGTATAGAATTCTTACAATACGGACGGTATTAACTCAACTTAAATCAGCCTTACGACTGCGGGAAATTCGCCACTTGTCAGCATGAATTTAAAGGCCGGCAATTCAAAACTACCTTTGCTTTTGCGTGGATATCCCATTATTATAAAAATAATAATAGGAAAACTTTTTCCTGCTTGCGTTTATTGAATGAAAGAAAATGAAAATCAGGGGGCCCTCTGGGCCCCCTCATGCTCAACCACCACCGCGGCCGGGGGGGGGGGGGGTTGCGGGTACTCAGTTACGCCACTGATGTTTTCGCAGGTTAAAAATGGGACACCAATCGCATAGGTGTCGCGGGGGATTAACATGTGTCGTATGTACTAAATCATACGTAGCCATTATGTGTCCAACTTACCAGCCAGCAAACAGGTAAAAGATACTTTAAAACCAATTGACAATGTGAAACAACGTAATCAGACATTAGAGGAAACGCTAACATGTACGAAAAATACCAGTACGCATGTGCTTTTACAAACTTTGGGGGTTAAATTAAACGGCATTAATGGATCGCGAGTCGTACGTGCTTTGATAGACACTGGGTCACAGAATACATACATCCTAAAGTCTACTGCACAACTTTTAGGCTGTAAATCAAAACTACGGAATAAAATTGTTCGTTACTTGTTTGGGGCTACGACTTCAGAACAAAACCACAATTGTTATGATGTAAACGTAAGTCATTGTACATTTGAAGCCCACTCAACCGGTTATGTGCATGGAGATTCCTTCATTGTTTCATGGTCCTTGGGTGGAAGAATTGAATGGTTTACAAATGCAGCTATCCGGTTGGGGTGATTTGGCACCAGCTGAACTTTTAATAGGATCAGATATAGCGGGATAATTGTACAGTCGAAGGAGTCGTGTTTTATCGTGTGGTTTAGTAGCTATTGAGACACTTGTAGGCTGAACATTGATGTGTAGAATGCAGTTGATAAATTCAAGCAGCTTGGCCAAGACTGTCATCTCTCTTTTCCTAAAGGATGTCCCGATTACTCAGTTACGGCAGTTGGATGTATTAGGTATCACTGAGCCTATGGAACAAACATCTCATGAGCAGTTGCTCTGGCAGCCAAAGAACAGTTTCTAGAGAGGGTAAAAGTGAATCACGAAGAATGCTACGAGAGCAGGTTACCTTGGCTAGAAGGACATCCACAATTACTTGACAATTATATTGTCGCAAAGAAAACACTAGATATCACTGTCAAGAAAATGAGGAAAATATTAGTATTGGTGTCAGTAGCATTCCATTTTTATTAGGAGCGACCATAGAGTACCACATTTTAGAGGTTTTGCAGAAAAGGGAGATGCCATATTCCAAAGAAAATGTAAAACTTTCCAAGAGTTTCTACGTCGACAACTGTGTCACAAATGTATCTGATGTAGAAAATTCGAAATATTTTATTCACGCTTCTACAATGCTTATGGCCGAAGCCAAATTTGATTTGAGAGGGTGGGAGTATTCAGAATATCAGCTCGCATCTCTGCTTGGAATGGTTTGGAACAGTAGGAGTGGCATTTTAAGTATCAATTCAAAATGTTTGAAAGATTTGGATAGACCTGAAATTAAAAGAATGTCTTCGTTGACCCAGAAAATAGTATTTCTTATATGTTTTGCGTGTCCAACGACACTACTTTCGAAATTAAGGTTGCAAAAGACTTGGGAAGAAGAATTAGGATAGGACGAACGTGTAGGTAGAGAAATCGAAGACACTGAAGTATTTACTGGTTATTAGAATACCTAAATTGATAGATATTGGTTCTGATAATGCTGAACAGTGGAGTATACATACATTCAGTGACGCTGCTAGTAGGAACGTATATGCTGCTGTGTATTTGTGCAAAATTGAAGATGTTCAAATTCATCTAGTAAGGGTGACGACTTCTAGAGGACAACTCTTACGGCCTATTCAACCTCTACGTCTTGGAATGTGCAGGTGTTGAAGAAAATTGCTAATCAGAGGGCAGCGAAGTTAAGAGAGTGCTCTAGGAACGCTGTGAGTGAAACTTCGCGCAAGAGTGTGGGAGTGTCTGAAAGCAGAGTATTCGAACCGAAAGTTAGTGTCACTCGAAGTGGACGTGTGTCGCAAACGCCGAAAAGATTTGGTTCTCCGTTTACCAGTTAATTTAGCCTAGACGTTAATTTAGTTTAAACTATTTTGTAGTATATTAGCAGTTAATTGAGTTTAAAGTCAATGTCATGTTAATGTCATGTCGGAATGTTTCTGTTTAATGTGTGAGCCACTTTTAGGGTGCCCCAAACGTGCCTCAGGTGGGAGGATGTCAGATACATTCAAAATAATAGGTGGTTTATAAAATGTCCACCACGGCGATAGTGGATTTATGTAAATAGAGGAGGTTTTTTCTGTATTAAAATGTCAAGTGGCGCAAATTATTAAATGTAGTTCTGAATAAGCTAAAACGGGTAGCTTTAGTGGGCTATCAGCAACAGATGGACTGTAATTCTATGCAAGTGTTATTTATTTGATAACGAATGTGGGTAAAACAATTCAAATTATAAAAAATTCTTATAAAGTCAAACATAAGCTACAGCAGAAAAATTGGTAGCTGGGAACGGAGAGGAGGCGATATTAGATACACAAAGTTTAATTCAACATGAATGCCAGAACACTATAAAGAATATTAGGCCTCCAGAGTAATTCAGGTAGGTACCTAACTACTTGTTCTTTCTACTTACAATTAACACAGTACCATTGTGAGTGTTTTGATCGAGGCAATTTAATTTTCCCAGAACAACCCTTATGTACCCACTTTAAATAAGAATTAGACCTCAGACTGGGTTTATGATCAATAGATACATTACCAATTATACATAGTTTCTTAACTATTATTTTTCCTATATGAGTTTCTCCAACTTTATGAATGCAAAATGTTCATAAAACATTTCTGTAATTTTGATGTCAACTTCCTCAACAATCATACCGTTTAGAAGTTCACAGTTTTTGTGCAAGTCGTTAGCTTGAGCGATGTAGATGTTTAATAAAAACATTACAGATGATCGTTGAAAATGCTAAGTAATATTTTCTTTTACCTTGAAAGTGCCGTCTGGTTTATAAATGGTATCGTTTTACCTTTTTTCTTTAATCTTATAATTGTTTTTATAGTATCTTTAGATCAACCCTTCAGTTTCAATTGTAATGGTAATTTTGTAATTGATTGTATTAATACATACATTTTAAATAAAAACACTGTATAGCAAGAAACGTGTATAATATACAGAGCATTTTTCTTTTTAGTATACATACGAGACAATCAATAATACACATGTGATGAAAGCGAATCCTATTTTATCATCTTTTTTGGAGGTTATGTTGTGAATATATTAAAGTTGATGGAATATCAAAATAATTTTTATTAAAAAATTATTCTAAAACAAATTATCAATAATACAAAACAGAAATAAAAATTAAACGGCAATGCATAGTTACAAGCTGAAATTTCATTCACTCTAAAGAATTGAGTTACAACAAGTGTTTAAAATGACCATCTTGCACTTCTAAACAGAAACATAGGCGCTCTCGAAAAGCATCCACAACATTCGCGAGTCAGGATTCAATCTGTTGCATTCGGTACGTATGCTGATCTATTGTTAATAAAATAAATTACTAGATAGGAAGTTATTTTGAATAGAAAAACTATCTAATTATTTAAAGTACATGGGTGAAATCAATCAAAAAATAAAACAGAATAGCTAGGTATACAAAGTAATGTTCTAAAAAAATAAATTAAAATTATTATCTTTGGATTAAAAATGAATGGTTATTGAAGTTACAACAGAGCAATTTATAATTAAAAGGTAAATAATTAGAACAAACTATAAGATAGTCTGAAACAATATGAAAGTCATAAGCTGAATTAATATTTAAATTTAAGTTACTTGGAATTTGTCAGACTAATTAAGAAAATGTACTGTAGTAAAAAGTAATCGAGGATGTTAGATAAACAGTATGTTAAAAATTAAGGATTGGTATAGTAAAATTTATTATTAGTTAACAACTGATTTAGATTTTTTTTAAATGTAGACATAATTCTTTTGTATTAAGAAAGAGTTATAAAATAAACCGTTTTATAATCAAAGTGTATTAGTGGTGTGATATATAAGACTGCAAAGGATAAAATTAATTAATAATAAATCAAATAACTGATAATTTAAAACTGAGACATATTTTAAAAGAAGAAGGGGACTAATTAGTTAATAAAGGAAGAATTATGAATATTGGAATTGTGAGATGAGTCTGTACTAACTGGGTTGACTGGAAGAGCTGTGATATGGATTTCTGTCAATACGCAGATACCTGCAAATAATTTGAATGGGTATGCTGACATATACTTATTAACGGATTAATTATAACCTGAAACGACGAATGCTGGTTCGAGTTCGTGCGGGTCACAATTGAGGTGAGCACATCTGTGAATTGGATTTTCATTGGGTTTGCCGTCACAAACTGATCATTTTGGGTCGTGTTGATGGAATAGAATAAAAGGATTGGGTACCATGGTGGTTGCTGTAAAGAAGATTACATCTTGGATTTGCAGTGGTAAAGTACGTTTTTTTTTTCTATAATAACTGTCAAAGTGTTACAATGTTGGTAGATATGTGATTAAAACGCTAGGAAATGTTTATACCTCGTGTTGGTAGAACTTTTTCAAAATTATGGTTGTGTCAATTTTGAATGTCAAAGTTTCTTAATTTGAAATCTTGACAAATTTCTTTTTTTAACATGGAATCATCATCATCATCAATAAAATCGGATAAAAAAAGAAAACCAACAAATATTTTAAATGCAAAAATGAAGCAAGCGATATTAAATTATGACATATCTGTCAAAATGACAATCATTTTTTTAGTGGAAGAAAAGAACTAAAAATCTATGTACCAACATTATTAAAACTAGGGACCCTGCAGGTATGCAACTTATCCCCTAGAAAATTGACCTTGAAAATTATTATAGAAAAAAATGTACTTTATGTAATAAAGGATCTACCATCTAGAAGAACTGGGTGGCTGTTGGAGTTGTAGCGTGACACTTTGAGGGTGTTTGGTTTATTGTAACACTGGGGATTCTAATTGAAGTGGGGTTCCTAGTTGAGGATTCAAATACATGTGACAAAATAACTTGGTTATATTTGTGCTGTTTTCTAAAGGAGAATTGGATCAATTTTAAAAGGAGAAGATAATCAGGTAAATGTAATTAATAAACAATAATTAGTATCAACAGTGGAATAATAAATTACTTACAAAACTACTTACTCTGTTCAACATATTGGAACTGATTTGTGTTAATTAAATATAAATTCAGCTAAGTGTCATATTAGTTAGTTGACAGTGACAGTTGAAAGATTTAAAATCATTCTGAAAAAACTTCTCAATAACCAAACATTTTGTGCAATTATTTTGATAGAATTTTCTTAGGCAAGTACCCACTTGAGATAAGATGTTTGTCATAACCTGAGTTAGTCAAAGAAATAAATTACAATATTAGGGCAAATATTTTATTTAAAGTATTTTGAAGTGAATGGATAGGAGTAATTTATCAGTCTATTAGATATTATTATAATATTGGCTTACATAGTCAAGTACTAATACTATAATAATATATTGTAATAGCTCCACAGTGCTGCGCCTAATTTCTATGCTATACACTTCCTTACGGTGCTATTTAGTTTAACTCGTCTAATTAAATAAAATAAATCAAAGACTATATAAGCTGGTATGACATTATTTTTGTTTAGACAAATCAATGTAAAATGTATGCCCTTTTATTAAACTTTTTGTTTTAGTTTATTTGTCTTTTGCTAGCTTTATGAGAACAACGACTCTTAACTCAGTTTAGGTGCATGCATTGACAATTCGTTATTTGTGATAGTTGAATAGTACAATAAAATTATTTAGAAATCTTATGAAATTTATCTAACTGTCAAAGTCAAATAATTCATGGAAGTGAAATGTCAACCAAATGATATCTGTTACACCTATTGTTATTTCATATATATATATATATATATATATATATTAAAGTAAGTAGTTTTCTCTAAAATGTAATTCATTCAGTATTAAGAACATTAATGTTTTATTTACATATACCTGTCACAAATTCCACTTAATACGTCAGCTCAATGCTTCGATCCAGTTATGGTACCAGTTGCCTCCACTGCACAATCAGAACTGTTAAGTAAATAAACTCATTTCAACCTTCATAACTGTAGCTGTATCTATTTGATTCCATTTGTAGTTCCATAAATATTCTCAACTCCGCGACTGAATGTGTTGCAGGAATGACTTGACCTACAGCTGCGGTGAAAGCTCCAACCAGCCTGCTGAGATGTCTTACACACTTAAGATCAGCTCTCCTATTTAACACCAAATAATCACTTCTCAGCAGGCCTGATTTAATTCAACTTCAGCTGCATATGCTGATCACTCCCTGTATAGTTCCAATTCAGGCACAACTACTGCAAACAATCCTAGCCTACCGGAATGGTCCTCCTTGTAACAGATACTAAGCCACTAGTTATCCAAAAACTGCTCTCCCTCTTAATCCAATCCAATTATTACAGGACAATTCAGACGTCACACAAGAACACTGATGCCACCCAAGTCAAATCCAAACCAGCTACAGAAATCTAACTGATTACAAGCTCGTCCAATCCAAACGCTCATTCACATTCAGTATGGATCCAATTTCAGCTTAATTGTAGATTGGCAGCAAGTCATATGAAGTTCCAAATTAAAAAGGATACCTAATATTAACTTATATGTAGTTTATCCAAATCCACTGCAGATATTATTATTCCATGTATACTATTTTATTGTTATTAGATGTTCTTATTCCTTTTTGTACAGTTTGTTAACCATTTTATTCTTCAGTATATTTTAAAATTCATTTCATTTCTTTATTTAGTTAATTTTAATTAAACAAACCCTTTAACACAACGACATGCCAATAAATACAATTTTATTAAAGGTTTTTTATTCTTTAAATTTCATTTTACCATAAAAAACCGGTTACATATTTTGAAAAAACTTAGTTGTTATTTTAATTCCTTCTATTTTTCCTAGCAATAAATATATTAAATTTTTACTAACTAACCTTCTGGATATATTTCTATATAATTTATTTTATTGTGACACTTTATAATCGCCTTCTTTGAAATAATCATTTGAACATGCCTTTCACTTTCACTCTTCTATAACTTATTTCAATTATCAATTAATAAAAATTCTGATCCAAATAATTATATTACCAAACAACTATTTCAACCAAATCAATTCATATCCCAGAACAGTTCTGATTAAATATTGACAACTTAACAGTATCAGTATTCAATCTCTTAATCATTATTTAACTTTCAAATATTTATGTTATTCTTTTACTCCACAAATACATCCTTGTACTTTTAAATTATTAATTAGTTTATTCATCCAAAAATAATCTCATATGAATGTGGCTATATAAAGCTATACTTTTTATATTAAAATCTTGCCCTTTCAAATTCTATAATAATTCTTTAATAATAATAAATCAAATTCTCTTATCTCAGGTGGTTTGCCAAATCAAGATCTCTATCTATTAATTGAATGTCAATATTACAGTTAATGACGTTTACTGTCAAACTGATTTCTAAATCTCAACAAACCAGGTAAACTGACAAATGTATCTTACATTGACATTTACTATCATTCAAAATTACCTATGTAAGTACTTACTCAACTTTATGTTGTCACTTTTAAAATTGACAGTTATTCAAAATGATTTGTCAACTTATCTTAACAAACCTTAATAGCTGCTTACGCTTTCACCGCAAACACCAACCACCACTGGACCTTATCTTCAATAGCCTGCAGCACTCAATGTACCATTCACTAACAGCAACCCCTTTGATGGTACATGAATCCTTTCAATTTCCTTCGATCTGTCAAACCAACTGCTTAAATCTCCAATTCCAGTCCTGTCACCTCCTGGATGTAACCGCCTCACGATCCAAGTCCCGGCAACCTCCCTCTGGTTCTGTTAAATCACGTTAACTACCCTGGCATCAAAATCCTGTCCTGGCTCCTACTGGAAAGCACTGTTCCTCCCAAATGTTACTGCTCCTTCTAGATGTCTAAGTCACAGCTGCCGTCCCTCTTAGATGTCTCCACCACACGATTCAAATCCTGGTAAGTTTCTTCTTTTGATAAATTCCAATTCTAACTTTGTTCCATGTATTTGCAGATAATCTAATATCTCAAGCAACATACACCAAATATCCAAATCAAATTATAAATTGTAAAATACATCTTCTTATGTCTTGTACGTATGAATAAATCCAAATTCCATTAACTAGTATTAAGTCCTTTATTCCATTTCCAATTACTTGTATCTGTAGCTCTTCTTATTACCCAATATCACAATATTCTTTCAAATTTTTAATATTTCATTTGACCTTCACTTCGGAGATTTGTTTTAAGCTTTTTCTTAATTTGCAAGTACAAAAATTACACAAATTAAGGCAGAGATTCGATTTTTATTCTTCCAAAATTATCATATCTAAAATACGTACATGTTTTTATGAGTTGTTTTATGTAACTAACTTTTAAACAAAAACTTGTTCTGGTTGGATACTATTCTTACTGCACCCTTACATATTTTAAATTATCCATTATTTACAATTTAACAATTCACATTATCATTATAACACATTTGTCAATCGTTACCTTGGCTTGTATTTTATTAAAATTTTCTGTAACTATTAAATTAACATATTCAATCAATACCAAAATCTCTTCTCTCATTGTCTCAATTAAATTTATTAATAATGTTTGAAATTTTTAACACCAATCAAGATTTAATTATATCATTCTTCCAAGCTTATTTGTTTCAAATATTTCTATATTTAAATTAATTACACTGTCTCATGTATCATAACAATATCTAGAAATAATTATTTATATAAATAATTAGCAATCTTTAATTGCGACTACTACATATGCCCCACTTTAGAAAAACTAAAATTGATTTAATTTGTTTATTAAATTTTTAAAAAATTAAGAATTGTAAAATAATTTTTATTTTCTAGTTAACCTATTTTCTTTTATTCGAATAAAAACTTTAAAAATTATGCTTTACTAAATTAGCAACAATAGCTTTTTAAAATATTTTATAATTAGTTTTGCAACAAATAAGATTAATTGCACTTTTTAACACCTTTACAAATGTCTTTTAACCAGTAACCACATTTAAAAGTTTATTCCATTTTTGTTTAATGTTACAATTACAGCTCCTAAGTGTTTTAAATGTTGTTCCTCGTTTTCTGAAAACAATAAAATGTCGTCGCTATAGTACAAACAGAAATCTTCAAATTGCTCTTACAAGTGCAGCACATGATGTTAATAAACCAAATGGTACCACTTTAAAATGAAAAATCTCCCCATCAATAGTGAAACCTGTGTATTTTCTTATCTCGTTATGTAATGGAATAAGCCAAAACAAATTCTTCAAATCTAACTTAAAATTTATTTATCCCATATTCTACTTAACCTTTATGTCAGGTACCCGTGTAACTTTTGCGTCTTTAACGTCGTTTTTTTTGTTTAGCTATATGCCAGAGACTCATATTTATCTTAAACCAGTATATTTTAAGTCGTTTTCATATAAAAACAACTACAGGAATATATAAACAATTTATATTTACACTAAAATAGAAGTTCATACCTTAAACGCATATATAGGTACCGGTGTACCTGCATACCTATATTTTGCATACCGTTAGTACACTTTTGCCACCTCTAATGAAAATAATTTAGGTTTTCACACGTCAAAATAGTGCTTATTTTGTCGACTTCGCACAGTAATTTATTTCATTGCATAATTCCTTCGTTAAACTTACATTTCTATTACTTAAATTAGTGTGTAAAAATTGACTTTAAAAAATAGCTTATGAGCAACTTTCACTGCAAAGCTAAAGAATGGAAAAATTAAAATATAGCACAGGAACTGTTGATAAGTTTTTAATAAGAGCTTTAAATCAGCAAAAACGTTCACTACATGTTAAATTTATTAAATTGACTGTTAAAAGAAGCTGTTACGTTGGCATTTGTGTTAGCACGCCTGCAAAATAACTAGACATGACAAAAATTGGATTCTGTGGTTTTCAATTTGTGGTTATGATTTTTGAAGGATTGCACAGTTGCCAGTTAAATGTTTAACTCCTTCCGTAAACATTTCGTCATTTTAACATTAGAATTTAGAATTCTAACAAGATCAATAAACCAAGGGTAAAAAAATTTAATTATTCTTTTATGCCACAATTTTACTTTTTGACATTTGTGAAAACACTAGAATCATCTGCAATGGTCAGACACACACAGTTGGGAAGCGAAAGTATCACAATTCATACATGCAACCAAACACAAGCATATAACAGCCTACTGGGAGAAGGAAACATTATGATTGGATTATATGTAGTTATAAAATTGAAGACTACATTTTCTAATTACCTCAAATAGCTACATTACTGAATTCGAGTCTCGTACTTGGTCGAAAGACTGTGGTGAGAGATAATTACATGCCGAGCAAAACCGTTATAATTGTTATTACTTACTAATTTTTGTGTTCTTTCCTGGGAAAACAGTAAAATAGACAAGGAATTTTTATATTTTGTATACAAACAAGCAATGTATACGTTTATAACAAAAAATGTTAACGCATTGGTTTAGTGCTAATTGAATCGCTGATTGCAGAAAGGGTCCAAATCCTGATTTTAAGCATATTGACATTTTTGCGGAGATTGGCACTTCCATCCCTCATCGTTGGGTGCAGAAAGGATACTTGTTGCAACACATAAAGGGATAGAAAATAATGCCTTTAGATATTATTGAGTGCAGAAGGAGTCAGTTACTTGTATCTTCTCTGCAATCAATTTTTATTCTGTGCCAGGTGGGGTTGTGTATTGAATTACGTTTTATCAGCTATTTTGGTTAGTTGTTTTCAAGTCATATGGAGGTGTTAATGACAAGTAATAGAAAGCGCAAAAAAGGTGTTGTTAATTGTGATGAATATTAAAGGAACGTTATTAAAAAGAGCCGGTAAGCCCAACCCATTATGACCAAAACGTGTCTCTGTTTTGGTGTAAATTTGTGTTTTCTAGAGTGAAATGCCATAAGTATACAAACTATAAAGGTAATGTTGTTTCTGCTAACTCAATTGGAGCTCCATGTAGGTAACTGCAAATTAAAATGCTTTGAAATAGTATTTTACAGTAGAAGTCCGTTAGGATAGCCTTTACTGCTGAGCCAGAGAATTTGTGAGACGAGCTCGAAGAGCGAGTCGAATAATACTGGCGAGGCAGTAAAGGCCCTAACGGACGTGTATTGTACAATAGTTTTTGTAATACCTACATACAATTCGGTCATATCTATATTTTTCTATTTTATTTTCATCAAAACGCTAGGTTTGTGTAATGACGTTTTAGAATGATTGAGAGTGCGTAGTACGTTGCAACTGTTGTTTATAAATGTCAGTTATTTCCAATTTCGTGTATGGTTGTAAGCAGTTTTAAGTTGTAACCAGCTCGTAACTTATGACATCTGTAGAAAATGATGAAGATATTCCTAAAGACGTTAAGATTCTGAATGAGCAAGTTATTTTAGCGTATGTTCAGGAGTTATAGCAGTCTTTTGCGCCTTCTTCTATGTAGGGTTGAATGCTTGCTTGCTGCTGGATTTGTGTGACAAACGTCACTTTGACGTTTGGCACACAATTTAGCAGGCCGTGGTTTTTACGGACACTTTTTACGGCCGGGCCGTAAAGAGGTTGCTTACGCAGTAGTAAACAGTCCTTAAAGAAATATTTAACAAGTAGGTATTACAAAAATATTAATAACCAACAGCAGTCAGAGATATTTGCAAGGTTGTATAATTTAACAAATAAAGACGAACAGGCTTGTATTTACAAGGACTTGCTCACGCTGTAACTATTAAACAACGTCGCCCACGTGTGCCACACCGAAATGAAGATATGCGTAATTTCACCTTTAAATACTACATTTTAGTGGCGAGCGAAAGAAAATTGATTTGCAAGAAGGCATTAATCTCTACCGTGTGATAGAGACCCTGTATATTAAGATTAGAGACGGGAAATGCAGATGATCAATGCGGATTGGTTGGAAGCATTTTTCATGGCAGAAATGATTAATGCCGTTTGACATTTCTAATTTCTGCTGTAATGACAAGTGACATTTCCTTTGTGTGATAGATAAATCAAGTTTTTATACGTCTTTGTTCATAAACTTAACTTGAATGACTAGATGTTTAGCAGTTGGATGTAAGAAATTGTGTTTAGGTTTAGATAAAATGACCCTTATATGTGAATATTGACAGAAAGGCCTGTTATTCAGAACTTGAAGTGTGAAAATCGTACAGATTATGCAGAGAATATTTTACGTCAGACTAGTTCTTAACTAGACATACGCAAAATCTCAATTAAGAAACTACGCAGTGCAATCATCATTCCATTTGTACAGTTGTTAGAGTGAAACATATTCAAAAAATCAATATAACAAAGTTAAGCAAATTTAAAGAATTTATGTGTTGCACAGTATTTTAAAAATTCTTCAAAAATAAGGTATAGTGGAGATGAACGTGAAATTTAAGATGCAACAGAAAAGTTATTACCACATGAGTGAAATGACATTAAATTAAAAGAGGCATAACCACTATGCAAGCTAAATGAAACATATTGTGTTTAACTTCTGAACTATTATTATTGGAGGGTAAAAATCTTTTCACTTATTACAGTTCTTTCAAAGTCAAAGTGAAATTTTCTGAGAAGCTTTCCTTTGCATACGGGAGAGTTTGCACTTCATCGTGTGTCCAGTGTAGTGTCAGTTTTAGTATTAATTTTAAAATTTGAGTCTTTGACTTAGAAAGACACTGTAATAAAATGTAAATTGGTGATTAATAACTAAGAACAATGCGTAATATCTATCCCACTTTATCAAAACCAGAAGGAATTTTTATTAATAATGAACAATTATTTTCATAATTTGACATTTAGAAATTTGTCATTTTAGGTTAATGTCAGTTTGGCAATGGCAACATCTTCAAACATTCTTTCAAAAACAGAAATTAATCAGTTTATCCTTGAAAACTGGTTCCACTTGTCCCATATATCTTATACTTTGTATACAGGGTCTCTACCGTGTGACAGAGCCAGTAGATATTTATTTATTTATTTATTTATTTGGGTTGTTTAAGCTGGTGCCAACAGTGCTTACGCACTAAAATTAGGCCACAGCGTACATTCACGATAGAAACACCTAAAATACAATGGCGAAGTCGCTATAAATTAAATTCAGCTGCATAACAAAACTGCTAGTACTAGTGTCAACAACAGCAAACCGTTGCTACACACCACACAAACTAAACTTGAATATGTTAATTAAAGTAGAAATCATAACAAAGTGATAATAATATTAATCAATAACAATGGGAAACATAACTATAAAGAAACTATAACTACTATAAAGAAATCAATCCATAAGACTTAACAAGAAATAGGAAGCGGTTCAATCAGTGCACAGAAGCAGTTAGTTTTGAATGCTTTAATGTTTCCATTAAAAATATCAATTTCATCTATAAGTTTGTTAGCCAAATCACAAGTTGCGTATAAAGGTGAGTAACGTAGAATATTAGTTCTCGGTTTATCTAAATAGAAATAAGCTCGAAAACGAGCTGTATGTCTTGGCACAAAAAAATTTAGTTGAATCAAAATTGAAGAGCAACAATCAATTCTGTAATGAATTACACGGTATAAGAAAATAAGACGAGAAATATTGCGACGTATTTCTAAGGTATGAAATTTAAATGTATTTAGTAACTGCATGTAAGAAGGTTCCATTAAAGGATATATTCCAGTAGCTTTATAATATAGAAATCTCATAAAACGTTTTTGAACTTTTTCTATTTGCTCCTTATAAATGCTATATGCTGGAGACCATACAACAGCAGAGAACTCTAGCCTCGACCGAACATAGGCATTATAAAGTTTAATTAATGTAGACGTATTTTTGAAATTTACACTATTTCGTATTAGAAAACCTAACATTTTCAGAGCACTATTTACAGATATGGTGATATGCTTAGAAAATGTTAGTGAACTGTCAAACGTAACACCTAGATCTAAGACATCATTTTTGACTGAAAGCAAATTGTTATCTATACTGTAAGGATACCTAATAAAAAATTTCTTTCTGGTGAACGTCATGGTTGAACACTTGGTAATACTGAAGCATAGCTTATTCTCTTGGCTCCATTGATAAATATTTTCAATATCCTTTTGAAGTAATTGGCAGTCGTTAACAGATTCTATTACGTTCCATACTTTAAGATCGTCTGCGAACAGAGCATGTTTTGAGTATTCTAAGACAGCTGGTAAGTCGTTTATAAACAAAAGAAATAATAACGGTCCCAAATTTGCACCCTGAGGAACACCCGATAATGAATTATATTCTTTAGATATACAGCTTTTATAAACTACACGTTGTCTTCTATTGTTAAGGTAGGAAGTGAAAAACAGTGTTAATTCTTTTGAAAATCCAAAGGAGTGTAATTTTTTAATTAAGATTTTGTGATCCACTTTATCAAAAGCTTTGGCGAAATCGGTGTACACAACATCAACTTGCAAATTATCGTCCAAGGTTTTAGATATTTCTTGAGTGAAAGCATATAAATTAGTGACAGTTGATCGATTGGGTATAAAACCATGCTGCGTAACTGATATTTCTGGTTTTACAAAGGAAAATATTTTTTTATATAAGATGGTTTCAAATACTTTGGATATAGATTGTAATATGGATATAGGTCTGTAGTTTAGTATGTTGGTTTTATCTCCTTTTTTGAGAATTGGACATACTTTGGCAATTTTCCAATCATCTGGGTATGTACAAGTGTGCAACGAAAGATTGAATAAGGCTGTTATAGGAGAAGCTAAAAATTCAGAGCATGCCTTGTAAATGTAAACAGGAATACCATCAAAACCAGTCGCAGTTTTAGGTTTCATAGATCTTAAAGCTAGGATCGTATCTTCAACAGTTATACGGTCAATATAAAATATAGCATTCATGCGAGATGGCTCCTCCAAGTCCATAACTGAATCATCCCGGGTATAAACTGATTCAAAATAATCAGCAAAAGCATCCGCTACTTCTGTGTTATTACTAAAATATAAATTATTAACGTGCATGTTCTCAGCGACTGAATTTGTTGAATGTTTAGTTTTTATAAACGACCAAAACTTTCCGGGATCATTCAGAATCGACTCTTCGGCGGACGTACAAAATTCATTAAAAGCATGAAATATATCCTTCTTAACTTGTTTTCGAAGCTCTATATATTGACCATGAAAGTGATTATCGTACGGCCTTTTTTTACATTTTTTGTGCAAACGATTTTTCTTTTTGATATTTTTTATAATATTTAACGTAAACCACGGAGGATATTTGTGTTTAATTGGTTTTGTTTTTGGTACTGAACCAGTGAGAGCTAAATTAAAAAGTTCGTAGAATTTTTCTACAGCTAAATTGATGTCGGTAAAATTATTTAAAATGTCCCAGTTAGTGTTGCGCAATTTGTGATAAAGCTTTAGAAAGTCGGCTTTTTTGTAATTGTATTGCTCACCCCCAAATACCTGTTCTGATTTTATTGTTGTGCACTGCAAGGAACACTCAAGTGACGGATGAAGTACATCCTCATTAACTAACGAATTATTACATTTTACAACATATAGTGGTATATTAGACAGAACAAAATCTAAAATCCTACCCATCCCATTAATTACAGTGTTATACTGTATCAAATTAAAAAAATTTACGAAATTCATATAATCACTATGAGCTGTATTATATCTAATATCTACATTAGGATATACATGAGGCAAATTAAAATCACCAAATAACAGAAGCTTATGTTGGATGATATCTACGTGTGACTCAAAAGTGTTATATAACAACATATAATCAGCGTATGTAGTTGAAGGTGGAAAGTATACGGCGCATATGTAAAAAGTACTTTTTCCGCATTTAACTTTTATCCACAGATCTTCTAGATTAGTTTCAAATTGTGTTAACCTAACACTTACGTACTTGCTCTTAATTGCCACTAAGACACCACCTCCATCACTTTTACCCGTACGTTGTAGGTTTCTGTCACGACGGAACACAACATACCTATCATCCAAAATTTCGCAATCGTTGATGTTAGAATTAAGCCACGTTTCTGTTAATATTAACACATCGAAGTTTTCTGAGAGAGCACTATTAAAGAGTAAATTAGTTTTTGTTCTAATTCCACGTACATTTTGGTAGTAAATATTTATATCCGTGGTGTTAGTGGACATCCTTGAAATCTTCCACCGATTTAATTAGGAAAACCCTGCTCTCTTCAGTTGCCCTCATAAGAATCTTGCTATTACGACACCAAAGGAATTTAATTTTGTTATCGCGTTTAAACTCGCGCGCTTTCGAGTAGAGGTACCTGTTTTGTTGCGTGAGTGATTCATTCACGTAAACTTGGTTACTTTGCCCAGGTATTTCTTTGAGTGAGAGATCACTTACACTAAGAGTTCTTTTAACTTTTTTAAGACGAAGAAATTCCTTTTTATCAGATCTGCGAACAAACTTTAAAATAATCCCTTTGGGCTGATCTGGACGGCTAGAGCTCGCACCTAAACGGTGCACTGTATCTATCATGTTGTTTTCTAAATCGAAACCAATTGCATTGCTTACAGATTTCACCACCGTGAATACATTTTCGCCCTTAACAGTACCCTTAGAAGGGTACCGCCACGTCCGCCATATTTGTTCTCCTGTCATATTACATATGCGTCACTTTGAGGTTACACACAATTCGGCAGGCCGTCAAAGTGACGTTTGTGTCAAAATTCAGCAAGTGTGTGCGATTATTTGTTCTTCGTAGTTATTAAGCAAAACGCTATCGTCAAAATTGCATATGCTAAATAATTCCTTTTCGCATTCTTCTTCTGCTTCGAATAACCTTTTTTGAAGATGTTTGTTATTTTGAAAAAATCCAACAATTGTTCACTGTCACTAATTCCATAAGTGCCGTGTTTCGGAGGTGAAAAAAATTGCGAAATTGAAATTAAACGTAGAGTAGTCTTCAATTCTCTAGCGTCTGGAATTGGGTTTCTGGAACGTAGGTACATTCGACAATAAATTTTTCAGTGCATCTTGGGTAAATCTACCCAGCATCAAGTATTTAAAATTTTCATTATTTATAAAGCAATTTTGAAGATCGAGAACTGTTTCAGTAGCAAGCACAACATCTGTTTGAAAAGGCTTCCAAGTTCCATTTTTTGCAACTTTAGTATTTTCCATTAAGAATATTACATCCTTTAGAACAGAAATTGTGTCTTTATATGCTTCTTCTTGATTACCACTCAATGCTAATTTTGTAGAACGGCAATTCATAATACAAAACCGTTTATGCATTGTCTCAAAAAACCAAGCAGTTGTTAGGTGTTTGTTGTCAATTTTATTTTGTCCAATGTAATACTTTATAGCTGCTGCTACATCACGATTTATCAATGCCAATGCGCAACCTACGTTAGTTTTATGAAAATGGCCTGGTTTTATAATATTTTCTTTTAGGCGAGGTGTTACTTTTAAATCGAACTTTTTGTCTTCAGAAATAACCATTTTCACATGATTGAGGTTTACTTCATTGAATGGCAACTTAAAGCGGTTAACAACTTTCTCCGATAAGTAGAATGACTGGATTTCAGTTAGTGCAAGTCTCAAATTTTTAAAAACATGTGGTGAATCTGGCATAAAATACAATTTGGTTTGCTCATCTGCAGTAGAACAAGGATGCATAATAAAATTAACTGTTTTTGAATATCGAGAACACATTATTCCATTTAAACGCCATACTGCTTGATTTTGGACCCATATCTAACACCACTGCACATACTTTAATACCAATCCCGTTGCATTTTTTTATAATTTCGGTGATAATTTCATTTGCCTGGTTGGTATCGTAAGAATTGGAAACACAAAAGCATGTATGGCTACTTTTTTTCTGGAGGTCTGTCCACCATGATCTAGTAATGTTCGTTTACCTATAAAATACGTATTGTAGTTAATACGAAAAACATTAAAATTATAACGGACCTCTTATTTTTCCAGTGGTATTGTCATACTGCAAACCTGGTTTCAAAGCCATTTCATCTAAAACAGCATGATTTTCTTCGTATCTCATGCCGTCTACTTTTTCTTTCAACAAAGAAAATAAGTCATCAAATACACCAGCATTAAATTTAAATTTTTCTATTCTTCCTTGTAATGTGCGAATGCTAGGTAGGGGGTCACCTTGCTTTCGAAGCTCTTCGTAGCCTGTAGTGCTGCATGTTAAATACAACTTAAGAGCTCTTTTAAAAGTGTCAGTTTTCCAGTGGCGACCAGTCATGTTTCCTTTTTCATATAATTTATTTTATTCAATTTTGACAGTTTAAAGTGACATTATTAACTCCATAACAACCTTCATAAACACTCTATGATCCACAAGAGAAATAAAAGCGTTTTAATTCACTAGAGAATTAAAAAAGTTTATTTACAAACAATACCGTTGTTATTTTGTGATTATTTGTCAATTATGATATATATTATTAACTAAAATCACAATGCCTATTGTTTATATATCATAATTACATCGATACCGCCATAAATGCATGGATGCCACCATAATTACATCGCTAATACGGATTTATGTGCATATAATCAAATAAGCCATGAACTGCTCTTATTTATTTTATGTCCTACCAATTTCCTTACCTAATTCATATTCATATTCAATTCATATAATTACTATGATATAGTATTTAAGATTGATCTAGTTAGCTGATCTAAGTTAGATTTGTGACATTAGCTGAGCTGTCATTAATTTTCATTGTGACAGTGGTGCATAATAAAAAGTTGTATCCATGGAAACAAATACTGTTAATTTTTCATAATAACCCTAGGGTTCTTATGAAGAAAATAATTACCCTGGAGCGTTATTTTGTATCTAAGATACCTTAAAATAGAGCCATTAATTTCAATTAATGTACTGGTAGGACATAAAACCTTGAAGGCACCACGGGCATTATGAGCTAAGAGCCCGCGATTGTTGTACACACCAAAGGCCCTCGGTTAGTACACTAACAATCTTGGGCTCTTATTTTACTCATAATGCCCTTGGTACCTTAAAAACTATTCGCGTTGACAGTTATCAGTCTGTCAGTTTGAAAATAATATTTGTCGCTTCTTTCGTCTAAAACCTAAAATGGAAAACGATAGCGACAATAGTGATGAACAGTGTTGTACTCCCCCTGAGGTACGCGAAGCCGCCAAACAAGCTACAGAAAATTTACTCTCAGAAAAGTCGAAGAAAACTTATGATATCGCATACAAAAATTTTATGGAATGGAGGTTAAGAAAAAATACGAGCTCATTTTCTGAAAACAACATTTTGCATATTTCGTCGAACTTGCTGACAAATATAAATCATCAAGTCTATGGACCAGATATTCAATGTTGCGATCCACGCTGAATATTTACGACTATTCAGCTCACCCCCCTTCATGTTAACTATTAACCAATCATAATTTAGTATTTTTGTTATTTGCACCAATTAGCGTGAACTATATCGACAATTTTCACTAGTGATAATAATCGACAATTTTCACTAGTGGTATAGTGAATATTTTAAACAAATGTTATTTTTATTAGAAAAGTCAATATTAGTGTTCCGTTACTATATAAATTGAGTAGTTTGTTGCTAGATTTATTGAAAACTAATTTGTAAAAGTAGTTTTGTTCATTGAATAGTCACTTATAATACCATTCTTAGTCAAAGTTAAGTAGAATATTTTTGCGGTGGTACCACAACTCATGTCCATTGCGCTTAGATTAGGACTCGTGCAAGCGCACCTCGTCCTAATCGAACCTAAGCGCAATGGACATTCGTGATACCACAGCAAAAATATTCGACATAACTTTGACTACTCATGGTATTATAAGTGAAAACATTACCATTGAAAATTATGATAATTACGATCATTCTTTAAAAGGAAATCCGATGGATACAGGGCTAAAAAAGCAGAAATATTTACAGCAGACGAAATTAGCAAATTTATAAATGAAGCCCCAGATAAGAAATATCTTGCGACTAAGGTAAATTACATAAATTTGCATTTGTTGCAATTATTAATGTATTTAATATTGTAGGTGGCCCTTATTATGGGTGTAATGGGATGCTGTCGATCTATCGAATTATAATGTATGAAACTGCAACATGTTCAGGACCACGGCAGTACTTTCCTCGTTGATATTTCGCATACAAAAAATAAAAATCCACGTCAATTTTTTATAACTGGGCCATATACAATATTGTAAAAACCTATAAAAATCTACGCCCACGTCATGCTACAGCCGAAAACTTTTTTCTGAATTATCAACATGGTAAATGCACTGTCCAAGTAATTGGAATCAATAAGTTTAGATCATTCGGCAAAGAAATAGCAGATATTTGAACTTGCCTAATGCGCAAAAATACACGGGACATTGTTTAAGAAGATATTCGGCAACAATTTTTACAGATGGAGGTGCTAATACCCTGCATGTAAAACTTCACGGAGATTGGAAATCGACCTCTGTCACTTACAAATAAAGTGAACACTGCCAATACCATTTTACAGCAACTTCAGCCATCTACTTCGTCAGATAATTATAATTCAATTCAAAATTCGGATATTACTTGATCTATAAGTGCTACAGCAGTTTCTAATAATGTGGTTCTACCTTTTAATGTTAATACTGTTTCAAATTCCGAAAATAATAATTCTAATTTAGATATAGCAGATATACCTGCTATAAATTTTACAAATTGTACGAACTTTACTGTTAATCTACATTTAAAATAAAATAAAGTAGTTTAAATAAAATAGCGTATTTCACTCTCATATAATAGATATTATTACACTCAGATGGCTTAAAAAACTAGCTCGCGTCGCTCGCTCGTTGTTTAAACGCCATAATCGTATAATAATAGCATCCATTATATGCTCGTATAATAATATACTATTAATTCACTAGAGATTTAAAAACGTTTCAATGAAGAACAACATATTTTTATGATTTCTACAAATACTTACATTCAATTATTCTTTCCCTTTGTAGTGTGTAATATATAATTATCTTAATTTGAATATTTTTAACGTCATGTATTTCCAATTTTGTGTATAGCTGTAAGCAGGTGACAAACGTCACTTTGACGTTTGGCACACAGTAAGTGTGCTGTTTTATTTGTTGTTTGATAAGTGATTTAAGAGCAGCAGGCGCTATAAATTTGAATATTTTTAAGTTTTTTATTCAAAATTTCGTCAAAATTGAATAAAAACATATATACGCCACGTGAATTAAACATTTATTAACTCAAAGATTTGATCCCACTCGTACCGCGTGCTCGTGAGCCCAAAATCTTTTCGTGAATAAACATATGTTTAATTCACTTGGTGTATAATATTTATGGTCGTCACTAAAAAGACGCTGAATATGTTTCTGTAGATTTTTGATTTTATTTTCAGATTCTCGTAATTTTATTTTTCTTTTTGATAAATTTTAACTTTCGTTTTAATTCTACCACGACTGCATCTCCTTCCGTTGTTACAAGCAAATCCTCTTCTGAATTAACTTCCATATTGTGTTCGATTACTGCGTTGGTTACATTTGCAGGTACTACGTTGAAAACTTATTAGAAAAACGATCGGTTATTAAAACAGCTAAAAATATGTACCGTCTACCAATTAAATGCTTTCTTCAGCGTTATTATTTGATAATACTGCTGAACTTCTTCTTGCTTTGAGAATTTTTCTGTGAGAAAATATAGTTGGAACCGCATTCCAACGCAGTGGTCTTTTGCCTTGAGCTCTATTATTTTCGAACTGTTTTGGAGTAAAATGTTTCTAAAATACAAAATGCTTTAGTCAAGTACTTGCAGTGTTTAGTACTTCCAATTATGGCATGTAGAGTAAGCTTTAGTTTCCTAAAATTCAAAACCACATTTAAAAAGCGTGATTAAATGCTAACCTTGCAAACATAAGCTCGATAATGCAAATTATTTCTACCAATATTACACCTCCATTGCTTCTATCTGTCTTCATTTTTAATACCTTGAGGTAGCAAGAACATCCGGACACCATTTTCCAAGCGTTCGCTGCAATTCAGAGCAAAACAACACGTCATGTCAAAATGTCGCAATGAATGACGAGTAACATAGGAACAAAAATGGCGACGATGGCGACATTTTCACGAATCAAAGAATGGCGGTACTCTCCTATATCTACTGGCGCTGCCGTGTGATAGAGTCCCTGTATATAGTTATTATATACAGGGCTCTACCGTGTGACAGGGATTTTGGCCAGATCAAACGGAAACTAAAAAAAAAAGTCGATCGCGTATATACCTTACATCAGTATGTACAGATTATAGCGTCTGCTAGCACAAAACAAAAATGTATGATTCATGTGGTAGATGGAAAAGATATAGTCAACTTTAAAGACTGCTGGCCTAAGATTTTCAAGATAACTGCTACCTATATTGGTCGAAACCGCACGAAGAGGCGTAGCAAGAGACAGGAAGGTTTCATTCAATATTAGCAACTTCCATCAATTCTCTTACTGCAAGAATAATGGGAAAGGTGTAGTAGTTGCAAAGGATTACATCGGTGGTTTGATATGTCACACATTTCGTCTAGGATTGTCCAATAATGCAGATCAACCCCAACAACTAGCTAATCCAACAGGAAAGGTCCGAATAAAATCATATAAAATGGATCACATTAAAAAGTCAGCTAAGTATGTGGACGACTCTGAAGAAACTAAAGCATTCTGGGATGACAATATTGAATGGCCCGTTGTAAATAACTAATACTTAACTTAATTTTGTATTTTTTCTATATGTTCATTAATTTAGTGTTTCCTTATATTTTGTTCCAATAAATTGTTTTTAGTGCATTACAATCTTTTATTGGTTGATTTGCGCAATTGGCTGCAGACAGGGTATACGACTATGTACGTCACTTTTGAAGGTCATTTATGCAGAACTGCTAACATATAATTTCGTTAAATACAGCTGAAAAGGATAGTGTTTTCCTAAATTATTGACTTGTGTTATTAGTGTTTTAAATATGATGCACATATTTCATAAAACGGTTATTTGCGTTTTTCTCAAAAGTATTGTTGACTGACATATAGGTACTCTTTCTGCGATCAGCGATTCAATTATAGATTGTTAAGGAATACACCTTTCTGGATATTTTATCGAAAATGAGTCTCTCATAGTTTTCAAGCTACTAGCATTTTTATACCACGGTAATATTTCAACTTCTTTGCCTTTAACCACATGGTTGTATTAAAAATTCACAAAATGCATGCAAAACTCAAAAAATTAAAACTAATTGCTATCAATTTGACATTCAATAATTTGATCACTGTTTTCACAACAGATTATTCTTTTCAAAAATTTTAGCTTACATTTGATAGTTAGTGTATAGTTGGTTGGCTACAACTTACAATAAAACAATGCATTGGTATGTTTTTTAAATAAAAATAGCTCGAATACAAAAAGGGAAAAATCTATGTGTATGTAAAAACGTTTTCTATAAAATAATCTCAAAAACATCGTAGTTTAAGTTATGCAACCCTGTTGCGGGACACACTGTATGCGAAAGTAGTTCATTTGAATTCCATTTGACCTAACCGATTTTACTAACTTGTAATGGACGGCAATGGTTCTGTTGTGTAGTAATTCACGTTAGGTTTGCTGCTAGCCCATGCTCTAAACAACTTACTCCTTCACATTTCATGTTATTCCATGTAAGTAAGAATATTCACTTCAGAAAAGAAAGCTTTTTAATATTTTCCCAATAAGCATAGGTATTAAAAGTTCACCTAATTGAATTTCATTGTACGTTTTATTTTCAGATATGGATTTATTATTCCTGGATTCTTCATAATAATGGACATGGAGCATGAATCGTATGAATATAATTTGTCTAACGCAATAACCAGTACGTTACATGAACCACTGGCCAGAAATGAAAATAAAATAGTCGCAAAATTACATGTTCGGCAGGAAGATGCTATTGACAACACAACAAATCACGAATTGGATATTAAAAAAGAGGAAGTTGATATAAAGGACGAATTGCTTGATTCCGGTGCAACAAGGGGAGGTTTCTTAGAAGAACAATTACTTGGCAGGGTTTATGAATACGAAACCAAAGACGAGAGTAATTTTTTGGAACATACGGAACAGTTATACACATCTGCCATTTGTGATAAAACTACGGAGAAATGTAAGTTAACTATTTGGAGACCCATACAATTATAAATTTTATTCATTTTCTAGGTGATTTAGCAAACCGTATGAAGATTCATATAGGAGATAAACTTCATACATATTCTATTCTGGAATATAAAGCAGCACAAAAAGGTTCTTCAGTTAAACATATGAAGAAGGATACAGGAAAAAAACATTCATGTTCTATTTGCGACTATAACGCAGCACAAAAAGGTCATTTAGTAGCACATATGAAAACTCATACAGGAGAAAAACCGTATTCATGTTTTATATGCGAATATAAAGCAGCTCAAAAAAGTAATTTAGTTGCACATATGAAAACGCATACAGGAGAAAAACCTTACTCATGTTCTATTTGTAACTATAAAGCAGCACATAGAAATCATTTATTTACACATATGAAAACGCATACAGGAGAAAAACCTTATACATGTTCTAATTGCCAATTTAAAACGGCACGAAAAGATGTTTTAGGCCGCCATATGAAGCTGCATACAGGAGAAAAACCTTATTCATGTTCTATTTGCGAGTATAAAGCAGCAGAAAAGGGTGTTTTAGTTAAACATATGAAAATGCATGCAGGAGTAAAACCTTATTCATGTTCGATTTGTGAATATAAAACTGCACAAAAAAGTCATTTAGTTACACATGTGAAGATGCATAGCGGGGAAAAACTATATTCCTGTTCCGTTTGCAAGTATAAAGCAGTAGAAAAGGGTGCTTTAGTTAAACATATGAACACACATACAGGAGCAAAACCTTATTCGTGTTCTATTTGCGAATATAAAGCAGCACAAAAGAGTGATGTAGTTAAACATATGAAGATACATACGGGAGAAAAACCATATTCATGTTCTATTTGCAATTATAAAGCAGCACGAACCGGTACTTTAGTGCATCACATGAAGACGCATACAGGAGAAAAACCTTACTCATGTTCTATTTGTGAGTATAAAGCTGCACAAAAAAGTACTTTAGTATATCATATGAAGACGCATACAGGAGAAAAACCATATTCATGTTTTATTTGCAAATATAAGTCAGCCCATAGAAATCGTTTATCTACCCATATTAAGACGCATACAGGAGAAACACCCTATTCATGTTCTATTTGCGAATATAAAGCAGCACGAAAAGATGCTTTAGTGCGCCATATGAAGACCCATAGAGTTAGTTAGTTCCCCATCTGGCGACACATACTGCAAGTTTTATTTGTGAATATAAATCATCTTAAAAACCTACCTTAGTGTCTGAAGCTCTTAAATGGTTGTCTCTTACTGATGAGGAATATCCGCGTCTGCAAATTGCATACCTCAATGACATATGTTATTGTTCCGCAGATGTCGAAGCCCAATTGGAAGTTTTATGTTAGCAATTTGCTTACCTCATTTAAATACCTGATAACCTTAAATTTGACATAGTGCCACCAACATATTATTCATACGTTGGAATTTCCACAGCCCTTGGAATTTTTTATTGAACATGTAGAACAAGAAATGGATGGCGTCAGATACATTCAAAATAATAAATGGTTTATGAAATGTTCATTATAGTGGACTTAAGTAAATCGCGGCCTGCTGATTTGTGTGACAAACATCATGGCCTGAGCATTTTTTCTGAATCCATTGTTGTTTTCATTTCTGAGAAAATGCCAATTTCTGCCGTTTAGGCGCCACATACCCACGATGACATTTAAATGACAGTGGCTGTCAAGACTCATATGTGTTTTAAAAATGATTTTTTCAATAGAATGTGATAAATATGTAGATAAACATTGTATTCTTACAAATTTGGAAGATGTTCTAGGTAGTAATAGTAATGAAGTATTTTATTCTGTGTGCTATTGTAAAGTTGTAAGTTTATGTGTAATTCAGTGTAATATTCTTTAAATTAATTATTAAAGTTATCTGTTTTATTAGACACCCATCTGTAAATGAAGGTATTAAAAATGTACTAAAGAAAGTGCAGGCACTGTATGCTTTAATAGTCTTCGCGCAGAAGAAGTTACTCTGAAACATCTTTCATCAAAATGCAAGACACAATTAATTGTTTTGCAGTGTCCGTTGTTTATCTATATTTAAATAAAAAGGTACAGTCTTGTGTTCAAATAAATCTGGGACAATTGTTTTTATATATCCACGGATTTATTGGAAAACTGAAAACTTTTAAACTTTGACCTTGTGTCTAAGAGGCGAAAAAGCTTTGACCAGTAAATGAAATCTGTCACTTTTTCTGATAGTATGAAATCTATAGAGATATTGTTCAATTTTCAACACAACCCAAACCAAAATTGCCCCAGATGTATTTGGACACGACTTACGATACTTTAATTTTAGCTGTTCTCTGAATGTCATTTTTGGCAGTGGTCTATTATGATGTTATATCAGACTTTTTCCATTATCTAGGTTGTATATCACACAACGTTTTGGGAGTTTTGATCTCCCGTCTTCAGGTGTTCCTGGTTAGTTCTGAGAAGGACTGATATTGTACGCTTTTATTCGTAAACTTTTGACTCCCCCGGGGTTTGGACCCGGGACCGCTGATCGCTGTGATTACTAGTCTGTCACTCTTACCACTGGGCCACCAGCTCGGTTGGCAATAGTTTACGAATAAAAGCGTACAATATCAGTCCTTCTCAGGACTAACCAGGAACACCTGAAGAGCAACTGTTAATAAGTACACCGTGCAGGATTGTTCTTGACCAATAAAAACTTGTAACAGAATTACATCCAAAAGTGTAATAGATTTCTCCAAAATGTAATAGATTTCAAGTTAATGGATAGATGGCGCTGTATTTTCATATTCACTAGAGTCCCTGTATATACTAATATATACAGGGACTCTAATATTCACAGAATAAGGCCGAAATTATAAATTTTCTACCAATTAGAGAAAGTACAAAGGTTTTAATGCAATAATGTGTCAACATTTTAACTATACCCTGTAAAATAAAATACCAAAAAGTAAGAGTATTAATACATATAGTAGTAGGTTAAAAATTAAAAACATTGAGATGGAAATATTTCGATATAATATTTTAATATTTATATACGTATATAACATTTTAGGTAAATATAAAATATTTAGTCGTTTCTATAACTAAACACGTAATTAAAAACAAAAAAGCCTTAATCTTTAATTATAATTACTATTTATATCGTAATCAATCGAATAATTGTACAAAAATTAAAACGTTAGATCTGCGTGCTCATTTTCAGCTTCTTCACTCTCATGAAGGTTTTTATTTAGTAATGACAACTTTGGTTTAGAGGTATAACATAAATCATTATTTAACAGTTCTTTAGTGTGTAGTAAGTAGTAAGTTGTTGTTAACAATCTGTTTCGGGTTTTTGTCTTTATTAAGTTTGTTTGGGAAAATATTCGCTCTGCAGCAGCACATGAATGTGGCAAGCACATATAACCAGTAATTAATTTTTCTAAATTAGAAAACTTCAACTCGTCGAAATAATTTTTTATTTTGAAAACAATGTTCCAGAATTCAATAGGAGGTTTTTCAATATGTTGTCTTAATTCCTCCATATCCTGTATTAATCTCCATTCTGTGTGTAATAATTCAATGTTGTTTGTTAAAACCGGAAATCGGTTAACGTATTTTACTAAAGAGCTAATGCTATTATCAAAAACTGATTTGGGATCTAATATCTTCGCAAATTTTAAAGCATCATCATTAAAAGAAAATCTGTTTTGTATCTGGTTTCCCAGTTCTACATAAAAATCTAAACATTTTATTCGGAAAGTATGTAGATCATTAGAATTAATTTTCGTGTTTAAAATGAATTGCTCACACTCAGCCCCATAATATATATTTTCAAGAGAAATATATATTCTTGGATTATTTCAATTTATTTTATCAAAATCTTCCGTAATAAATTCTTTTTTTACGAAATTCCGTAATAGTGTACGATACAATGCAGTTACACGGGTTAACAACACGTGCAACTTTAACTGTGCGCTTTGAAATTCAACATTTAATTTATTTATTACATCAAGAACATATTTTAAAAATAAGGAATACAACTTAAATATGGGATTTTTCATTGCGTCTAGAATTTGACCGGCATGCTCAAGTCGTCCTTCATCATCGTAAGCTTCGGCGGTACAAAATAAAAGTAAGGCATTCCATTGCTCTAAAATTCGGTTAATTACTGCCTCCAAAGAAAGCCAACGTGTTTGACTCAATTTTAACATCTTATGTGGTTCAATATTTGCAAAAATTTGACTTTGTTTTAAATTCCTCATTCTTTTTGAACTGCGTGCAAAATATTTCCAAATATCTCTACACATCTCCTCTACAGATCTAGGGAGCTTTTTACAAGCTGCTGATGAACATAAATGGAATGAATGACATACACACCCTAAAACAAAAATGTGAGGAATTTTTTCTTTAAAACGTGCTTGTACACCACTTATGTTTCCCATCATCAGGCTAGCATTATCAGCCGCTAAACCCAACATTATTAATTTTAATTTTGTTTTTATCCAAAAATTAAATAATTGTATTGAACAAGTGTTCTGCCGACCCACTAGTAACCTCAACTAAACCTAAAAATCGATCATTTATAGTTTTAGTAGTATTATTATAATGTGTTACCATTGCGTTTAGTAACACTGATGTCAGTAGTTTCATCGATTATTAACGAATAAAAAATGGCATTTAGTTCACTTGTAATGATTGAAACTTGCTCTGGAGCAATTAAATTTATATATAAATGTGTGCCTTTTTTTCTATTGCATTTAATATTTTTGGCAATTTGTGAGTCGAGACATACTGCTAGTAATAGTTTAAACAAATGATCTAATAAAATAAACGGTAAATTATGTTCTGCCAAAAACATAACCAACCTTAATTCAGAAGATCTAACTTGCTCATTTAACAATTTTTGTTTTGAGGTTTTAAACGTGGTATCTATTCTAGAAGACATTTTAGCTGCATTGACATTTTTCATATGCATCGCAGAATTACTATGGCGCTCTACATGGGTTATACCTCCTTTTAGTAGTTTCTGACACACTTTACAATATGACTGCTGTTTTGTAGTTGCTTCAAGCCAACTTCCAAATTTGATTTTCCAATTTTCTTTAAATTTTTGTTGATATCGCTTTTTCTTCATTTTCTGTGGAACTTCTTTCTCACTGCTTTCAACTTCACCTTCATTGCTACTGGTTGACAACTGCTCGCACTCTGATGAAGTTTCAATATATTTTCGGGATCTTGCTGCTTTTGTAGAGGTAGATGCTCTGATGTAGATTCAATAGATGAAGACGGTACAGACAAGGTTTGGTCTCCAGCATTGACGTCGGATGTCTTTGCTTTTCTGATTACAAATCTATGATGAAACATAATTTATTGTTAAAATGGTGGTTCAAAGTTAACTGAGACACTGTAATGTAAATTAAAATTAAAGTAACAAATCTTTGATTTATACTCATTCAAATACGCTTTGGATTATTTAGAGATGTTTATTGTACTATAAAATGTATTTATTCTGCAATATCGGCTAATTGCGCCCGTATCCACCTTGCGGTACTACACCGGTTGTTTATTGTACTATAAATTACAAGTCTCTTATTGCACCATTGGTTTATGATCACTCTGTTTATTAATTTCGGTTTGCCGAAGAATAATTAATCACTTACATCTTACATTAAACTTTTTAGCAATCACAAATTACAAAATAAGAAAATTAGTACTATATAAACAATAAATTAAGTATTTTAACACAACTTACCTATCCATAATTAATTTCATAGCACCGCTAAGTTAAAACTAAAAGTATTAAAATAATCAGTAGAAATGCTGATATAGCAATTTGCTTTGCAGGTTGCCAGCACGTTCTAGTCTAAGCAATAACAAATAAAGGAACAGTTTATCTTGGGAGTTAGCTTTGCGCCCTGGAAGCATGTTTTAAATATTATTTTCTGTTTAAGTTAGATAAAATAGAAGAAAAACAGTTCTTAGCAGACCAGTTTAAATTTTTTTAATTCAGACTTTGCTCTTCTGTGGTAAAGTAAAACAAAGGCATTTTTTAAGCAATTGTGAAAATGTAATAGATTTGAGGCATAATGTAACGACGTAATAGATTTTATCTTCATCAGTGTTGTTATAGACTCTTAACTAAATTAATTTTAGTATCGTTATGAGCTTCATTACCGCACTGAGTGCGGTAATGGATATTACCGCACTCAGTGCTGTAATGAATAGATATTACCGCACTCAGTGCGGTAATGAATAGATATTACCGCACTCAGTGCGGTAATGAATATTACCGCACTCTTTTTGTATCAAGAAATACATTGAACCAGAATTTATTGATGAAGATAAAATATTGAACAATACACGTTTGCTTATGGCACTTAACAAGACTCGTTTGATTGCCGCAAAACTCGGCTCACCGCCTCGTTTTTGGCAATCAAACTCGTGTCGTTAAGATGCTCATAATCAAACTTGTATCGTTAATATCTATTCACCAATTGTAATAATAGATCTATTACAATTGTAATAGCCGGAACAACCCTGACACCGTGCCGACCAATTATAAAAAGGAGGTGGAGTTTAGTGATGGCGCCGAATTCAAAAAAAGATAATATGCTTATAAGAGTACACCTACATTTAAATTATGTTCCGTTTGAAAGAAAAATCGGAGAAATGATCAAAGAGCTCGTAAAGCCTATAAAGTAAAAATATAAAATACATAAAAATTATGCATTTAATAACTTTTATACATACCATAAATTGTTAATTCATTGATTACCAATTTTATCAATGTAAGCATTCACGTGCTTACTGTATGTTAATTCATTAATGCTCATAAATAAATACAAAATGGGAATACATTTCAGTTTCTAAGGGGAATCCTCTAATTATTTAGAATTTTATGATGTCATTTTATCTGTTTAAGTTTCTATGTTTATCACAAATGTGAATCTATTTAACAATATGTAGTGGATGTTAAATTTGTCAGAATTCAGTTTAAAAGATAAACTTATTTTAGTATAAATTTTTTTTATTTGTAGTTTACGGGAAGGCAAAGCTATCATTTAACTGAAATTTTAGATTTTCCCGTGCAGTCATACTAACTTAAATTTTATTGTAAACATAAACAATTAAACTTGCATATTTATTCAATTTTAACAGCTTATCAATTTTAAAAAATTGGAATATGAAATCCTATTAATATAAAAGCCGAACAGTGTCAATCATCCTAAGAAAATAGATATAAAATTTAGGAAACTTGAAATTTTAACAGTGAAACACTTGTCGAATAATTTAGATAAGAACTACATTGGTAATGTTTACAAAATGTGCGAGCACAACACTGGAAGCTAGCCAACCCAAAAGACGTCTAAGCACGGCAATACTGGTATAATATTCCAACCAAAAATTGGAAATCTATTTCAAATCAAGTTAAGTACATCATGGAAAGTGTAAGTCATGTCTAAGTTATTTCATACAATCAATACATACTTTTCTAAAGTCAAACAGCTTTCAAGTATTGACAGTTAATCTATAAATTGAACATGTAACTGTTTTGTTAAAGCATTGTAACATTTTCCATGATTTAAGTACCTATGTATTAGTTGTTTAACCTTAGTTTTTAAAACCGTATACTAGCATAGAACATGTTGAAAAACGTATATGTCTTCCAAAATTCCCAAATGCATATGTCAAATTTGAAGATTATTTACAAAGTGTCACTGAATGACAATCAAGCAGTCTGGCTTGATTTTAAATAGCTTTCCAATTTCTGGTTGGAATACTTTTTTTATAAGCAAGCTATTTTTTTAATTCGGCGCCATTACTAAACCCCATCTCCTTTAGTCTTTTTTATAATCGGTCGGCACGGTGTACTTATTAACGGCTGCTCACCTGAAGGCGACAGTAGATCAAAACTCCTGAAACGTTGTGTGATATACAACCTAGACAGTGGAAAAAGTACCGATAAAACATCTTAGGTTTAGCTCTCTAACCATTTCCTTCGTAAAACTTGATTTGTGAGAAATTCATGATAACTAGAAAGTGGATATTTAGGTTACAAAAAACTTAAAATAGGTGCTTATTTTAGGTTAGCAAAATCCATATTTAGGTCGTAAAAGTGTTAAATAGGTGTCGATTTTAGGATGAAAATGTAACATATTTTTTTAAATAATTTAGAATCAAATAAAGTCAGGTTCTTACATTGATTGATGTCATAAAAATAAAAAACGATGTACAACATACACAAACCCCAATGTATAATAAAAAACAAGTTATTTATTTTGTAATATAAAATATAATAAACCTCTAACTGGATATAATTTTAATATTTAAAACAAATTGAAAAGCAAAATTCACAGAATTTTTAAGATTTTACAAATACTGAATTATACAAATTAAAAGACGTTGGCATTGCAAAATATACAGTGCGAACGTTGGCTGTGGAACAAAAAAAATTCCCCGATCGTCTGCGGCCAAAATCCTCGGACACTTCGACCTTATTTTTTGAAAGCGCATTTTTTCTGATAGTTGTCTTCTTTTTTACTCCCACCTCTTTCCGTAATGACGTCATCGCCATTTTTTTAAATGGCAGCCTCCACTTTTTCTATGGAATCTGATTCTTGAAATTCTGCGGTTGGGCGATGTTCATTTGATTAGTTAGCGACACTATTGGCATTTATGAAAAACTGAAAACACAAAATCGAGATAGCTGTGAAATTTTTATCAATTTATTTGAAACAAATTAATAACAATTTAACAGAACGTCAAATAAATAAAATATTAATTGATAAAAATTCCACAGCTATCTCGATTTTTTGTTTTCAATTTTTCATAAATCAGTTTTTTTCATAAATGCCAATAATGTTGCTATGTAATCAAATGAACATCGCCCAACCGCATATTGCTGTATGCGGAATTTCAAGGAGAATCAGATTCCATAGAAAAAAGTGGTGGCTGTCATTAAAAAAAATGGCGATGACTTCATTACGGAAAGAGGTGAAGATAAAAAAAATTGACAACTATCAGAAAAGATTCGCATCCAAAAAATAAGGTCCACGTGTCCGAGGATTTTGGCCGCAGACGATCGGGAAATTTTTTATTTGGAGTGTTCCACAGCCAACGTTTGCACTGTATACTGCTCTAAGTTTTCAGTTGTAAAATTGTTTCTCTTGTCGGTAAGTATACTTGTTAACTGGGAAAAAGAACGTTCAGCATCGTTTGATGTTATAGGTGCAAAACTTATAGACGGTATGGTTATAGTCAAACTCAATATCATGTTCAACTCTCACCACAAAGTAAATCCTTAATTGTACTTAAGAGAGGGTAGCCTGCATTTCTATTTAATACAGAATTGAGTCTCTCTAAAGCAATTTTTGCCACGTTTCCAGGAGCTTTCTCTAGCTGTTATGCACATTTTCGATTATTTCCAGTCTGTAAGAGCTAACCCTATTGTTTCCAGTTTTGCTATAGCATTGACAATATGTTCAAAATTCATTCTCTCTTTGTCGATTTTTTTGATTTCGGCATTGTAGATCCTATACAGTATCACCTTTCAACTTACTTTCAATTTAATACTACTACACTTTTGTACTTATTGGCGGCACAATTTCAAACATTTAAGGTTATGTTGACTTTATCTGCCAACTAACAACACCTACGCCAGTGATAGGCATGCCAGTGAGCTATGCCCATTGAACTCAATACTACGTAACTTCAATGGCTATGCCTAAGCACTACCAGTGGCACTAAACAATTTTACTTACACATTGAAGACATGATGAAAATATAAACAGCAGTTTATTATGTTGCATATGTATGTATAAGGCTAATATTATTTCTGTAAATGCAAAGAAAAATTTAAAATACTATTCTATACTTTAAAAAAATGAGAAAACTTATTTTAGGCAGGTTAAAACTTTAAATAGGTGCGAAATGCAAAAAATAGGTAGGAAATAAGGCGTTAGATCTTATCGCCTCTAAAATAGGTATTTTAAGTGTTATCTATTAGGCGTCAAAATGCATAGTTTTTATTGAAATAAATTTATATGTATCTAAAAGTGATGTGCCTAAAAAACTCACGAAATGCTCTCTAATAATAACATATTCCGCAATTGGCATATTTCCACGTTGCAATGCAATACCTATACCAATATTAAATATACATACATATAAACCACGTTGTTGGCGCATGTTATAGCAGAAATATTGGCACCAACATAGTGGGGCAAATTCAAATTGTGTAATAAAATAAATAGAAGATCAAAGTTAAAGGTAAAAGAGTTTAATTAAATACTTAACAGCACCAAAACAGCGGCTGTATTAAAAAATGTAGTCGAAATGAGGAAAATGAAATAAATAATTAGTGGTGCGTCAAAACCGCCAGGGACAAAGTAGAATGGAATGAAGATATAATAATAAATAATAATACAATAATGAGTTTAGAACGTAATTATACCAGCAGTAGGGTATTGTTGAATGAAACGAATATGGGTGAGAATAATTTACATTTTAAGAGCAGAATATTAGTAATAAGTAAAAAAATATTAATATTATTAATGAAAAAGTAGATCAAGCAGAAAAATACATTCGTGGACTGGTAGAAGATGAATATAAAGAATTTAATTAGAAAAACGTACATTATTGCACTAAAAGTACAATTAAAAGGCGAAATAAAATGTTAAAGAACGGTAAAGTTGAACAATTAAGAATAATGATGTTAAATAATGAATACTGGTAAAAGAACGTGATGGTTCATACAATATTCATCCTTATATCGAGAGATCCAAAAAAAACTGTTCCTCAGCTGGCTGTGGAAATTCAACGTATGAATAATATGTTGGTGACACTGTACGTCAATGTCAAATTCGAGGTTATCAGGTTAGGTTTTCCGTCAGTTATGACACAAAATGACGCAAATCCTAACCCGCTAATCTCGAATTTGACATTGACGTACAGTGTCACCAACATATTATTCATATGTTGAGTTTCCACAGCCCGCTGAGGAACAGTTTTTTTTTTGATCTCTCGATATAACAAAAATGGAGTAGAATTTTAAACGTTGTTACTTGTAAAAAAGATATTTTTTAATGTTTAAAAATGTAAATAATTTTATTGTTGCTAAAATATTTTAATTCAAAAAGAATTTAAAAGTTATTTCTAATAATTTATTACAGCAGAATTTTAAAAGTTATTGTTGCTAAGTTATAATAGCTGTTGTGTAGCCTTCTCAGTTTTCCGTTATTTGGAAAATTCCTGATTGCCAGCTCGCCTTGGAATTTGTGGACTGTATGAATTGTAGGTTTCACTGAATAAATACACTCGTTGAAAGCCGGAAATATGTTACTTTATTAGCAATAAACAACACATTGAACATTTGAACATTTACAAGAATTAGCTTTCGTAGAGCGGACCGGTTTGCATGCTGCCACGTTGACAGATGAAACGTAAGTGAGTTTTTAGAATCGGACCCGCCCGGGAGTCTGCTGCGCACAGTATGAATTCAGAATGCAAGAGAAGCGGCAAAAGTTTATAAAGTCCTTAACATACCGCCCGCCTTGGAAAGGGTAACCTTTCAAATAAAACAGGACAGAGTTGACATGTAAAAGCTAGAGTAAAACATGTAACATGAACACACATATATACAAAGCATAATAGTACATGGATCTTAATCTAGTACAAGAAAACCCGAACAATGGGGAGCCAAAAGGCTTTACGAAAACTGCGCTGAACGCTAACGCACTAGTTCACAACACTAGGTAGCGGGCACAATTTGGCGAAGGATCGTTTCACGATTCCTGACACAGTGTTCACTGACGCCACACGCGTAACGCCGTCAAGGCCAGGGTGCAGCTCGGTGACCCGGCCTAACCTCCACTTCAGAGGGGGTAGATTGTCATCCTTGATGAGGACCATGGAACCAGGCTGGAGGTCCGAAAGATGCGTGCGCCATTTGGTGCGCTGTTGGAGTTCCGAGACGTACTCCTTGCTCCATCTTTTCCACACATTCTGGTGTAGTTGTTGTATTCTCTGGTATTTAGACAGCCGAGACTCGACTATCTCAGTTACGTTGGGATCAGGCAGTGACACCAACGGACGACCAATCAGGAAATGAGCAGGAGTCAAAGGCTGAAGGTCGTTTGGATCAGAGGACAAAGGGGACAGGGGTCGGGAGTTTAAGGTCGCTTCCACCTGTGCTAACAAAGTGCTAAATTCATCATTATTTAGACTAGCGTTACCTATAACGCGACGTATGTGATGTTTGGAGGACTTGATTCCGGCCTCCCACAATCCGCCAAAGTGGGGACTGTGCGCGGGTATAAAATGCCAAGCTACTCCGTCGTTCGCGACTGATTCGGAAATAGAAGGGTTTTGTTCCGCGAGAAAATTGCCTAATTCGATTAACTCGGAATTAGCGCCTACAAAGTTAGTGCCGTTGTCTGAGTAGACATGGAGCGGTTTGCCTCGACGAGCCACAAACCGGCGAAAAGCCATTAAGAAGGCTTCAGTAGAAATGTCAGCGACCAATTCAAGGTGCACTGCTTTTGTGACAAAACAATAAGCTGTAACTCGTTGTAAGCGAGCGAAGCTTGAATACTGATTGAACGGAAATGGTTCAACAGAGGTTACAGAAAAACTCTGAACTTCTTTTTTGAATTCTGGAAGCTCAGCACGAACATGTTTGGAAGCAGGCCAAGATGCCTCGCCTTCGCTTAGCCAGGTGGTACCATGCCACCAAAGGCTTAACAGACCCAGCGGGTCAAATATCTGCGATCTTTCAGACAAGATGCTACGCTTGGTAGCCTTACTACTTGTAGAATTTGAAATATGGGATATTTCAGACAAGCTGCTACGATTGGTAGCCTTACCACTTGTAGAATCTGAAATATTGAACATGGAAGTAGGCCAAAATGCCTCACTTTCGCTTAGCCAGGTGGGACCGTGCCACCAAAGGCTTGACAGACCCAGCGGGTCAACTATCTGGGAAATTTCAGACAAGCTGCTACGATTGGTAGCCTTACTACTTGTAGAATCTGAAATCTGGGATATTTCAGGCAAGATGCTACGCGTGGTAGCCTTACTACTTGCAGAATCTGAAATATTCTCTACTGATAAGAATCTTTTCTGAGCGATTTGCAATGAATCACCCAATACCTCTACAGGTTCCTTGAGAGGGATAGAGACAACGAATCGACCATTCGCTTCTCGTTGCGTATTTTGCACGAAATGTGCCTCACAGGCGTTCTCTTCATTTGTGCGAACCTTTTCCTCTGGGTAATGTTCGAGTTGCCAAAACCTAGCAATGGGGTCAGAAGCATCCTCGATCGTGCCAAGATTGCGCTGTACAGGGTACGCAGAAGGAGGGCCTGTAGGGCCAGAAACAATCCAACCAAAACGAGTCTTTTGGAGGATAGGAAGATTTGGGCCTAGACCAATTTGTCCAATACAAAGGAGCTGCCAGAAAATGGGCGAACCAATCAGAATGTCGATGGTGCCCGGTTGGTCGTAGGACAGATCTGATAACTTGATGTTATCAGGAACCTTGAAACTGTTTCGCTGGACGCGAAAACTTGGGGTAACACCCGTAATCTCATCGAGAACAAGACAGGATAGGCCAATGCCGTATGAAGTGTGAGGGGCTTGCAGCTTGATATCACACCTAGCCTTAATTTGAGAAGTGGCTTTACTTAAGCCAGAAACAGTAACGTTGACTTCGCGAATTGGAAGCTTCAACCTTTTACACAAATCTGAACGTATAAAGTTCGATTGGGAACCGGAATCCAACAGGATTCGCACAACGTGAGGCGTACCATCATCAGCGATGAGTTTAGCGGTAGCCGTAGGTAAGAGTACCTGCAAAGCATTCGAACAGAATGCCGAAATCGATTGATTTAGTTCAACAGGGGTTTCTGCCGACATCGCAGATCCTGGTTGACTAGAAGAAGCATTCTGAGGTTTATCCTCATGAAGAAGTGTGTTGTGCCTTGATTTGCACTTTCTACACGTATATTTGGAGCTACAGAGGCTCGATAGGTGACCCTGAGTTAGGCAATTAAAGCATACGCGGAGCTCTTTTGCCTTTGACTTTCTGTCAAGAACAGACAGCTTGACAAACTTATCGCATTTGTACAAGGAATGAGATCCTTTACAAAGTGGACACGAAGGGGTACCCGACACAAATGATTTAGAATGTACCTTGGAAGACCTTTCGGGTACAAGCTTGACATTTTTTACTTCCAGAGTTTCTAGAAGATTTGCTGTGTTTTGTAGAAATTCCTTGAACTCATCAAGATTAGGCAGGTCAGAACTTGACCGGTTTCTAAGGACCTCCCATTCACGAAATGTAGTGGGGTCCAGTTTTTTAGAAACTACATAAATTATAACAAAATCAAGAAGCTTGCTTTCGGTAGCTAATGATTTGATTGCTGCAAAATGTTTGAATAACATATCGCTAATCGTACGTAATTTAGTTGCAGATTCCGTACTGCAAGATTCAAGCTCGAAAATAGCCTTGAGGTGGTTATGAACCAGAATTTTTGGATCATTGTATCGATTGCACAATGCCTCCCAAGCTAGAGTATAATTACCCGCAGTAAACTCTAAACTTTTTATAATTTGGCTTGCATCACCCTGTAAACTAGCCTTTAAGTAATGCAGCTTTTGAATATTAGTCAGCGTTTGATTCTCATGAATTAAGCTACTAAATATCTCACGAAATTCTAACCATTCTGACACGTTCCCTGAATATGTGGGAATCGAAATGGTAGGAAGGCGTACAGCTTGATTATTGCAATGCGAACTGCAATTTGAATGCGTTGATCTCACGCTACCATTAGGAGATCCAGAACGATCTGGTGCAACATCAGACTGTTTGTTGTATTCATTAATCAAATATTCAGCTAGTGAAATTGCAAAATAATAAGAATCTTCAAATTCGACTCGCTGTTGCATTTCCCGTTCTGCATCCTCACTGGCTTCTAAAATTTGTTCATGAACCGCATCATATTCTGATAACAATGTGGCTGCATTATTCAATCTTTTTTGCAACTGAATAATTTGAATGCTAGATAACGATTGATCTACCTCGTAAATTGCTTGCAACGATTGCACGTATTTTGCGAAACTCGTAAGCTTGCCTTTGATAGAGCCACGTGCCCTAACAAGCGAATTCATAATTGTTGAAATGAAAACAACTTAAGGATGAAAACTGTTCGTACGCCACTGGCGTGAATTTTGTACGCTTCTGGTACGCGGACCCAACGGGTCAACTATCTGTGATATTTCAGGCAAGATGCTACGCGTGGTAGCCTTACTACTTGCAGAATCTGAAATATTCTTTAATGATAAAACCTTTCGCACGCCTCTGGCGCGAATTTGGTACGCCTCCGGTACTCGGAATGAATCACGACGCGGATGGCCGTGTACTACGCAAGACCAAATTGCGCCACGAACGCGAGACTGTTTTAACAACGCAAACGGCTCTGCAATTTGAAAATGCAGGGGTTATTTTAATCACGCATGGACAAAGCAACTTGGCATTTTACGCGATTACCTTGTTTATATAACTCATAAACTATTTGTTTATGCTATAATACACAGGTGAAATTAAGCACACATGCAAACACAGACGAAATAAACCAAATTTATGCATAGGAAATCACAAAAATAGGAAATTAGGCTTACATTGATATTGGTGTGTGCCGCCTTGCCGGTTTTCTGTTCTTACTACCGTCTCGCCTGCAGCTGCAATGCCCACGTGCACGAACTTGGCGTTGATAGCACCGTCTGCTGTCTTCCTTCCTCTCGTTACGGGCACCGCATGTGCCCTCTTCGTTCCACGCGTTGCTGCGAATATGGAGCGCTGCTTCCTTGCGGTCGATTACATGCGATGCAATACAAAACTGAATATGCTTTTGTACTTGCCAATGACCAATGTTGTCGAATGCTGTCGCGATTGGACTCGCAATGACCTAATGTGGTTTAATCCTGGCTCTGTAGGACCAATGTTGTGTAGCCTTCTCAGTTTTCCGTTATTTGGAAAATTCCTGATTGCCAGCTCGCCTTGGAATTTGTGGACTGTATGAATTGTAGGTTTCACTGAATAAATACACTCGTTGAAAGCCGGAAATATGTTACTTTATTAGCAATAAACAACACATTGAACATTTGAACATTTACAAGAATTAGCTTTCGTAGAGCGGACCGGTTTGCATGCTGCCACGTTGACAGATGAAACGTAAGTGAGTTTTTAGAATCGGACCCGCCCGGGAGTCTGCTGCGCACAGTATGAATTCAGAATGCAAGAGAAGCGGCAAAAGTTTATAAAGTCCTTAACAATAGCATAATTTAAAAATTATCGTTGTGATATAAAGAAAAGGAATGATTTAGCAAATTAAAAATGATCTAACAATTCTTTTAAAATTTAAGAAAAATTTAATTAGAGAAATTATAGGTAGGTATCATTTTTATTTTCCTAAATGTGGGGCATTATGTTGTGGTAGCATCTCAAGACTGCTAGTTTATTTGTGAAATTTAATTTCATACGTATGAGATTATTTATGGAAGGATGAATTACTTAATTATTAAAAACGTACAAAGGTGAATTTAATAATAAAGGAACAGTATAATTATTAGAAGTGTATTTAATAGGTTACAGATTGGAATTCAAATCCGGTAATACATGTAATATCCAGAAAAAGGTTCTAAAATAACAATTAAAAATATGATTTTTGGAGTGATTTGGATGCTTGTTTGGTGTTATCAGAGAGCAATTTATAATGGAATTTAAAATAACAATTGGTACAAACTATAAGATCGTTTGAATTAATGTGGAAGTTATAAGCTGAATTAATATTTCTAAGTCATTTAAAATGTCAAATGAATAAATAAATTGTACTGTAAATTTATTCAGGAGTGTTATTTAAAAATTGTAAGAATAGCTTATTGCTATGGTGAATTGTAACATAGAAGAAAAAATAATTTCCATTCTAAAAATGTACAACTAAAATTTGGTATAAAGAAAATTTGATGATAAAATCCTTTGATAAAATTGACTCTATTATTGGAATAGTATAAAAGAGTGTAAAAGAGAAAATTAGAATAAAATAAAGGAATTTTAAAACAAACTATTATCTGCGCGAATCTAATAATTGGTTGGATTGCATTGGCGTTCCTATCAAGGTGGATACATTTGTAACTGGGTTTGTTTTGAATGTGCTGTGATTAAGTCATTATCGAGGTAAATACATCTGTACCTGAGATAATTGGTTGGATTGCGTTGGAGTCGATGTTGGGGTGGATACATAGACAACTGTATTGATTTGGATGAGCTTCAGTGGAATTACTATTGGGTAAATACATCTGCATCAGCTTTATTTAGTTGAGCTTCGTTTGAGCTGCTGTTGAAGTGCATATATCTATACCATTTTGATTTGGATGAGCTGCAAAGGGGTTATCATCGAGGAGAGCTGTTTTGTTGGGATCACTGTGAGTCTTCACCAGTGTTTTACCATTGTGGCAGTTTGGGTTGCCGGTTGAGCAAGTGGTTCTTCGTTGAGGTTACAAATGGAAGCACCTGAATAAGTTGATGTCATTTGCATGACTGGACAGAAGTATTGGATCAACCTAAGTAAATAAAAGTAATCAGGTAGATGTATAATAAACAGAATTAGTTTTTTATGTGTAATGAATAAATAAGATATTTATTATAACTCCTACTTATTAACATTTGAAATGATACAAATTGTACAGATATGAATTCAGCTAACCTTTCATATGAATGATCTGACGTTGAGTGTTTCAGAAGTGTCATTTGATATTTTTTCTAATAAAACCAATTAACCTTAAGGTATAATTATTTTATAAATCAAGACATTAGCAAATAGCAATAAAGACAAGTAATCCATTATATTTAACAAAACATGCACCTAACCTGAGTTGAGAGGAGATGTTCTACCGGAGCTACTAAAATAAACAAAGTCAATATTTAAATAATTTAAAATCCAAAACTTTATAGAATATCTCCGTAAATTTTCATGGAAATGTGTCCCTATGAAGTCCCCCTCCAACAGATATCTTCCTCTCTGGAATTTTTGGGTAGATACTGACCATAATTTATGAGTAAGAGGAAAATATAGTCTGTGAATGTGATCAGAATTGTTAGTAATTTTATTTACTTATTTCGATTTTTTTTGGGTTATTTGAGCCACTTCACACAGAACGGTGCATTGCAGCGTAACCAAAGTTTTATACCATCATTCAAAAGCTTTATAAAACATCTCTGTACATTTTCATAGAAGTTCGTCTGCATGAAATATGCCCCCAGATATCTTCCGCCCTAATCCCTGCCTTAATAATCAATAGAAATATCAAGCATCAGCTAATAACTCTCCATAATCTAATATCAGTAGAAGCAGTAGCTATAATGTGTTACATTTCAATTTTAGCAACTTTTAGCACCTTCATGTAGGCAATATAGAGTGCATATTGAGCCTAGTTCTTCACCGGCGTTAGTAGTTCACAATTCTTCAAGTTTGACATCTTGACCTTTAGGTGGCGCATCTGACGCGCATTGTAATAATTCGATATCGACCAATTATCGGGCGAATTTTATGCCATGGATTTTCTTGGTGATCGCTATTGGTCTGTTATGAAGTAACCGACATCCGTTTATCGATTTCTGAAAACAAGTGAACCGACTTCGGTGCTGGGCCTTTTTGCCGTTAGCGTCCATTTTGATGGCGTCGTAAAGTACTTCGTTTTGTGCCAAAAATCTCCAGACGTGAATGCAGATTCGCGAGTTAATGCTAATGCAAATGAGTCCCCTGATGTCTGGAGATTTTTTAAGCTCAAGATTTTTCAAGCTCAAGATTCTTCAAGCTCAAGATTTTTCAAGTGAGATTTTCGAGTTCACCATTTTCGAGCTAATAAGATTCTCGGCTCGCCATTTTCAAGTTGCAAAGCCAAATTGCGACCTTCGAGCAGCCGCTTCGAATGGGCCGTCGAACTGCTTTCCGATTTTCCATGGCCGAATCGCCCGTGCAATCGCTGTGGGATCGCTGGCGCTGCTAAATTAGGCCATGACCTAGTTCCCACCGTGCCGAAGTTGGGTCCATGTTGGAAATTTACCTGCCAGGTGGTTGTCGTTGAAGGGGCTCCCTGCTGCGTTCGAAGAGTGGTTACCGCATCATGGTACCGTCAAACTAAGGTGCTGTAAATTGTATTATGTACTTGTCTTGTGCTGCAGTCGAGTTCCTGAGTGCAGCCGATTTATTTTGGCATCGTGTACCTCGTTTAGGAGCTGCATGGTTCAAGGATTTTAGTTGGGAAATTTGCCTTCGAGTGTAATGTCCCGTCATTTATTTAATTGTAGCGTCAAGCGCATTCGACTGCAACTCGTTGCAGGTAAATTTCATTTAACCTATTTAGTAGTAGTTATAAATTGTTAACAAGTATCCTAGTGCTACGGCCAAGCTCATTGAGTTTTAATTATTGAATTTTACGGATTATGTTCTAAATTATATTTTGCTTGAGTTGACCTGTTCAACAGTACTTAATTATTTAAATTTTATTGATTGTAGTGTAAACTGTAATTTGACTTTATGGACGGATCCATTCTTGCTTATTTTGACACTGTCGATTGTGTTTTAACATTTAAATATTTCTTTATTGTACTACTGTGACTTGAACGTAGTTAATACTGTCACACGTACGGCTCATTTACAAGCCTATTTGGCTACTGGAAGCGCCACATTTACACAGATCTGCCGTGCTTAATAGAAACGTGGTAACTCCGATTATACAGTTTGTGTAAAACGACGTAAACGTTTTTTTAATATGCCAAATAAAAGAAATCTTGCTAAAATTATGATTTTCTTATCCTACACTGCATTGTTTCATTAGTTTCTGTTGATAGTACAAAATTTAACAATTTTGAAGTTTTTGGCCTTCATTGGGCAGATACCACGTTTTAGCTATGTAAAAAAGTATTAAAATAATAGTTACTATAATGGTAGAATGTCGTATCTATACATAACAGTACTTACAACAATAGAGTTTTTATTACGAACGGGAAGATTTACTCGTTCTTTTTTTTACAGTATTTTAAAACCCGATGTCACACACTACAGTTTTACAAAATTAACTGCTTTATTAAAGAAATACAAACTAGTAGCAGTTCAAAGTGTTTTGTATTTTTGGAGCAAATATGGCGGATACACTGTAAAATCATAGACGATCAAGGTCGTCGGCACATTGGCGCACTGGCGCAATCAATTGCGGTACTCGATTAATACAGGGACTCTAGGTAACTGTACAGTGGCTATATTAATGACAGTGTGGTCAAATTTGGTCCTGTTTTTGATTGGTTGCTTTAAAATCTGCCATTTTGAGTAGTTTCAATGTCCCATTGAATATTTTTGCAGTGTACGCATATTTAGTTACAAAAAGTTACTAATGTCAAAATAAGACATTGAAATTTTATAACTTATCTAAAGTAGATCAGTTCCTGAACACGGCTTAAGCATCAAAATAAATATTGTATCATTATTGATGTACAGTTGTGTTATTTTATACACAAAATAAAGTAAGTAAGAATGCAAACTAAATCTTAACCAAGCAATAATTTTGACTTTAGTAATATTTTGTTACTAAATATCACTGACCACATCCAGCTTCATCAGTTTCCGCTATTGCGTCAGCGGATATAGATGAAGCTGGCCATGCACTGACACCGTTAAAAAAATGCACATGCAAAGCCTGCCACAGTGTAACAAGTGGAATGAACATGGTACAGACGACTCCTGCCGTTTACACTAGAGTTCCTAAATATCGAGAGATCCAAAAAAAAAAACTGTTTCTCAGCGGGCTGTGGAAATTCAACGTATGAATAATATGTTGGTGACACTGTACGTCAATGTCAAATTCGAGGTTATCAGGTTAGGTTTTCCGTCAGTTATGACACAAAATAAGGCAAATCCTAACCTGCTAACCTCGAATTTGACATTGACGTACAGTGTCACCAACATATTCTTCATACGTTGAATTTCCACAGCCCGCTGAGGACAGTTTTTTTTGGATCTCTCGATATTATAAGAGTTGAGACCAGTCGGGAATAGATGCTGATTGGTTGTGATCAACTGCGCATGCGCAGTTTCGTCTGAAATTACACCAGATTTAAGTCCTATAGTTACTGTAGAAACCAGTTCTGAGAAAGTCACATTTGACAACTTTTTATTTGACTTTAGGTCGAACACTGATTGATGCAAATGTATTAATATCTACCGGACAATAGTTCTTTAAATAGTTTATCTTGCAGAGTTGTAAGTACAGTCGCGGCCATAAAAAGCGGGACAGTTTTTTTGACCTAATTTTCAAAATGCGAAAAGAAGTGCTGACACTGACAATTCTAATTAACAAATGTCATCAAAAGTCGTTATTCAGATCTGAACAATGAATTTTGAAGACACTTATTAATTAGAATTGTCAGTGTCAGCACTTCTTTTAGCATTTTGAAAATTAGGTAAAAAAAACTGTCCCGGTTTTTTGGCCGCGACTGTATGTATATGGAATTTACTTAAAAATTAGTTACCTAAATAATTACTTTGCTACAGTTTTTGAAATACGGGTTGTTACATTTTTCGCTTCAAAAGTAGATTCGAACGGGGCTTTATATCCATTGACACAAATTCCCCAAAACGAGAAGCAAAGAGCTGAATAGTTCAAAACTATAAAAAAAAATTCACGTTTTGTGGTATTACCCTTGATTATTCAACACTATAACGAACGAACCAATGAGAATTGTTCAATTTGTCAGAAACGGCCAATCAAAATTGACTGTCATTGAAAACACCTAATGTCACAGTGTTTTCAGGCGAGCCCGATTGGTTTTAATGATTTCAATTTAGTGAGTAGTCTGTGACTGACATTTCACCAAAACGTCAAAGTCAAAGTTTGCAAATCAGCATCGTTCTAAGAACCCATAATAAACGTGTTGAAAGCTCCAGTATTGAATTAATAGTGGAAAACATTAAAAATGTGTGCTGTCGAACACGGTAAAAGTCATCTCCCATATTGTTGAATAATATTTCCAAATACCACTCAAGGCAAATTTTTTTAAGAGAATTTTCACCTTTTGTGGTATTACCCTTGAAAATTCAGCCCAAAATTTAGCAGCAAATTTTCTGTATGCAACGGTGCTTAATATTTTTATGAGAATTTACAAGTAAATTTTGCATAAATTTAGCGTCGTGTCATACAGGCTTAAGCAAAAATTTGTGATTTAACAGTTGGTTTATATATTTAATATATAACTGTTTTAGCTGAATCTTATCCTTCTGTAAGCTTTACTATACAATCACGTGCCAGAAATTTAAGTGAATGTGGTAGATAAGTATGAAATACGAATTATGTAAAGGACATATTATAATGAAAATTATTTTATAGGTTTCGAAACTTAAAAATCTGAGATTAAAGTAGTGCTGAAAATGAGGAATACATTAGCAAGTCAGTTTCGTGGCAGCAGTAAAAGCATTGCAATGCGTGTCCTTGCGAAAATGACTGTACAGTCAAATGTATTATGTTGAACTGTTACGTTCAAGAGTAAGACGTTTAGAAATAATTTGTATGTTTCTGTTTAATATAAATAATAGTCATTTACTTATATTCATTTCTTAATATCTATTATCCCAAAATATTTTTATTTTACAGGAACGCCACTAATATCAAATAATTGTGACATAAAAATCCTTGAAAGTAGAATCAGGTAGTTGCTAATTATACATATTGCAATGGTCTTAGGCCCTACAATTCAACTCTGATAGCATTGCCAAATTAATGGACATTTCACTAAAGCTCAGGGTGAAGTATTTTATATAACTGCAAGGCTAAAACTTGAATTTAACAGGATGAATGCAATTGTAAAGAGATGCCAATAATAGCAGAATATTTAAATAAAGAACGCAATAAGCAAAGGTAATAGCCGAACTAAAAAAGATTATTAATTACAAAAAGGATTGCAAAGGCAATGAAGTGAAGCGTAGAATTCAAGTAAAGTTAGACAGTGAAATTTTGTCAGGGTTTTAAAGGCAAGGTATAAGAAGCTAGATAAACTAATGAATTGCAATGAGCAGCTAAGAAGGGAGGCATTAAGGCATATAACGGAAATTGTAATAATCAGCAAGACAGGGTAAAAAGCGAAGAAAAGCAGACAACAGATGGGTCAAAAATCGTGTGTAAAAGTAGACCGGTGAATTCGAAGGAAGCCTTGGTGCAGGAAGTACTCTAACTTAAATAATAGTGCAGTGACGGGTGTAAACCATTAATAGTAATTTATTTTACAAGACGATAAAAATAACTTTATCGTCGTGTATAATACAATATTTTTTTCTATAGCAAGAACTTTAACAATTTCAAAAGAAAATAATGACAGTAAATCACATTTCAAAATGTCAGTAGCTAGATTGGGTTGCTACGATAATACGAAGCTGTCATATTTATTTTAAACAAAAGTTAGAAAATTAAATTACTTTATCTATCCTTGATGTTAAAGTGCTACTTTATCTACCCTTGCTGTTAAAGTAAAACTTAACCTTTTGTTTTGAGTTGATAAAAGCACACTTTAACATGTGCTATAGAAAAAAAGCAATTAATAAAAAACGTGCAGTCGCGCAAAGACACGGTTAATTAGTTACAAATGTAAACAATTATATTAAGAATAAGAATTTTGTAAATAGTTTTAGTTGTCAGCAAATTTAATGTTAAAAGTAATCAATTTGAACTTGGTCAATATCCGTTTTTTATTAATATTCCACTTGCAATTGTTTACGACGGATTTTCAAAGAGAACAAAATAATAAATTGTAAGAATTGTTGTGTTGAAATGTGCTCCACTTAAAACGAATTTTTCATATAATAAATATACAGTTATCAGCATAAAAAGTATACAGTTTTACTGAGTGCACGTCCAAGGTGGTGTGGTAGTATTTGCAGAGATTTCCGCCACAAAAAAATAAAAAGTTCTTCGAAGCTTCGTTACGATAACCTAGCAGCCGATGCAGCCCAAGTTCCGATCTCTGCGTGGAGACAAGCGAGTCAGCACAGCCCAGAGGCAAAGGTACCAAGTCATAGAGCAGCCTTGTAAGAACGTGTCCCAGGAGTTGTTACGGTATTAAAAGAACTTTACGACACCCACCCAAGGTGAGCATCGCACCACGGAATCAGTCCTGAAAAACTGGCACACTTGCCCTGAGATCGGCTCAAAATAGGCTAAAGGCCACGGCTGGAACGCTCAGGGAGTCGGGCGTGAGTCACACGATACGTTCTGGGCAAGCGTGTTGCGGCATATATATATATAGGGTATGTCAAAATTATGAGGGCGCCACCAAGCCTGTCTTAACCCGACTAACCGGGCCTGGACGGTTAGACGGGAGCGAAGCACGCAAAATACTCCGACGATAGGATTACTCAAGAGTTGCAAGGTCAAATAACAATTTCGAGATTGCCTTATGCAAAGATTGTAATTAGGTGCCAATCCGACCGCAACTACGCAGCTGTCTCACCCACCTGTACGCTCAAAGCTCCCTCGTCCCGTCGCACAATAATCAGTACACTGAAGGGGGCGCTTATCTGAAACAGAACATGCACAAGTCGAAACAAAACAATAGTTCCCTTAGCTAACAAATCATGTATTGAATCACGGGTTACAATGGGGCAGCGGAGTGCGTCGCCCTATATCTAAGAAAACACCAGCTGGCGCGCGCTCTAAACCTAGCGACAGATGTTGAACAGTAATGAACAAAGTAGCACTTGTAACATAGACAGTCTGTAATTTGGTATGAATGTACAAAAATATGCGGGCGCGACGCCTTATGCAACAAACAGTAATGCAAGCCCTTGTAAAATAGACAGTCTGTAATTTGGAATGAATGTACAAATATGCGGGCGCGACGCCTTATGCAACAAACAGTAATGCAAGCCCTTGTAAAATAGACAGTCTGTAATTCGGAATGAACGCACAAATATGACGACTGTGTCTGTAGGCACAAGAGATGTGACGGGCTCGCTCGCGGCGTCCAAATACAGCTCGTACGCGGGGCTTAATGCTCTCCGCGGGACAGGTACACTCGCGTTCACAGCGGTAATCAGTTCAAAGACACATACCTTAATATGTAGGAGGTTGGGGTGCCTGGTACAGTTGAGTTGCGACAGGCTGCAGTCTTAGGTGGCAGGTACATTCGATGTTCGACGGCTATAGAGATGAGTGGACATCCGCCATACTGGCGACGTGAGACGCGTCAGGACGCGTACAACTGGACGACGAAAAATGGTCCACTTTCGTTCTGCGGGACAGATCCTCGAAGGTCGAGATGAAGGGGCACGATCCCTTACTTACGGGAGCAGGAACTGGGCTCAAGATGCACCCACGCTACGCCGAAAACAATTCGAAGCTCACACACACAACCACCACACGAACGCTCTCTGCAACGGGCTGCGACCAACTGCCCAGAGGGAAGCGCTGCCACAGGTCACATCGGTCGCGTCCCCACGTGACTAAACCTAGGCAGCCAATCGCGAGGCGATAAAATGAAACAAATTAATACCGGCGACAATGGTAGCACGCCGCAACGGCGTGTTTTCTAGAAGATTCGGAATTCTTGCGAGCGATAACGCTCGGCTGCCAAAGCGCCATCAGAGGGGCGCTCCAACCGACGAGAAATACTGCGTTTGGGGCCAAATATGTGCAAAATCATGATTCTGGAATTAGGCGATGGAGCCAAATAAGTAACTAAAAGGGTTTAGCATACGGGCACGCTGCCCTAAAGCCTAGGTGGCTATTTAAAATACCAAAATTACCTGACAGAGTTTCATCAGGATCAGCCCCATAGCAGCCCAAGAATTGCATCAGCGTCTCCTACAAGTTTCCGGTTCAAGTTCGGTAGAAAACAGGTACCGTTTTTGGTTAAAACTAGCTATGATAGGCACGTGAAACTTATATGTATGTAAGAAGAGCCAATACTTACGACAATCCAAGCATTTTCCATGGCGGTAAAGCAAGTGCAGCTCGGAATAAAGGCCGAGTCCATAATTTGAGGTTAGGCGAAGTTTGAAACCAAGCCACGCTTCGAAAAACAATTGAAAATTTGCTCGCGTCTCTTCGACGGGATCGACAATCAAGTGCTGGAAAACAAATAACAATTAATGCCGCCAAAACACCCGTATTCAAACAATTACCGGTAGAAACTTTGATAAATTTCACTTTGCTTTTAAGTCACTGACTGCCAACTTGCCAGCGGGATCCATTTTGGTCATATATCTAATACTTACTATATTGCTAGCGGCTATGAGTGGGAAACTCACCAAGGAAGTGAGACAGACAACCAACTCTTCAATGTATAATGGTGAGCTGTGTGCAAGCGCGGCGGCGTGGTCCGGCCAATGGGGAAGTGGTTAAGTTTAAAATTCGCTTCTAAAGGCGGAGTTAGAATTCTCACGCATGCGCACGAGACGCGTAATACTCAGAGTGAGACTATGTCGGCGCCGTAATGTTTTCTGACGTTTCCAGGCCCTACTAGCAATGTATGTGTATTATATATATGCATTTTGGTGTAACATTTGACCTAATTTCGAATATTTGCTTATGTGCATTAGAGCTAAGACGGAAAACATATCCGTATACAAATAATTTGAAAAATTACACATTCAACCAACTGTGAGGAGTGATTGCTTTACCAATATGAGCTAGCGTTTATTTATCAATATTTGCAGGTAAATAGAATATAATAAAGGGCATATAACCATTTATTTTGACAAGTCAAGTAGATACAACTCAGTTTTTATCTTCCTAAAAGTTTATAGTTTAAACAAAATTTTGCATGGTGGCTCTAATCAACAATTAATTAATTAATTAATTAAACAAAGAGCACAACCATAGCAATATATCATCGTTTAAATATATTGTACTTGCGTGTATACAACTTAAAATCAGTAAACACAGATCTTAACTTCAAACTTAAAAGAATTACTACTAAAAGCTGTAGGTTATGAAATGGTAAATGTTAAAGAAACTAAGTAATATTATACTACAGCTTCTGTTTCCCTTATGCAGTGTAACTCTTTTTCTAATATTATCATTGATGTGCATATTTGCTTTAAAACATGAAAAATAAACTAATTGAAAACGACGTGTTACCTTGACTTTTTAATTTTCCGCCTTTTCTTCGGAGCAAATATGGCGGATTTGTGGTACTGGTACTCTAGTAATATAAAGACTCTAGGTAACTGATTATTTTATTTTAAAATATGACCACCGTGCCCCTATGTCTACTGTGCCCGGCTCTCCCCTATAGTTGATTCTCTACAACTTGCAATAAAACCATGCATTGACATGTTTTTTTAAAATAAAAATAAGTATATCTAGCATACAACGTGGAAAAATCCGTGTATGTGTTTGTAGAAACGTTTTTGTAAGATAATCCTTAAAACATCCTGTATTAAGTTATATCGATCCTGTTGCGGGACACCCTGTATACCATTGTAGTTCTCTTGAATTCCGTTTGATCTAATCGATCTTATCGGGTTGTAATGGCCGGTGATGGTTGTTGTGTTGTAATTCACGTTAGGTTTGCTGCTGTGCCCATACTCTAAACAAATTACTTCTTCAAATTTCATGTTATTCCATGTAAGTAAAAATATTCGCTTCAGCAAAGAAAGCTTGTTAGTATTTTTCCAATAAGCATAATCTGCATAACCAAGTTCACATAACTGAATTTCGTTGTACCTTTTATTTTCAGATATTGCATTTGTTATTCCTGGATTCTTCATAATAATGGATGTGGAACATGAATTAGTTGAATATAATCTGCCTAACGCAATACCCAGTACGTTACATGAACCACTGTCCGCAAATGAAAGTAAAGTATTCGCAAAGTTACATGTTCCGCATGAGATTGTTCAAGATACTATTGACAACACGACGTTTCATGAATTGGATATTAAACAAGAGCAAGTTGATATAAAGGATGAATTGCTTGATTCCGGTGCAACAAATGCAGGTTTCTTAGAAGAACAATTACTTTATAGGGCTTATGAATATAAAAACAAAGACGAGAGTAATTTCTTGGAACGTACAAAACAATTATACACATCTCCCATTTGTGAAGATAAAATTGCAAGTAAATGTAAGTTAATTAACCATTTGGAGACCCATAAAAGTGAAAAATCTTATTCATTCCCTAGGTGATTTAGCAAACCATATGAAGATGCATACCGCAGCTAAACCTTATTCATGTTATATATGTGAATATAAAGCAGTACAAAAAAGTAATTTAGTTACACATATGAAGATGCATACAGGAGAAAAACCGTATTCATGTTCTATTTGCAAATATAAAGCAGCACGAAAGGATACTTTAGTGCAGCACATGAAGACACATACAGGAGAAAAACCTTATTCGTGTTCTATTTGCGAATATAAAGCAGCACAAAAAAGTGATGTAGTTAAACATATGAAAATACATACAGGGGAAAAACGGTATTCATGTTCTATTTGCAAATATAAAGCAGCCCGAAAAGGTACTTTAGTGCATCACATGAAGACGCATACAGGAGAAAAACTGTATTCATGTTCTATTTGCGAATGTAAAGCAGCACAAAAAAGTGATCTAGTTAAACATATGAAGATACATACAAGGGAAAAACCGTATTTATGTTCTATTTGCAAATATAAAGCAGCCCGAAAAGGTACTTTAGTGCATCACATGAAGATGCATACAGGAGAAAAACCGTATTCATGTTCTATTTGCAAATATAAAGCAGCACGAAAAGATACTTTAATGCATCACATGAAGACTCATACAGGAGAAAAACCTTATTCGTGTTCGATTTGCGAATATAAAGCAGTACAAAAAAGTCATTTAGTTACACATATGAAGATGCATATAGGAGAAAAACTGTTTTCATGTTCTATTTGCGAATATACAGCAGTACAAAAAAGTGATGTAGTTAAACATATGAAAATACATACAGGGGAAAAACGGTATTCATGTTCTATTTGCAAATATAAAGCAGCCCGAAAAGGTACTTTAGTGCATCACATGAAGATGCATACAGGAGAAAAACCGTATTCATGTTCTATTTGCAAATATAAAGCAGCACGAAAGGATACTTTAGTGCAGCACATGAAGACACATACAGGAGAAAAACCTTATTCGTGTTCTATTTGCGAATATAAAGCAGCACAAAAAAGTGATGTAGTTAAACATATGAAAATACATACAGGGGAAAAACGGTATTCATCTTCTATTTGCAAGTATAAAGCAGCATGAAAGGATACTTTAGTGCATCACATGAAGACACGTACAGGAGAAAAACCCTATTCATGTTCTATTTGTAAATATAAAGTTCCACGAAAAGATGATTTAGTACGCCATATGAACACGCATATAGTTAGTTAGTTCCCCATCCGAGGACACATACTGCAAGAGAACCTTATTGTTTTATTTGTGAATATAAAGCAGCTACAAAACCTACTTTAGTTAAACATAAAGACATACTGGAGAAAACTTTAGTGTCTGTGGCTCTTAAATGGTGTCGTTTACCAAAGCGATAGGATCCGCGTCTGCAAATTGTGTACCTTAATGACAATTATTAAAGTTCTGTAAATGTCAGATCCCAATTGGAAGTTTTGACGTGAGCAATTTGCTAACGTCATTAAGGTTGGGGATTGGAACAAAGAATATGCTCCAATCTTCCCTCTCGCTTTATTGTGTTGCAGAATGCTACCACCTGGAAATTTTTATTCAAACTAGTTATAAACATTTCTACTTTAGGTAAGTATACGACTAACTAAGGTGGTGTTCTCTGCTGAACAGATGTCAGGTGTTTGTGTTTTGTAACGTCGTGCCCAGACAACAGGTGCAAATAGATTATAAAATTGACAAGACATAAAAAGCTATCTGGTAATATTTGTAACTCCAATCTCGTGTATTGTATTTCTTTGACCTGGCAACTTTGTGCTTGTGCGATATCAATAAATACGAAGAATTTGACGTTAGTTATACAAATATAACAATGGTTAAACATAATTTCGCACGTCGAAAGAGAAGAAATAATAAGGCAACTGCTTCAAGGAGGGGTACGCAGATACGATATACAGGGTGTTTCAGAATAACTGTTCCTAATTCTCAGAATTGAGAGAGGGGATGTTATTCAACACTTTTTAATGATAAACTAGTGTTCGGAAATACTTCCGTTTCGAGATAATACGACATTAACGAATTGAGTACTTGAAATAATCTCAATGTGAAAGGTAACGATTTTATTGATTTCCAGCGGTTGCAATTTTTATTAATATTTAAAAAATGGTATTACACAAAAATTATAAGAGTTGTTCAAAATTATGGCCGCCATTGTCGACACACAAGGTAATTCTTCGAAATATCTGCGGACGATCACGAATGTCATCAAAAGCCAGAATAATTCGAGCCACTAACTCCTCTGCTGTGTCCACAGGTGTCACATAGACGAGTGATTTAATATGACCCCAAATACAAAAATCAATTGGAGTCATATCTGGCGAACGTGCAGGCCAAAGAATAGGACCTTGTCTCCCAATCCATCGGTTTCGAAATTGTGCATTTAAATAATCTCGAACATTTAAACCGAAATGCGCTGGTGCACCATCATATTGAAAGACCAAGTCTCTACGAATATTAAGTGGCACATATTCAAGTAACTCCGGCCATGTTGCCATGGATAAGGTTCATTATCTGCAGCTATTTTGCATGCATGCGTTACTTTCCACATTGAGATTATTTCAAGTACTCAATTCCTTAATGTCGTATTATCTCGAAACGGAAGTATTTCCGAACACTAGTTTATTATTAAAAAGTGTTGCATAACATGCCCTCTCTCAATTCTGAGAATTAGGAACAGTTATTCTGAAACACCCTGTATAAGAAAAGACGTGGAAATTCTTTTTAACAGCATCATTGAGAAAATACCTTTGCTGACACGTATGTTTTCATTCAATAATGAAATAGTGCAACCTTCTGTTTTTTTTTTTTTCACAGAAACAGGCCAATTTTGTAGGGATTTTAGAGAAAATTGTCGAAGATTGTAACTGCAGCGAATCTCCAGTTTCAAGTCAACAAGAAACATCCGATATTACTGCAGAAATCATTGAAGAAAATGAGTACGACTTTACATGGGGGTCTGTGCAAGAATACGAAGAGTAAGTAGTACAGGGTCCGGCAGAGTGACCGACCCTATTTAAATTGTTAATAACTGTTTCAAAGTTTACAATATTTTTAATTTTTTTTCAAAAATGTAAAGTAAAAACTTTCCAATTTTAGTTACAATATAGTTTATTTATTAAAAATATTAGCACTTGCTCCAAATTAATTTGGTTATTATTATTCAGTAGTTGAAGGAATTGTTCACAAAACGTAACCCGAACTTCTAAATCTCGTGGTACCTAGTAACTGGTGCACGACTTGAACTTTGTAAGGATGAAATTTTAAATCCTTTAAAATACAGCGAAGAGTTCTGTCTGATAGGCCCAACTTGATGAATTTAATCAAATAAAAAATTAGGTTAATCTGTATTAGTGTGAAAATGAAGTTTGAGTTTGAGTGATGTTATTTTCAAAACCTAATATTTTTAATAAATAAATTATATTGTAACTAAAATTGGCAAGTTTTTATTTTACATTTTTGAAAAATAAAAAATTTTAAAATTTGAAACAATTATTAATAATTTAAATAGGGTCGGTCATTCTACCGGACCCTCTATAATTCAGGATACTAGATACTATCAAACAAATTATTTTTGAAACTGTTATATATGTATTTACACTCATAGACACTGGCCTTTCAAAACGGTTTCTTATTATAAAACAGTTTTGGGTAATCCTGCTGTTTACGGCTCCCATTTCGAACTACCACTCCTAGAGCCTCTAATATAGGAGGGAGACTGCAACGCTGTGGGTCGATTATACCTAGGTACTACCGTTTAGAAGCAGCTCATTTTGAAAAAGAAATTGCAAAAACTAGATAAATGCAAATTAACAAGGCAAATCAATTTTAATTCATTTACATTATATTACAAATCAATTATTACCAATAAAACTGTTTCCATTGCAATTGAAATTCTACTATTTTTATGATTTTGAGTAACTTCTTAAATAATTTCTTTAATAAAACTAAGCCTACTACAACTTTTCAATTTCCTCCATTTATTTTTGATGGCAGTAGACTACTGGCGTGCAGTAAAATTATTTAAAAATTGCAATAATAACCCCGAGTATAATTGAAATAAAATTAAATTTGTCAGAAAATGGGTAAGAAAGATGCAGGGGTGTGTAGAGAAGAAATGAAATATACTGTATTTTTAAGTTAATTGAATATAAAAAGAACTACGAAAAAGAAATTAAATTGTTTATAGTCAACACGTACTTATAAAAAAATAAACTAAATTGTTAATACAAAAGTGCATATGTATTTAAAAAAATATATTAAATTGTTTATAAAAAAATAAGTAAATGTATTTACAAAAAATAAACTAAACTGTTAATAAAAAATCTTTGGTAAATATGTATGCACTTTTTTATTAACAATTCGGTTTATTTTTTGTAAATTTCTACTTTTTTATTAACAATTCAGTTTATGTTTGGTAAATACATGTGTACATTTTTTTATAAACAAGTCAATCTAGTTTTAATACATTTTTATGCTATTTAGACAATTCTTACAAAACATCTATAAAATAGAGGTGCGAGTCTAGCGACAGGACCGTATCAAAGTTAGAAACAAATAGTAATTTTTATTAAATGTAATATAAAATATTTTATTTCTTAAAAAAATAGTATTTTGTAACTAAACAACCAAAAGTAAGGAAGATTAATACGTACAGCAGCTGAACAAGTCAGGTTAAAAATAAAGTTTTTTCATTTTTAATTTCAATTTCTTCAGTAACTGTACCTTGTATAAAAAAAGTTTATTAAGCTTTCTTGTTTATATTTTTGTTGTTTAATTCAAAATTCTAATAACTTCACGAAATCTACATTCATCATGGGCAAAAATGGTTTTTCTGCATAGGGTTGCCAACATTGTGCCAATCCCCGACGAAAAAATTGAGGGGGGCGGGGTGATAAAATAACTGAAGAATATCGATGGTAACATGAATCAATAGTACTTTCTAACAAGGAAGAGAAAGGCATACGTTTTTCCAAAGTGTGAGTTTGAGGCGGAAGTGCGAAACGCGAGGACTACAAATACATAGAAGAAAGAATGGCGTTCTCTCCTGCTTATATACAATTTTTTCCATAACCGGGATCAGAACAACACGAAACGAGTATTACTGCAAATTAGAATTATGCTGCAATATTTAGCAGCCTTTGAATTGTGCTACTCTGCGAATACAAACAATATCATCAGAAAGTACCATAAATACAATGAGCATTTTTTTCTTTAGAAGTAATAACTTATGTTAAAATTTTTAGCAATTTTTTGTACTTATTATTAATTACTATCTTCGTTCAATAGAGAGGACGAGTACGACCGAAAGCAAGACATCAAGACGAAATTCTAAACCACTTCGGCCCAGGGCGGTGACCTCAATCACAGTGTATCTGCTATTAATCTTGTATTGAAAATAAAGTAGTGTAATAAAAAATACTTTTTTCTTTGTCAATATTTAAAGTTTTTGATATCTGTTTAGGCAAATACAGCATTATAGGAAGTATAGTACAAAACCGGCACGAATTTCCGACGATTTCAATGAAATATTCGCCCTAAATGACAACCGCTTCAAATTTTTTAGGAATCACTTATTATCAAAAACTAAACGTCAGAAATAGTTCAATGGGGTCTTAAATGAAAGATCAAAGTCGTATCTTCCTGTAAGCCATTTTACAGTTTCTGTTTTCTAATTTTCACAAGTAAATTTTACTGTTGGATGACAGAAATACAAATGAAAAATGCCTACAAAAGCGTCGATATTTTAAACACAATTTTACAGCGCAAGCGAATCTGTTACCATTTATAAAATTGCTTATCCTGATTATCCAACATTCGTCTTTGAAATGAAGCCTTGTTTAACTTCATACGACGCGTGTGAATCGATAGTAAGTGATTCCTATGTATCAATCTGTCCCTATTATTTCAACATAAGCCAAACGCCAGCCTTAAGATGTCAGAGACCTGTAATTTATGGGCACAAAAACACTTGGAAAAAAAGTGTTTTTTTAACTTGTATTTCAATGTAGAAAAAGTGATAGACTGTAATTCTATGCAAGTGTTATTTATTTGTTAACAAATATAAAGCAATTCAATTCATAAAACATTCTTATAAAGTCAGACATATGCTACGGCAGAAAAGTTGGAAACTGGGGGCGGAGATGCGCCGACATTAAATAAACAAAAGTTTCATTCAACACGAATGTCAAAACACTAAAAAGAATAATAGGCCTCCAGAGTAATACAGGTAGGTACCTAACTACCTGTTCTTCCTACTTACGATTAACACAGTACCATGTCGAGTGTTTTGATCGAGGTAATTTAACTTATCCAGAACAACTTTTATGAACCCACTTTAAATAAGAATTACGCCTCAGACAAATCGTACAGTAAAGTTTCTTAAGTATTATTTTTTCTTTTATGAGTTTCTCAAACTTCAAGAATGCAGAATTTTCAAAAAACAATATCATTTTGATGTCAACTTCTTCAACAATCATACCGTTTAGAAGTTCACAGGTTTTGGGCAAGTCATTAGCTTGAGCGATGTAAGTGTTTAATAAAACATTACATATAATATCATGATCATTGAAAATGTTATGTAATATTTTTTTTTGCCTTGATAGTAACGTCTGATTCATAAATGGTATAATTTTACCTTTCTTCTTTAATCCTATAACTGTTTTTGTAATATCTTTAGGTCAACCTTTCAATTTCAATTGTAATGGTACCGAGTGATTTTTTAAAAACAACTCAGGCTATCCAGGGTCTGCTGCTATTGAGTTTAAAATCACACTGTAATTTACTTTGGATAATTTTGATTTTTTTGTAATGTGAGTGGAGTTCACATTAACATCACTATTTTTTCTCATTTCTGCCTCCATTTTCATTTAACATACACTCACACAAGGTGTTGTTCTACTGGGAATGTCTTCGTAGCTTTTTCTTCGTGAATAAGTAAAGGCTCATTAGAACAGCTATCCGTTTCCACGAAATGCCTGTCTATTAGTGAAGTGGTTGCAAATTCTAATGTGTTACGCCGGTTTTCAATCATTTCTCGATCATCTTTGGATTCGCATTCATATAATCTCATCTTCAGGTGTGATTAGGACTTACTTACATAGCAGTTGTTAAATATATGTGTGGTGAGGGGTTTTAGCGATTTTGTGATATTTTCGAACCACAGGCTCCAGCAGTGTTTTATTTACTTTCTGTTTCACATGTTTCATTGCATACTAAAAACGTTGCAGCTACTTCTTCCTGATTTCCATTAATTACCATAATTATATACAAAGACATTCTTAGGTTATTAAGCTTATCTATACCTCATGACATCCAATAAAAATATTTCAAGATAGTTCCTAAAAGATGACAGCATTGCATCGTTTTGAAAATATATACCTAACAGAGTATCGTTTTCATATGTAACCGTTTCTACCACCGCTTCTTGGTTTTCCACTAAATCTAATCTTCGTTGCTTTGGAAGACATTTAAAAACTTCCTTTTCAATTGTGTGATTATGTTCTTTAACAATTTATGATAAAATTAAACTTTGAGAGTCATCTGTTAAGGTAAAGCACATTTGAAAGGTATTGCTTTCCTACAAGTACTAAACGAAAAATCTACGAAATTACTACTAACTTATTAATTAACATAGGTATCTCGCTGTTCTTTTACATAGTTCACTAGGGACAAACTTTTTCCCGCCTTTTGCACAAGCGTATTCAATGTTGTAGTATTTAAAACTGTAGTTCACGTTTGCTAATGTACAGGAACACTTCTTTGTTAAAGATTTCAATAACTTGGCGTCTCGTTTATACAAATCGATGTAATTACTTCTCTCAAATTGTTTGATTTTGTATTCGACTTCTTCAAATGTAGAATATTTCGAATTAAGTTCCAATTTATTTACACAACTTTTTTTGAATGCAAGCTAACTAAAAACATTGAAGAAATTAGATACTTTTATGTTATGAAACTGAGGTTATGTAGTTGAAATTGTTGCAGAATTGTATGTAAACTAAACTCGAACCAGAGCTGAGCAGTGATTATTTACTTTGTATTTAAATTGCTCTAAAGTATTTAGGTACTTTACAAGTATTTGAATTACTTGTGGTAATTGAAATTAATGGCGGCAATTGAATTACCTTTTGGTAATTCAGTTATTAAATTACTGATCTCAATTGGATAATAAATCATTAAAGCAAATTGCAATAGAACATTCTTGGAACAATGTAAATACAATTTATTATTTCCTATGACTAGTCGGATAACAGCTAGTTTTGTGCATGAGCAAAAAGATATTTCGTGCAGTCGCGTATGTTCGTAGATGGGATGTGCATGTGTTGTGGCTTGTGTAGTGTAGGCTGTCCAGGATGTAACACTATAGCTTGTTAATAATTATTCTGTAAGAAGCGAAGTAGTGTCTGCGTTAAGTACAAATTACAGAGTAAAGTACGATAAAAATATAATTACATTTTTACCATAACAATTGACAAAAACTACCTTTATTAGACAATATTGATTCATAATTTGTTACCAAACTCTCACTATAAAATAAGGAGTAGCAAAGGCTACCGGATTCTCAGCCGGAGCTGGTCGTGGGTCGAACAGAAGACTTAAAGCGTAAGCTGAAACGATGAGTAATTTATGGGCGCCAAGTAGCAGATAACCCAGTACTTTGCTAATCATCAAACCAGACACTACGGAAGGTGCTACTAAGCGATCCTGAAAATTAGAGGTAGCGACAAGGACACACAAATCAAATTCGCAGGCATAAGTAACGAGTATATATAATTTAATAAAATATTAACAGTGCTCGGTAGTATATCACAACAACACCAAATATCACAAACCAGATTTCATATAATAATATCGTAAAATTTATCACAGATTAAACTCACCAGATTAAATAAATAAAGTCGTAGATCGTAGCAATTCGCACGTATGACCAAACGCGTCTCAAATTTAAGCGGTAGTTAAGGTTTTGTTTTGTTTGTCAAGTTGAAATCAACGCTAAACCCTCAGTTGCAAAAATACATAATTATACTAGTAATCAATTGTACACAAAACCCATTAATACCCAAGATCTTGGTTTATAGGGGCGCAAAATTACCCGAAACACGCTAATTAAATCTCGCCCTAAAGGGGCATAATTGCTTAAACAACGATCGGACTGATTTCGCTAATTTCTTGCAAAATGGGGCCGCACTAAGCCAAATTCAACCGACTGACAGATCTCTCCACTGAGATCGAGTCTAAAATCGTTCAAATGGGCGTATGCAAGAATTGCTATTACAAAAATTTACATAAGGGAAACTTTATCGTCCCTATGCATCTACATTAGACACAGCCTGAACGCTAATGGAGGCTTGAAATGTCAAGTTGCAAATATTAAGATGTTATACAACAAAATAGGTTGACTTTAAACTGCAGGTGAGTTATCACAACATTAAAGTAAGTAAATTAATTGACTTATCAAAATCTGGCCGTAGCCCAAGCGCTACAATGAATAATAATTAAACACACATTAAAATGAGGCCTATAACACAGGTTAAGTTGGTCGAGCTCAAAACTGCACAAGAACGCTTAAGGAAATTGCAAAGACAGACCTTGACTGCACCAGGTGACGAACGTGCTAAATCGGAGGCCTGCTGCACGATGTCGAGGAAGTCAGGTGGTCCAACGGGCTTTACTGCAGGTAACGTAGAGATCTCGGGCCAGTAAATCTGCTAGCCTGTTTTAGGAACTGGAAATCTCCCAAACCCACAGCCAGCCGACTGCAGCAACTGCCTGGAGAAAGTGCTCTCCAAGAGGGGCCAAATCCATCAACCAAACGCCTCGAAAAACTCTGCGCCTCCACGTACAAAGCTCGCAGCACCCCAACAGAGATGCGTTAGTTCATACTAAAGGACTGCTTCCTAATCTGAGTGCGTTCACCGCCCGTACCAAAAGGGAATTGAGTGCGTTCACCGCCCGTACCAAAGGGAGCTAAAAGGGACAACATTCTGCCTTAGAAATATAACCAGTAATTGTCAAAATAGCATACCGTTAGGTGTTCTGCTCCAAATCGCCCAAGTAGTTACATGTGCTTGTCAGATGAATTCCGGACAAAAGTCCGTGCTTGAATATTCGAACATCGATTAACCAAAGATGCTTTTCACCACATCCATCTTCTGACAAGTCAAAATGGCTAATGATAATTGACAGCTAGGCCCAGAATTCCAAATTTGCAGAAAAATCGCATCTGCAACCCACATAGCACGCGTACAACGTGAGGCCTAATCTGCAGTGACTTTACTTGAGAAAATGGGTAACTGAAACTAGGCTATTTAAAGTAAGTTAGATCTAGGATTAGTCCGATATAGGGTAAATAGTTAGAGCGAAATGTGCAAAGTGCCTTGAATTAGGCAGAGATAAGGCAAATCGTTAAATTAATACGAAAAGTGACTTTTGGCCCATAACAAATTGAACAGATTTGCCTGGAGGCTGTAATCAGGAATCCGTTGCTTTGCGCTAGTTCTATCCCTCAAGCACGTAAACAAGACTGTGTTTACGTTTTAAACCAATGTAGTCAATGGTACTTGAAAAGGACGACAGTAAACTACCCCATAAGACGCAGCCTCACGTCTCGACAGTATTATGGCTTGGTATTGGGGTAGTGAATGAATCAAACATTAAATGAAGATTGTTTTATTACGAAAATAAATGTTTTATTTATACAAAACAAGAATGCTTAACGAAGTAACAATATCAAAGTTCAAATGTACAGTTTACTGGGAAAGCGTTTACAATTACAAAATAACAACGTAGCAATTCAGCGGTTTTATTTCCTGCTGGAGCGAAGGTCGCCCGTTGAACCTGCACTTGTAAGTCGGTTTTGTGCATGAGGTGCAGATCTGCAGTTTTCCTGGTTTTTAACTCGTCTGATTGCGAAATAACACTGGCTTTTAAATTATGAATAATGTTCCGTAAATTTGGACTGAAATTTATATATGTTTAATCTAATTTAAACATATTAAATTTAGTAATTATGAAGCAAAGACTGGTGATTGCAGCATTAAAAACTTCTTGCTATTAAATCAGAACTGCATTTAAAAACGTGCGACTGGATTTCGTAAATTTTAGAAAATAAAATTTGTGTGTTTAAATCAAGTTTAAACATAATACTTATTTATTAATTTCAATTTGCTTGTTTAAAACAATGTAGCTACTAGCACAGGGCTATCTAAATACTACTAAATACAAATATACAAATACAAACATACGACAACAATATGTAGTGAAAGTAATTATTGAAAAAAGAATTTGTGTTGTGCAATTCCAATTACCAAGTAGTTAATAATTGAATTATTACTTGATTTAAGTAATTAAAATCTCTGGTAATTCAATTACTTTATTGGACGGTAATTGGTAATTAGTAGTTTTTCGTTTTTAATTTTGCGGTAAATTTTTTTGGTAAGAGACAATAAATGGCATTAGTAAGAAGATATATTTCGGGACACTTACATAGCGGTCATGCAACAAAAAAATAATTTTCTGATTGTTTATTTACAAATTTTTGATGTTCCAAATTACACAGCAATGTTGCCTTTTTGGAACGATCTGAATTTTATCATTAAAATATCTTCCAAACCATATTTATCCCAAATAGGCAGCAATATAATCACAGTTTATATTTATTAAAAAACTTAAGCAATTCTGTTATGCAAGCCTTTTTACAGGCATAAAAAGTTTTGGTTATACCATTTTATATAAAGAAAACAGTATTAATTTACATTCGTTCTTTATTTATGAAAATATAAGAATAAATCTTGAAAAGCAACAAGAGATTGTTTTAAACAAAATTAAAAATATGGTTAATAATATAGTATTTCAAACAATAGAAAAATAGTAAAACTATGCATAATAACTTGGTAAAAATCTATTTAAAATAATAGGAACACAAATACCGGGTGAACATAAATGATTGTCATTTTTTTTCTTAGGTTGGCACTGTTTGTGTTGGTAGCACTGTAAGTCTATGGCAAATATGAGGTTAGCGGGTTAGGTTTTGCGTCAGTTTTGACACAGACTTACAGTGCCACCAACATAAACAGTACCAACCTAAGAAAAAAAAGCAACCATTTATTGTCACCCGGTATAATATTGCATAAAAAATAATAATAAAAATATGGCCTTATAATTAATAAAACAACTCAACAAAAGTGTGGCGGCCTCGAGAGATAACGGGTAACGAAAGGATATGTAGCATACACTTTAAGCCAGATGACTACATTGATCAAATTTAAACCTACAACCGAATAAACTGAAAAAAGAAGGTCAGTATAGACTGTAGCAGTCATAAACCGTGTCGTAAATTTAAAGTGGAGCAGAAAACCCTACGTTCGATTAAAAAAAACACAATTAATGATAAATGTTATTAAAATATGGTTTTACAGCCACACCGTCATTGTTCTTGCCATTTGAAAAAGAAAAACGAGAAGAATCTAACAGGACCAAGCGAATGAGCAGGAAGGAACAAAAAGGAACTGTAAGAAACTTAATAATGGAGTATAATTCTCTCAATAATTCCAAAGAGACGTCTTTGGAAATACGTGAAAATGAGATGGAAGTGGGGACAAGTACTATGGATATTTCTGAAATTCCCTCTTGTAGCAAAGAATCAGATTCTGTTATTCTAAAAAGAAAATTAGAAGAATTAGAAAAAGAAGTCGATCTTCTTACACAACAGATTAAAGAAAAAGAAAAATGTGGAATTCTTTTAAGAGAAAGTATTTCAGAATTGGAAAAGCAAACAAGAAAAGATCAGCTTTAATTCTAAGAGAGAGTAAAAGTTGCCTTTAAACCTGTCTTAACCTCGAATCAAGTTGAAATTGTTCTAAAGAAAAAAATCTGGTGTGATACACGCACACAACTTCCTTTTACAGTGATCTTATAATTAGCCAAAAATTTGATTTAAAATGTTTTAAACATTTGTCAAAAATTTTCAAAAATTAAAAATTCTGCAAAAACGGTACAAAATAGAGCGTTAGTTGAAGAGACAAATTTTCTCTAGAATTTTAAGCTGAATTCAAAAATGTAATAATATACCGGGTGTTCTATTTAAAATAAGAGTTAATAAAAAACATAGACAAAAAAACAAAAGAAACCCATTTTAGAAGTATTCAACTGGAAAATCACCTATCTCACATCAATACACATTCAAAATGTAATAAAAATGTAAAGTTTAAAAAAAATCGTTAGAGCCGTTTTTGTAAAAATCGAAAAAAACTGAAAAATCACAAGAGTAAACACCTACTTCCGGTTATGCGATTTTTTTCAAAAGCTTGCTGTCTCATATACATAGTACACAAAACTTATATATGAAGTTTCAACGCCATACCGCTTTTCGTTTTTGAGATATTCTGTTCACAGACACACAGACAGACAGACACACAGACAGACACACAGACCAATGAAAAAAAATATGTTTTTTGGGATCAGGGGACTCTAAAACGTGAAGATCTGTTGAAAACTCAATTTAGAATTTTTGGGGTGAATCCAATACTTCCTTTATAGTAAAAGGAAGTAAAAAGTAAGGCAAGGTGGACACAAGATGAGTTATCTAGGGCCTTCACTATGAGATACTTCAGTAAGCGCTCATATATTTATTTAAGAAACATCCTACATTATCCTTTGCCTGGATTATCAACATTACAACAATATGCTGCAAATATAAATTTAAGAAATGCAATATTAGAAAATGTCGTAGGCATTATGGATACAGCAGGTAAACCAAAAACATCTTTATACAAGATTACTGTGTTATCTTTCAATGAAGCTAAAGTGACTGTTTCATATGATTAGAGCCAAAAACATGACGAAGTAATGGGACCACATGGGTATATGCAGATTATTATGGCAAGAGGTTTATTCGATAACTGGAAACAACCAGTGTATATAGGTTTCGATCAGAAAGTGACCCCAGAGTTACTGGAAAGTGTAATTGTTCGTTTACACAAAATTAATTATGGAGTAGTTGCTTGCACATCTGACTGTGGTAGAGGGAGTCAAAGATTGTGGAAATCAATGAGTGTTACTATAAACAGTACTTCTACCGGTCATTCTGTAACACATAAACCCATCTTCTTTTTTGCTGATGTGTCACATCTATTAAAATTATTGAGAAATTGGTTTTTCGATACAGGTTTTATTTTATCAGATAATGTGATTATTCATAAAACACCTTTGTGTGCAACAGTCAAAAAAACGGCACTTTTTTTGCTTGATTTTGAGTCGTGAAATAGCACATTTGTTTATAGTAAAATAAAGCCTTGACAACGTAAAAAAAAGACTTTTTTTACCGGCCGACAAAGACTTTTTTTATGGGTCATGATTTTGACTGAAATTAGCTTTTATTAGATAATTCTAACGTTATTTATTAATATGCGATTACCATACCAAAGCACACTGCTAAATTTAATTTTATGTAAAGATTCGATCGAAACTTTAATTTTGGTAATTTTTCACAGTTGCACACAAAATTTTGTATGCCACATGGCCGTGAACTATCTTTTTTTTATTCGAATGATTATTTGGCTCGGCCTGCGCCTCGCCAAATAATATTCATTCTCATAAAAAAAAGTCCTAGTTCACGGCCTTGTAACATAAATAACTATTAATACGTCTGCTAGAAATGACCAGGACAGAGATTAGTTCTTGTCATAAATTGACTCCACTTCACTTAAATTGTGAGAAGACACAAAGGCAACATGTCAGATTAGCTGCCCAATTATTTTCTAATACAACCGCCACAGCTGTAAAAAACTATCTGCCAGGTTACAATAAAAAAGTAGCAAAGGAAGTAGGAGAATTTTTTCAATTAGTTAATAATTGGTTCGATTTAATGAATTCCTATACACTATCAAGCTCTGTACCTACAAAAACACCATATGGAACAAATCTGGATTTGCAAAATACAATATTAGAAGAAATTACCACCACTATCAGTGAAATGCTATGCATTGCGAAAAATGTATGCAAGTTTTCCAGAAGGGAATAATAATATCAATTAAATCTGTACAAGGCTTGTACGTATACCAGTTTAAACCAGGACTATGGTATTAAATATAATATATTAACGCATCGATTAAACCAAGACTGTTTGGAAAATTTGTTCGGTCAGGTAAGTTTGTGTTCTTGCAATAGGAACAAATTTAAGGTATCTTATTTCAGATCAGAACACGGGGAGGACTCCATGACCATCCGTCGCCCTTAAATGCAATATATAGGATTCGAATGATTTTACTAGGAAAAATCCAGGATTGGTACAAAGCAATTCTAATGTAGAATGCTCTCCGGAACTGCAGGATGAACAGTACATACTAGCAAGTGCAATAAAGCAAGCTAAACTTGGCAGTATACAACTCTCCGCATCTGAACAAGACTTGTCTCCAGATACCATTGAAACTGAAAGTACTACTACTACCTCTTCGAATAGTACACAGGGGGAGGAAAATATAAATTCCCAGAGGGAAACTTCAGAGACAGATGGTTTAGCCTATATTGCGGGATATCTTGCTAAAAAGCATAGAAATAAATTCCCACACTTAGGCAAATACACATACGAAACAAAAGATGCACTTAATCTCAATTATGCTATTCCTTCTTGGATTCAAAGTTTATCTTTTGGTGGTTTAACCCAGCCGTCCGAGGAATGGACATCACAAGTCACCATGATGGACAATTATTTTAAGAAAATGCACAAAGATGAATTTGCAGATACCAAGGAAATCGTTGAAAAAACGACTGATTATATAGCCAACAGGGTAAAAGAAGTCCCAAAAGAACTTGTAAAATCGTTTTGTCACCTGAGAATATTTGTCAGAATAAAATTTCTTAATATAAAAAGAGAAGACCAAAAAAATGCAAAAAAAGAAAACCTTCAGGAGTAATTAGAAAAACATTTAAAAAAAATTAAAAATTGTCAATTAAGCAATCCTTTTTTTTGTTGTTAATTTCATAACTTTCTTGTTTTTGTATATTAAGGCTGAATTGGCACGCGTGAATTGCTTACGTGATTGCTTTTCGGCTGGATAATTTTTGTAATATAATAAAATAAACAATATTTCCATTTATAATCTTGTTTTAACTTCTATATCTACTTATCTAAAATGTATGAATCTTTAAAAATTCAATCCGTACTTTTAAGAGCCTTTATAAAAGTAGAAAAGCACCTTATTCAAATTAAAATCATTTAAATGGGCACTCTCGGTGACGTCATTCCCGCGTTTAGATGCTAGACGCTGATTGATCAAAAGTTACCAGGCAACCTATACACTCTACAAACCTTGGGTAGTTGTAGGTTCTTGGTCTTCATTTGAGTTTTGAAATGATGGAACGTTGGGGACAATCAAAGTAACAATTTACTATTATCACACTCGTTTAACTTGACTCCCTTTGATAGAATTTTTCACAGAAATCATTCGTTCAACGTACAACCAAGGGTTATTGACACTCAATTTGTCAACATGCAACCACCACGACCACATGAAAAAAATACAAAAAATTAACAGTAATCCATTCCACGGCTTATTAAAGGTAATTGACGATTTACTAACTACTACTTATACATATTTATTCAACTTTCCAACCCCATATATAGTTTTTACAGCTAATTCCAACCTAATTTTTCAAGGCCGACTGCCTAAAATTAGGTCATCAATTTCTACTAAAATTCTAGCTAAAACCAAAGAAAAAGGTAGGTAACACTTAATACCTATAAACTTCATCAACAACTAATTTCATACCTTCCATTTGTGAAACAGGAAAACGTAGCTGTGAAAACGACAAAATTTTAACACTTACGTCACACAAGACGATACAAAAAAGTTTATCGAAAACTATATCACACCGTTGGAAATTGCCTCTTATACTCTCCACACCAAGATTTTATACCTCACAAGCTACAATACAACAAAAATGGAGTATATTCAATTATAATGGTTCACAAATAAAATTCAACTTATTAATCAAAATACTCATACCACAGGTAATTAAATAATATAATATACTTTACATATTTTATAATATCCTCATCTAGTTTTTAGCTACCTGGGTTAAAATACATTGGTGACGTCCAAAACGATGTAATAATTAAATACTATTTAACAAACTTAAACTTCACATACGTTGATAAAGGTTTACAAATACATTTCAACTTTTTGGTTAAAATACTCAAATCACAGGTAATTAAATAATATAATATACTTTCATATTTTATAATTTCCTTGTCTAATTTTAGTTACTATATTTAAAATTCATTGGTGATGTTCAAAATAGTGTAATAACCATATACTATTCAACGATCTTAAACTTCACATACGTTGATAATGTCTCAAATAAATTTCAACGTTTTGGTAAAACTCTCACACCACAGGTAATTAAATAATATAACAGCAGATCAAACGAACTCAGTAAGCTTGAAGTTGTAATATTTGTGTCTCCGCCATCCTATAAAGTGTGCCAAATCCCTTTGTAAAGCCGTAAATGAGCATTATCCGGCTGCTGTGAATTACTATACTTATTAAGAATCCAACAAAATACCTTGGCAGCATCGTAAACTAGCTGGTTTCACTCTGTACTCACAGCTAGTATGTCAGAGAAATTAATAGCGCAATTAATTGCTCAGAAAATGCTAGTAACAATCGTTCTAGTAAATTTAAGCAGTACTAGAAAATCAAAAATTAGAACAGCAGATTTAACAAACTCGCTAAGCTTGAAATTGTAATATTTGTGTCTCCGCCATTCTATAACGTGTGCCAAATCCCTTTGTAAAGCCGCAAATAAGCATTATACAGGTGCTGTGAATTACTGTAATTATTAAGAATCCAATACCTTGGCAGCATCGTAAACTAGCTGGTTTCACTCTGCACTCCCAGATAGTATGTTAGAGAGCTTAATAACGCATTTAATTCTACTGAAAAAGCCATTAACGTACGTCCTAGTATATTTAAGCAGTACTAGAATATCAAAAATTAGAACAGCAGATCTAACGATCTGCCTAAGCTTGAAATTGTAATATTTGTGCCTCCGCCATTTTATAACGTGTACCAAATGCGTTTGTAAAGCTGTAAATGAGCATTATACAATTGCTGTTAATTACTGTACCAATTAAGAATTAAATAAAATACTTTGCCAGCATCGTAAACTAGCTGGTTTCACTCTGCACTCCCAGCTAGTACGTTAGAGAGCTTAATAACGCATTCAATTGCATTAAAAATGCCTTTAACGAACATTCTAGTACCTCTAAGCAGTACTAGACAAGCAAAAATTAGAACAGCGGGACCAAGGAGCTGACTAAGATTGAAATTGTAATATTTGTGTCTCCGCCATCCTATAACGTGTGCCAAATGCGTTTGTAAACCCTTAAATGAGCATTATCCAGCTGCTGTGAAATACTATACCTACTTATTAAGAATCAAATAAAATACCTTCGCACCATCGTTTGAAGTTGTAATATTTGTGTCTCCGCCATCCTATAACGTGTAATAAATCTTTTTCTAACGCCGTAAATGAGCATTATACAGCTGCTGTGAGTTACTGTAATTATTAAGAATCCAATTAAATAATTTGGCAGCATCGTAAACTAGCTGGTTTCACTCTGCATTCACAGCTAGTATGTCAGAAAGCTTAATAACGCATTTAATTGCACTGAACTTACCATTAACGAACGTTCTAGTACATTTAAGCAGTACTAGACAATCAAAAATTAGAACAGCAGATCTAACGAGCTCACTAAGCTTGAATTTGCAATATTTGTGTCTACGCTATCCTATAAAGTGTGCCAAATAAGTTTGTAAAACCGTAAATGAACATTATACAGTTACTGTTAATTACTGTACCAATTAAGAATGAAATGAAATACTTTGTCAGCATCGTAAACTTTCACTCTGCACTTTCAGCTAGTATGTCAGAGAGTTTAATAACGCATTTAAATGCTCAGAAAATGACAGTAACAATCGTTCTAGTACATTTAAGCAGTACTAAACAAAAAAAAATTAGAACAGCAGATCTAACGTGCTGACTAAGCTTGAAATTGTAATATTTGTGTTTCTGCCATTTTATAACGTGTACCAAATGCGTTTATAAAGCCGTAAATGAGCATTATACAGTTGCTGTTAATTACTGTACCTATTAAGAATCAAATAAAATACCTTCGCACCATCGTAAACTAGCTGGTTTCACTCTGCACTCACAGCTAGTATGTCAGAGAGCTGAATAACGCATTTAATTGTACTAAAAATGCCATTAACGTACGTTCTAGTATATTTAAGCAGTACTAGACAATCAAAAATTAGAACAGAAGATCAAACGAGCTCACTAAGCTTGAAATTGAAATATTGTGTCATTTCCATCCTATTTCGTGTGCCAAATGCGTAATAAAGCCGAAAATGAACACTATACAGTTGCTGTTATTTACTGTATCTATTAAGAATCAAATAAGATACCTTTGCAGCCTCGTAAACTAGCTGGTTTCTATCTGCACTTTCAGCTAGTTTTTTATACTGCTAGTAGGTCAGAAGGTTTCATAACGCAATTAATTACACTGAAAATGCCATTAACGAACGTTCTAGTACATTTAACGTTTATGATAGGATCGGTTGCAATAGCACTTCCTTATACCTCCTGCCTCGGTATATATTTGCTCACGAAGACCACATCGGCTTCAAGGAGATAATACACCTGCTTCATAATCAGTTTATAGATTCCGACAGCGATGAACAGATTGCAACCTTTCTCCATTCGCTGGGCTTTTTTGCGCTACCATTTGATGTACGACAACAGTTGCAGTTGCAGTGCAGCCTTAACCAAGTGATCCACAACCGGCTGAACAAGATGCCTGAACTTCCTTCGCTGCTCGAACTTGCCCGCAAGAAGACCCGGCAGCATATCAAGCAAAATTACAGAATTTGCCAAGCGTACCACATGCACGATGCCGTTAAAAGCTTAAATTTGCCACAGCGCATTCGAGATGTAATCCTTTTTAAAACTCCAATTTACAAGTGATTGGTTGCAAATCAGTGTTTTTAAAGCTTTTTATTGTATGTAAAGCTTATTTGACATGGTGTTAAATTTAACATATAATACGAGAATTGTTGTAAATATTGCTCTTACCAAATATTTCACTTGGGCTATATATGTGGGAGTTAACAAACACTAAACACTGCACCCAAGTGGTTTTTAAAATTTGAGATGCAGAAACTGTAAGTGTTTCATAATCACTTGCAGGAGAGTGTATGTGTAATCATTATTTAAATGTACTGAACTTGGTTTCGGTGACAAGAAAAAGTAATTGTAAGGATAAGCTAAAACTTAATAGTCCGAAAATAAACGAACATGCTACCAACTGTTGATTAAAAGAGATTAATAATAATAATAAGACTCATTACTTCCCGACGTTCACAAAAGCTTTTCATCTTTTCTTGTCCTGGACGATTGGAACCCCGGTTCAAGATGTTCTGGTAACCACCTTGTAACAAGTCTGGCTTGTTCGTATCGGAATTTTAGTTGTATAATTGCGTATTTTAAATTTGACCAAAATTCACTATATTTGGATTCAAACTAGAGTGCCTCCAGAAAAGCTTAAATGCCCATAGTTTCGTTGTACTCAAATGTATAACATACAAGAATAAGACAGTGTTGGAATAAATTGTACAATGTGTTTAGATATATACAAAATAAGTCTTAATTTAATAAAATGTTGTGTACATAAATATTGCAAAATAAAATTTCTTCCGCGTTCCATTATTTCGGGGACGTTCGGCAACCCACATTGCATGCTGGCTTGGCCTGGTTACTGTTCCTGGATTCTCTCAAAGAACGTAAGCATTGGTGCTCTGTAGCTCCGATGCCCTGGAACAGAAAAATCTGAAGCAGAGTATATTTAGACCATCAATAAAATGGCGCTCGTCTGTTATTATTTTAAGGGCGTTCAAATTCAACTGAATTTGAGAGTTTTACGGTGTTGGCAATGTTTACTGGGATTTTATAAAGCCTGGCTGGAGTCCAGCTCTTTGACGATAGAATCGCCGGCGACCGCCGAAGGTTTTCGGTCGGTCCGGACTCACGGCATTCGGATTAATTTGCCTACATCGAGAGCCCTGGAATATGCTGACCTGGAGATCTCTTCTAGTATGTAGGTAAGTCGGGTTTAAAGTTAAATTGGTGCAAAGGTTGTGATAACAATGGGCTGGGAAACTCGGCTGATGCGGGAAGTTAACCGGAGTTTCTAGCAAGATCGGAGCCGACCGGTGCTAGAGGGATCAGGAAAGCGGGGGCCAGGCGCCGGAAGGGATCTGGCAATCAGGATGGGTTCAGGTCTGAAGACTCAAGTGAAGTGAAATGACTGAAGATTTTCCTTTTATACTCTTCTACCTCCTCGTTATCGCGCCATTTCTAGAGGGCGTTGGAGACAAATATGCGTGACGTACCCGTTTACGCGACGTCCGCGCATAACTGCTAAGATCGCTTTATCGAAAACCCGAACGCTCACTAGATGCGGGCAAATATTGCAACAAGAATTAGGGCCATTCAAATTTCTAGCGCACTATTTGTGCCTTAGGTAAATTTGAGGCGGGGGCTAACGTTACAACTTCATCTTAAAAGAGAGATGAAAGCAAGAAGCTACAATTGCTTCATTAATTTCCGATAACAACTCTTATTTAGTAAACCAGTCAATAAAGGTAGCATGCCGAAGATTTCTCCCTTGCAGAAACTGTATTCCACTTTTTAAAGAAAACAATGTTAGCGGTAACTGATCATAAAAACATGGTAATGATTGGTCGAAACAAAGTAATTATTACAACCATCTGAGAATCAATTTTTTTTTTCAAAATTGGCAGTTTGACATTCGGTATAAATTCTAAAACTGTAAAAGGAAAAACCGATAAATAGTGAATACAACAGACTGGCCTACAACGTTTATTTGAATTATATAGGACACATTTATTGTAAAACATAAGCAGTCAGACTTATATATTCCTAGTGTAAAACTGTGTTTCAAAGCAGTTGAAGAAACCCTTGGATTATAAAGTACCGCAATGGCGGCCGTACTGCATCGTTCAACGGAATATGTAAATTCATTAGACACAGCTTTTTTGTAATATTTCCGTTATATTTGCGGAAACAATCAAAAACACATCAGCGAACTATTCTTTGATGTAGGGCTTAATTATTTTCTTAGTATTTAATAACGCAATCACAACTTGTCAAAATGACATTACTGATATTTACACAGAATTAATTCACTGAACGATGCCATTTCTGAAACAATATGGCTGCCATTGCAATACTTTGTGAACTAAGGGTTTCTTCGGCTGCTTTATTGAGTTTGAGTTTAGAGCGCCATTCTTATTTGAAATTTGCTATAAATATATTGTAGAGGAAATCATTTCGATATAATAATGTCAGGTTTTCCTGGCAAATCAAAACTTCCACAGTAGAGTGTGTGGAAGTTTTGTTCAGGTAGATCTTTATTTTTAATATTGGACCCCAAACTAAAATAGGTTACTCCTTGAGAGGCATTATCTAGTTGCATTTGCAAATCTTAAAATTGTAATAATTATTCTTCCTCTTATTATAAGCCATTTTAATAATGTTTCATGTACGTTTCATATGTATTTAAACGTAAATGCAAGTAGATCTCTGTATGTCGCACGTATGTTTTTAAGTTAATCTTAGTTTTCTTTGATTTTACTTCTGATTTTGTGTTTCTACATGTGTTTAAAGTCAATATATCAGTGTAAATAAATTGGTTTTTCTTGTGTGCATTGTTTCAAGTTAGTTTCAGTACGAGAACACTAGAGGGGAGGACCAGCTTTTTGTTTTGCCAAATAGAGATCTTTCATAGCCGCGAACTGAGGTAATTGCAGGGGTTTCCTGTTCACTGAGCTACGTAACCGGACACATAGGGAAATAATTATTTAAATATAAAATAATTAAGTATCCTCTTGAGGGCCTGACCTTACGTACTGTTACACAACTACCTTATCTTTCTAAGCACTAAAGATGTTTGGTTTTATGTGGCTTATACGTTACACCTTGTGAAGACGACCGCGTGGCGCAGTGGTAGAGCGTCAGGCTTGCACTAAGCAAGTCCTCGGTTCGAATCTATGGATAGGCGGACATTTTCCGCAGTCCATTGGATCGGTATCGGGCTCGGTCACCATTCGCCGTTGGGATAGAATTAACGGCGCTCTTCCCGGAAGACTGGTCTATGGGAAAGAGTAACCTGACCACACACAACACATGCTACATACAATATACACACATGATATATCATATATATCATACAGTCGGCGGCCGAACATCTCGGGTCACAGACCCGGGACTCCCGGCCAAACAAGCCATACGCTAAATAAATAAAAACACCTTGTGAACTGAAAGAAGGATTTTTATAATAATTATGTTCGTTGGTGGGTCGTGAACCCTTATCAAGCCACTCATGGTTTGATATGTGTGTTTAAAGTATCTTGCAAATAAGATCTTTAGGCAAATTTCGCCTTTTTGCTATTTGTGTACTCGTACAGGAACGTTTCACAAGACATAACAGCTTGCATCATCAGTGTCAAAGCTGCTCTAAGGTAGAGAGGTGGATGTAAGCGTGGCGGCATCTGTAGCCTTCTGTTCCAGCTATGCTGACTGATCGTACAAGTCCAGTGAACATGGAGTGGGTGACGCATAACCGGATAAAGGGGCGTGACGCACATGCAAATTAATTACTAAAGATAACAAAAAAAGTTATGCAAATTATCTCCTAGTACTCGTTTGAATTCTGTAACGTAAACATCGACGATAAACGCGCTGTGAATTCAATTTCAAGTGATTGTATGATAACGCGGCCTCAGCCGCCTTACCTTTAATATCAATAATCGGACAGTCAATTAATCTAGTGTTAGTGAAGAAACCAATAACAGGTAATTTCTTCTCTAAATTACCACAATGTTACCAGCAGGCAACGGACCTTGCTATAATTATGTATTTAGCCAGCCACTAACACAAAATACACAGGGTCAACCTCAACTATGCGCCCAAATGCTACAATTACAAAATCCTTAGCAAAATCAAACTTACATAAATAGCCAAACTCCAGATTCCTACAATACACAAACATTTCAATTAACATCAGGTCCCAGTAATTATTTCCCTCCAAATCAAGAACAATTCCTTGCACAACAGCCTACAGGAGCCTACTTAAACTGCAGTTCCCAACAACTTGTTAGAATGTCCCCAACTAGCGACGAAGAAATCGAAACCATTACATAAAAAAACCCTTAGCAAGTCGTTAGAGCCACAAAACGTAAAAAAGTAAGAACGAGCACATAAGAGAATGGAAATCAAGTGTAACACCACTATCCAACAAATACCGGGTATTAATTCGCAATAAAATAAGTCTAATAGCAACAGAACCCAAAATACCCAATTGTCTTCCTATATTCGTGTATGGTGTAATGCAACTATGAGAAATTAAGACAAAACTTGCTGGACTAGCAGAGGAAGAACAATATGTCACCAAAAGTTTGATGAACAATACTGTAAAAATCTCGGCTAATACACGTACTGAAAACTAGCGCCGTTAATGCTAAAAACATCAAATAATTCATCACACATACCAACCAAAGGAGGAATGGGCGTTCAGGGTTGTTATTAAAAACCTCCATCATTCAACAGCTATAGAAGAAAAAGGCGGAACTCACCGCACAAGGACACCAAGTCAAAAATATTATCAGTGCAAGACATAGAACCAAAAAAGAGCCAATAAATATATTCTTTGTAGATTTGAATCAATCTGAAAACAGCAAAGATATCTACGAAATACAACATCTACAATACAATCGCATTTCAATAGAACAGCCAAGAACCAGTAACAACATAGTATAGTGCACGAGATGCCAGTTGTATGGCCATACCTACTGCTGTAAGAAAAGTAAGGACACGCCTTATGTGGAGGAAAACACCCACCGAACTATCGAGGTTGTGAATACTACCACAACTTACTCAAACATAAAAACCCTAACTACAGACCTCAAACCTATCAAGCCCCACCAATAAACTCACCAAACCAGTCTTCAACCATCCGTAAAATAACTAGCTACGCTAATATTGCCAGAAATATACAACTCGAAACTGCACATTCCTCTGATCCATCACTCAATCTCTCTCTTACAAAATTAGTAGATAAATTTCAATCCATGTTTTCTCAATTAATCCAGCAAAACAGCATGATTTAAACATGTTGACAATGATACTTAGCAAACAAAACAATGGATGAATTCCTCAGAATAGCAGAATGGAACGCCAACGGTCTCTCAAACCATAGAGAAGAAATAATTTTGCCTAAAACAAAACTTCATAGATATAATGCTAATAAGGGAAATACATTTCACAGACAAATCCTACTTAAAAATTCCAAACTACATAACTTACTATACCAACCACCCCGATAAAACAGGTCACGCAGGAACAGCTATACTAATAAAACAATGTGTCAAACATTATGCTCTACCTAAATATGAGAATGAAATGCTCCAGGCAACAACCATCAAAGTTCTTACACTACCGTACGAACTAACCGTTTCGGCGATCTACTGTCCCTCCAAATACAACATTAAAAAGGTAGACTTTGAAAACTTCTTTCACACCTTTGGACCCAAATTCATCTCTGGAGGAGACTTCAACAGTAAACAGACCACCTGGAAATCTCGCTTAATTAAGACTAAAGGAAGAGAGCTACACAGGGTACTACAAGAAAACAAGTATGACTACTTGTCAACGAAAACCCCGACTTATTGGCCTACGTACCCTGCTAAAACACCTGACCTTTTCGACTTCTTTATCATCAAAGTCATTTCGGCAAACTATACAGACATCATCGCAAGCTACGACCTTTCATCAGACCACATGCCAATCATTCCAACAATCTGTGCAAGCGTCATACATAAAGAACATCTCAAAATCTCCACAACTCTAAACAGATTGGGAACACTATCGATGCATTCTCCAGGAAAGTATAGACCTGAAAGCCAGACTAGAGAACCCAAAAGAAGTAGACGACGCAGCCATTCAACTAAACACAATGCTTAAAAAAGCAGCTCTACAGCCACTCCCCCTATCGTTTGCACGAAAACAATCAACATCTCCCTAGAGGTCAAACAACTATTTGCTCAAAAATTGGAGAGCTAGAGCTCAGTGACAAAGAACTCATCCTCCATCAGACAAAACAAGATTCAAAAAGCTAACCAAACAGCTAAAATCGAAACTCAGGAATGTAAGGAAAGACTCATACAAAAGTTACGTTGTAAATTTAAATAAGTATATATGATAATTCGATCTGGAGACCTATCAAATCCTCCTTAAAACCCCAATCTACGTAACTACCTATACGCAACCTACCTCCAGCTCTTGGATGAGCCAAAAGTGACAAACAAAAAGCAGACCAGTTTGCGTATCACCTATCTAACTTATTCAGACCACACGAAGACATAACAGACGATCCACTATCAGAAACCCTTTTATTACCCTTAACACCTTCCACGATCACACCGTCAGTTACTCCCGTAACCTTCGAATCTGAGATGCAGCGACTAAACCTAAAGAAATCGCCAGAAATGGACCAAATCACGCCCAGAATGCTGTGTGAGCTACCAAAAAGGGAATCGTACTATTGACTTACATATTTAACGCGATACTGAGACAGAACTGGTCAAAAGAATTCAAAAAAGCCGAAATAATACTTATCAAGCCGGTTAAAGATCCTGATTATGCGACATCATATCATTCTCTAGGCCTGCGGTGGTTTCCAAACTCCTTGACAAAATAGTTCTACTAATCCTAGACTCACAGTTTACAGGAACAAACTGGATTCTTGACTACCAGTACCATAGGATCACTCAAACAATAAATACTGCCCTAGCGGAAAAGGCCTACTGCACAGTCATTCTACTCGATGTTAGCCAGGCCTTTGATAAGGTCTGGCACATAGGACTCATACACAAAATTCAACAACTATTATACCACCTCAATTCCATAAACTATTTGAATCCTATTTAACTACTAGACAATTTAGAACGCGAGTACACGACTATCTCTGAGAACTATGCCCAATCCACTCACGAGTACCCCAGGGAAGTGTCTTGGGACCTTTTCTATAAGTACTATGTATACTTCCGACCAACCAACCACACCTAACACAGCTATCGATACTTTCGCTGAAGATACAATCATACTCGCGAGTTATATCGACGTAAACATCGCATGAGAATATGTTCAAAACCACCTTAATCAACTTGAAGACTGGCTTAAATTATGGAAAACTAAAGTAAATGAATCCAAATCAAGTGATGTGACATTCACCTTGCGTAAACAGCAGTGCCCCCCAATCTACCTCAACAACATTTAGATACCTCAATCGCCACTATGAATACTTGGGTCTACATCTAGACAATAAACTCGCCAGGCGAGGCCGCATAAACAAGAAAAAGAAACCTATAGAATTAACCTTTAAAAATCTCTATTTGCTACTTGGACGACTATCGCCTCTACCACTGGACAACAAGTTATTAACAAAACCGTCATCATGCCCATTTGGACTTATGGAGTGGAATTATTATGGGGCTGCGCCTTGCCTCATTCAAAGAAGTCAATCAAAAATATTAAGAACAATAACCAACGCGCCATGGTACATAACGAACCAAATGCTACGAAGACCTTCGAATTCCGCTAATAACAAAATTTACACATGACAAAACAAAAAAGCACGTCGATAAAATTTCTGCGCACAACAACCCCCTGATAAACGAACTCCCAAACCACCAGGTCATCAGAAGACTTAAAAGACGTTGGCTCACTGGTCTAAACTAAAGAGGACCCATCAATGGAGGGGCCCTTATCATGTCATTCTTAAATCATCACATTAGCTTATAGAATATCACATGTATTCTGATTGCTGATATTATGTAAATAAAAAAAAATCCTATATATAAAAAGCAAATAGAAGAACTAATTATAAACGCAGCAGTTATACTATCATTAGAAACAAGATAATTGAGAAAGTAGACGAAATTAGGGAGCAAAACGGCTTGCGCGAAGTATGATCAAATGTGGACAATCTATTTACTACTAGAAAAAATCTGGTGTGATACACTCACACAACTTCCTTTTACAGTGATCTTATAATTAGTAAAAAATTTCATTTTTAATTTTTAACCATTTGTTATAAATTTTCAAAAATTACAAATTCTACAAAAACGGTACAAAATCGAGTGTTAGTTGAAGAGACAAATTTTCTCTAGAATTTTAAGGTGAATTCAAAAATGTAATAATATACAGGGTGTTTTATTTAAAATAGGAGTTAATAAAAAAAATAGAAAAAAAACAAAAGAAACCCACTTTAGAAGTATTCAACTGGAAAATCACCTATTTCACATCAATACACATTAAAAATGTAAGAAAAATGTAAAGTTTAAAAAAAATCGTTAGAGCCGTTTTTGAAAAAATCGAAAAAAACTGAAAAATCACAAGAGTAAACACCTACTTCCGGTTATGCGATTTTCTTCAAAAGCTTGCTGTCTCATCTATATAGTACACAAAACTTATATATGAAGTTTCAACGCCATACCTCTTTTCGTTTTTGAGATATTCTGTTCACAGACAGACAGACAGACAGACAGACAGACACACAGACACACACACAGACAGACCAATGAAAAAAAATATGTTTTTTGGGATCAGGGGACTCTAAAACGTGAAGATCCGTTGAAAACTCAATTTCGAATTTTTGGGGTGAATCCAATACTTCCTTTATAGTAAAAGGAAGTAAAAACAAAACAGTACATGGTAATGACTTGCGTATGGTATATATACATTTGAAAAAAATACGATACCGGTACTTATAAACAACTACGGATAACCTTGAAACTGGAATCAATTCAATCCATATTAGAACAATAAAAAGATTATGACAATTGTGCAGCTTATGAAATAGGTCATCAAACGCATTAAAAATAAATAAACATTTAAGACAGGGTTGTTTATCACCTACTCTATTTAAAATCTACTTGATTGTAGCATTAAGAGAATAGAGAAAGAGTGTAGAATAATATGTATTCCAGTAGACGACATCAATAGCTTACAGGCGATTAAATTTTTGACGCTGTGGGATCACAAGAGTACATAGGAGTCGCTTGCTAGCCTTTTACGCGAACGGTTCGTTTATAAGCGGCGTGCAGTCAGTGATAAGTGTATTTTCAAAACGTGCATGATAACGCAAACTCCAACATTCTTAAACCTATATCTGTCAACAAATAAAAAAAAATACAAAAGTAAAACCACTGTGGGGCTACTCGGAGGGCCCACATTTATAAAATGAGTTTAACCCACCTGGCTAAAAATAATTCACAATCCGATGAAATGGAATGGCAAAAAAGTTCGCAAAAACGCGGTAGCTCCGAACTTTCACCACAACCAGCTAATAATAAAAAATATCTGTTTGAACTAAACTCACTTATAACATCTAATAAGTTTTACCGTCTCAGCAGCGATAACAGAGATAAGCCTGCAATTCAAAATTCCGCGAATAGCGATAATGCTAAAACAAATCAAAGTGAAAACGTCCAAAACGCTGCAACTAAACAAGACACCACAAATCAGCTTCAGCTTACTGTAAGTAAAATTAAAATACCACCAATCTTTCTCCACGAAGCTACACACTATCAAAATATTGTAAAATATATTAAAGAAATAGTAAAGGATGAATTCACAGTCCAGGGGAAGTTCGATGAAAGTAAACCTAACCAGCATTGGAGACACCTCAATGTAAAAACTGCCAAAGGTAAGGACACACACGCAATTATTGCAAATTAGAGCCCCACTGCGTTAAATGCACAGGCAATCACCCATATACAGAATGTAAGAAAACTAAAGGCAAAGACAAACCTATATGTGTAAACTGCGGAGGGGAGCATTCTGCTAATTATAAAGGATGCAGTTATTACACTAAATTCACTCGCAATTATACATCAAGTCCCCCTTCAAACTCCAACCATATACAAGATAACAAGGCACAGCACAACCGTAGATCACATCAAAACACTACAACTACCGACCTAACAGATTCTGACGCAACTAAAGGTGTGCAAAGCCATATTAATAAACAAGAAGACACAGGCGCAATTAAACAAATTAATAAAGTCATAATTGAAGCTCTTATACCACATCTAGATATACTTCAACCCATTATTACAACATTAATCCCCGCTTTACTTGCATATGGCTCAAAATAAAGGCAGGGATAAAATATTACAAAACTTGAAGATACTCAATTGGAATGCAAACGGCATTAAACACCAAAGATTGCTTCTTATCTCATTTTTAGCTCGGCATAATGTGGACATCGCCTGCATTACAGAGACCCACCTAATCGAACATGAAAAGTTCTCTATCCCTAATTATCAATCAATTAGGAGAGATAGGCCCGCTCCAATTGCCTCTGGCGGTGTAGCAATCTTCGTTAAGAAGAATATTGACGTACATCCTTACGATATGAATGAACTACTTAACTTAGAAGCAGTAGCAGTACAACTTAAGTTATGCAGTGGAAATGTAGTTAACATCGTAAGTGCATATAAGCAACCCAATCGCCGACTGCTAGAAAGAGATATTGTAACTGTGTTTGAAGTTTTCAAACCAACTATAGTTATTGGAGACCTCAATAGTAAAAATCAAATTTGGGGGTACAGAGTAAATAATCCTGATGGAGTAAAACTTCGTCAACACACGCCATACAAATAGTAGCGCCTAATGATTTTACATAGCATCCTTACAGAATGGACCACGGTCCAGATATTCTGGACATAATACTAATAAAAAACTTCAACAAACCTATATACCAGTAAGTTCTCACAGAAATGGACTCAGATCACCTGGCCGTTTTAATTACATTTGAAGACAACCCGCAGCCGTTTGCCAATGTACCTCGACTAATAAATGGTATTGTAGATTGGGAAAAATGTCAGGATAATCTCAACCTTGTACTAGAGTGCCCAAATAATATGAATACACCTGAGGACATAGCTACAGCCGTGGATAAATATACAAAAGGTATTGCAGAATCATTGCAAGGTGCTACTACTCCAAAAATAAAAAGACCTGGTTCTCACGCACATTCCCCTCACTACGTACTGCAGCTAATAAATAAGAAGCACAGAACTCGCAGAGTCTGGCAGAGAACAAAGGATCCAATTGTAAAACAACGGCTAAATTATTTGACTTGTAGTGTCAGGGATGAACTAGAAAGTTATAGAATTCGATCTTACCAAACGTATATAGAAGAATTAAAAGCAGAAGATTCTTCTTTATGGAAAGCTACCCGAAGGATATTAGCACAACCAAATCCAGTATTTACATTAAAGGTAGACATCAAATACTGTTCCGATAAAGAGAAAGCAAAAGCGTTTGCTCATTACTGGCAAAAAACCTTCACCACCCAACTAAACGATCTGCAGTTAGAGAACGCTCAGCGAGCACAAGAAGCACTAGAGGATTATGTAAGAAAAGAACGTCTGCAAATAAAACCAACCTCTCCAGCAGAACTTAAAAAATACATAAGTAGTTTAAAGCTTAAAAAGTCCCCGCGATGCGATTTAATTCCAAATGTCGTATTGAAAAAACTGCCTCGAAAAGCTATGGCTCATCTGGCTACAATATTTAATGTGTGCTTGAGAATAGGTTATTTTCCCATCTCATGGAAAGAAGCTATAATAATCTTAAGCGATAAAGCAGGTAAAGATAATAGAAAACCAGCTAATTATAGACCAATAGGTCTCCTGCCGACACTTGCAAAGATTCTGGAAAAAGTCATACAAAGCAGATTAAGTGAACACCTGATAGCACAAAACGCGGTCCCGCATTACCAGTTTGGTTTTAAAGCCCAGCATTCGACTAACCACCAACTGCTTAAAATTGTAGAAAAAATAGAGCAAGGTTGCGAGAATAAAGCACACACTATTATCGCATTCTTAGATATAAGAAAAGCTTTTGATTCAGTTTGGATAATAGGGATTCTTTATAAACTTGTGCAAATCCAACTACCTAAGTACCTTTTACTTATAATACGATCCTTCCTAGAATCACGCACTTTCAAGATACGTGTTGGAACAGAGCACTCTACAGCGAGACCCATAGAAGCAGGAGTACCGCAAGGTTCAATATTAGGCCCAACTCTGTTTAACATATACACATCTGACTTCCCAGACATCGAAGATGATTCCATAGCGATGAACGCAGATGACACTGCAGTAATATCTCAACATCATGATATTAATATAGCCAGAAATAACCCACAAGAAAAAATAAATGTAATCACCTCATGATACACAAAATGGTGCCTTCAATTAAATTCTAGTAAGTGCGAAGTAAAAATTTTCACTTTGAGGAGACTTAACAATCCTCCAAAAATAGTCATTAATCGCCAAGAAGCGGAATGGAACTCACCTGATCAATCAGTCAAATACTTAGGTGTTCATATGGACTGTAAAATAACGTGGAAAATTCACATTAATAAAAACTAAATAAGGCTTATGTTCGGTTAACTAAACTATATTCAATTATAAATCGTAAATCAAGACTCAAGATAAAGTGTGGGTGTTTAATATAGGTACTCGTCAATACTAAGACCAATACTAACATATAGTGGTGTAGTTTGGGGGCTATGTCAAAAACTAATCTCAAAAAAGTGCAAACTTTCCAAAATAAAGTGTTACGGATAATCACTAGTGCTCCGTGGTTTGTAAGAAATACGCAAATTCATGATGAACTGAATATTCCGACAATCCAAACTTTTCTCAAACATCTTGCAAAATACTTCTACAGCAAGTTGTCCGAGTGCCCCGGTGCTACACATTATACAATTGGTAGTAAAGCTATTCATAAAAGACTTAAACGTAAGCTACCTCAAGATGTGATACTATCTTCATCTGAAACCAGTGATACGGACAACTAGTAAATACGTAATATCTATATATATATTAGTTAATATAATATATAAATGTGATATCTGTTAATTAACCAGTACGTCGTACAAACTTTAGTTACTGAGGAGCTCTCAAGCCGTCCTCTCTATAAATTGTATTACTGTTAAATCATTCTTGTAACCAAGTTATGTATAGCGTATCACACGCTGATCTAACAAATATTATAAAAAAAAGAGTACATAATATCAGAGATTTAGAAAAAAAAATAAAATAGAAGTTACAATTAAAGACACTATAGTGAAGAGAAATCTACTCTAGTACGGAATAGAGTGACCACTCTTAAAATTTTGACATGGCAATAAAGAAACAATAACAAAAAGGATACCCTCTTGATATCTAGAATATAGCAATGAATAATCATTTAATAATCAAAATGGTCCTTGTTCTTGTTAGGTAGGTACCTATACAAAAAAAATTATACGACGCACCGCCGGTATTCGCATCTATGTTCTCGCTAGTTTACGAGTCTCCCTGTAATGGGTTCAACCGTGATGTACTAGCTTGGCCATAAACATAAATGCTTAGCTCCGGCTTAATGTCGTAAATAGCAATTACATTTACTTAAGTTTCACAGTATTACATTTCCAAGCGCAACTCTTAAATTAAATTATTGCAACGCATCATAAAATTACTGTAGTTTAACCTTTACCTTGGGACTGAAACATCTTAACATTCTAACAATAAATTTAAATATTAATGCAACTAAATAAATAGTCGCCACTACTACTAACAAACAGAAACCCATTACGTCTAGAAGCAAGTATTGATATAACGGTAAGTCTGCTGCGGGACTTTTTAGATGGTGTGCTCCCTTATGCCTTAAAACATATTCAGTCCACCAAATTGCACGTTGTAGACCCGTCATCGGTTGATCTTTTGCTAATTCGGCTAACTCTTTAGTTCTATTGCCATACCTAAAGTGAAAATATTGGAAATAATGACACTATTTTTATAGTCTGCACCGACCTTGGGTTGGTGATAACTTCTAGGATTGCTGACTTGAAAGATTGTTTTTCCAACGTGTTGTAATCTACCGATAAACCGAAGCCTTTCTTTACAATTTTTTTGACATTAATTGGTTGGTCTCCAAAGAATGGCATTCCAACTATCGGAATGTGATTGTAAATAGCTTCCTCCGTGGACTGTAGACCTCCTTGGCTTATGAAGAGTTTAATGTTGGGATGTTCTAAATATAAAGTAATGGTTAGTTAGCGTTTGCTACAAGCTTTTATCATTGAAATTACTATTATTCTTAACGATTGCTTTACCAATTATAACTCAATAACTTACTAAAGATATCTTGTTGAGAAACCCATTTCGATATATTAACATTCTCAGGTTTTCCTGGCAAATGTTCGAGCTCAAACTTCCACAATACAAGATATGGACGTTCAAAAAAAGTTTCCAGTATTATGGTACGAGTATTTTCAGATAAATCGTTACTTTTAACAATGGACCCCAAACTAAAATAAATTACTCACTGAGATGCACTATCTAGTTGCCGTTGCAAATCCTAAAATTTTAATATTTATTAAAAGATAAATCCTCTTGCAGTTTTCCAACACAAATTACGCTTTTGTGTATAAAAACAAACCTTTGGTAATGGTTTTGAAGATGTCAAGTGTGTTCCTCCCCCAATTGGAATTACGAATGGAATTAATGGGCGTATATGGTGAAAGATTAAATCAGTGTTAACAAATATCATACTGGCATTTTTTACAATGTCACGCAAAGGTGGATATTCCTCGCCAAAGTATTTCTTAATTAGTAAATCTTGCGAATGGAAAGTTGGTATGTAAAACCAATATTTTACAACCACAGACAGCGTGTTTGTTAATCGTTCTAAAAATGTTAGATCCTCCGAATGCGGTAACATGAAATCAGGATATAGCACTGGATGCGTTGGGATTCCTACCAGCTCATAGACGTCTGAAGAGCCATCGAGGGAGAACAGTCCTATGAATGGAGCTTTGAATCTCTCAAAAGCGTACATGCCGGGATAGTCGAAATGTTCGCTTTCGTTTTTGATGAGTGCTTGCACCTCGGGATGCTGAAGCTGTTGTTCAATTAATTCGCTAGCAATATTCACACCTTGGTTTAACATACTCATAATATTGAACTGCGACATATTCACTGCACTGTACTGACGAAATACTTCGTAGGAAAAGTTTAGATCGATTTCGGTCAAGTTTGTCAGCAACGAATTGTTCACTGGGTCTGTTGTGAGGACTGTAACTTGATGCCCTCGCAACGAAAGCTCCCTCCATAATGGACGAAACACAATTTGGTGACTGTAAGACGCTATTTATACAACTCCAAGTATTCGAGCACCAAACGTTGGAGCAATAATAACGCTAAATAAAATGGCATCGTCTAAATCTATAAATACTAACTTGTGAAACACAAACTGTCTGGTAAGTGGCGAGATTAGAACCTTTTATACTCAATTGTTCAATAATTTATGTTTTTATATATATTTTAAGATAAGTTAACTAATAATCAATAAAACAAATAAATGCACTTTATGATGTATGCGAAGTATTTATGACAAAGCAACTTTGAAGCTACTTCTAACCAAATTAGGGCATTGGTAATAATGCTTTCGAAGCTATCTCTGACCAAATAAGGTTATTGGTAATAGTGCTTACTAACACGTAGTAGTTATTTAATTACGTAGTGATAATGGCGGTTTTACTTCTCAAATAATGTGGTCTTCTATAGTATTATACAGGGTGATTGATAAGTATGGGCAGTATACTTAGGCGTAGTTAAAGGATATCAAACAGAACAACTTAGCATAATAAACTTTGAGTCAAAAATGAATAATAATCTCACAAAAAATTAAAACATTGAATTGCTTATTTATGGTCACTGGATCGAATAACTTTGCGCAGTTCAGTAACCTTAAGTACAGGTATTGTATTCAGTGTTGCCAACAGTTGAGAATCGGTTTCCACCAGAAGGTCAAATAAAATCTACCAGAATTCCACTAATAATAATAATAATATTTTTTGCCGGAAAATGTTTTATTCACAACAGCTCAGATAAACAAAAGTAAAAAAAACATTAACATTTAAAATATTTATCTCTTATTTTTATTAAAAATAGGAAATAAACATTACAACACAAACGTACAGTTGCTGTTAAAGATGTAGATTCCTAATTATGCTGCTTTAATTCACTTTTTAACACAAATATTGAATTTTTTATTCGTTAAAAGTCTCATCAACAAAATGCAAAGCGCAAGTGACATAAGATTCGTGAGAGAACCCTTTTATAAGCTATTTTTACATGTTTTTCCCTAATTACGAGCAGATAAGTTAAAAAAAATCCCCCATTTATTATGTATTTGAACAAGATTTTTTTCTTGCAAAATGCTGTTATATTTCCTTGAATTATAGCTAGCTTTATCAGTTTCCGCTACTCGTCAGCGGGTATTAATGAAGCTAGCCATGCTTCAATAGTGTTGCTTTTGACTACTAGTTTATAAAATTGAATAAAAATACCAGGAATTCACTAAAAAATTTGTGTAATCTACCAGATTTTCTACTATCTACCAGATTGAAAATTAGTCCACTAAATACGTGTTTCATTCTACCAGATTTAGTAGAAAATCTACTAAGTTGGCAACACTGATTGTATTGTATTGTATTGTATTTTTATTCATCATAATATACACCGTGGTGCTTAGATATGTCACAATTCCAGTTTAAATATAAAAATATAAAAATAAAAAATACAATGCATTTACAGGTGGTTGTGATAAGACCGAATTTTGGTAAAATGGGGGAGCAAACAACAGTTGTGTGGGTATTTCAGTCACACTTGGCAAGTGGGTCATGTACTCCTTTGGTGTTTAGCTAGTGGTTCTCAAAAGTTTTGCGAGACCCTATTGTAATTTTTTTCAAACATAATTTTTATTGCAACTCACTTCTATTGGGGTTAGTATACACCCATTTAATTTAATGACCATACTTAAGAATCACCCCGTATATAACATGACAATGATTTCTCAACTTTATAATCATCACTGTTTGCAACTAACAGAACAACTTGTCTCTCTAAGGAAAGTGACTTTAAATTGAACAAAACTATTTTTTTGACAATTACTCTTGATAGCAAATCGTTTCTGTTGTTTTATTCTGATTATACAACTCATTATAAATTTGGCCAATAGTAATTGAGAATTTTACTTAGTTACAAGGTATAGATAAACGGATATACCCTTGACGACGTGGTATAATCACTTCGGTTTTTCGGTGGGTCCAACGAAGCAAAAATAATGGATAATAATAATCTAGAGCCATGATGTAATAACTGTCGATTGCAAATTCGAGGTTAGCAGGTTAGGTTTTGCGTCAGTTTTGACACAAACTGACGCAAAACCTAACCTGATAACGTCGAATTTGACATAGACTTACAGTGCCACCAACATAAACAGTGCCACTAACACAAACAGTGCCAACCTAAGAAATAAAATAATTTATTATTATCGGTCTATTCATTATATAATCGTAACGAATACCACTCGAGCAATCGAAAATAATGATTATTTTTCACTCGTAACTCGACGTAATCCTTAAAATACCACTAGAGCTGCGCTCTCGTGCAATTAACGAACGTTCTAGTACATTTAAGCAGTACCTACTAGGCAATCAAAAATTAGAACAGCAGATCAAACGAACTCAGTAAGCTTGAAGTTGTAATATTTGTGTCTCCGCCATCCTATAAAGTGTGCCAAATCCCTTTGTAAAGCCGTAAATGAGCATTATACAGCTGCTGTGAATTACAATACTTATTAAGAATCCAACAAAATACCTTGGCAGCATCGTAAACTGCTGGTTTCACTCTGCACTCACAACTAGTATGTCAGCGAGCTTAATAACGCATTTAATTGCACTTAAAATGCCAGTAACAATCGTTCTAGTATATTTAAGCAGTACTAAACAGTCAAAAATTAGAACAGCAGATCTAACGAGCTGACTAAGCTTGAAATTGTAATATTTATGTCTCCGCCATTTTATAACGTGTACCGAATCCGTTTGTAAAGCCGTAAATGAGCATTATACAGTTGCTGTTAATTACTGTACCAATTAAGCATCGTAAACTAGCTGGTTTCACTCTGCACTCCCAGCTATTATGTCAGAGAGCTTAATAACGCATTTAATTGTACTGAATATGCCATTAAGCCATTTAAGCAGTACTAAAAAATCAAAATTTAGAACAGCAGATCTAACGAACTCACTAAGCTTGAAGTTGTAATATTTGTGTCTCCGCCATCCTATAACGTGTGCCAAATCACTTTGTAAAGCCGAAAATGAGCATTATACAGCTGCTGTGAATTACTGTAATTATTAAGAATCCAATAAAATACTTTGGCAGCATCGTAAACTAGCTGGTTTCACTCTGCACTCACAGCTAGTATGTCAGAGAGCTTAATAACGCATTTAATTGCTCAGAAAATGCCAGTAACAATCGTTCTAGTATATTTAAGCAGTAGGTACTAAACAATCAAAAATTAGAACACCAGATCTAACGTGCTGACTAAGCTTGAAATTGTAATATTTGTGTTTCCGCCATTTTATAACGTGTACCAAATGCGTTTGTAAAGCCGTAAATGAGCATTATACAGTTGCTTCTTTTGTAATTCTTCTTATTTCTTTACACTTTTTCTGTAGGCACCCCTTCTTCGCTCTTTCACGTTTAATGATGTTATACGTTTCCTTGTATTTGACTTCATTTCTATTTGTCCAGCGTTTTCTTTCTTCCATTAGTTTCAATATATCTTGCGTCATCCAGTGCTGTATAGCCACTTTGTATTCCTGTTTTAGTTTTTTCCACTTTTCCATGTTTCTTTGATTTCTTCTCTCGTGTAATTATTAACCTTATATTATCAGATTTTAGATTCTTCATGTTGTTAACTTCTTCTTTGATGTTTTGTCTGACATGTTCCTCTTTTAATCCTGCGATATTAATTTATGTAACTTTTGGCATGTTCGACTACTTTCTTTAGCTTAAGCAGTATACATCTACCAGTGGACTGTGGTCTTGGTCTGACGCGATATCGGCTCCTGGGTAAGTTTTCATAGATTTAACGCTATTATGCTTTATTTGTATTATTTTCATTAAATAAAATAGCGGTTATTCAATTTTCCTCTCAGGGCTGTAGCTTCATTTACGACATTTTCGGACTCATGTTTATATGAAACATTTTGCTTATTTTCGGATGCTGTACCAGTTCGCGAATTTTTGGATAGCTTTTGTATATTAACCCTTAGCTGCACACAGGTTTCTTGTGAAAGAGCAGTAAATACATTAAAATAATCAAATCATACACATCTAAGTGCAGGGTAGCTTTGTGTCACGATACTTGTTAGAAGCCTTTATGGTTATAGTATTGAGAATGATATCCTCGATTCTCGATTCTATCGATTTTTAATACATTTCTGAAACTATGTACTGCCTTTCAATTTATATGACAAATACATGTTTGATGCTATTGTTTTTTGGTACCTACCAGCTTTGCAATGCGAATAGATCTAATTTATATAAAAATTTCAGTAATTTTTAGTTTTCTTTCTTTGGCACATCAGCACCCAAGCAATTGCATACCTTTCTTTCGTCAAAGCCTTAGTTGAAATTGAAAACTTTTTCAATTTCTGTATCGATGTGGGTGCTGCCTAGGGTTGCCAGACGTCCCGTATTTCCGGGACGTCCCGTATTTTTAGCTAATAAATAATTGTCCCGCCGGGACACCCGCTGTCCCGTATTTTAACACTAAGTGATCAAAAATCAAAATTACGAAGCACTTTTCCCTATTCTTATTTCATTACACAACACCAAGCCGCCTGCTCGCCGCCGCTGGCTATTCTTTCCAGTGAAATGCCCAATGACGACAATCAACTATTTCTCTTCTTTGTTTTGCATGTGCAGTTATCCATTAACATGTTTCGTTTCGCTTACGCCGGACCGCATAATGCTAATTATATTGCAATATTACTGATACTGCTGTTAAAACGTATTTAGTATTTAGTTTGAGTTAGTTTGTATCGTATAGTACGAAGTACATGCCCAGAGAAAGGGCATTTTCGCAAATGGTACTAAAATGGACGGATGTTAAGAATAAATGCACACCAGATCTAATTAAAGCCGAGCTACTAATAAGGTTTCATTACGATTTTAATTGTATAGAGTTTTATAAATATGTTGAAAGCAAAAAAGATATCATAAAACTTTCGCAATCTGCGACAAAATATTCAAAATAATTTGTAGTTTTGAGTTATAATAAAACTTTGGTACAATATTTGTTTTGTTTAATTTGTCCCGGGCAAAAATACAAAATCCCGGTGTTTTCTACTATTTTGTTCATTTGTCCCTTAATTTTAAAAAAAAATCTGGCAACCCTAGTGCTGCCATTGCTACTTTTACTTTGTAATAATTCATTAAAATTGCGGAACTTAATGATGCTCTAATGCAACATAACCGCCTGACAAGTTGACTATAAATAACGTTTTACATATTTTGTAGTGAAATTGGTAGCGCAGAAAATATATAATACTCCTTGTTTAGCGCTAACAACAAATGTTGAAAATGTAAAGCCGCAATCGTTCGGGTGTCGTTCCTTTAACCTTTTTCGGAACTGTTATAACGTCGTGATGTGGCACTTGCACCTCGGCGTCGCATATAAATATAAGTATATTGTATTCAACCAAATACGACTTTTTTCACCGATTATAATCGCTATTGTTACTTTTTATTCATTTGAACTGGCAGGTTCGCGCGGTAGTATACGACAATTGTGTTTATTATCGGGTAATTCCCCGGACGAGGCTGTTACTGAAAATAACGCTGACGACGAGGCTGCATTTACGTTTATCAGTTGCCGTGTGGCTGCAGCAGTGTTGCCGATTGTCACATAATTATCAGATTCTAACATAATGTTTTCGGCATTCTGGTAAAAATTTATAAAGTAACATAATTATCAATTTTAACATAATTTTATTGTCATGGATGATTTATTCTCTATTATCGTATCGTCGGCTTTCTGCAATTTCTAATATTTAAATGCGCCTTCTCGTATCGTCATTGTCAAATTTTGTGTGCATATTTTGAAACCTATTTAGCACCTTTGGTTGCTTCACAGTAGAGGGCCCGGGCAGCGGCGACCTCCTAGAGATCCTGTATATAGTTTACTAACCTATATACAGGGACTCTACGACCTCCTAGAGTACCTGTATATAAGATTATACGAGTATACGGTCACTAGATTAATACACTAAAGTGTAAGGTACCGCCATTCAATTCCTCATGTGAGAATGTGAGAAAATTCTGAGATAAAGATAACAAATACACATTTCCCAAGTGCAATAAGGAAGACACTAGTTTTTGGGGATTTTCTTTTTGGTGTAATGGCACTGCTGTAAAGTCAGATTTTTGTTAGATTGTGTTTTTATCCCCAGTTGGAGAAAATTGTGCGACAAGGATAGATATAAAAAAAATCACTAATGGCGGTACCTTACACTTTAGTGTGTTGATCTAGTTTGCCGACATCTATTACCATACAAGCACAATTTATGTTTAATTTCGGGACGTTAATTTCAGTTAAATGGCGGATGAGCCGGAAAAACTGCTTGCGTTACCATCTATAGGTGTTAACATAATTTAGAGCAAAATCTGATAATTTTGTCTCGGCGATCCCATAATTTTAAATTGTACAAACGGCAACACTGTGCTGCAGTAGGTGGTAGTGATTGCTTATAGTGCAAGCTACAGCTGCAGTAAGTGGTAGTGATTGCTGATAGTGCAAGCTACAGCTGCAGCTTAAATCGTGATAGAAATCTCAATTTTGAATGCTCTCATAACTGTAATCGACCATGAGTGATAATAATAGTTCGCCAGAAGATACCGAAAAGCAAGATGAAGGTGAGAGCAGTGGCGGCGCAACAGGTGGTTTTAGGGGAGGTTTTCCCAACGGACAAAGCGGACGAAATTTGGAAAGTGGTAAGTGTAAATTCGAATAAATTCCTTTAGAATGACGTACTAGGTAAATCGCTAAACTGCGCAGTTGTGAATTCATAGCTCTGCATGACGTAGTCATGTAAATATTTTGCAGAAGCTAAAAAGGGGCAAATTTAGAGGATCAGTTTTGCACTTGGAACTGCCAAATTTCAAATTGTAGACAAAGTTTAAGTGTGTGTTAGACAGCTGCGAATAAATTTCGTTTGCAAAGTGTAATTAATAATGGAACACAAATGTAAGAAATTAAACTCGGTTTACCGAACGGTTAAGGCCCGGTATTACAATGCACAGTAAAACTGAAGGTAAAGTTAAACTTTACTGGAAGTTTAAACTGTAGGTTATTTCGTTAGCGTATTACAATCTGTTTCCGGCTGCTGGTTAAGTTTACCGTGAAATCGTTTGCGTTGGTAGCGCTGTCGACAAAACGCCTAACTTCCAATCTATTTATTTTCTGTCAAACGACGTTCAATTGGCGGTTGGATGTATTAGCGGATGTGTTATATTTGTGGTTGTTTGAAATCAGAGCACATTCCTCTTATATTGTTAATATTTATTAACCATGTTTCTCCAGTAACCATAACTAAATTTACAAAGGAAGTAAATAAAAGAAGGGGAATGTGCCCCAGATTTTGTACTTTAGCCTTATTATAAAATAACCAAGATACCTATCAGTGGGAAATGCTATAAGATGTTCTATATCATTTAATACTTGTTGGACACTGTTTTTGGATATTCGAAATCTATTAATAAATTCCATATCATTCCACAATTCAAAATGATTTAACCTCTCTCTAAATATTTTTGGTTGACGTGGCATTTCCACTACATTAATTACATCTTCGTCATCGGATAATAAATCTTCAAATATCTCGAATACGTCTTCCATTCTTTCGCGTTTTGTCAACAATACCCGATTTGTCAGGTTAGAATATGCCAGGTTGATGTAAACTGCGGTTTAAACTGTACCGATCGGACGTTTAAGTTTACTGGAAGTTTAAGCGTCGCTGTCTGAAAACTGAAGATTGTAATACGCAGTATTCACGAAATCTGCAGTTTAACTGTCAATCTCCAGTTTAAGCTGATATTGTAATACCGGGCCTAAGTGATAGTAATTTTTTGCATAGTGATGGTGAAAGTCGTCTTTTTTAACGAAAAATCGTATTGAAAGTTCTACTTTTTTTACGCGGAAATCGTGAAAAAAGTACTCTTTTTTTAAACTATTTTATTGAAATGTCAATTTGACAGTTGTCCGAAGTCCTTTTCGACTAAATTTGGACTACAAGATCACTATGTAAAAAAACTACGTGTACAACACGTTTTGAAAGTCATTTTTTCATTCATTTGTTGATTAACTCGGGCTTCGCCCTCGTTATCAAACTGCAAATTAATTTAAAAAAGTATGACTTTTAAAACTAGTTGTACAAATTACTATTGTATCTTTCAGACGAGGGAAGTAAAAATTAAAAAGTAAAGTATGTACCTATTTCCTGAAAATACGCCTTTATAGGTCTACAGGTTCCAAAAACATTGATCATAAAAAATTATCTCTGTATGTTAGGGATCAACATCAGCTACAGACTACAGTCCATCTAGCGGAGCAACTGATTTTTGCTGAAATTTCATATTTTGAGGTTTTCCAATTATGCCAGTTATTAGATAAAGTTATTCACCAGGGTGCAGGAGTGTTTTAGGAGGAAAAGGCACTTTACCGATCTTATCCCTTTAAAACAAATGTGCCATGCAAAATGTAGACCAGTGATTCCCAAAGTGGTCTCTCAGGGGTCGATATCGATCTCTCAGGGGTCGATAAATTGGGTGCATAAAAATGGGGGTCGAAGGCATTTGAAAATCGACCCCCAAACAGGCCCTTGTTTAAATCTTTCAATATCAACTTATCGTATGTTAACTTAATAGTAAAGTATATAAGTATTAATTAACACTTCACAAAATTAACTTTAAGTAGATTAAATTGTGACTAGCTAGGTTCGTCTCAACACACTGCTGCTAACACGAGTTTGGACATGTACAGGACGAATGCATGTTGAAACAACTTTTTTGCACGCCCGAACTTGCTTTGTTCAATGCGATTGCAAAAGTGTCATTTAATTTACCCTCGTTTACAAATAGCATCGACTCCAAAAAATCAGATCTTATCAAATTATGGAAAACCATATTGTCAAAGGTGCTATAAGCAAGTAAAAGAACGAGTTACAGTGGGGGGTCTATGGTATCAACTATTTTTGGGAAAGCGGTCTTTGGCCCAAAAAAGTTTGGGAACCACTGATGTAGACTGTTGGCATTTTATATTTTTTGTTTTTCTATTGAGAAATGGTTGTAGTAATTTTTAGCTGCCGCATAATGGGCCTTGAGTAGGGTGACCACCTCTCAGGGTTTCACCCGGAGTCTCGGGGTTTCTACACCTCGTGTCCGGGCTCCGGGTTTTGTAATAATTTCTCCGGGTTGCACTAATTTTGTAATAATGTCTAAAACTAACTTGACTCTTACTACTTAACTTTTTCTTAAATAATAATAGGATTTTATTTCGAATGCAACCCTTTAATAGTTAAAAGCAAAACTGTTATTTAGATTCTTTCTAGGTTCAATCGTATTCAGCAACAATGAGAAATATTTGGTAATTTCGTATAATTAGGTATAGAATTTTTGAGTATTCGTTTTGTTTTTAATCTAATTTTATTTGATACTGGAGGTAATTTACTTTTGTATTTCTCTTTCTTTTGTGATTCTTATATCTTGAGTGAATAATGGTTAAATCTTTCTTTTCAAACCTCGTTGTTTTTTGTGTTCGGAGTATTCAAGTGTTTAAATTGCCATTTTAAAGGTGTTTATTTATTATTCTTTTAAAAAAGCAACCTCAGAGAGGCTAAAATTGTTTTTTATGTTTTAACTCGCATATAATAAACTAAACTGTAGAATTGAGCAATATAAAAAATCAGAAGAAATCTCATTAGAAGGGGTTTTAAAAATACAGAGGTAAAATCCGAAATTATTAAATTTAAATATTTTGAGTGCTCTACGTAGCATTAACGATCAAAAGCACTGTTTCTATGTTTCTAACTCGTAAAGTAATTCACAAAAAACATCATTTTTAGATAACGTTGCTTCTTTTTTGAATAAAATCGTTATTAATATCTCCAAACCCGTTAACTTTAACAGCGGTTCTCAACTCTTTTTCTTGACGCATTCCATAGAATGTTAGCTGTTTTTCAAGTACCCCTATTTTATGCATAACTAGCTGACCCGGCAAACGTTGTTTTGGATTATGACATGATGAGGAAAACCCTTCAAACCATTAAGCACAGAATCATAAAAGTATGACTGCAAATATAAAGTCGTACAGTGTATAGAAAAACACACTTTCGATATTTTCCAATTTTCCGGCTTTCCCTTTAAATTTTTCCGAATTTTCTTTTTTGCTAAACCACCTCGGGAGTAAAACAAACAAAAAAAATCATCCAAATCGGTCAAGTCGTTCTCGAGTTTTTACGTTACTAACACACGGCGATTGATTTTTATATACGTATATAGATACTACCGTAAGCTTTATTATTATAAAATAAAAAAAATCATTAATGATTGAGGGAGTATTTTACTAAAATAAAAAAAAAAATACAAAGAATGCCTATACAATTTAAATCACAAAAATAGTAACAATACTCGTATTTAAACAAATAAAAAACACAATAGAAAAATATTCATAAAATAGATAAATCTGTAAGTACCTCAAACATAACAATTTAGGAAATTAATAGCATGTACATATTTTTTTGGTAAATCAAATTAGAAAATATATGGATCATATTTCTAAATTTAATGAGACACTTGTCAAGTTATCAGCAATTTTTTCAAACTATGATTCTCACGAAGTAAACTAGCACTTAATAACCACTGAAGTGTCAAGGATTACGGTTTATGTACACTCGCATAAATCCCTACTTAATTAGATATGACAAAAGCCTTCTCACTGCTTTATCGGCTATATTTGGAAAGGTTCCAGTTTTTCTTTGTACGTCATATCACCACAATGAATATCGATCAGTTCCATTTCTTCTTTTGTGGATAAGACAAAATTGCTTCGTATTGCAGAAAAAGGGTTCTATAATATAACTAATATATTTTTTTAAAACAAAACAAATGAAGTCCACGATTTTGTATAAACAACCAGGTGTACCCCTTGGAACCATCCTTGTATACCCTTAGACGTACCCCTACCCCTGGTTGAGAATGCCCATACAACTTTTTATTATACTTAAATATTCTATTTAAAAAAAGAGTAGGTTTGGTTCGCTACACTTTTGTGAGCAAACCTGTACAATGAAGACATTTCATTACTGTGCACCATTTTAGTACCTACAACTTGTATCCAAACAAATGTAACTCTCATACTTTTAGAAATATCTCCCTCCCCGCATCATTTCGGGACCCTGTATTCATATAGCTTGGCATTATTTTAAGGGCGGATTTTAAGTCACAAATTGACAAAAGAAGTTCATTTAAACATAGGTTCAATTTTTAACCTTTAGGGAGATATTAGGGGGGGGGGGGGTGAAATAAGATTGTTGTCATTTTACTGAAAATTGGAAAAGATATTGCAATTATTATTATTATTATTAATGGCCTTATCAACTTTTTTCAACTACAAATAACGTTATTGATATTTGTGCAGTATTAGTGACAAAAAAATCATTAATAGAAGTGAAAATTGAATAATATTCAAAAATAAAAAAAAACAACATAAAATACCAGTTCTTACAACAGTTAAGTAAAAAAAAGGAAAAGGAAATGGCTCTAGTAACTGCACATATGACATTATGCATTCAGACAGGAACATACTTTCTACCCACAGAAGACTTACCTTACGTAAGATTTTTTAAAAACTGTATATGGCTTTAATGTGTTGAAATTCGAACCCATAATGTATTGGTTTTGTGAAAAACTATTAGTTTTAAGAAAAAACTAAAACGTTTTCAAGTAAAAAAGGTTTTCAAGTAAAAAAGGTTTTCAAAAGGTGTTAACCAAATTTTTGTCCGTTAAGAATTTTTAATAAAAACATTTGTACGAGTTGCTAATTTTAATCTTTTAAAGCCGTACGGAAAAATTAAAAACCATTTCATAAATAAGCCTTCTACTGGTAGAAAATATTTGCCAATTTTCATATGAATATCCTTTCCCAATTTATAGTAAAATTACATAAACCTCATTTTAGGTTGAGAATTGAAACTATGCCGATATGAACTTTCTTGGCCAATTTGTGAAGTACAATATCGGCAAGTATTTGAGTTACACCCTGTATTATATTTTCTAACCATTAATAGTAAGTAATAAAAAAATTGTTTTTGTCTGCTTGCTTTTTGTTTTCTCATTGAATAAAACCTTTTTTTTTTACTCACGAAGGATCTCAGGGTTTGTATAAATTGAAAGGTGGTCACCCTAGCCTTGAGCTTGAGCCTTGAGCTTGAGCCTTGAGCCTGAACTCAACATTTAAGTTTTGTGATTATTTGAAAAGTTGCAATATTAGGCTGTATTTGTAAAATTTTGGTGTGACGTGACGGTCGTATAAAAAACTTGTTAATAACTGGTTAGCGTATTTTCAATTATATATGTTAAACTTCAATTGAACTTGGTAAAATTAGTTTTATAGGAATTTTAGAGTTGGAAGTTTTTAAATTTGCTGTTTTTATTTTGTAAAATAAACTAAGCCACCAGTTGCTTTCCTATTTGGTAGATTTATAAAGCTGCGGTAGTTTATTTAGTATAAATTTTTTACAAAAAACAAGAGATAGTTACTGGTGGAAAGATGAATTACAAAAAATAATAGTAGAAAAGAAACAGCTCTATACAAAATGGCTATCAACGAAGGACGAAGAAGACAAAAAAGCATATCAACGAAGCAATAGAGAAGTCAAGCAAACAAACGCTCATCAAAACGTTGGCGCTTATGACATATTATTCATTAGTAAACAAATTTTTATGCGCTTTTGTTTATTTTAACAGCGAATTAAAGTTAACGTCAGATTAGTGGCCTTCATAAGATCGGCCGTTAGTGTGTGAAAGTTGAAACAGTTAACGTTGGCAATTCTATCCGCGAACGGCAAAGAAAGGGGAGCACAAAGGTGCCCCGCGTAAAATCAAATCAGCGAACCGCAAAGCCGCGAACGGCAAGGTCTGACTATAATAAAACAATTTGGGCCCTTTAAGATGCTTTATTTCAGGTAATTACGCTATTAAAATAACAATTTAAACACGTAAGCTTTCCAAACAAAACAGAACTAGATTTAGAATATAAAAATCCTGTCTCTGTCGCTAAAGAAATAATGAAATAATAAACACACACAAAATTAGGAATAAATTAATTCCAGTTCAAACGAAACCAGATCTTTAAAAAACAAAAGCTTTTATACCAAAATCTTTACGTAATTACGTTAAGTGTATAAGTATTTTGACATGTATATACTTTTTTTACGTACTGGTGAACTGGCAACGGATATCGGTGGTAGTGAAGTTATATATAATATAAAATAATAGTATCTGGCTACATAAATCGTAAAAAACAGCAAAATAATAAGAACTAGAGATTCATTTTATTTCAGTAAAACTCGCACTGAATCGCCGATTGTTCACAGCAGCATAATAAATAATAATTATGTATAATCCATTCACTCCTCTTTTTGTATGGTTTGCTTTTGATTTTTGTTAAGTTGCATATGAACAACCGTAACTTTTATTTTGTTGTATAACCTGTATAGCCTCCAACAAATTTACTGCATTTGACAGAACAGAATATTGTTACCAGATGGTACATGTGGAGAAATATTTATATACTTTCAGTTTTGTAAGACCTGTACTTGTATTAATCTAAAACTGCTGAAACTAGATACATAAATAACAAAGACTTGAAAGTTACATTTTCTCTTTTGCTTAAATATGGCAACATTGCATTTGACGGTGTTTTGTCACGTTTTCTAACCTAAAAGCATTTCGAAACCATAACCAACAAATGTCAACCTTGTTCAAACAACAAAGTAATTTTACAGAGTTAAATTGGGGAAACTTCCACAGCTAACGTTCATGCAAAAAAGATGTGAACAGAGTATAGATAAATAATTCGCCAAACAAGTGCTGGGGTCTGGACAGAGCTAGTATATATAGCAGAGTACCGCCATTCTTTTATCCGTGAAAATGCCACCAGCGCCGCCATATTTATTACCATATTACAGGGTGGTCAGCAATAACCGATTGATTTATGTCTAAAATGTTACTTGAAATTGGCAAGACTGTAAGTCTATGTGAAATTCGAGGTTAGCAGGTTATGTTTTGCGTCAGTTTGTGTCAAATAACAACAAAACCTAACCTGCTAACATCGAATTTGACATAGACTTCAGTGTTGCCAATTTTAAGTAAATTTTCGGATTGCCAAAAAAATGCCACGTTGCCGGAATGTCAGAGGAATAAACATGGCGGACGTGGCGGTGTGGCGGTACTCTCCTATATTATCCTTTCACAGAACTCATGAAATGTCAATGTCAAATTTTTTAAATATTTGCTGAGTGTACCGGGATATTACAGTTTTTTTGGGAATGTACTTCGGATCTAGTGATTTCTAGTAATATTTAAAGTTAAGGTTATGTTACATGTGTCAACAGTCACAACTATTTTCTTCTAGTTTTTCCTTGTAATAATCAACTATAGCCTTTTTTTTCCCTTTCGAATAATAAAACCCTCTTTCGTTTCTATTCCATTGCAATTGAAGTGTATACACAAAAATTAAAGAATTTGGGATGTTATTTTTTTTACAAGAAAGTGTAACATAAGTCAAGTTTTTAAATTTCAAGCATTTCAGTGCTGCCAAAATCAGCAAGCAGAAGTTCCAAAACAGAATTTAAACAAGGTACCAACTGCGTTTTGACAGTACCTACACGAGTTTTATGGATGGATAGTATACAGTGGCTCTGGGTCTGGAAAACTGGAAATAGCACAGCGCCACAGCTGTGATGGAATTTGCTGGGTATAATATTGTATTGTAAGCTACAGATTGTTTAGACGGCAGCCCACAGCCTTATTAAGCAGCCTTAAATCTCACACAATTGTTTGCAAAACAATATAGCACGTTTTATTTTGGAGATTGAATTTCGAGCAAAAGCAAATGTGTTTCAAGCTAACGATCGCTTCCAAGTAGTGGAATTTTTATATTTACAATTGCAAATCAGCATAAAGACATGAGTTAAAGGTATTCATTATAATGTAGCACGGTATTGATGCTTTTTAAGTAAATAATATCTACAAAGGAGTATGGTTATTTTTTAGATGGTCTCCGTACAATAAAAAAGAAATGTTTGCACCTAGTTGTCAGCGATTGTAAAATAAATATGTATTACCAAAAATATGGTATACAAGCGATAAAAAATAAAATCGATCGCGGTAACCCATGAAAAATACCGTCTATACTGCGCTTTATAGAACTAAGAACATTTTAATTACAATTAACTGAATTATTAGTTCATGTGACTTTAACGCAGTCTAATAAGCTACAAACATATGTTATTTAAATCAATTGTATACATTAAATTTATAGGTAACATCATGGTGCATAGAATACAAGGTGTAACGTTCCGCAGAATGGATGCATTGTGGGCGGACCTCAAATTCAACCAATAAGAAATGGGCCCACAAAGGGCACGATTGGTAGTACTGAAGTGTATTGTTGAAGACGCTGTCGATGTCAAATTCGAGGTTAGGTTTTGCGTCAGTTGGTGTCAGACTGACGAAAAACCTACGTTGCTAACCTTGAATTTGACATCGACTGCCAGTGCCAGTAACAATATACAATTGCGGCCATGGTTACATCATGATCGCGCCATGATCGAATTCCTGACTAGGCGCATTGGGGATTGGTTGACATCTCCCTTCGACTTTATGACCGACTGCGCATCTCCGGGAACGTTTCACCTTGTATTCTTTACCCCATGGGTAACATTATATAAAACGACTTGCGGGTAAGTTAAACAAGATGATGATTAAACTTCAGAAAACTTTGACAGTTCTTCATAAACAAAAAGCATGCTACAGATTAGGCAAGTTTCATTGTTTTCAATGGTTCCCGCATTCAAGTTTATTTTTGATCTCCGTATCCATCAACTCTGAACTCTGATTTTTGGAAAGTTTTTAATTAACTCTTCTGATATTTGATTTCCTACCCCTAAATACAATCGTTGATCAAATTTCATTTTCTTCTGATTTTCTCGCTTTTTCGTGTTTGTGATTTCTTGCTTCAGCAGTGGCCGGTTTTTTATTTTCTAAACTAGTGATCGGCCGATACGGATTTTTTTTGCCGATACCGATAATCGGCCGATACCGATATTTTAGTTGCCGATACCGATATAATATCGGTATCGGCACTGCATTTTTAAAAGGTCTGTAATTATTTAATATACGTTGATATAAGTAAAAATTGTCAACTCCGCATCGATGCGGACGTGACATGAACCAATTTCGGTAATTCCCCGACAGTGTCGTGGTGATTACCCGTTTTACAGAAAGTGTATTGTTTCATTGTTTGCGCCAGTGCACAGTGCTGCTGCAGTTGCTGCTCAGATAACGATTGTGTCGTGCGGTATTATAATCTTTTGGGATTCAAATAAAAATACGATGGGAGAAAATAACGTGTTACAATAATCTCACTTCAGATTACTGTCGTCAGGAATAAAACACAACTTGCTAATAAAATATATATAATTTAAAATAGTCACGTCTGTACAGGTTGAAATGTTGCTTAAGACTAACTCATATTTTCAAACATTCACATAGCTAAAACTGTCCATTTCCTCTCTCACATTCAAAACTACCAATCGCATACCCTAATTTTTGAATATCCAACCAATCATGCCATTTGGATATTTCTGTATTTCCAACGGCTATTCCCAGGCGTTGTCAGTTCGAAACTAATTAGTACTCCGCCCCCCGATAAATTTTGCTGTTTGCCGAAATTCTAACTTTCTAAGACTCATTAGCGAGGACCGGATGTGGGAGTGGAAGTACACACGTTAAATATCCCAAGCCTGCAAAATTTGAAATTTCGGCCGGTGGATCTAAAAATGTCTAACAGCTCGGCCTTTCCTGACGTATTTTCGTCCCCGAAATACCTATTTCCACATTCAACCCACTAGCAAATGCACACCATGTAAAAACAACAACTTAAAACGCTAAGTCACATGCCATTAACCTACAAATACTAAATACAAACAAATTATCATCAAATTAGCACAAACAATATTATGAAAAACAAAACATTTACAAAAGGTACAAAAATCAAACACAAAATAATGCATCGCTATGGGATGCATGTTCGAATAAGTTCCTCAGAACATCTACCCCCTTCACTTTCACTTCACTTCACTTTCCTTCTTTGGAGCGAAAAACATAAATATATACAATATTTCTTAAAATCTACCTACTTCTAGCAAAATACAGACTAATCTAAAATAGACTGCTGCTAAATCCATCCCTCTGAGTAGAATAAACAATACTGAACGGAGTTCTTTTGGTAACACTGTGGACCGAATTATTAAGTGCCCACTGTATCTCAAAAATTTTGCTATCCCAATCCGAACCCTCTATGCTTTCAGTACTCATCCCGATGCATGTTGTTAACATATCGTTAACCCGTTCTATCTGTCCATTAGCCCTTGGACTGGCCGTTGATATTCGCGTATGGTGTATGTTATAATTTGCGCAAAAGTCCTCAACTATTTCGGCCACTAGTCCCGTTCCCCTGTCCGTAATTAGTTTATCCATTTTACCGTAATGCATTATAAACTCTTTTAAAACATCTATTGTAGATTCAGCACCTACATCTGGCACCGCTTTTAATACTACATACTTGCTGTACCCATCAATTAAAGCAGCCAAATGTTTATTACCTCTAAGTGACGTTGGAAAAGGACCGAGATAATCCAAGTGAACGACCTGGAAGGCACACTTTCCCTTTTCGAGAGGGTGCAATAATCCCAATTGCTTGCCCCGCGGCGTTTTAAAGAATAAACAGTTAATACACCTATTTACATATTTGGTGACAAACTCTCTCATTTTAGGAAAATAATAACATTCCTTAACACGGGCTAGTGTTTTATCAATCCCTAAATGCATTAATTCCCTATGCGCTTCGCTTACGATTTCGTATCTCAGCTCTATTGGTACATATAAACGCCAGATACCCCCTTTCGTTTTATAAACTCTCCCATGGCAAAGTACAAATTTTTCATGGGTAGTCTTATCACCCTGCTCCAACTTGCTACATACGGCTTTAACTTGGGAACACGTTCGTTGCAAGGCGGCCACCCAATCAGTGGTTATTTTAATCCCCAATACAGGTAACCCCGTTATAATAGGTTCATCCCTCGCTTCTTCAACTGGATTCCTACTTAACGCATCCGCGACCCGATTTTGTTGCCCTGTATGGTACTCTATCGTATAATCAAATTCTAATAATTTGAGAAACCATCTTCCAATACGCGGATTAATGTCGCGCTTGTTGGCTAGCAATTTTAAACTGTTGCAATCCGTCTTAATTACGAATGGAATACCTAGAAGGTAAACGCGGTATTTCTCAAGTGCCGCAACTATGGCTAAACATTCCAATTCGTAACTACTGTAGATGGATTCCTCCGCTGTAGTTTTACGACTATAAAATGAAATCGGTTTCATTGTCCCGTCCGTTTGTTTTTGTAAAATCACGGCCCCCAACCCCATACTAGAAGCATCTGTGTGAACTTCTGTATAAGCCTCCGGATCATAAATACAAAGCACCGGTTTGCTTAGCAGTAAAACCTTAATTTCGTCAAAAGCCCCCTGTTGCGCTTCTCCCCAAACAAAAACAGCACCTTTTCTTAAAAGGTCGCTAAGTGGCCTGGCAATTGTGGCAAACCCATTAATAAATCGCCTGAAGAAACTGGCCAATCCCAAAAACGAACGAATGCCATGTACATTAGACGGTGCCGGAAAATTTGCGACCGCCCTTAGCTTTACAGTTCCGGGTTCAATGCCCGCACTCGAAATAGTAAAACCTAAATATTCAATTTTGTACATAAAGAAACTACATTTTCCTAAATTTAATGTCAAGTTCGCGTCCCTAAACCTATCAAACACATCGCGTAACTTAACCAACCCCTCATCGACAGTTTTTGATGGAATAATTATATCATCCAAATACGCTAATGCAGTATCATACCTTAAATTACCTAATACTATATTAATTAAACGTTGGAATACTGCAGGCGCATTGACAAGCCCAAAACAAACTCGTTTAAAGGAGTACGCTCCATCGGGTGTGATGAAAGCAGTCTTACCACGCGAATCCTCTGCCACTGGAATTTGATAGTACCCACACTTCAAATCCAGGGAAGTGTAGTACTGCTGGCCTCCTAATCGATCAAGTTGATCGTCAATCCTCGGCAAGGGCCAATGTTGTTTGACCGTCCTCTTGTTGAGCCCTCGATAATCAACGCACATTCGAACAGATCCGCATTTCTTCCGAACTAGCACAATTGGACTGGCAAATGGTGACGTTGATTCCTCCACGATGTCGGCCTCCTGCAGCTCGGCGATGATGTCCCGTACCTGCTGTCTCTCCTCATGTGATAGTCGATATGGTCGATAAACTACGGGCTTTTCGTCTGTGAGATCTATGTCCATTTGCGCCAGATTAGTACAGCCAATTTGTTTCATGTTTCTGGCCACCAAATCTCGATACTCGTCCACGAGGTGTAGCACCTTCTTTCTCAGCGTCTGCTCCCATCAGATCCGTCTTCACTTCCTCCATAGCCACAGGGATTTCGTTGACTTCGCGTCTACGAGTGCCCTCAACACAACGTTCCCCCCGGGCTATCTTGTGGCCCCCGTCGATGATGACGTCGCCGCCGCTGATGTTTAGTACAGGCAGCACAGCTTCTCCCGCACTATTAGTGGTGACAACACATCGTGGCACAAGACCTCCGATCTCACGCATGCCACCCTCAACACATAAATCGGTCACTGGAGCATCCGACCGTATTACAACATGCCCTAAAAAATTGTCTGGTATCACACAAGCGTCCTTCGCCCACAGAGCCACCTTCAGCGGTTGTCTTTCTCGTGAGTTGCATTCGGTTATAATCAACTCGTTCGCCGTTTTCACAATTTGGATATGTTCTTGCTCAGTAAATGGATGTCCTATAAGCAGCGGAATTTTCTGCACTTCCCGTGGCACGATTTGCACTTTTACGTCAGCGCTCACTCCATCCACCTCAATTGTCACTTCCGCTGACCCCAAAGTCTGCGTCGTGGCGCCTCCATAACCTGTAATTTACTTACAGTCCTCCCAGTTACAGATCAGTTTTAATTTCGGCACAAGATCGTCCCGAATCGCGCACACCTGAGAGCCAAGATCGACATAACTCTGAATTTTGGTTCCATTAACCTTTGCGTCCTTATAATATTTAAGATTAGGCAATTGTGCCTCGACGTGCTGCACATCCCGCTGCGTTTCAGCATCCGTCGCCCGAACTTTTGATTTTGAACAAAAACGCGAGATGTGTCCGTCTTCTCCGCACGCAAAACATTTCACTTTGTCTGTAAATGTAAACCGTTTTTTTGCACAATCCTTCGCGTAATGTCCTTTAGCATTGCAGCGGTAACACGTCACCTCGTCCTTAGCACTCCTTGTCTTTACAGAAGAATTATTAACAAAACAATTCTTCGCTATATGCCCATTTTGTTGACACCGATTGCATTTGATTATTTGCCTCGCATTTTGATTTGCAATGCCCGTTGGCGTCGACCGTTCTTGCCTTCGCGACAACTCGTCCACACGAATATCATTTAACAGAGCCTCTTCACTATCATGCCGGATAGGTCGAAGTATTCGTGCCGTTTCCCTGCATTTTAATCCATCCAGAATCAATGGCTTGATGTCCGAAAAATTCAGACCCAGGCCGCGGCATAATCGTACTTTTATATAAAAATAATCGACGGCGCTCTCGTCCTTTTCTTGCATCCTCGCCGACATTTCTTTAAATTTCTCGGCTAGACTCCGTCTATCCTCGTAGTTCTCCCGGAATTTCCTCTCAAAATCTCCCCAGTTTTGGATTTTCTCCTGCTCGTAGCGGTACCATAAAAGAGCGCTGCCAGATAAATGCTGGCGAGCCATTTCCAATAAAATGCTGTCGCCCCAAAATTGTCGACCTGCCATCGACTTGACGTCGTCGATCCAGTTCACGGCTTCCGTGGCACCACCTTGCCCATCAAACATTCTTATACTCTTGCTTAGATCAGGCATCACGCAAAAACCTCCATCTGCTGGCGTCGTCCTTCCTCCAGAGGACCCAGTAGACGGTGCTTGCCTACCTTGCGGATTCAGCTGCTTCAAAATTTCGGACAGCGTCTCCAGCGTAACCACCTGTTGTTGCGGTGTAACGCTCGCACCCGCGCCGCTTGATTCTGCGTCGCCTGTAATTGTAGCTCTTCCCGATCTCAATTGCATACAGCAGCTCACTGCCAATCTCGCGAATCACTCGCCACGTACTCTTGCGAATCACTCGCCACGTTCTCTTGCGAATCACTCGCCACGTACTCTCGCGAATCACTCGCAACCCGCTCTCGCGATTCACTCGCAATCGATACTCGCGTGAATCCACACGCCCGAGTCTTAACGCAGTCACTTCAAACCGTTGTAAGTCCTTACATCGGATAATTACTACCGTGAATTATCCGCGATCCCGCTTCTGAAAATTGTTACAATAATCTCACTTCAGATTACTGTCGTCAGGAATAAAACACAACTTGCTAATAAAATATATATAATTTAAAATAGTAACGTCTGTACAGGTTGAAATATTGCTTAAGACTAACTCATATTTTCAAACATTCACATAGCTAAAACTGTCCATTTCCTCTCTCACATTCAAAACTACCAATCGCATACCCTAATTTTTGAATATCCAACCAATCATGCCATTTGGATATTTCTGTATTTCCAACGGCTATTCCCAGGCGTTGTCAGTTCGAAACTAATTAGTACTCCGCCCCCCGATAAATTTTGCTGTTTGCCGAAATTCTAACTTTCTAAGACTCAATAGCGAGGACCGGATGTGGGAGTGGAAGTACACACGTTAAATATCCCAAGCCTGCAAAATTTGAAATTTCGGCCGGTGGATCTAAAAATGTCTAACAAACGAAAATAAGTTTTTACATACAAATAATTAATAAAATGGTTGATCTGAAATTTGCCGATATATATCGGCACAATTTCGCCGATACCGATTATCGGCAAAATTTTCCGATATTGCCGATACACCGATATTTATATCGGTATCGGCCGATCACTATTCTAAACTGTGTTTTTTGTTGTGCTGAGAATTCAAAGTGTTCACATTTGCATTTTAACTGCATGTGGTTGTTATCTCTTTAAATAAAGCTTGCAAGAAGCTTAATTTTTTTATGTTCAAACTCGCATATCTGGAAAACAGTTGGATTACGGGTATGAAATGCAATACCAAAGTTTGAAAAAATCCGAATTGATTAAATTTGCAAATGTTCAGCACCCTATGTAGCTGTGTAGCATCAATATCCACTCGAGTGGTAATTCATGCAAAACATTATGTTTTTTTAACATTTCCTTCCAGTCAATCGTTTTCTGTTACTTACCGCGGCCGCCTGAATTTCGGCCTTGGTGTGCATAAAATCGTTAATATCCCCAAACAGGTAATGTTAAATCCAGACAACTTCTTATTAAAATGATTAGTATATCATTACAAAACTTTCAAGCTACCTAAATATTGCAATGGTTTAATACTCACAGAAATTCTGGTTGCCTAACCAACACGAAAATGAAAGCATTCAAAATTAGCACAGAATTAATATTTTCTTTATTTCAGGATAAAGTCAGTATTTTACACAAATAAATGCACGTGATATGATTAGCAGTGACTATAATTTAATTGATAAAGGTTAGCATTAGATAAGGCAGAATCAAAAGGGTTACGTTTAACGTTTTATTCATACTTGATGTTGGTAATGGCAAGCGCACCTTAATTTGTGTAGATGGCAAATTTGATTTTGTAACGTCAATACAATAATATGAATTAAAAATGATACAGAGATGGTTTGTGGAGTTACCAAAATTATATGAGCGTAATGGGTAAAAGTTTATGAAGCCAGCAAATGGCAACACAGCTGACGGGTAAAGAAACTGTGCAAAGCAGTACAAGGAAGCAAAGATTGCAAAGAACAATGAAAAGGCGAGCTTCAAAGGATATTACACAATTGTGAAGTGCTAAGGTTAGCATGTGAAACAGTGCGTTTAAAAACCCCCTTTTAGTAGGGCTATCGTTACAATATAAGGAATTGCATTTAACAAAGGCAAGTGTCATTTCTCCACACTTGTAGCCACGCTATCCTGTATAATCAAAAATATTTTTTTAATGTGTACCACCTTCTTACATACAACTTGAATATGACCAAATTTCATGTAACTCTCACATCTTTAGAAATGTCGACAATCTTCGCATCGTTGATTTAATTATCAACACTTAATATGGTGTAATTTGGCCAGGTATTACAAAAAAAAATTGTCAGTCTTCATAATTCAGAATGAAACTCATTTTGTTTCAAAATATTGTATAAATTTGAGGCAGTAAATCAAACTTTTAACCTTTTCGGAAGGCCTACTGCGATTTTTTTTTCTACAAATACCTTTATATTATAAAATTGATCAAAACATCTTGCAATGTACCGAATCAACGAAAGATAACAACATATATACCAAATAGTAGGTTTTTCTACTCCCTGCAAGTGCCATAATGAACTATTTTCTCGTACGAGTACCCATTTCGAGAAAAAATACGGAAAACCGTTAACTGCGCTTTCATTTTCAACTTTCCCGCGGCGCCGGCGGTCGAAAGATATTTTTAACTTTCAATGGGAGCCAAATTAGCTTGGGCACTCGAGCAGTCTGACCGCTACTGATCGCGCGCGGGTCAAGTTACTTGTATCGATGCTGACACATCTTTTAACACGTACGGGGCTGACGAAGAAACGCCTCGCATATGCCTGAATACTTAATGCCCGTGTGCAATTCCGACAGAGGAGACATTGGCATTTCCTCAAAATTACTTAAATAAGTATGATATTTGTGATCTATCTTATTATACTCATCATTTACTGATAAATTGTCGCACAACTTGAATAGTTCGCGTCAATCACGCATGCCTCTATGTATTTCAATAGTGGAGATTCAACTTGTATCGGAAACATATTTTACGTTCGGTGGTTGGCTGTACCACCAAAACTATCCACGATATGCTAATTAATATACCCAACATGGCCAGGTTCGATTTAATTTTACCTTGACTGATTTAAGAAATACAATTTAACAGAAATTACATTTATTTACCTCTATGTACAATTCACGTCTTAGATATAAAACTAAATAAGCATTTAAACCATTTATAATCTTATATACAAATAAAGGTTAATTATATTCCACTTGCGGCTGGGCAACACAAATTGCAGAAGAGTTTCGATTTTCCCCCTTGTTGATGATCACTGGAATGTCCAGGGTAATTGGCTAATGTTGGTAGTACTGCGAATTAATAACCATAGTTAGTTCAACTGTCACAAACATAAGTGCAATGAATACGTGTTCTATTATTTGTTTTAATAATAATAATAATAAATACTTTTTTATTCCCCAAAATAAGTGGTGCCATAATATATTAATTAGTGAAACCAAGTAATTGTTTATAATCAGTACCACCTATGTTACCTTCTTGTGAAAGGAGGTGTTCCCCACGTATCCAGCTGTGGAATTCGGATTACCGATAGCAGCAGGCAGCGAGAGATTATCTTCTTGTGATAACGGGGGAACAGCGCGTGTCGAGGATGAATAATTCTACTTAAGGTACGTTGTTTTAAACGTGGGGGAATCGCCTATTATGCGAACGCGTTTCGGCCAAAATAATTTCGCGTGTCCGGGCTTTTAATTAGCAGCGGTGCCTGCACCTTCGGGAAAATTCTTTACTACTACTGAACGTAGTTGGATTTCGGGGAAGTTTTAACGATATTCACCCACGTCCCCCGATTTCCAGCTACACACTGGTGAGAACCGAGAAATTAACGGGACTTGGGACTTTTAATTTGCCGGGGGTGTAACGGGCCTGAGTTTCAGACACACGTTGATTAACCCTTCAGTACCCGTTTACGGTCTGTGAGACCGAGCAAACACATAATGCAGTATATTACTTAATGTTCTAGCGTTAGTTTACCGCCCATTTCACTACCTTCCTACTTCCTATATATTGCCATTGAAGATCCGTATGCAGTTTTGAGTTCGTGCGTGCAGTGGTTTAAAAGTTATTTATAATTTCGGTTTCAGAGACCGAAACGGGTACCCGAGTTGTTTTTATTTTTACCTTTGATATACGACTAATGTGAGGAGAAGGAAGTATTTTCGGCATTTTTAGTAACACTGTTATACTAAAACATAATTATAGTCATGGCAGATTTTATGAGAAAGAACAGGCGCGACTAGAACAGACGATGCGAGATATAATAGCGGAGGAGGATGTCACAACGCTTTTTATGATGATGTGCGATCGTCTGACGAAGATAATTTATTGGAAACTAGGGAAATGAACAGTGACACTGAACAGGAAATATCTGATTATGAAGACGTTAGTGAACAAGAAACTAATGCCATAAGATATCTTATTATTTTTATGGAGGTGGCAGAGGGTGTCGGACTGCGAGACCGGAGCGGGTACTGATGTCTTACAATTTTGAACGGGTACTGGAGGGTTAAGACTGAGAAATAATTGAGGCTTTGTGGCTATTAATTCGCCGGGACCCAACGCGCCCGAGATCTAGGTATACATTGTTTAAAACTAAGAAATTACTAGAGTTGCGTGACTATTAATTTGCTAAAACACAACGTGCTCGAGTCCCAGGTATGGGTTGGTTAAAACTAAGATATTGTCGGGTATTTTGTAACTATTTACCCAAAGTAAATTATCCACGGATAATTACTTTAGACAATGGAACGAGCTAGTTCATCCTTTTTGTTTCTCAGGAAATTTTGGTCGAGATCTTCTCGAATAATTCTCTCCAGCTAGGCGTGGAGCAGAGCTCCCGCAGCTGAGAGCCGCGGATCGGGTCGGGGAACCGAAGTTCGCTTTCTCGGAATAAAATCTCTTGAGTCCGGCGGAAAATTTGATTTTATATCGAGTTCCCTCTCTGAACAAACTTGAGAGTGGAAATGCGCTTGAACGAGTTGTCGTGTCGCTCGCGCACCGCGGCGAACCTCCGGCCGTGGGCGGTCCGAGGTGCTTGTAAGTGTAATGCAGAAACGCGAAGATTAAACGTTTTTAGTTTCAGATTAAGATTCAATAGCGATTAATTAGCAGCGAAACGTAACACATGTATTAGTTGTTATTTTAATATATACAGGGTTAAGTCAATATTTTGCTTCAACAAATAATTTCGCTTTTAACAGAACGCTTAGACCGAATTGAGTTAATATTTGGTTTGCCACTAGATATGTGTATAAATCATCTTTAGAGATAGTTTCGATTGTTACAGGTAGATCACTAGTAAATCAATCATTGGTGTCTCAATTTAGCTTTGCCAATAACTCTTTTTCAGCTGCGCTACGCTTCTTTAGAAACGGGTGTAATCCAGTTACTTGGAAGATGAGAAACAAATGAAAGGATAATTTGATACGAAGTATTATTTATTAGTGATGAGTAAAGCTGATATTATATGCAAATGTATATTTTGTATAATTGATATGCCGGGGAAACTTTTTGCATATGTATACTAATTATGTGAAAACAAATCGTTTAAGCCAAGTTTCATTTTGCATATTTTGCATATTTATACGATTTTGAGCATACTTTCTGGATTTTTGCATATTTGGTTATATTTAGCAATAATTTGTTATGTATGAACTTTTTGAGTTTTTTTTGTAAAATTTACTATTTCATTAAATTGTTAATAAAATTTTTATGTGCAACTGGGATATATACTTTTACTTCCTGCAGCTGGAATGCAGTGCGCGTATCGAAATAAGCAGAGGAAGGGGGAAGCCTCTGTTAAAATCTTTGACTATATAAACATAGACTGCCAGCAACCCCACTTTCCCTGTAGAAACAATGTATAAGGAATCAACCAACATAGAATCCATTTCACGAGTTTTGGGTGAATAATAGTATGGCGGCGTTAGGGGAAATCTCGTTTTTATGTTGCTAACAACGTAAAGTTGGCGTTGGTAGTCCATGTTTATATAGTCAAACGTTAAAATGAATGACGTCTTTGAATAAAAATTAGAAAAATAAATATTCTTATACAAAATAATTAAAATTTATACACTATATTTAGAAAACTCCTAGTTATTTTCAAAAAAATTAGAGCATATTATGTGCATATACTATAACTTTGGGTGCATATACTCAACAAAATGTATGCATATATATGCGCATATTGTCGGACATTTGAATGCATATAATTATCAGCTTTAGTGATGAGTCGAGAACGGAATATATGCAGCCTATATTACCAAAAGCATATGTATGCACTGTATTTTATAAAAATATGCAAAAAATGCAAAAAAATTTAGAAATATTCATGTGCATGTGCTACTTATTTACTTTGTGCAGAATTTAAGAACGTGTAATTAACGGTACATCTACACCATCAATAACAATGCAATTTAAAAAAGGGAATAAATACGTATTTCATGGTTTGTTTTACTCATTTCAATAATTCTTACAGTGATTTACGTCATAATTAACCAACCATTTTAATTATTAAAAAACGTAATACGGACAAAACACAATACTAAAAACAATTACAAAACTAACTCACTTGCAGTATGTTACACGGTAGTCTGTTGAATATAATTAAGAAATGGTCCTGCAAAACAGAACCACTGACATAGAAAAGATCCCATCCCTTTAACCTTTTAAATATTTAAATAAGTACCTGCTAGTATCCTTATATGCATTACTAGGATGATTATACGTAGACAATAATTTTGTTTTTCAATAAACCCTTATCGAACAAATAACTTATTTTCAAGATTTCTGAGACTTTCACGTCCATTGTCATTAAGTAACAAACGACTTCCGGGATTGGACCGTGTCATGATTGAGATCGAAGAAGTTCTTCGATCTCAATCATGACACGGTCCAATCCCGGAAGTCGTTTGTTATATTATTTTCAAGTTTATGGCTTTGCTTACATTACTAGAAAGGCTTTTAAATGTTTGCGTAATCTGTGTGGAAAGCAAACGCCTGTCATTTGTTGTTATGTTATTCACGTTTTGGTAATCTCTTCTAAAGAAATAATGATTTACTTGTTTTCTTCCAAGATTGTTAGCAAATACTACTTTCATGTTTTTTTGCATTCCGAATATCTGAAAGTCATTCTTTTTGCAAAAGAAAAACGAACGTAAGCTATAATATGCAAGAAATGCTTAAATATGCAAAATATTCATTAATTAATTAGTGTGAATTAACTGTAATAGTTTCAATCTGTGGACACTTCTGATCGTATTCGAAGATATTCAAAAATTATAGAATATGCAGTTTGCATAAAATCCGTTCTCTACCCAGGGTTGCCACCAGTCTCGTATTAAGAGATTGCCCCGTATTCGCTTGATAAAAACAGCAACATCCAATTTAAAATACAACGGGTGTCTAAAAATAAAACGGGTCAAGCGTGTTTGGAAAAATGTCTTTGCATGACATGTTACCCTTATCCCCGTTTACCAATCTATACGCACTTCCTTGATAACCATTGTTTCATTCAAGATTTTGAATAGTTGCTCTTTTCCTTTCAGAGTAACCTTATAATTTCAGCTGATATTCCATCGTGTTCTGTGTTTTTTCGGTCTTCCATCTTTAATAATAATAATAATAATATGTCTTTATTTATCTATATAAAACTTGCAAAATTTGCAAACAGAGTGAAAACTTATCAGGCGAAGTTCAACCTAACACGCGTGGGTAGAGGCTGCTCTTCCACTTAACCCGACCTTAACATAAACAATAAACAAAAATAAACATTAAAAAAATTATAAAAATAAGAAATAAACAAGAAATAAACATAATATTTACATTAGCATTTTACCTTTCCGGCATGTTTGCCCGTGTGCTCGCTCGGAATTTAGGTAACAGCAAATTAGAAACAGTTTCGGAATGAATAAGGTCACTGATTCTGAACTATGTATTGATGCTCTGTTGGTTAAATAAAAATTTTTTCAAATGCTAGTTTAAAATAATTTTGACTAGCTGATGGCATAATGTCGAAAGTCTTACTATTGATGCATTTAACAATGGAATAAGAGAATGATCGATTAAATATTTGTTTATGATGACGTGGCATAGCTAGGAGACCTTTATGACGTAGATTCAAGTTGCGCACATCTGTACGATACGTGATTTTTTTATGCAAATAAGGTGGTCGCTCATACAAAACAATTTTTCTATACAAGCCAGCAGAGTGCAATGTCCTTCTGTGATTCATATTAAGCCACTTAGCATCTTTAAGCTTATGTGAAATTCTTTGGAATTTACGAATACCATATATTAATCTGAGACACGAATTCTGTACTTTTTGAATTCTATTAACATCACGAGAATCTAAGCAGGGACCGTAAACCGAATCACTAAAATCAAACTGCGGCAGTACCATGGAGTTGCATAAGCATATTTTCATATGTTCCGTTAAAACATGTCTGTTGTTGTATAGAATTTTAATGTTGCAGTATGCACGCTGTATACATTTACTAACATGGTCTCTAAATCGTAATTTATAGTCTATTTGAAGCCCAAGAGATCTAACAGAATCTTGAAATGTCAATGGCACGTCATTTATTTCGACCGTTAATCCGTCAATACATTGAAGTCTTAAATATTTACTGCCAAATAATATAACATTTGATTTAGACGGATTAAGTTGAAGACCATGGCGCCTAGAGATCTTGTATAATTCGTTTAAAACATTTACAAGCGTAGTCTCTGTCTTTAAAGTCAAATGATGTGTAAATTTGGATATCGTCAGCGTATGAATGAAAGTTGGAGTGTTTTAAGTGTTCATGAAAGGTTGAAGTGTATATAGTGAATAAAATCGGGCCTAAAATTGACCCCTGTGGAACACCACTGGTTACTTTGGTATAAGCTGAACTATTTTCTGGCAATACTACACTTTGGAACCTATTACTAAGATAGTTTTCAAAGTGAACGATAGCATTGTTATCTAGACCAATATAGTGTAACATTGTAAGTAAAATTGTGTGATTAATTGTGTCGAAAGCCTTGGAAAAATCTAATAAAACAAGTAAAGTGAGTTTGTTGCTGTCAGAAGCTCGTATACTATCATCTACAACATGCAACAATGCAGTACCACAGCTATAACCAGCTCTGAAACCTGATTGTTTACATGGTAATATATTATTCTTTTGTAGATGGTTACGCAGCTGAGCTGAAATGACTTTTTCCAAGACTTTCGACTTTCCAAGACTTTGAATTGTATTATCGATGATGGTAACTGGGTCGTCATTGTTCCTCACTCGTTTTCGTTGTCCCGACTTCTTTGCTTCATTTCCTACATATTCTTCCAGCGGTTGATTTGTATGTATTGTCGCCCGAAGTCTAATCGCCCTATGGGCCCTATTGTTCATTAATTTCATCGGTTGTTTGTATACTATTTTATTGCCAACAAATTGGAAAAGGCACAAGCAAACTGTAGCACTTTAAACTGCTGAAATCGATAGTACGGATATTTTGATGTACCTATTTTTACAACTGGTTCTCTTTTATATGTATTATTGCGTAGCAAACAATATAAAATATAGCTAATATAATATTTATACTCGTCTAAACAATTTGAAATTTAGTTATCTACGTTATGTCCTTTTAGAAGACCTTTAATGTCGTTCATTGAGATCTCGTTCGTATAACTTTAATCTCGTTAAAAAATATTTTCTTAAAGTTGTGAATTATATATCTCGTTAAAATGACTTTTATCCTATTAAATAATTCTTGTTTTAACAATCTTTACCTCTTTAAAACTATTTCAAATTAACTGCATTTAGACTTATTAAATCAGTTTTTAATCCTGTTAAATTGACGAGATGTTAATATCCATTATACGGTTTTAATATTGCCTGTACGATCTTGAATCTCCTTTTAAAAATAATCTGGTTAAAATGGCCTTAAAATTGAAGAAAATTGCAAAATATGAGTCATGCGGTCTTGAATACCCTTAAAATAAGTTTTCATCTTCTTGAAATGACCATAAAAGTTCAAAAAAAGGGCAAAATATCGTTTATACAGTTTCGTTAATTTTTTAATGTAGTTAAAATGCCTTTAAAGTTTATCATAATGACAAAATATCGCTTTTCCGATGTTGAATCCCTTTAAACTATTTTTTAATCCTATTAAAATTACTTTTAAGTTCATAAAAATTGCAACATATTTATATGAACTTGAATTTTGTCAAAATAACTTGAATCTGGTTAAAGTGGCCTTAAAAGTTCATCAAAATGTCGATTATGCGATACTAAATATCGCTAAAATAACTTAATTTCATTAAATAGCCTTAAAGTTCTTCAAAATGTCATTTTCCCATTTACGATAGTAATACAATCCTAACAAATAGTTTTTAAACGTAGGTAATTCAGCGTCGTTAAAGCGATCTTCAATATATTGTTAAACTCACTATCAATACCTATCCTTTATATGATCTTAATCTTCACATCAAAACGGTAGTAAAAGAAGATCGACTAAGTAAATAGTAAGCTGCATCTAATCTTGTAAAATTGACTATTAACGTCATTTAAGGACTGAAATGTTGTTACTACAATCTCGTATAACTTTCAATCTCGTTACCGTAAAATGGATTAAGCCACATTTCCTTTGTTCCAACAATATTTAATTTAATCTGAACGATTACATTTTGTTTAAAAAGTTTTCTCTAAAACGATGGAATTATAATTGTTATGGATGCAATCCTTACGTTCACTACGCTCTTGCGGAATTTTGGGGCCCACTTTCGTTGTTTGCACGGCACTCCAGGGTGTCCGCCACCTCCAGGTTAGTCTTCTTCAGCTCCCGCCTTTTAGCTCGGTTATGTACCTAGGAATATGTATTTTTAGCCTATTTCTACCTGGCATTATTTGATGGCACGTCATGGCCCCATTAACCATTTCTCTAGAAAAAATGGTACGTAGATCAATAAAGGTTCGGCACCCCTGTACTACAGTATCTGCAAAACAATAGTCAAGAAGAAGGAAGTATCAAGAAGCACTAAAATGCTAGTCTACAAAACTATCTTTCCACCAATCCTGCTATTTGGAAGCAAAACGTGGGTTATATCAAGTGGTATGAAGAGTAGATTACAAGCGATTAAGATAAAGTACCTAAGAGGGGCAAAAGGAAGAACAAAACGTGACCGTATAATGAATCAGGATATAAGAGATTAATTAGAAGTCAAACCAATACTGGAATCAAGAGAAAAAAAAAACAGTTGGGATGGTGCGGACATTTACAAAGACTGGACGATAATAAACAAGTTAAAAAAATATGGGGCAGACCAAAAGATACATGGGAAGAAATAATTGGAAATTTGCAAGCGCTCATATTGTGTGTAGTAGTACAACTCTTACGAAAAAAATAAGCCCACGCTGATTGCTATACGACCTCTGAAACCTGATTAATTCAATTTTTGCGAAAACGTAATTTTTTCGAAATACTTGATTTATGCTAAAAATAATCAACATTTCTGCAAATTTCAAAAATGTACGTTTTCTGTTCACTTAGTACTGTTTTCTGAAAATTTCCAACGTTATATAATATTTTTTTAAGTTCTAAACAATTGAAGAGTCGGCTATTTTTAGTGGTTTTTTGACGATATCTTTTTTACTCATTAATCGTTGATCATCGAAAGCTTGTTTTTTAAGTTACACAAGCATATAGTTTTTTCAAAAATTGTTATCGCTTTGTTGCATTTTTAAATGCAAAACGTTTTTTTATTACTTTGACCGCCATTTTGAATCACTTCTCTACTGATTCAGCTCTTAAATGATAGGTCATTGATGAATTCTACTGGATTTTTTCAGGTCATTGATGAATTCTACTGGATTTTTTCTATAAAAATACATTTTCACTTTTTAGGTTTTGTCAAGAATATCTAATTTGACGGGACGATAAGCCGATGTTTAAGAACAAACCACGGTTTCTAACCTCAGTTTACTCATGACGTCATGATACAGTAGCTAACATTTTACCCCCCAAAACCGTCAGTTCCTTTTGCCAACCTTTTAGATTCATAAACGCTAAAAGGCACTAAAACCAAAGCGCGAAATTCAAATTCAAAACCAATAATCTTACACTTGTTTCAGCCATTTTTTAGGTAAACCAAATTCAAGGAATTTCCAATCTAGTATATTAGGGGATACGTATTACTTCGGAAGTAATTTTTAATTAACTGTAATAAGTAATAACTAACAACACTCTCTTTGCCCAAAGCAAACTGATGCGGCATTTTTCTGAAATATCCAGAATCACTGGAGTTCTTTTGAATTTTTTTTTTAAATAATCGCCAATGACCATCAAGAAATCTCCCTAGTCGAAGTAATGCATACCAGGTGACCGGTTGCAAAACCGAACATAGAAAAAGCATGGTATATCGCAAGGTTACTAGAAACGTTTAATGTAAAAAAACAACGTTGCCTAGATCCAAAATTTAAATTATGGGTGAAAGTCCTTGGACATTAATGGCGGTAGACTTACCATTCGTCTAGTAAAAATTGAAATCTTCCCATGTTCAGTTTTGAAACAGGTCACCCGGTATATGTCATCGAGATATAAAATTTCTCAGAACTGATACGGACCGATTGTTGTCTCATTTCTCATTATATTATTTGACCCGTTTCCTTTGTATTTTACTGGCTAATAAAGTATAAATCATGAATAAGAAAAGGGCAAATCCCAGAAAACATTAACATTTTTTAAAGAGTAGTGATTAAGTATTATTCCAAAGAATAATAGTCTGCACGATTGCAAATTGAAAGATACGGAATTTCCACCTTATCTTTTTAGGAAATGAACATATCCGCATTTGTATTGTTATGTGTTATGTCTGTGGTTACCTCGGCGTTATCAGAATCAATGAGTAATAGTACCTTCATGGAAAGCAAATGTGTCTAGTTATTACGGGTTTCGGAGTATAAATAAAATAAAAATATAATTTGTGACTCATACATAAAGGAATAACAACAGCTGACGGAACTTCTGAAATCGCTTCAGAAAGGATTCGATTTGACACAATTTAGCTGAAATGCAGGGGCGCAGGAACAAGGGGGGCGATTGCCCCCTCATAGAATATATCAGGGGGGCAAATAGTATAATTTGCCCCCCTGATATATTCTATGAGGTTTTTAAAAATTTGTGCATATGATTTTCACATTAATCCATACATACGAGATGTTGTTCTATTGTAGAAGGTGCAGAAATAAAACACGAAGAACTGGCCACGTCTTGATTTTTAGGTCAACAGGGGAGAATTCGATATAGTCCATTTTTCTTTCATATGGAAATGTAAATACCAAAATTCTAGGGAAATCATTGACAGCAAGCGTTGTCACTAGGCTGCATTGTCTTGGTACATAAACTTCTTATTTTTGTGGTGAGGGTAGGTTTCATGTCGAGAAGTTGGCAATTTATTATTTTAAATTGTAGCTTTGGTTATTATAAACTTGATGTGATGTTATAATTTGGTTTGAACTACGTAGGTAAGTATTGCGCAAGGACAGTTTTATAATAGCCAGAACTACAATTTAAAAATAACTACGGTGTCAACCAGTCAGCACAGAACCTAATCTCTCATTGGAAAAATAATAACCAGCAGTGTATGGTACCAACACCATGCAATGTAGTGACAATGCTTGTTGTCAATGGCTTCCCTAGATTGCATTTCCATATGAAAAAATCTATAAAGGGGGTTACACGGAACTTGCCTTGCTTGAATTACATCAATTTGCAAAGAAATGTGATTTACATCAATTTAAAAAAAATGTAATCCGCTGGGATTCGAATTCCGCGCTCTCAGGCGAATATTTCGAGCCGAGTTTCTAGTCTGTCACTTGGGTTTCTGCTTGCACAAGTGAGCTACGGCCGTACTCAAATTGTGCTATTTTCTGCTGTGTTATAAAGACACCATACTATTTTGTCCCACTTGTGATGTTTATCCTATATCTGTTAGGTCTCATTTTCGACAATTTTAAAAGGCTGAGCTATGTTAAATATCATTACTTTTATCTATTTTTCAGCTAAAGCAAAAATATACAACATGTAATTTTTTTAAGGTGCTCACCCTGTATATATTTCTCTGAAATTTTCTCGGTTTTATGCTAGGTATACATATAATCTGCATGCAAAGTATCGTTTTAGCATTTTTGCTTAATTGTAGCTATTATAGTTATTTACGTACCAAGTAAATACTGTACGACTTTATTGGACGAATTAATTTTATGGAGAGCGAGCGTAGCGTAGCGATAAAGAAGACGAGTTAAATAAGGTCTGATTATGTAGGAGCTGCATGCAAAGCTTTACGTTCGACTGCACTGCAGAATATTTCCTTTTATCTACAATTATCATTTATATTAGACACATTAGAAAATTCAAGTTTCTATTGGAACATTTGATAGTTTCGAAGTGTGGTACTTCTAGGTTAATTATAATATTGAGAGTAACTACCTATTATCGTAAGGTATTAACGATGAATTTCTTTTTATTATTTGTAAAGTTTTCAGTTAATATAATCTTCTGTCTTGATTTGAATAAAATGACATTTATTTTGATAATAACATTGACAGGCGGCCGTTTTACTTTACTGTATGGACTAAAGTGGCACTTTATGGACGCTATATAATACTATAATAAAGTGTTTATGGAACAGCCGAACATAAAGCTTAGTTATGTTAAAACATTCAAAAAAAATTTTTGCCCCCCCATAATTACAGTAGTTCCTGCGCCGCTGCTGAAATGGTTTTGAAGCGCAGGCTATTATGATCTTAGTCTAATGCAAGTGATTTTGTTTTCTTATCCCGTAAGCGAGGTCATAATACTAATATACCTAGCTAACCATCACATACGTTTAAAAGTATTTGATTTATGTTCCAGAAGGAAAGTGGAAGAGAGATGGAAATGGGACAAATAGGCTCTTTGGCGAGCGCTCTATCTCCCGTGATACCAAACAACGTAAGTTTTTCGTTATTTAGCGTATGTTTAATGCACCACTTCATCAAATGTATTTTTTTAGGTGAACAATGGCGAGGTACAGATACAGAAAATCATTTTTTTGGGAAACGTTCTTTGCGCATTACTTCTAGCAAAGGTAGGTTTTGTTGAGTCGATGCTGTTACATATGTGGTAAATTCAGAATAATGGATTTCCAGCCCAATATTTTCCGCAGCTGATTTTATCCATTTTTCTAATTAATGCTTTTCCATTGGACAATTCTACATAAAGCAACGTCTATGGTAATCTAAGCTAAATAGGGAAACAAATATTTTTTAAAAAGATAGGTTGATAAGTAACATTCGAAAGTACATATAATAATGTACATTTTAAAGATCACAACTTATGAAAATCTAAAAACCCTGAAAATTTTATCATTACAAAAAACTCTTTATACTTATATCTGGACCACTATACAGCAGGGCGGTGTGATATTTTGAATTTTAGAAATTCACAATGCCTGTTCCCTAAAAGTTGGTATTGATAAAAACTTTTTTTTTACTTTTATGAAAAAATGATTGGGGTTCATTTTTCACCTCCCCCCCCCCCCCCCCAAGCCGAAACATTTATGAAGGGAACAGCTGTGGGGGGGGGGGAGATGAACCACAATCAAGTTTGTTTATTAGAAAAAAATTGTCTTTATTTTGAGCGACTTATCTTGTTTTGTCAAAAAAAAAAAACTATCAACAACTGGGTCTCGATGCAAACGCCCAGCAAGATGCATTAATCAAACAAAAAACTACGTTGGATATAACCAGATTGCAAGCTGCAGTTAGAAAAAATATCTTAAATAAATAACTGACTTTAAAATGTTAACAACTTGATCAACCCAAATGCACGCATTATCTGCTGGCAGGTCCTAGCACACGCGGCCAGCTGATTACCAGCAAAAAAACCCTTATTGAAGACGGCTATCGCTGCTCAGAAAAGCTAAACTTATACCTATAGCATAGCCATATAAGCTACTGGTTTTTGAGAAAATAAAACAACCTAATAATGTTAAAAAATATCGTATATTAAAGAAAAACAAAAAAGAAACTTATTACACGTACTTCAACCCAAATTTCTTACGGTCTTATACTGTATTAAACTGCAAAAGAATGATTTAAACTGTAACGCTTAATTTTACAATCTTGTTACACCTTGGAAGGCAGATATACATAGAGCGACCCCTGTATTAAGTTTGTTAAAAAAACCCATAGTTTTTGACCCGTGCCCCTTGCCAACTGATCGCAGGATGATGGAATTTTATATTTTACGCGTCGCCGAGGATATATTAAGGAACCGAAAATGTTATGCTGAATTTTGAGAACCTCTGGGCCTCCTCTATTGGTCGTTGTTGGCTGGCACTTATCACATCGTTTTAAAGAGAATTAAGTTTTGAAAAAGTTAATTTTTTACGCGAGGTGCCGTGATTAATTAACGGCTTCAGATCCCGAAGAGAGCTGCCGGCTGTTGTTCGAACGTCCCTCAGGAAAATTTCAAAGTCCTCTTTCGTTCAACGCCGTCGGTGTTTCGCTTTTGGTCGTTTTACAAAATTACTGTTCGATTCGACTGCAACCACCGCTTGCTACTGAGAATTTGCAAGTTTGTTGTTTTCAGCTCGATTCTTTGAAATATTTTGCTAGCAAACTAAGATCGATTTTTTTTACTTCCTTCACGTGTCTGCGGTCTAGCCGGATGCAATTAAATATTTTATTATTGTTACGTTTTAACCTTTTGCGTTCTGATAATATGAATTTTGATTGCTACTATGTATGCCTGTCTTCCTTACAATTTAGTTTAATTAAAATCTTATGGGGTTTATTATAAGCGCAAATGTTTGCGGTTTGTTACATACCGATCGCGATAAATCCCAAAGGCCTTTGCACTTAAAGATCGCATTATAACGCAGGCAAAATACGCCTGATACAAATACAAAAATTCCGCTGCTATGTAAACTAGAAGGAGGCATGACCTAGTTCTCACAGATTATCTAATTAACTGGTCTAATTCAGCGCAGCACGCTCGTAAATACAACGCTCTCAAAGTCATCGCCGGCTGATTTTCGGATCTCTCCACAGGCCTGTTGAATTAGAAATGCTGTCGGGAATGCAATCTGTCCCAAGACCGAGCGTTTTGGCTTAGACTTTCGGCGCAGAAAATTTACCTCCGAGCGAACGGGCAGAGCATAGTTGTCGACGGCCGACACCGAGCGTGAAAAAACCGTGCGAGCAGTACGTAGAGAGCGGGCTTAATTTAACAATTGACACCAACACCGTAAACAAGAGCATGTACACACCTCACGTTTGCCAAAGAACAAGTGCAGCTTGAATTTTATAGCTGACACAGCTATACGCCCGGAGGGCGTAGATCAGGCATGTCAAACTGAGGGTCCCTCGAGGGCCATGCAGGTACATTTGTGTTGTCATGAAGGCCACACACGATAACTAATTGAAGTCATTTAATAAACATTATTGCAGAATCACCTAAATTGCTTCAATTAATCGCTACAGTGTTCTTTGTACGGGCCGCAGGTGTGCTTGCAAAGGGCGGTATGCGGCCCACGGCCGTCATGTTTGACATACCTGGCGTAGATAACGTTTCCTTTGATTTTTTTAAAACTGGACCTGCTTCCATTCTGGATGTTCTTAGAATTAATCCACCAATAGAACTCACTTCGTGCCTCGAGGTACTAGGCGGAAGTGTGCCATCAAACTTGAACTCAGCGTTCCTTTCACTTCTCAGCTGGGATCTCAAACTTAATCGAATTCCCCCAAAATGTATCCAGCTATGAATTTTATAGAAGAAAGGAGCAAGTTTGAATTTGTCTCCGAGAATTACAGAACGAACGTAAAGGAAGGCTGTATTTTACCGTACCACTAGAGACAAAATAGCTGGATATACTTAAAATCGTTTAAATCCAGACCCTATGGAATTGTTCGTACAAGACGAGGAAACGAACGAGAAAGATGTAAGACCATTTGCTTAGTGGGAAACGCTGCTGAAAACATTATCCCCCAAGTATAAATTTGAGCTGCTAACGCAAAATTTAAAAAATACTGTTACGCAAGTTCTAATTATGATTGTTAGCAGATGCTTCAGATGTATTACTTTGTTCTACTTCCAGTTTCAACATTATTATTTATATTTTGGTTTCTGTGTGAATTTAAATCTTTATCATACACTCAGGTAGCTTTAAAACCGTTGTTAATAATTTCTTCCAGAAGCTCCTCGTAGACTTTGTCAATTAGTATAACGAAATTACTTTTTAATTCTTTCTGAGATTAGTGATCTCTCTGTCGTTTGTAGAAGGCTGTGTCCCTTTGGATTTTTGAATACTGCTAAATTTAGTGGTTGTTATAATATGTGTGGTTTAAGGTGGCAATTTTAATATAGTGACGTTTTCTTGGGTTGTTTTTATTAAGTCTACGGAAACATGGCTAACATGTGCATCATATAACAGAAGCACTGGACGTTTACTTGGAAGACAGAGCATAAAACACGTTAGAAACCAATTCTGGAATATTTCACTGTGCATCCAACCACGCTTGCTTGCAGCATAAGTAAGCAGTTCTATTAGTAGTGTTTGTACTTATCCACAATTGGACAATAATCTTCCCTTTGAAAACAGCTAAAGGTGGTACTTTTCCTCCTGCAGAAACACAGTAGAACGGTTGTGTTTTCACAACCCGATGAGCCAGTCATTCGCATTGTCCTTGCTCCTACAGCTTCCAACACTTTGGTCTTGCTGGGATCATTGGAAAGCGATGTTTCATCACAGTTGAAGATCACATGTGGTTTATCTTAAGATTGAGCTCTTTAGTGGTTGGAAACAGGATATTAAAGAAACTATAGACTGTGAATGGCTACGCCGCGTTCTGCAAAGCACACGTGTAACTAAATGATGTCTTTTTCCCACTTGCTACTTAAATAGCTATTGATAGATAATAATCGAGAATTACGACCAGACAAGGCAAGTCGAATCAGGGCGCCCGTTATGGCACAGATGTCCTTTACTTAAGCGTGCCACAAGTTCTTTTCTCAAAACGCATAAACTCCCTAAAAACTTGAGACAGGGGAAAATAATTTGCAGTATTCCATGGATTAGGACGTGCGTGTGTCGACGGTTTGCTTCACAACGGACCTACCTGTGCTGCTAACTGGTATGCCATTGCCGTCTATCGTTAAAAAGGAACAGACACAAAACACAATAAAACGAAAGGAATAACTTCTAGTGATCTATTAAAAAACTTCCAAGCAAATTAACATACATACGTAGAAGTATACTAGAAATCAATTTTGAAACCTAGAGGACATCATCATAATTTTACAAGCTGCTAACTAAAGCTACCCAACGCAAGTTGGGATATTTAATTATTAAAGTGAACGACAAGAGCTTGGGCTTGAAGGAGGCCAAGGGGGCTTATTAATTAGCGTCTTGAACGCCACTAAACTGAATTCAACAAGACAGCATTAGTGCATCAAAAGCAAGATACATTTCCACCAATAGTACAAGCCTATACCGAATAACACCGTTCAAAATAGTTGAACAGGTGGAAGGCGCTTTCTCGTTGATCGCGTCAATACATGTTGACAGAAGGATGAAAGGTAGGGGAGGGTGGCGTTATGGAGACGATGTGCACGAAAATCAGGTTAAACAGCCATGAATCGGGAATAATTGTAGCGTAATAGAAGAATACTTGATAACGCAATAGCCTCTGGCCACGATATGAAAACTTCGAAATAGGTAATAATTACTAAGAAATTCACCATTAATCCGACACGGTCGAGATCGTGAAAATCGTGCAAAGTGTTGTATTCTTGTGACAAACTGGCTACATGTTTTAAGTCTATAAAACCATATGGACAGGACCAACTTAGCCCAATTTCCACAATCGGCGTTTAAAATAAAAATTAACCTAATAATTTTTAATAAATTTTTTAAGTCGATAAAAAAATTAGATGCTTATAAAACTGTGTGCATTATTTCTTTTTTCCGACTCGTAAATAAATGCTACCCATTGAAAAAAAGCATCAAGCTTCTCCTTTGTATACATATAGCTAATTTTGTAGTAGGTACAAAGTTTAAATGGTGATTCCTTGAATCTCAGTCACATATAACAACCTAATAATGGTTTTCATAATGTTAAATATAACACAATAATAGCAATTAAGCTGATTTATTATACTACTCATTTATGTGTGGCCACGGATGTGAATTATACCTACTAGCATATTGTTTTTAATATTCCAATATTGTCAAATTAAACTACAAACATTTATTTCAGATGAACAATGGCGAGGTTCGGGAAGCGAAAACAAATTCTTTGGGGAACGTTCTTCCTGTACTACTTATGTAAAAAGTAAGTTTGCTGCTATTTTAAGTCTGTTAAGAATTACAGTTGAAGTTTGGTGCACTTCTATTCTATTTGATGACATCAGTTGCATATTTAGATCCTAAACTTAAAAGACAACAAATTAAAGATGTTTTTATGATAGTAATGGAATTTTATTAGTACCTTAAAGTTCATTATGTTTAATTTTTACCATTTTGTTTAATGTTGCTGTCAATATATTTATTGTGTAGCAGTACACACATGCATTTAGGCTTAGGGGCTGTACGATATGCATTTTCCGCTAGTACTAAATTAACAGGGTCGAAAGCACTTGTAAAACAATTCATTCGCGAATTTTTAACATATTGCTATAATAATATATATTAATTTCTAATGGCTTTTATTATTGGTGAAGAAATATTGGTGTTCTCGCGGTCTGACTATTTAAGCCTATGATTCAGAATGACCAGCACAATCAAAATGCAACTTGTATTTATTTTCTAAATTACAATATTTTTATATCAAATAGTATTTAACATTACTAGCTTGGTAAGAGGGTTTTTACTGGCGAATAGAAGGATATTACTGGCTAACCAAATGCGAGCCAGTCACCTTCTTGAGCCAGTAAAACCTGTTACTTTGCGTGTATTGTTGAATATTTTATTTGTTCCTCACTTGTAAATAGCCATGGTGTAAAGAATACAAGGTGAAACGCTCCCGGGATGGGCAGTCGTTCAGAAAATAGAGGGGAGATGTCAACCAATCCCCGATGGTCCTGCTCAGGAAATCCATCACGGCCACGATCATGGTGTAACCATGGTTGCGATCGTATATGTTGCTGGCACTGTCAGTCGATGTCAACTTCGGGGTTAGCAGGTTACATTTTGCGTCAATCTGACACCAACTGACGCAAAACCTAACCTCGAATTTGACATCGACAGCGTCTTCAACAATACACTTCAGTACTACCAATCGTGCCATTTGTCGGACCATGTCCTATTGGTTGAATTTGAGGTCCGCCCACATTCTGCGGAACGTTACACCTTGTATTCTTTACACCATGTAAATAACTAGAAATTTACCATTTATTCAAAATGTCAAACTGACAAGCAACTAAATTCATCAATATGACACATACTAAGGAAGACAACTCTGGCTTTGCACGCTATCATTTATCTATGAGTACGCTTGTAAAGTTTTACTGGCTAGCCAATAAAAAATTGACTGGCTAGCCAGTTAAGACACATTTTCAAGGTGAATACAGTGACTTGATAACTTGGATGTTTACAAGAGAGGAACAAATAAAACCAATAACAAGTATTTTTCATCTAATAACAACGCTACCATAGCTACAAATATACAGCACTCTTTCACAAATTTACAATTTATTTTGCTCGGCAGACACATTCTTCCCCCCTGCTAAAGAACTTCCAGTTTCTTTAGCATGCACATCGAAAACGCCGAGCCTAACCACAGGTCGTCTTAGAACTCCATTATTAGTACGAACATCTGCTACTCTGGTTTGTTCATCTTTTCTGGGAAATGTAGCTACTACTTCCCCCATTAGCCAATTGTTTCTCGGGAGGTTGCTGTCACAAATGACTACGATGTCTCCGATCTTCTCTGGAGTTCTATGTTGCAACTTCTTTCTCCTTGTCAAACATGAGCGACATTGCTTAACCCAATGGTTCCAAAACATATCTGCCAGAGCTTGAGCCAACTTCCATTGGTTCCGCAGATACAAACCAGAAGGCTCAGATACTCCTATTGGTGGTGCCGTTCTAGCAGGCCCAATAAGGAAGTTGATTAGGTGTCAAAGCTTCCTTGTCAGGATCCATTGAAACCAATGTCAACGGTCTACTGTCTACCGAATATTCTGCTTCACGGAATAAAGGATGTAGAACTCCCTCCTTGGGTGAACGAGATCTCAAAGTCGTAGACAGTGCAATCTTGACTGACTGCACTAATCGCTCCCAACTGCCTCCCATATGTGGAGATCTTGAAGGGATAAAATGCCAAGTTATACTCTTCGACGCCAAAGTTGAAGTCAGAAGATCGTGATTCAAAGCCATAAGCGCCTCCCTTAACTCTCCCGAAGCTCCTCTAAAGTTAGTACCTTTACTTCTTTACTTCTTCGGCGTTACAACCCTTTGTGGGTTTGAGCCTGATGGGTGATGTTCTTCCATCGAACCCTATCGTTCACCGTTTCCCTCCAGTTTTTTATGTCCAATAGATTGTCTCTGCAATGTTTAACTCCAATTATCCACGAAGACTATTAGCGAGTCTTGACCCAAGAACTCCTGCTTGATGTTCTAGTCGAGGAATGAATAAGGTTTTTATAGGAGCTACCTACTCTTGACTTGGTGATGATAAATGCCACAACTGGGGCTACGGGCTGCAAAAAGACGTGGGAAGAGAGATTGCAAATATCTGATCAAACTATACTGTGAAGCTTCACTTCAATACCAATACCACGAGACGGGAGTTCGTTCATACTTGTAAGATAACTCCCCTGGGATTGTCAAATCCGACAAAAGTCGAAAAATGCCTAGAAACCTAAATTCATAGATTTATAAAGCTGCTTCAGTTCAAGTTTAGTACAAATTGTTGCTAGTTCTACAACGCCCTTTAAACAGTTTAACCGTAAAACTGTGAATGTCTGTCATTAAAAAAATATATATTTAGATACTATATACAATAAGAACTACGTGTTGCATAATGTCAGAAGGCAGATATATGTATGAAGTAATTTATTAATTAGGGCCCCCGCGCCTCTTACACTGTAACATGTCAACTGCCGAGTATTTGATATTTGAAATAGATTTCGTTGTTCAATGGAGATGCCTTAAAAAATTACCTTTTGTCATTCAAGTTAAAAATTTTGAATATTTAGGATCAGATCAGCATAGAAGTAGATGTAGGCAGAAGGTTTTTCTTTTTTTTTTAAATTATTACACCGTAAAAAACTTCTCTCTCTCTCCTCTCTCTCTCTCCTCTCTCTCTCTCTTAGCAGTTTATAGCAACCTGTCCTACCGCAAATTCAGTAGGGTTGCAGTTTTAGTTTGAAGCAGTCGCTAAGTAGCCTTGAGATTGCACACTGAGCAGCTTCAACAATGTCACTTTGACCAGGCATAGTTTTGTTTATTAATTTTTGTTTTTTTATGTACCTTTCCGCAATTTTTTGTTTAGTACCAAGTTGTTCTTTTAATTGCAAAGTTGTCTTTCGTTGACATTTTTATTTAATGTTCTGCTTGATACTCTAGTTCTCTTAACAGTTTTTACTTCCCTCCTCTAAAAGACGAAGGAAGTATTGTAATCGCGAAAAAATCACTTTCCGAGATTTCTTCAGATCTTCACGTTTCAGAGTGCCTAAATGACGAAAAACAGGTTTTTTCAATTCCGTCTGTCTGTCTATCTGTTGGCAGTATAGCTCAAAAAGTATTTGTCGGAGGAAGACGATGTTTTGCATACATATTATATATCCACCTCGCATGAAACCGGTACAATTTCATACAAATGTATACAGGGTGAGCACCTTAAAAAAATAAATTTTTGTGTATATTTGCGTTAAGTGGGAAATAGATTAAAGTAGTAATTTGCACATAGAGCAGGCCTTACACTTGAGGAAAATAGAACCCAACAATACAAGATACGGTTGCAAAAAATTCAAAAAGTTTCAACAATAACACCTTAAATAGAGCCGCGCGTCGCAGACATATGGGCGATCCTGCATGGCACAGTTAAATCTATCCAACTAGCGACGATTATATCCGCAGATGATGTAGATCGAATCCCTCCCCGGTAATTTTTTTAATTTGATAATTGATTTAATTTGCATAACCAAGTGTTAAGATATTGTTAGCTTTAAGCTCTATTTTTCTTTGATTTTTAGGCCGCGAGCCGCATAAATGCGTAAATCCCAAACCTTGAAATAGATGGGTAACGCATATTTGGGTGAGGCATCGATGTATATCGTAAAAACTACTGCACATAAATATATACATCCTGCGTGTATGTTTAAAAATGAATAAAGAAATTTTTAGTGAAAGAATTATCTGCATTGGTTTATTGATGTAAAAAATATAATTAATTTTATTAAGACATGCCCGGCGTGAAGGTTAAGCCAGCTGAAACCCAACAATACGAACAGGACTCCATAGAGTAGCAAGAAATTGGTCGGTGAATTTGTTCGCAGTCGCAAGTGCCGCGGTTCAAATCCCTCCGGTAACGGATTTTACTTATTTGAGAATTTATTTAATTTATTAGAATCATGAAGATATTTTTACTCGTAACTTAATTTTATTTTTAAAATTATTTAGTGTCACAATGTCGACGAGGGAAGTTGTGGGAAAAGCCTTCTACAGATTTGTTTTCTTCTTTTAGCTTTGTTACATGTAAGGATATTAGTTTCTGCGAATTTCAGGGGGATTTTGGTTGTGTACTGCAGGGTGGTCACTTTTCCTCGTGTGGCGAACATCTCTGACCACTGTTTTGGGTGGTTGGTATGGGAAGCTTAGAGTGGTAACATTTCCTGTAGGATGAACATTATCCGCATTTTCTAGGTTTTCCCTATCTTTAGAGTGGGATTTGCAATCGTTCTGTGGGTGGGTTTGGATTTAATTTTTTGTATTGCTGTTTTCTGGGTTTTTAGTGCTCATGTTTTGAGTATTGGGGTGGGCGGTTGTAGCCTTGTGATTGTGGTTGGAGACTGGAATGAGTGATTATATAGGGGTTATATTCTGCGAGGGTTCACAACAGCTTTTGTAATCATTTTCTACTGTTTCTTTCCTTTTTCACCTAAATTGGGGTTGGTGGATATTTTAGAGCTTGTGTCCTGGGAAAGATCCCTAACTTCCTGGCTCTACTTTAACATTGTTTTGCTAATTTTAATAATTATTGTGTATGCTAGGTTGCCTTCTACTTCAGTTATTAGAATTTTGGAAACTTCAGTTTTTAGAATTTTGGAGACATCCTATCAGTTTTGGTAGCCTTCAATTTACATTGTTATCTGCAGTTTGGAAATTGTCAGTTTATAGGTGGAGTGATTTCTTGTTCCCATTTTCGGAAGATCCATTCTTGATATTGTATGTCATGCGGTAGGACATATTTTGGAGGTGTTTTTGATGCACACTTGAAGAGTGCATTTCATCCTTCAAAAACGTCCATCATGAGATTCAGAATTTGTGTCTTAGTTTCATAATTTGCTGAAATCTGACTGGTTAAACCAGGATCTAACAGTATTTTCGAAGCAACTCACATGTGGTCGCCTGTTATCTCAGATATGTCATCATTTTGGTCCCTCTTGGATGTTTTGTTTACCTGTTTCTGACTTATTTTAGGCCTTATTCAATTTATTCTTTAAATCAAGTGGAGTTTTCAGTTATTTTCAAGTCCTTGACAAGGGAATCTGCAAGCTATAAGTCACATGCAAGCGATGCTGCCATTAAGTTCAGCTACAAGTAACAATTGAGTCGTCTTAATTCATACGTAAGTACTTCTAGAGCTAATTTGTCACGCCTTTCGCTCGTCCGACTATACATTACACTTGGGAAAAAGCTTGCACTATAGCCCCCCTTGGTTGAATTGTACTCCAGGGTCTGGTGCAAAGTCAGACATAATTTATTACTCTGTTTCCAGTACGAATGTTACCCTGTGACAAACCGAATCTATGCTTCTCACTGGAAATTTAAACATGAACTTTGCCGAACTTTGCTTCAGGAAATCTACTTACCATTCAGTGAACAATCGCTTGTTCACTTACAAAACTCACTAATTTTAGTTTTCTTTCATTGTATGGTTACCTACACATTAATCATTACGTACTATTGGTACTAATAGTAAACTGAAATGTATTTATAATTTTGTGCAACAACAATTTTTCAGGGATTATCAAAACTGTTTTTCCTGCTTTTAGGCAATTGTTATGGTGACTATTGCATACATCTGTCAAACGATGTCATTTAACCAATGATCGAACTCGCTTTTTTAACTTTCAACCAATCAAAAACGACTTGCTTCGATAAGGTGTTACATAACAACTTATCGGTAATACTCCACCTTACTCATTAAAATGATGATCTGTTAGTTTTTTTAACCGATTCAAGCAATAGTCACGCAAAATATATTACTTGCATTATCGAAGCAAGGAACTATGCACGCAATATATTTTGCGTGACTATTGCTTGAATCGATTAAAAAAACTAACGAATCATCATTTTAATGTTGTTATATAACAACTTATCGGTAATACTCCACCTTACTCATCAGTAGAGAGCGGAGTTTTAAGCATTAAGCTTATCCTGAATATTAAAAACAGGAAAATGATTTCTAAAAATGTTTACGAATTACAGGAAATTGAAGTATTTGACACTTAACTTTTTAATTTTGTTCTCTGAATGTCATTTTTTGGCAGTGGTGGCCTAGTGGTTAGAGTGGCAGGCTAGCGATCAGCGGTCCCGGGTTCAAACCCCGGGGGAGGCACAAATTTACGTAGAAAAACGTATAATATCAGTCCTTCTCAGGACTAACCAGGAACACCTGAAGACGGGAGTAGATCAAAACTTTCGAAACGTTGTGTAATTTACACCCTAGACAGTGGAAAAAGTCTGAAAAACATATCATAACTGTTTAATGCTTTTTTTGCCTTTTTACCTTTTTATGCTTGTTTCGGATAATTGTGCTTATAAGTACTTATTTTTGGGTTTTCAGTTTTTTGTATTTATTTTCCGCGTAATTCATTTTATAATCAAATATTTCAATCTGGTGTGTTTGTGAGCATATTTTTTGCTTGCATGCAATTTCTCCCGGTATGGCGACGGGCTTAAAAACACAGTCAGTGCAGTGGTTTTCTGAGAATTACTAAAAAAACTCAGATATTTCCTTGAATTATTTTAGTTAACACACACACACACACACGGTTATTACTCGTTTTGTATGATTTTAATTCAAAATAAATACAGACGAGAGCAATAGGTCCGATTGGGGATAGTTATACGTCTATAATCCTTTGTGTCAGAGGCCAGAATGAATTAAAATATGGAAACAATAAATTATTTTGCAAAGCTTGTATTCAGACGGTAAGAGAGAGTTTATAAAGTTCTTTAAAATTATTTAAGTACTAAAAATACGTTATTTCACATGTAAAAACCACTTTGCATCAAGAACGATTAAAGAAGTATAAAAGTTAGCCAAAAACAACAAACAATTGTGACTTCGTTGGCATCTACTTCAGGTAACGGGGAACAAGCACAGTTTAATTTCGATCTTTGCAAAATCTAACATACCACTGAAAAAATTACAAAATAGTTCCTTCAAAATGTTCTTGGATAAATACTGTCACATGCACGTTCCCGTTTTCCCGATGAAAATACCTTGCAAAACATATTTTTGTTAATAATTTCAAAGATGCTGTTTGTGCAGTACCTAGGCGAATTGGTCAAATAGTTCTTTCTAAATGTAAAGAGATTTTTTTCCAAAAAAGAAAGCTATACAATGTTAGATAAAATTTTCACAATTTTGGCAGAAGCAATTGCAGAAGATTTTAAGATTGATCCGACTATTTTAGCAAATTTAAAATATGCTCCAATAACTAGTGTTCACGTAGAAAGAAGTTTTTCTACATATAAGAACATTTTAAGAGAAAGGCTACAAAATTTTACAATGGAGCATTTAGCACAATAATTAATAAATAATATTTTTCTGAAAAACTAATTTCTTCGTAGAATTTTCTATTTTATTTGTTGTGTTACATTTAAAGTTTTTCCAGTGGTCGGAATGTAAACGAACCGGAACGGCATCGGGGGGGGGGGGGGGACCGGGGGGTATGCCCCCCGTGTGCGCCGCAGACGAAAATTTTCGCGGAAAATAATAATAATGTTAATAATAAGTGGTTTTTCCGTCAATAGTCGACACAAACCAGTTTAATTTAATATTTTATTTCAAAGTGAAAAGACCCTAATTTAAAAAAACAAGATCGGTATAAATACAACAAAATAAAGTTTATTCATTTCCTTCTAGAATAACTCAATAATAGACAATAAAATCAAAATAATTCAACAAAATTCGAAACTCTAAATATTGTAAGGTAACATAACACATAATACATTTTGCTCAATTCATCGAGAGCATCAGACTATTGCGCTAAGGTTGCTGACAAATTGTACCGATGCAATCATTTTGTGAACGCCACTATATTTGCCTCTTTCTTTTCCATCTCTTTTTGGAAAATTTTTCACGAAACGGAACGAATTTTGATGAAATTTTACGAGACGGAACGACTCTTGATAATATTTCACGAACCGGAACGCCGTTCCGGTACATTCCGACCACTGAGTTTTTCGATGAATTGTGTTTGCATTTGCTTTTTTAGTGTCATTACATACTTTTTTCTCAGAATTATTGTTATTAGTTAAGTAGGTACAATGAATAAAATAGTTGTTTTTTCATTCATAAGGTTTGTTTTTTCATTCATGAGGTTTTTTATGATAAAGCTTTTGTGTAAGAGTTAACGCTTTTTTTTGCTTAAATTAACGCTTTTTTAAACATTTTTGGGGCTCTTTTAAGCGCTTTTTTTAAATTTTGTGTGCTTATAATTCCGCTCTTCATTCATCAGTAAGATGGAGTTTTACCGATAAGTTGCTATATAACAATAATTATCGACGCAAGCCATTTTTGATTGGTTGAAAGTTCAAAAAGCGAGTGCGATCATTGATCAAATGACATCGTTCGACAGATGTATGCAATAGTCTAAACAATCCAGCGGTCGTGCAATCTGACCAGCATTATCGGCAAGTCACTATACACTTAATAGGTACATTACTGTTGATAACATGGACAGAGACCTTTTTGTGTGATGTACACTATGTGTGTCCATTAAAGTGTTGTACAGGATTTGTGCTTTGTGAGTATAAATTAATTACACAAAGTTAAAAAGGGCGTTGTATACACATATACTTTGAAAATGTACGTCTTGGTCTACCTACTTAATGATAAAGTGTGAGCTTGTGTTGAGTGATAACACAACCATCAATAAACTTACAACTGTCGCTGTACAACAGATTTTTGAACATGACTGTACAAGTTATAATATAGTACCTATTAATTCAGTAAATTGGCATATAGTTTTACGCCCCCGTACATTCTAAGGATTTCGGTTTCAGTTAAATCACTCATACGTAAGCAATTTCTTATCACACCTTAAATTATCCATGTGTTATTAGAATTTTGCATTCTTAATAATTATTTTCTTGAATATTTGGTCCAATATTTAGTGTTAATGTTTGAGGTTTAAGATTCCATTTGTAGGTTTTCTGATTTGAACTGCCTCGAGCCAGTGGCGCTTTTAGACACCCTTCTTTTTGCTCAATAAACTAGCACTGACGAACTTTGCTACACACTACAGCAATCTAAAAATTTATAAATATTATTTGCATTATTTGTAAATGTACCAACCTTTAATATTACATTGTTACTTATTCATACAGTTGGAAAATTTAGTTTATGAACAATCAAAACCTTTTACAGAAACCAATTGGCGAGATAACAGACAACCAAGGACAGATCCTAGGCACCAAGACAACAGTGCAAGACCCTTACCACAACAGACAGGAAAACGAAGAGGAGATAGCCGCCCTGCACCAAAAGAACCTGTCACATTTCACATCCCGTACCTCCTTAAAAAGGAACTAAATGAATTGGTAGCATTTTTGGTAGAAAACATCACCAACTTCAGCAATTTCGTAGCATTGCCCCTCTCTTCAAACGATGTGATCCAAATCGTGTTCGTGGTGGAAAAGGTGTGTGCATCAAATACCAATTTGGAGTTCTCCAATGTAATACTGTCACGGATTTGCAACAGTCTCATGAGCCAGCTTGATTCTTGCCTGGTGAAACTGTCTTTGGACGAAGAGCACGACAAAGAAGACTCTGAGGCCTTTTGGAGCAACCCCGAAGCTTTCTGGAGGTCTCTTGTAGCTGTCTTTGAAACTATTTGCAGTAGATTTCCAGTACTTGCTAAAAAGTCCCTGCCCAAAGTATTAAAAGCGAGTCTGATAACCGTAAACTTTCATACATATTCACATGGAATAAGCATTAGCGACGACATTAAGCAGAAATTGGAATACCTGAATAATCATTTCAAAAATTTAAAAAGAATCGTTGAGCCGAGTGAGGATTATCCTGACGATTTATACCAACATATGAATGTATATCCAGAGCCAGCTGAGGTTTTAACTCAATCAAAACCTTACATCCAATGTAATATCTTAGAAGGCACCTATAAGAATGTGAATCATTATTTAGACACACATTTTCGGTTGTTAAAAGAGGACTTTATAGCTTCACTGAGGGAAGCTATTACGGTTTATAAAGAGAGTCTGCAAGGCAAAACATATGTGAAAACTACAGAATATCATGTTTACACTCATGCAAAATTTATAAAGGAAAATGTTCCGTTAACTGAACCAACAGACAAGGACAAGTCTGCACGTATTTATACTTTTGGAAGAAGAGTTCGTCAACATGCATTCAAAGTACTGGACCCTGGAGTGAGTCAGCAAAAATATATAAATACCGATGAAAGCTTTATGTACGGGAGACTTTTATGTTTCTCATCGGATAACTTTGAAACGATATTTTTTGGAACTGTTGTGCGTCTACATGACACTAAAAAAGGCTTAATAAATGTCCACCTCCTACAAAACATTCCATTTCTGTATGACCGAACCTATACCTTGCTGGAATGCAGGAATTACTTTGGAAGAAACTGTTCAGTGCTGAAAGCACTTCAGGGCTTTGACGCGCAAAGCTTTCCTATGGAAAGGTACATCATAAGGGTGGAAAACATACACAGACCACCTGCATATTTAACACATCTAACCCAATATACTATAGACGATAACAGATTTCCAGTTCTCAATTTTGAATTGTGGCCCTCAATGGAGGACCTGAATTTAAACGAGATGCAGTATGACTCATTCAAGCAAGCTCTTACTACTGAATTTGCCCTGATTCAAGGCCCACCTGGGACAGGAAAGACCCACCTGGGTTTAAAAATAGCACAAACCTTAATAGGAAATAACTCTGATGATGATTATCATCTGAGCGACGACGATTATCTTTGGATGTCTGACGATGATGATGATAATAAAATTTGGAAGCGACTGTTTTGGAGTTCACCAAATGCATTGGGACCAATTCTTGTTGTGGCTTACACCAATCATGCTTTGGATCAATTTTTAGAAGGTCTAATTCCATTTACAAACAAAATTGTTCGCTTTGGACAACAGTGCAACAACGAAGCCATCAAGAAATATGTTGTTTCTGAACGTAGCCCACACAGAGAAATAGCGTATGGTTATTATAAACGTGTGCAAACTATTTTACTCAAGAATCGTAGAATTATGGACGAACTGGAATCTGTACTGTTATATTGTGGCATTTTTAATGTTAGCAAGATCGCTGCGGTGATAGCGAATTTACAAGACAGCCCTATTTGTCACTTTGGAACTACGGAGCTGCTGCGTTGGCTAATGGGAGATTGGACTACAGAGCAACAGCGGGAAGAAAGATGGGAAATGGTGAGAAATTAATTACGTGTTGCTTTTGTGTTATTAATCATTAATAGTAGTCGAGATGTTTTACTAATTTTTTTATGATAGTGTTAAGTAGTTAAAGAATTTCAAAAAAAATTTTTCTTAAGCTGTAGTAAATTAATCTGGAAAATTTGAAATTTAGGTTAAGTGGAAGATAATGCCGCTGGTTTAACTAGTCTGCACTAAACTTCGCACCTTAATAAGGGCATGATTATTATTATTAAATAATACTATCTACAACAGCAATATTTGTGTGTAATACAGGATCTGGCAATGAGGGAAAGGGGGGGGGGGGGGAGATATTTTTAAAACTGAGAGTTACATAAATAATGTGTATATAAAAATTGCAGGCAGGAAGATGGTGCACATTACTAAAATAGTTTGATTATACAGGGTGGCTCAAAAAAGTGTGTCGACTAAAACTTACTTTTTTGAAATAGAGTGCCCTCCCTACATTTAGGTAACTTGAAAGATTTAAAGATATAAAGTTGTCTGGGTCTAACGTCAACTGTTTTGGGATATTAACGGTTTTATGCAAAAAATGCTGAACTTCAGGTGGCTGCTGGAACAGAAAACAATTGAGTGAAGGGAATCGTTACCAAAACATTGTTTTTCATAAATTAGCTTTTGAGCATAAAATAGTGGATTTGGGTATTTTAAGCAGGGTGCTGCTCAACAGTTGCAAATTTAATAATTTTCATTTTTCTTCAAATGGAATGCCTTGTATATTTTTATATTTTTGAAAAGCCCTTTTAATGAGCTTTCTTTTGATATGTGACTTTATAGCCCTAAAGTCAATTGTTTTTCAGCAGGGCCGTAACTAGGTATAGGCCGAGTAGGCCCCCGCCTACAGGCGCAAGCGGCAAGGGGCGCCAAAATGGCACTGAAAAAAAAGCATTTTTTCGTACTAATAAAAAACAAATAAACAAGTGGCCAATTTTACAAATAAATTACTTTGTAATATTAACGATTTTAGTCCAAATAATGGTAATTATAATAATGCGAATTGCGCCCAATGTGGTCGATACATTACATTGCCTTGTTCAATTTGCAAAACAAAATTTTATATGTCTACCAGATTGTAACAGCGTTTACTTTATAGTTCTCACCTATATCAATCAATCAAAAAATTAGAATTATTAGCTTCTTAGTCCACCACATAGGTGGCCTTTTTCTAATTATAAAAATGTTTCCATTTTTAAAACAATGTAGGTACAGCAGTGGCGACATACTAACTTAAATTTTTAACAACTTGTTACTTTATTTTAAACGCGTTAATTCGCTGGCTATAATTCTCAATTACATCAAGCAAAATCAGATACCTGGTGGGCACGACTAGCTCAAGTCGAAGAATGGCGTGCAGTAACTTAATTGAATGGAAACCGGAAGGGGCGCCAGCGAATCCAGAGAAAACTAACAGCCAGGTATCTCAAATGCTTAAACAGACGATTCGCAGACTGGGTTCTTATATTGGGTTAAGAACTATAGCTGCAAAGGAACGTTAAGCGGCAACATCAAATGAAACTACACACAATTCTCAAATATCACAATTCACTTATATTGCTCAACTCAGTGCATTTGACAAATGACCCAATGGGGCCTACAGCTAGTACAATTCATTTTCATAGAAGGTGCTGAATACAATTTGAGATACAACCTCTTCATAATCTTCGATTACACGTTAAAATACCTGTACGTACACACATTGATTTGTGCCCTGCCTGCGGCTAGTGTACAGGTAACCTATCGGCCCAACATGGCCAACAAGGGACTTGATCGATGTGCCTAGCACTTGGTGTGCTTCCGTAAAGAGCCATGGAAGCTCGGCTGTCGGCACCAGCGGTTAGGAATCCAAAATGATGAGGATGCCCAGATTAACAAAGGGGGCCTTCCACGAGGTCGTCGAAAGGGAATCTCCCAGTAGCCAAATTTCCAAACTGCCATTTCGTGGGCTCGGCACGTCACGCTAATAATAAGATCAGAACCTAAGCGAAAGTCCAAAATTCCAAAAGAGACTTACCCCAAACGGGCGAGCACATGTTCACTACAATTTCAAAGATCCGCAACTGAGCGAGGCAAGAGATAAATGCCTAAAATTTGTCATTCCTAGGGGGACGAATCCGCAATCCAACGTCCGGCATCAAAGTCCCTCAAAATTACCCACTAAGAAGACATTGGAAATTGTAGCGTTTTCTGCAGCGAAGCAGGACCAAAAAGAGCTCCTCGAAAAACGGAAACGCCAAAGCATACAAATCTTATCAACGGACGCCACGACAGTCCGCGCCACCATCTCAAGAGCGCGCGATATTTAAATACTCCCACAGAGCTACAATTCGGAGAGCGCTTCCCATGAAGTTACCAAAAAAATGTAGAATGATGCGACAAATCTACAGAAAGCGCAATTTTAACGTAACAAACTGTTGGAGCGGGTCCACTGATAATACATATACATTCACTGCTTTGGGCTCATTGCTGATGCAGTCGTCCATTGCAACAATCAGCAGAACACCACATACCGATTTTGAGTGCTTACTTGTTCCACTACTATGATATTTTCCGCTACAATCATTTTTCTAGTAGAATTTGTTCAATTTAAAACACTTCTGCGACCTTATACGATGGTAGCTTTTATTAAGAAAAAGAATAATTGAAATTGGCCTGACGCAAGGCTTCATGTTTTAAATATATTCATTATTGCAAAACAGTATGACAGTGTGGCTGCGAATACAGAACCTTATTCTACGTTCACATGTTACTACGCATTATTGTAATTCTACCTGGTTTATTTATAGTAGTTTAGCATTCATTAATTTTGCCCTTATAAATGGTAGCTTTTTGACTGGGCCAGATTCGCTTTATATTTATATCTACACTGATTTAAAGAAGGTACTTCAACGTAAATAACATTTATTGTCGACTAAATACAGTTGGAAAATAACTAAATAGGTAATTCATAAATATGTACAAAGTAAATTTTATTTTAACATACATCTCTTCGGTATGGTGTAGGTAGGTAACCTCAATTGTCTGCGTGCTCGTCCGGGATTCACGGTATGGTGGTCGCTGGAACCAACAGGGAATTTTACTAGTGTTTGTAGACCTCTAACATAGTAATCTATTATTGACAGCTGGAGGTATTGTAAACAAACTTGAATAATTATAGTTTGCTTTAATTACCAATAACTAACTGAGGGTTTGCAGAGCTCTCGCCAGTTGAGCCCCGCGGGCCAGGTCAGGGAATCAGAATAATTCGCGGATTAATTTTCTTCGGGTTTGGCGGAACAATTTGGTTTTATACGTGGTTGCTCTCCCTCTTGGGTATCAAGGCGGTAGGGAAAATGCGTGCGGGTCGATCTGTCGTGTCGTTCGCGCATCGCGACGAATCTCCGGCCGTGGGCACTCTGGAGCGCAAGTAACGTAAAACGCGAAATTTTAAATGCCCATAATATTTTATTAGGACTAATTCGCATTTAAAATAGGAGTGAAACGTTACATAATAATATGTAATTATTTGTTTATATTGTATTATTTTAACATATTGATAATGTCTTTACCAGCTTTTGAGCGCACAACATAAAATGGTCTTATTCTCATTAAAATAGTTGTATTTTTAAGATAAAAAAGTTACAAAGGAAAATGTTTTCAACGTCTTGAATATCTTCGGCAATGTTTTTAATACAGAAAACGCGCTGTAAGAAAATCAACTTTTGCTAGATCGAATTATGGTTGATGTCTTCAAAATTCTCTACAAAATAGGTAAAAAATACCTTAATGCTGCTAATAATACAGAAACACTTAGTAAAGCGAATTACATGAGTTTGGAAATTAAAAGGAAACATTGCAGCCAGTGGGATTTGAACCCGTGTTCACTGATAAATGCATATGCTTATCCTTGTGCTATAAATGACGCAGTGGCTTTCTGATTTTGGGTACACCATATGTTTATATATAGGGATTTGTAAAATGTTCTACTGACTACATAATATTATGTACTTTTTTAAATTAGTATTGTGTTTTCTAATCTTGGTTTCTGTTCTCATCTTATTTGTGTTGAATTTTCTTATTTTAACATTTAGTTGTTTATTTTCAAAATGTTTTAATAAAAAATGTTGGATTTATTTTTGAATATCTACCTGTTTGTTTGAATGTATTACATCATATATCCAGAGATAAATTTAGAAGTCATACAGTATCATTAGTATTTTTTGTCACATATGACGTTTTTGTACTGAGGGGCGGAAAAATTGGTTGGCTTGCCTACAATACAAATTTGCCTAGTTACCGCCCTGTTTTTCAGATCTGTGTGTTTTAACATAAAAAACAAACAAACAATTTAAGCCTTTTAAGATGGTTTATTTTAAGCGATAACAATCAAACGGCTTTAAAATAATAATTTAAACACTTGAGCTTTTGAAAGAAAACAGAATCAATTAATTCCAGGTTCAAATGAAATCAGATTAAAAAACAAAAGCAAATACACCAAAATGCTGTACGTAATTACGTTAAATGCTCAAATATTTTTTCCTCCGTGCTGTGGGTATTAAAGCTATACAGAAAGTTCATTTTACTTTGTGCCACATTAGTAGTATATATTCTATATAGCCTCTTGCTGCATCGATTGTTCCAAAATAGAGCAATTTGATGAAAAAACAAAATGTGACCATCTTCTGATTTTAAGTATCTGCATCGGGATGTCTTGGAGCATTGTCTATTACAAGGAAAACTTTTGTGGTAATTGAAGCTCTTATCATTCAACAGCAAACACAGACACAAATAGGAAGTAAATAGAACTAAAAATCGAATTCGAAAAGGCAAACCTCAGTATACTGGGAATAACAGAGACCAAGAAGAAGAATACCGGCAAACTATACACAACGAATGAACACCTAATGATCTATAGTGGTGTAAACGAAAAGGACAAAGCTTAAGCTCACAAAGGTTAATACGACTAGATACAGAAGAAGGTGGTGGAAAAAATAAGTATACAATATTTGTGGCTTATAGCCCATCCGAGAATGATATAAAGCCGAATAGACTTTTTCTGGAAAAGCTTACAAGAAGAAATTGATTACATCAATAATAAAATAATACTCTCAGGTGACCTTAATGGACACGTGGGAAGAAGTGAAGAAGAAAATTTCCCCGTGGGAAAACATGGGGAGAATACAAAGAATCATAAAGATATTAATAAATTTACGAGAGTGCTAGATATTAGGGGGGGAAAATCAATTATAGATTTGATAACAGTAAAGGCACAAAATAGAAATATGATACAAAAGTGAAAAGAGGCAACGAAAATGGTAGTGATAACTTTTTAGTGCAAATAATAATAAAAGAATATACAAATAACAAAGTGAATAAGGGTAAAGGCATTAAAAGTAGAAATGAAATAATCAAAGCTTATAGATTATATGAAAAAGAATGCAAGAAACAATATGCTACAAAGTGGAAGAATTCAAGAAGATAAAATGGAAAGATGATGATGTAGAATCTTTATGGGCCACACTAAACGAGTTAATTATTAAAACTGCCAAGAACATACGTGAAAAAACTAACAAAACCAGTTTCAAAGGAACAGACTGGTGGAATGGGGAATTAAAACGAGCAGTAAAACTAAAGAAAAAAACTTTGGAAAGAAAACCTGGGTAACAAAACAGTAGAAAAATATAATAAATACAAACAACAAATGAAAGTAGTGAAGATAATCACCGTAGAGTCAAAAAGAAGATCGTGGGCAGAGTTTGGTCATAAAATGGAAGGGAACAGCCATTGAAACAGCAAACTTCTATACAGATCTTTAAAAACACCTGGAAAAGATAAAACGAACATATTAATATTATAGAACATGGGAATAGAATCTTGTTGACGACAGATGAACAAATAATAAAGAGATGGTACGCACACTTTAGCGGAACACTAAAAGTTAGCAGCAATACATACGAATCGCAACAGACAAGAAATAGTATCTGCGGAATATAAAAAGAAAATCACTTATGAAGGAGTAGTATATGCAGCAAGAAAACTAAAAAATGTAAAGACGCCTGGCTTGGATAATATTAAGATCGAATTTTTAAAGAATATGCGAGACACTGGAACATACTATATACACAAAATAACAAATACATCGTGGGAAACAGGAGTAATACCAAAAGACTGGTCCATACCAACAATTCTACCCCTATTTAAAAAAGGTGATAAGAAAAAATGCTCCAATTATAGACCGATTTCCTTATAAAGTGCGTTCAAGTGTATGAAATTATACTCAGAGGTTTCGAAAAGAAGGAAAGCCCACAGGACAATTTCAAAATATGGGAAAAGAACTTTTAAAAATATGATATGAAAATTAATGTAATCAAAACAGAATTTGTGGTAGTGGCAAAAGAGAAAAATCACGGGAATGTATACCTGAATAATGAAGCAATTAAACAAGCAGAAAATTTTAAATACCTGGGTTCAACTATAAATTCACAAAACACTGGAAATCCAGAAATAATAAACAGACTAAACAGTGCAAATAAGCTTTGCTTTAAGCAAAGTGTTTATAAGGAAGGAAGAGATATCATCAGAAACTAAAATCAAAATCTTCAACAGTGTCTTTCCACTAGTTTTAATTTATGGCTACGAAGCGTGGTATATGAATAAGGCACAAAAGACCAAAGTGCAAGCCAGTGAAATGAGATTTCTTCGTGCAATATTAGGAGTTTCCAGAAGAGACCGTTTACGAAATACAGATATTAGAAATCAATTAAAGGTAGTGCCGATACAAGAAACAATACAAAGAAGGCAACTAATGTGGTTGGGACATCTAACCAGAATGGACAATAGCAGAAAAGTGAAAGAAGGGAATAGACAAACGTAGAAAAAGAGGGCAGCGCACGAGTACTCGGGAATGGAGAAAGATTAAAGTACTGAAGAGGAAAAACACGAAATGGAGTGAAATCAAAACAGTTGCCAAGGACAGAAAACGGTGGAGAAAATTCTGCCACCATATGTCTACACCGTAATGGTAGATGAGACTGGATTATGTATGTATGTATGTATGTACATGAAAAATATTGAATTGAACTGGCAAGAAAATTCAGTATCTAGTTCTTGCAGTTGTCTTTTTTGTAACTGTAAGAACTAGAATGAACGACTTAAAGACTTAATTGTAACTTATAACATGGTGTTTGCAAACATTGGCAATGAATAGCGTGAATCTGACCAGGTAAATTTAAACGAAATAGATACGAAGCAATAAAACTCAGTAGTCTTCTCCACGTACATTTATTAAAAAGGCGACATGTTTCGAAACCAGACTGGTTTCATCTTCAGGCCAAAATGATCATCTACAGAGGCATATGGTTAACAATAATGTACATAGTAAAGAAAATTAACTTACTGGTAATAAAACCACGTGTTACATTTGTAGGTTAAAATTAAATTGAGGTTAGGTTGAAACGCTGAAGGCGAGGTAGCAATAAAATTCACAAAGAACACCACATTGGCGAAGAAAAATTAATTAATTAACCAGCAAACTATGTTATAAAGATTGTTACACTGGTTAATACATCACAATATAAAAATTAAAATTAAAACAAGTAAAATAGATACTAACTCTGAGGGAGTTGGCACTAAGAATGAATTTTTAATACAGAAGTAACTAAAAACGGGTCAAAAAGTCCCTAGATTCAATGACACTGAAATTACCAGAGAGGGAAAGAAAGACCCAGAAAAAGATGGACCATTGACAGAAGTTAGAAATATATGGATAGAGTTATGGAAAAGACCAACAAAGGAATGTTGCAACTCACCGGCTTTACACTCGAAAGGGTAGAAAGGCATTAGTATTAAGTGACTTAAGTCAATTAATTTCCAAATTACAAACAATCCTAAAAAAACTTTAGGAAATAGATTGCTGGGGATACTGAGGAATAAGGGTGTAGCATGGAGGAGCATTTGCCCACCCCTAAACAAGTTTTTAAGAATAAAAGGCATTACAATTGACAAGATTTTGAAAAATGAAGCTATAAGAACTTACACATATGATTTTAATTTTTTAAAAAATGGAAAAAAACCATATACGACCGAATGCACAGGTTAGAACAAGTGTGTTTCCTTCTGGGAGAAGTACCTCTCGTCATGTCAGGATGTAAGTCAGTAGAAAAAAATGTGCGCCATGTATCGAATGATGCGACTGCCGCAAATTGCTCGAAAGATTGTCCGTGGCAATAGGATAGTTCTCAAAAATTATGAGAAAATAAAAATTATAGATATTTATGCATTAAGGGAGATATGAATATGCTTTTTCCCTAAGGTTGACAATATTTTTAATAAAAACTATCGTACATTATGATATTTATGGCGCAGTAGTGAAAATCTTCACTCAAATTTATCCCTTAACAGAAGTTTTTAGAATAATCTAAATGTAGATGTAAATGCACGACAAACATCGAATGAGGGCATTTGTCCCACAGTGTGTATATACAGGGTGTCTTGCACTTAAGGAGCATGTTCTTGAGATCATTTCAAGCAAAAAAGTTCATATGAACATGGAAGGATCTAGAACATTCACAGAAGATGTTGATATAACTTTTTTTTTACACATTCCAAAAGTGACATTTTCTGTCGCTTATTAGGCGATTTTCTGTTAGCGAAAGTAGACATTTGCAAGACATAAAGTCATATCATAAAATGTAAAAGTGTAAAACAATCGTATGTATAGTTCTGGAGTAAAGTGTAATGGATGATTACGAATTAAACTACATTCGTGAGAGGTAATGATACATTTTCCTATCTACTAATATAGAGTGAGGGTTAAAGAGTGAGGAAAGAGCGGGAAATTTTGAATTAAATCCTAGTAATTTTTTGCTTTTATGTTTCTCGCAGGTGTATCACTCCAACTTTCTGTTTACATGTCGTTGGTGGCACTGTAAGTCTAAACTCTATTCATTATAGTCCCGGATTGTCAATGTCAAAATCCAATTAAAAACAATCCTTTATATCATGGTTAATACTTTTAAGTCAAGCTATGGGTGACTAGAAACAATTAATTAAGTTACCAATGTCAAAACTATAAATTATAGGTTATATTTCGAACTGACTTAAGCTAAAATTAATAAAAGTTGGCAGGTAACAAAAACGCAAATTTTAAAAATTACGCTTTGGGGTTGCTGGGGTCGGTATCTCAGTGGTAAGCATCCTGCCTACTGATCTAAGGGTCGCGAGTTCGATTCCCGGTCCCGGTGAGGTTTTCAAAAATAAAAAAATGCAGATGAAAGCTTCTACAGAATGCCATCATTCGGAAGTGATGTAAAGCCGTGGGTCCCATGTCACTACGATGTGTAGCATGTAAAAGATCCCTTGCTAGGGTTGGAACTCCTTAGTCTCGGCAAAATTCTAAGTAGGACTTTGACCATATGACCAAAGCAGTCGGTGTCTAAGGTACCTGGTACTCTGCATGCCTAGTCCCTTGTCCATTAACAAACAAACAAACAAACGCTTTGGGGTTGTCCAACCTAGTAGTAACAAAAAAACAATAGAAATTCAACAGTACTACCATAAAACGTCATTTTTGAAAATCCGGGACTATAGTGAATAGACTATATGTCAAATTCGAGGTTAGCAGGTTAGGTTTTGCGTCAGTTTTGACACAGACTGACGCAAAACCTAACCCGCTAACCTCGAATTTGATATAGACTTACAGTGCCACCAATGACATGTAAACAGAAAGTTGGGGTGATACACCTGCGAGAAACATTAAAGCAAAAAATTACAAGGATTTAATTCAAAATTTCCCGCTCTTTCCTCATTCTTTAACACGAACTCTGTACAAACAGCTATTCTGCAGTTGGTAATAAACAAAATAAAACAATAATAATACCTGTTAAAATAGAATCTACATGTTTGCCCCCTCTAAACTGGAATCCTGGCTATATGCCCTTGCTGAGGAAGAGACATTATTTATCTAATGCAGAAAAATGTACCACCACCACACTTCCAGAAGAAGGTAGATGATAATGATGATGCAGTTGAAACTATACTAATGGAAAGCTCTTCACTATCTTGTAACTTGCGTGACTTTGTGTAGGAAGAGAAGTGAATGTTTTATAACTATGTAGTACATATAAAACTTGTAAATATTTTATTTTGTTGATGTTCTTTATTAAATATTTTCATTTTAAATATCGTGCATGTATAGGGGTGGTTATGAAAGTATATTACCAACATTAACTGCATAAACAATAGTGTGTTGTATTATGAAAGAAAAGTTAATTTTACGTAAAAATGTTCTCTTGACGTTTTTAGCTTAACAATGTCGTTTTTTGAGTTACGCTCAAAAATGTCTTCCACTGCACCTATCGTAGTGACATCTGGTGGCTGTATGCCCAAGTTCTTTATGAACACAGCTCGATAAGTACGAAGTCTATAACATTATGTTATCAAATGGTATTTGACAGATTGTCAGTGCTTGTGTGAATCACTTGTTGAATGAGTGAGCTCATTTTTTTTCGTAATTTTTTAAAAAGTGTTTGATACATGGTAAGTAAATAGTTTTGTAAGCTATTGTGTTAGTTAAGAATTAAAGTCTATTGTGCAATTACGGAAATCTTGTGATTTCAACAATTAGCAGAATGACGGCATAGGTCACACTTGCCTTGCAAATATTGTGTTGCGAGGTTAGTGTGACCATGTGTACGGGGCAAATGTGAACCTGTATATTATAAACTGAATTTTTTTTTATAGTTACGAGAATGGTAAGAACGTACCAGAGAAGAAGCGATAGGGCAACCGCATATACCCAAGATCAGTTGACAGAGGCAGTATCGGAGATTAAGAGAGGAAGTTAGTCGGTGTATAGGGCACATAAAATTTACAATATACCTAAAACTACATTATTTTACCACGTAACTGGTGTCCGTGGCCAAAAAAGTAAATCACAAGGTAGGCCAACAACTATCCCACTAGAAGATGAGAGAAGATTAGCTGCGGGGCTGATGACCATGGAACAGTGGGGATTCGGCATGTCTCGAGTTGGAAGTTTTTGCTCTTGTTTGCGATTTTGTTAGTAAAAACAAATTAAAGACTGATAAGATTAAACAGATACGCCAAATACGGTTTAATGTTCAAATAGTATTTTGTAAAACACAACCAGCTACAGCTTAAGGTTCACACACTAGTGAATATAGTTAACAGGAAGTAGTACATTAAACAACAGAAAAAGTGGGAGGTATTACCAACTTATCAAAAAACTAAACATAATAAAACAATAATTTGAATGTAATTTATGTAACTTCAATAAAGACACCATTTAAAGATAACATCCCTAGAGATGTGTGGTTTGCTGCTTTCAAGAAACGACATAATCGGAGCATTAAGAAACCACAAGCTGTGGAATATTCACGGAAAAAGATGACTGACCCGTTCGTTATTCATGAATATTTTAATATTCTTGAAAGAACATTAGCTGAATTGAAGATAGACAAGCCAGAACTGTTATGGAATCTGAATGAAACATCTCTCTCGCATGATCCAAAAAAGACTAAAGTCATTGGGGCCAAAGGGAAGCCGAGTTCCAGAACTACTTCGGGGCCAGGAAGAGAAAACACAACCGTTCTTTCGGCTGTTTCTGCATCAGGTATAAAAGCTCCACCTCTTATAATATTCAAAGGAAAAAATGTCTGGGATGCTTGGTTAGTACCTGAGGAAAACAAGTCTTTTCCAGGAACTGCCTATGCAGCCAGTCCCAACAGCTGGATGGAGGCTGAAATATTTTTCAATTACTTTCAAAGAACATTCATTCCTGCACTGGGACCGGACAGGCCAGTGCTGTTAATATACGACGGACATAGTACGCATGTAAATTTTTCAATAATTGAACTAGCACGTGCCAATCAGATCACAATACTCAAACTGCCCCCACATACCAGCCACCTATTGCAACCTCTCGATCTATCCGTATTTAAATCTGTAAAGGATACTTGGGACCAGAAACTTGTAACGTGGCAAAGACACAATGTTGGCACAAAAATTCCCAAAAAAAAGTTTTATGAACTGATTGGCTGGACGTGGAAAAATATAGACCCTGAAATACTTAAAAACGGGTTTCGAAGGGCAGGCATTCATCCTTTTAACCGCAACGTTATTTCTGAGGACAAATACCATCCCGAGAGTCTGAAAAGATGGAAGGCCACCCAACAACTACAGGCAACAGTTGTAGCAGAACACTAAATCCCTCACATTGGCGAAGAGAATACTATTGCAAACAATCAAGCAGTAAACCTTCCTGCAGTTCAAGTAGCTGAGGACGATAACAGAATAGAAAGAAATATTATTGCAGAGAACCAAGTCCCTAACATTTCTGAGGCAGGGCCCAGTACATCGAAATTAAGTTTTGAAGAGCTATTATTGAATACCATGAAACAGAACAAAGATAATTCTGCAGCTAAAAAGAGGAAGAGGGTAGCTTCAGGCGCTGAAGTGATAACTTCAAACGAAGTATTAAATAGACTCGCAAAAGAAAAATAAGAAAAAGGAAAAACAGAAACTAAGAAAAGACAGGCTAAAGGCACAAAAAGACGACCGGAAAGGGTTAGCAGCTCAAGCTCAGAAGAAGAAATGGCAGAACCCGTATATATTGATTCGGAAGATGATTTAGACCCTGAGGTAGAAGACGAAGACGAGGAAATAAACTTTGATTAAATTTCTGTAAGAAGTTGGGTTATTGCAGAATACTACTCTAAAAAAAGCACCAAACATTTTATTGGACAGATTCAAAGCAGAAATGAAAACGAATGGACAGTTCTATTCTTGAAATCTAAAAAGAAAAAAAGCTTCTTTTGGCCAGAGATAGAAGACAGAGACAATATACTAGACGAAGACATCATAAGAGTTCTACCAGAACCGATTAAGGACAGGAGAGACAATTTTATTTTTAATGTGGATTTTGCTGGGTTGAATATTTAGACCTTAACTAGTTTGTAACTTGCTTATTAATAAAGGTAGTAAAAAAACCCAAGAGATGAACTGTTGCATTTTTTTCCGATTTTTACGTCCTTCACACTTGCCTCAAAAATCAATAAACCTGCCAAAGCTATAATCTGTTGTCACACTTGCCCCAAGTTCATGGGGAAGTGTGACCCATAGACAATTTAAAAAAAAATTGTAACTTTTTATTATGTGACATAAAATTACGAAGCTTTCACAATGCGAAATGCCCTGAGGAATCTACAGTAAAAATATCAGGTCGTAGCAATCACCACAAACTTGTCAAATGCACTATGAATATGAACTAGTGCAAAACTAGGTCACACTTCGACGGGTTTACCTTATTGCTAATTGTACCATATTATGTAAAAAATTCTGCAAATCAACTATGTTGAGCAAAACTGTCGGGAGAACTTTTTTAGGTAAAAATGTGGCTTTCATACTTTTTTTAACAAAAATATTTCTAAAATTGCTCGAACTACGCCACTGATCAATAGGGGTGGGCAATATTAAAATTTACATATCGATATTCGATATCAAAGTTATATTGATAAATATTCTAAAAATATCAAGATATCGATAAATATCGGTAAGTCGACATATTGATATTCGATACACAGATCTCCGATATATATTTTTTTTAAATTTTGGTACTCAGCCAACAGCCGTTAGGTCAATTATAGGCGTCGCTGTACATTTTATTAATATATCGATAAATATCCCAAAAGTGTCGAGGATATCGATGAATATTGAAATCGATAAATATTGATATTCGTGTTACCCGTCTTTCTTATTCAACCACTTAGACGGTAACGCTTTGAGGATGTAGGGTTCTTCTTGTCTTTCACAAATAACATAAACACCAGTTTTCTATAATGGTACATAAAGTTGGTTTATTTAACAAGAATAAATTATCTTCAGTTATAGATGTGTTAAACACAAACTATTTCCAAAGAATAAGTACACAGATTATTATTAAATGAAAGGAACTAATTTAAATTATCACTACTTAGGTACTACACAGGTTCAACCTGGAATGACTTCTGGAACTGAAAGACAACCATGCTTGGCTTTTTTTCGCTTTTATACAGTTTTACTTGCATTTTGACCTCTAAATTATTGCTTTCAACAGTTAGATGACAAATAAGCACATTAGTGAAAACCCATTCCAGATTTCCACATTAACAATACATAATATGAAAGTTCAATTAACATACAATAGCTGTTGGCTATTACATTGATATATCGCCTAGCCCTACTGATGTAACAATCCAAACGCCTCACAGGAACGGAAATGTATTATGCTGAAGTCAAAGATGTGTACTAAAACATCGAAATTTTAACATTTTATTACAGAATTCCTTGCAAATTTTAAAGACTCCACATTTTCAGGTAAAAGAGATTGATGATAATGGTGCTGCCAATTCTACTCACCACAATGCTCTACCAAGAAATCACAATGAGGCCATTTATAAGAGCAGTAGTAATTATAAATTAACAATTTATGCACTTCAGAAACAATGCAAAGAATTAGAGAAGCAGCTGGAATTTAAGGTTGCAGTTGATTTAAAATCTATATTTGTGGACTGGAATCGAATGGCAGAACGTTATGCCTGCGTTCTTGATAATTTAGCATATTTGCAGGTAATTAAAAATTACTGTGGTAAAGATATATGAGGGCTGGAAGTTTAATTCGCAAAATAGTCTAACTCTCCTGTGCACTACTTATTGCTCGACTATATTATCGTGTATTTTAAAGTACTCCTTCTGCGAGGCCGTATTAAAATTCCATTGTTTCTTCCACACTCTAAAACATTTTAAGTAATTTTCTGCAACACCCTTTCGTTGCTGTCATGTTCCGAATGACTTCACGTCAAAATGTTTTTCTTTGAAGAAATTTTTTATTTTTGAAGAAGGAAAGAGCCTCTCGTTTTAACTTCCCCCAGTATGTTTTTAATGTAAAATATCATTTTCCATGGTTTTAAATGTGAAGTCTTTCTCTTTACTCTTTCTATCTCTGCTATCTGTGCCATCCAGGCTTTCCTAAGTTTTCCCATTCTTCTTTTCTTTAGTCTTGCTTCCAGTACTTTTCTGCATATTCTCTGGGTCCATCCTTAAAATGTGTGCATACCAGTTTGTTTCTTTTCATATCTTTTTTTGTATTGACTCTTGATCTAACATCTTTTTTAATTCCTCATTTCGTATTCTGTCCTATTTTGTCTTATTAGCTATCTTTCTTAATTGTTTCAATTTTATGGCTATCATTTTGTTCTCGTGATTTTTCTAAGGTGTCCAGTCCTTGCTGGCATATAGGACTGTTGGAACTATGTATCGGTGTTATGTATGATTAATTTCACTATTTTGTCTATTCCCTTTTTCCCAGTATTTCTCTGTGTATTGCATAATAAATATTGTTTTGCTCCTCGTTCTATTAGTTAATTCTGCCTATATTTTTCCATCCTTAGCAATTATACTTCCCAAATATTAATATGTCCTTTGCATTTTATTTCTCTATTTTGATCTTTCACTTGTTTCTCATTCACTATCATTGTTTTACTTTTATCACTTTACTGCATTTTCACATTCCCTATTTTTTCCATCTATAGGTGTACTAGTCTCTTTGTTATTTTTATCAGCGACTATCACATCATACAGTAGACTACTCGTCTTTACCAGTTCTAAGTTCTTGTATCAAATTACTGTGTCTAGTCCCCTCATTCTCTCTGCGGTTTTTCATTATTCTGTCCATAACTACATTAAACAGTAGTGGACGGTAGCTTGACAAATGCAGCTTGAACTAATGTTAGAATCTAGTAATTTCCAAGTTTTGTATTAATAACATCTTTGACAACTATATTGGTATTAAATTGTTACAAGGAGGAAGATCCCGTCATATTAATAGCAGTTTTTATTACTTCATATTAAATTGTTAACCTTATTTCAGCTAAATGACACTATAAATCAGAGATGTACCAGTTGCTTTGCCACCTTCTTCTACATATCGGCACAATCAAGTAGTTTTCTCAATACTCGGGCATTTTAGAATGTCTTCAGAGTCTTGACAAATTCTCCATAACCTTTCTTTTTCTCCCATACATTTTATCATTCTGGTTCTGTATTGTCTTTTCCACATGCATTCCCTGTTCTTTTATTTATGCTTCTTCAACTTTTTTGTAATGTTTACTGTCTGTTATATTTCTTCTTCCCATTGTGCTTGATTTATCTTCATTTCTTCGTGTTTAGTTGTTCAAACTTCCTTGAATAGTTTGTTTTTTCTGTTGATATATTCTTCACTATCTTGTTCTGATCCAGACTGCATATATTTCTTCTAGGGTTTCTTCTTTTCTTTCACCTTCTGTTTTACCTCCTTATTCCACCATTTTGTTCTCTTGCTTTGCTTGCCTGCTCTTCTTTTTCCACATTACTTCTCCTTTTCTGTACAATGTTTACTCGAATATTTTCCATCTCTTTTCCAATGTCAATTCCATTATTTTTGCTTCCAATTTGTAGAAGTCCTTATCCGTCTCCTATTCATATTCCTTTCCTCTGCCTTTTCTACGTTTATAAATTCAGTTTCGTTTACTATCTTTTGTTTCTTGGACTGTCCATATCACTGTTAGTACTAGTCGATGATTAGTTGTTAGGTCAGCCTTTTTTTCAGTATGATTTTTAAATCCTGTGTGTATGTTATATAGGTAGTCTATTATACTTTTTGCATTTCTTTCCTCTGCCACAAATGTATGTTTATTTTATTACTTTTGTTACCAGAATGTGTTTTCCATCAACAATTCATTTTGTTTGGCACAACTCTTTTACATTTTAAATCCAGTTTTGTTTATTGTTTCCTCTGCATAGCTGTCTATACACCTCATTTTCCTGTTTTCACCCCTTTCTATTCTGGATTTCTAATCTCCTATTATTACTGCTTTTTCATTACCTTCTCTTACTGCATCAAGGATCTTCTGTAGTTCTTCGTAGAGTTCTCTTCTTCACTTCCTTTTACCAGTGCATATTATTACTCTTTTATCCATTTGTAAGTGTAATACTATTATTCTGGACTGGAGATAATTGCCTCAGATTTAATTATTTGTTGATTGATTTCTTCTTTTACAATTATCCCTACTCTCTCCTTTGCATTTTGTTCTGTCTATACACAGTTTTCTTTGTTTCACTTGTGTCCATTATTATAATCTCGTATTTATGCTTCTCTTCTGTTATTTCTATCACTTTTCCTGTGATTATTGCTATATTCCATGTTCCTATTATTACCAGTTTATTGCTATCCAGTTCTTTTATTTTTTCATCTGTTTCCCATTTCTATCCTCATTTGTCCTTTTCCCACTGTGGTTGTCAATATTTCTCCTCATCTGCATGTTCTTAAACAGTTTTTAGTTTTCTCGCATGTTCTTCATATGTATTTTTTGTTTTTTTGGCCTACAAGTCGACCTTTATTCTTAGTTCCTTGTACGTGTTCTGCTGATCCATCTTCTATTTTGCTTTTTTTCAAAGTTTCTATAGTATATGTTTCCCCATCTGGTATTACCTTGTTATAAATAATATATGCTCCATATCCCCATTCTCTTGCGTGTTTCAAGTGTCCTTCCAACCATTTTCTCTGTTCTCTTACTCTTCTGGTGTAATCTTCTTTAATCCAAATGTTTTTCCCTCTTACTTTGTTGGCCGCACTCAGAATTTCTAATTTCCTTATACCACTTTATATCCCAAAAACAAAATAATAATCTCAATGATTATTATCAATAATAATTATAGGTGCCCAAATAGTTGCATTTATCAAATTTCATTTTTACAGTGGAGAATGCAAAACGCAAAATTGCATAGTAACTTGTATGCAGAAAGGGAAATTCCTACAAACGACCCTTTTAGTCTACCGTACAACGATCGCTGGATTTTATATTTTCATTGGTTAGACTTGTACATCAAGTATTTGGAAGATGCTTTGGAACGAAACTGTTTAATTATTGCTAAAACTTGGGAAGAAATGGAGCAAAGTAGGCAAGACGAGAACAGTTTTGCAGTTGCTCGTGCTGCAGTTGTGGGGATGACGACATCCTGTGCGGCTCGGTACCAACACCTCTTACAGATCATAAAATGCCGAGTAGTCATTGTGGAAGAAGCAGCTGAAATGTTAGAATCGCACGTAGTTGCATCCCTCACCAATCACTGCCAACACTTGATTTTAATAGGCGATCATCAGCAATTGCGACCCAGTACGGCAGATTATCGAATTGAAAAGCAATACCAACTGGGCGTCAGCTTGTTTGAACGCATGGTGCGCAACAAAGTACCATATAGCTCCTTGGAGGTGCAACATCGTATGCGGCCAGAAATATCGGAGCTCATTGCCCCTAGCATTTATCCCAACCTAAAAAACCACAAGTCCGTCGATCAATTCCCAAATGTAGGAGGTATACTGCATAATGTTTTTTTTATCGATCACAACCATCCCGAAATTCAGATAGGAAACAGCTGGCAAAATTTACACGAAGCCAGGTACGTCATAGCACTGGCTCAACACCTAATATTGCAAGGATATGAGTCCAGCAAAATCACTATTTTGAGCACATACAAAGGACAAATGCATGAAATTGAGCAGTACCGTTCGCAGAGCATCTTCAAACCCTTACATGATGTGCGAGTTACTGTCGTGGATAATTTTCAAGGTGAAGAAAATGAGATTATTATTTTGTCCTTGGTCCGCAGTAGCAACGAAAATAGCATTGGATTTCTTGCCATTGAAAACCGAGTGTGTGTTGCTTTGTCCAGAGCAAAAAAAGGATTTTATATGATTGGCAATATGAATATTCTAAGTGAGAACAGTAATATATGGCCTAAAGTGAAGGAGGTTCTCGCTGAAAAGGATCGGTTGGGGCCTGGCTTACCAATGGCGTGTCAATTGCATCCAGAGAAAGCGTATGTGGCGGTCAGTCCGGAAGATTTCCAAAAGGCTCCTGATGGTGGCTGCGATTTACCTTGTGGCCAGATACTTTCTTGTGGACATGTTTGTCGAAGAAAGTGTCACGTAACAGATGTGGAGCATATGGATTATCATTGTATGGAGCCCTGTGAAAAGTATGTAGTTTTTTTTATATGTTTGATAATGCTGTATAGGTATAGTGAAGACAACTAACTCATCTTCATTCTTGAGTTTAATAGATACCTACCTTTCCTTTGCATACCTATCAAAATAGTTTGTTAAAATTGTAAATTCTGTAAAATTTTCTATTTGTTTAATACGTAGGTAACTCTCTTTGTATGATTGATAAAAATGTGAAACTTTCTAATATTACGAACTATTTTTGATACACAGGATATTAGCTTATTACAAATTTTGAGAGATGAAAGTGAATGCAGTTGCAAGAAAAAAATGTTATATAAACATAGATCCAATTTTCTTTCGCTGGAGAGTTGTAACGAACATTCGAATAGCTATGGTCTAAGCACTGAAACAAATATCAATAAATAAATTTAATGGAGCACTTGCAATAAGGGCTCGCAATTTCCTCCTTTATGAGTATAATCCACAAGGGCAAATTTAAATGTTGTTTAATGCTGTTAATACCCCAGAAGGTAAAAGAAAAAGAGAAAGACCACGACCAAGAAAATGATGGAGAAGAACAAGAGCTGGGAAATTGAATGTAAAAATATCAAAACCTAGAATCAAGAATGAAATAATATTATGAACAACAAGAGTTGGGAAATTAAATAAAAAACAACTCTTGGTGTCAAATTGAAATGCAGCAAAAAAAACTGAAACTGAAACAAAATTCATCCAACCAAATGGTGATGGATAGGTCATAAAGTAAACATTATAACGAGAAAGGCTTTGAAAAGACATCAGAGAGAAAAAAAACAGGAAGACCAAGACCAAGAAAATTATGGAAAAGAACATGAGTTGGTAAATTAAATGAAGATGTGGAATCAAATTGAGAATGAAGCAAAAACAAATGAAACTGAAAGAAAAATGTTGCAACCAAATGGTGATAGATAGGTCATAAAGTAAACAACATTTAACGAGAAAGGCTTGGGATAAATCCCAGCAAGAAAGCTGGAAAACCAACATCAAGAAAATTATGGAAAAGAACAAGAGTTGGAAAATTAAATGAAGACGTGGAATCAAATTGAGAATGAAGCAAAAAATGAAACAAAAGAAAAATTTTGCAATCAAATGGGGATAGGTCGTAAAGTAAGCAACATTATAACGAGAAAGGCTTTGGATAAATCCCAGCAAGAAAGCTGGAAAACCAACATCAAGAAAATTATGGAAAAGAACAAGAGTTGGAAAATTAAATGAAGACGTGGAATCAAATTGAGAATGAAGAAAAAATGAAACAAAGAAAAATGTTACAGCCAAATAGTGATGGATAGGTCATAAAGTAAACAACATTATAATGAGAAAGGCTTTGGATAGATCCCAGTGAAAAAAAAATCTGGAAAATCAACATCAAGAAATTATGGAAAAGAACAAGAGTTGAAAATTAAATGAAGATATGGAATCAAATTGAGAATGAAGCAAAAACAAAAGAAACTGAAAGAAAAATGTTGCAACCAAATGGTGATAGATAGGTCATAAAGTAAACAACATTATAACGAGAAAGGCTTAGGATAAATCCCAGCAAGAAAGCTGGAAAACCAACATCAAGAAAATTATGGAAAAGAACAAGAGTTGGAAAATTAAATGAAGACGTGGAATCAAATTGAGAATGAAGCAAAAAATGAAACAAAGAAAAATTTTGCAATCAAATGGGGATAGGTCGTAAAGTAAGCAACATTATAACGAGAAAGGCTTTGGATAAATCCCAGCAAGAAAGCTGGAAAACCAACATCAAGAAAATTATGGAAAAGAACAAGAGTTGGAAAATTAAATGAAGACGTGGAATCAAATTGAGAATGAAGAAAAAATGAAACAAAGAAAAATGTTACAGCCAAATAGTGATGGATAGGTCATAAAGTAAACAACATTATAATGAGATTTGGATAGATCCCAGTAAAAAAAAATCTGGAAAATCAACATCAAGAAATTATGGAAAAGAACAAGAGTTGAAAATTAAATGAAGATATGGAATCAAATTGAGAATGAAGCAAAAAATAAAACAAACAAAAATGTTACAGCCAAATAGTGATCGATAGGTCATAACGTAAACAACATTATAAAGAGAAAGGCTTTGGATAGATCCCAGTGAAAAAAAATCTGGAAAATCAACATCAAGAAATTATGGAAAAGAACAAGAGTTAGAAAATTAAATGAAGATGTGGAATCAAATTGAGAATGAAGCAAAAACAAATGAAACTGAAAGAAAAATGTTGCAACCAAATGGTGATAGATAGGTCATAAAGTAAACAACATTATAACGAGAAAAGCTTGGGATAAATCCCAGCAAAAAAGCTGGAAAACCAACATCAAGTTAATTATGAAAAAGAACAAGAGTTGGAAAATTAAATGAAGACGTGGAATCAAATTGAGAATGAAGGAAAAAATGAAACCGAAAAATTGTGCAGCCAAATGATGATGGACATGTCATAAAGTAAACAACGATATAACCAGAAACGTTTTGGACCAGATCCCAGAAAGAAAAAGATAAGAGGAAGACCAAGACCAAGAGAATTACGGAGAAGAACAAGAGATGGAAATAAATCCAGAATGAAGCAAAATAAACTGAAAACATCACTATAACAAGGTAAGCTTTGGAATGGACCCAGAAGATAAAAGAAAACCAGGACGACCGAGAAATTTAGAGAAAAGAACAAGTCGGGGGAATTAAATAAAAAGTCAAAACTTGGAATCAGATTAAGAACGAACAAAAACTAAAACTGCAAGAAAAATTTTGCAGGCAAATAGTGATGGATAGGTCTTAAAGCAAGCAATAATGTAACGAGAAAAACTTTAAACTGGACCAAAAAGCAAAAAGAAAACAGGAAGGAAGACCAAGAACAAGAAAATGATGAAGAAGAATAAGAGATGGGAAATTAAAATTGGATTAAAAATTCAAAAAAAGGGAAGCTGGGAGAAACATGTTGCAGCCACATGATGTTGGATAGGTCTTTAAGCAAACAATATCATAACAAGATAGGCTTTGGACTGGACCCCAACAGATAAAAGAAAACCAGGAAGACCAAGAAATGTGTAGAAAAGAACAGACGTTGAGGGAATTAAATAAGAAATCAAAACCTGGAATCAGATGAAGAACAAAGAAATCAAACTAGAAGAAAAATACTGCAGCCAAATGATGGGGGACAATTGATAAACTAAACAGTAACATAACAAGAAAAGCTTTGGACTGGACTGGTAAAAGAAGACCAGGAAGACCAAAAAATTTATGGAAACCAATAGAATTAAAGAAAAAATGTCAAAACCTGGAATTAACTTTAAGAACGAAACTAAAAAAACGTGTTGCAGCAAAATAATGATGTGTAAATCATAAAACAAACAATATGATTAGAAAGGCTTTGGATCAGACCCCAGTAGGAAAAAGAAAACAGGAAAACTAAGATCAAAAAATTGTCAGGAAGAGATGGGAAATTAAATGAAAAAACCAAAAACCTGGAATCTGATTAAGAACACATAAAAAAGGAAACTGGTAAAAAAATTATTACAGCGTCAGGGTGATAGATAAGTCTTAAGCAAACAACAATATAACAAGAACATCTTTGTAGCAGACCCCAGGAGGAGAAAAAAAATCGGAATATCAAGACTAAGAAAATTATGAAGAAGAACAAGAGATGGGAAATTAAATGGACAAATCAAGACCTGGAATCAAATTCAGAACAATGCAAAAAAGGAGGTTAGAAGATAATTGTTGCAGACAAATGGTGATAGACAGGTCTAAAAGCAAACAACAATATAACGACATACGCTGTGGACTAGACCTTAGAAGGAAAAAGAATAACAGGAAGACTAAGAAATTCAGGTAAAGGAACAGTAAATATGGAATTAAATGCAAAAATCAAATTAAAAATAAATTTAAAAAACAAGGAACTGGAAGAAAATGTTTTGCAGCTAAACATTTATTCGTGGTTATTGATTCTATGTCTCATGTACTACAGCCTAGAACCTCTATTGTGCTCCCAAGTGTTTGTTGACATACATCATAGAAAAATGTTCAAAGAAGATTTGAATTAGAGAAATCTTCAAAATTTTGGATTACAGAAACTCAAATCTTGAAAGAAGGTTTGGATTATCACCCCTTATAGGAGTGTTTGTAAGCATTTCGGGTAGTACCTCTTCTTTCGCAAAGTATTTGATCCTGTGGGTTTCTAGTTCCTCACGTTCGCAGAGGCAGTTTGAATGGGAATTTATTCATCTTCACAAAACCTGCACAGTGGTTTGTCTTTTTTCCCAATTTGGAATAGGTGTTGATGCAGCAATACCCTGTGAGACTTCTCATTTCATGTTTGAGTTGCTCTCTGATGGTCCTCCCAGAAACACTTAAATATTTTGCACTGGGGTATCCCGTCCATAGTATGCAATGTTGGTCTTCCAGCCATTTAATGGTGTATTCTCGAGCAGTTGCCTTCGCTATGCTGAAGGTGTGCTCTGGTCCTGTTACATGTTTGGAGCTGGCCAGTTCATCACCCTTTTTGGTGCCGCTATTCTTTAGTACTCAAATCAGTTTGAGCCTGTTGGATTCAACCAGGTGCACCAATTCATTGTGGCATTCTAGAACCAGCTCAGAAGTAAACTGTCATGACATCAGCTTTTTAGTGCTGCCTGGCTGCCTGCCAAGGTGTAGGTATACATTCGTTTCTCTGTGTAAGACCAGTGCATCATGACTTGATCATGGGTAAGAATTGCCATTTTTTCAATTTGGAAAACCGTTGCAAAAGTACTCATATTATAGGTACTTTGAACATTTTCACCTGCTCCTGTTCATGTTTCTGTTTTGGGTACGTCTGTGAAGCAGATTTCACCTTTTGGTGTGTTAGCTTCAATCTCCATATTAATCTAGTCTTTCCGTTCCAGAATTAAAACTTCAACTGCTGTACCGAAATCATGATGTTTTGACCTTATCTAATTTCTCCTGCAATATGAAGTTTTTGTTTAGGGTTTTAAAGACATCAGTGTGATAACCTACATATCCAGGATAACGACCGACAACCATTAGAAGTAGCTTAAATATCTTTGCAGATTACTGTTCCCCATAGAATTCTGCAAGTGTCCAACTGTAAACATTGCTGTTCTGTAATTTGAATTAGCTTGTATAGTTTGTATATGCAAAAACATAGAAATTGCCCAACTGTCATTTCAGAATATTATGCACTAATGACCACGTCTGCATAAAGAAGTGTTGGGAAGTCTGCGGTTCTTGTCAGGTTCCCATAAATCAACTATTGCCTTGCGACCATCTGGAGCCAGTTCCTTGCTCTACAGAAATAAAGGACTACAAGTGCCCTGTTCTAGTTGAGACATTATTGGCATGTGAACACCAAGTGCAGAAGCCTTGTTCCGTAAATGTACGTGAATTTAAGTGCCCAGTTGAGGTGGAGGAAACCAAATCAGTGTGTGGCCACGTCATTAAGAAGAAATGCCACCAACTTGTTACTGAAATAAAGTGTTACTTACTTGTCACCACAGAACTGAAATGTGGGCACAGTAAAGAACATTACTGTGGTGACTCGGATGATAGCATGCTGTGGCGGTTGAAACTACGTAGTTATTGTACAATTTGTACACAGCAGTGCTTGAAAGTACTTCCTTGTGGTCATGTTTGCCAAAGAGAGTGCCATTTTGTACAGGATCTCGGGCATACAACTAAGGAGGTATGACAAATTTTATTTAAAAACTAGGTATCGTTTTAATTGCAATTTTTTCAGTATGCCTGCATTGATAAATGTTCAAAGGTGAGAGTAGGTTGCAAAGGTGACCATAAATGTAGCAAAGTTTGTTCCGAGCTCTGTGAACCATGTGTAGAAGACGTTAGCATAGCTCTGCTATGTGGCCATTTCCAGAAGGTTAAATGCAATAAATCTGACAGAAAGTACAAGTGTCACAATTACTGTAAGAAAACTAAACCATGCGGACATCTTTGTTATAGCAAATGCCATGAAGTGTGTGATTCAGTCTGCACTATTAAGGTAGGTAGTCATATAGAGAGTGTTCATTTTCTATCACACTGTTTGCTTAACTTTCTTATTATAAAAGATACGGGGTTATAAACAGAGACGTACTCTATGTTGAATAAATTGTAATTTTTATTCAGTTTTTCTGAATATTTCACTAATTAAACTCAAATTTCCAAGTAGAATAAGATTCTGCATATTTTTCATTTTAAACATAATGCAATGGTTTACTGCCCACAGCAATTCTGGTTGCCTAACTAACACGAAAAATGAATAATTTCAACATGAACACAGAATTGAATATTTTATTTATTGCAAGAAAGTCAGTAACTTTACACTAATAAATGCACTTAAGATGAGTAGCAGTAATTATAATTTGAGTGAGAAAGGTTGGCATTAGATAAGGCAGGATTCAGAAGGGTTATGTTCAACGTTTCAGTTAATAATTGATGTTAGGAATGGCAAACGCAGCTTATCAAAGGAAACAGACATCATGCAGTGCTAAAATACACATGCAAAAACAGTGCATTTAAAACTGAAGTGTTTAAAAGCAGAGATTTAAAGTGTAAAAGTGTTATGTTGGACAATTTCCAAGAGAAAGACAGTTTAGTTCCCAAGACATATCAAAACTATAGTTCATAAGTTAAAACATGATACCAAAACTAATTTTCATAAAACAATTGTAAATCTAGGTTGCTAGGTAATCAGACAGTTAATTATTGGATATCGAAAAAGGAAGCCGTGTAAAATTTGTTGGGTGCAAGAAGTGTTCCCAGTTTTGGTGTAAAATTATTAATAAAAAAGTTATTTGTATCAGCCAAAAAGTGTTTTCCATATTCACCAGTGTGTGTAATTTGCATCGTGGTAAAACATTCCACTGAACAGGAATCAGCCCAGCAAGATCTCACCAGGGGCGTCATACAGCGAGGGTCCCTTTACGAGTAGCAGAGACATCGGCCAGCAAGAAGCATAGGTGTACCATATAAAGCAGATTTTCCTGAGTGTCTGAGTGCAGAAATTTGAAGGAAGAAGCCATTACCAAGTCCGTAATTGCCGTGGCGTACTTCGATTGTGCGAGCCAGCATCGGAGGACCGCCTCCAAAGATAAAATTCACAGGGAAGCTATTGCAGCCGGTTCATAAAATTTGGGCTTCATCAAGATTAAACTTTCTACGAAGTGTAGCACCAGGCGCAAGTTCCCAGAAGCCTTCCAGAGATTTTAATCGACGTGTCGTCCTTCGATTTTGCGATTTGGACCGAAGATTTCGACCGATTTTGCCGGAAATATAACAAGATCAGATTAGAGCGTCGGTTTGCGTCACTGAAACAAAACCAGGTTAGCCGGAAATTACAAAACATCACTTACACTGTATTTACCTGATGTTAATTTTGCCATTGGGGTGTTTGGAATTCAAATTACGCAAATTTTTATACGTGCAGATCATCTTACAGTCAATTTGAGGTTAGAGTTGTCAGAAACGAATTGAAGCAATTGACATACTAGTGAAATTGTCATACACAAAAGTATTTGTAATACAAGCTGTTGAACTTACCCCCGAGACTAGAGGTATTTCATGCTAGACCTGAGCTTTGCTTTAGTTAATTGCATATAAATAAAATACATAAGAGCAATAAACCATTTATTTAGCAAATGATTATAATACCCTGAGATTGACACGGAATTCTATTATTGAAACCATTTTTATTGTAATCAGTGAGATATGTATGTCTCTATTTATTTATCTTATTATATTTTTACATAATAATTTGTGGTGGCGATCATTACAATACATGTGATTTATGACAAAAAAGTTATCTAATTATACAGTTTGGGAAAATGGGCACCTTGTGTATGAATGGCAGTTTTAAACTTATTTTTTTATATTTTAGGTCCAAAAATGCTTTTTGAAATGCAGACACGCAATGAAAGTCAATTGCTCCGAAGATATCGAGAAAAAAACGTGTGTGAAATGTGCAAGAAGAAATGTGAAAAAAGTTGTTCAGCCATAATTGTTGTTTAATCATATATAAAATATCAAAGTAAATAGAAGTAAAATACAACTCTCTTCAACTAATAAAAAGAAGAAAGTGGTATCTACATGTAGGCGGTTTACTGATTCTTCTTTAAAACAAACTATATTTTTTTACATTTTACAATGATTTATTGTACTATAATTTTAGCAATAAATGTATTGATTTTATATACTTATTTATGAAGGTGGTTTCGGCATAGTGATTATGGGACATCTTTTACACACCTACTAGCAGCCTACTACCATCTACTACTAACAAATATTTTCTTGCTCTTCCAATAACTGAATGACGATTCCCACTCTACAGTTAGTGAGGACTTAATTCTCACAAATATTTTCTTGGGTACTTAGCTGTACCCATTCAAATTTTGATATTACAGGGTCACCCAGGTGGGAGGGCCCTTGGGAATTTCCAATTCAAAGATGCTGTGTATCGCTCGAATTTGTTTAGGTTAGTTGCAGCGTTGACTATGTGTGTTGTAAACATCCTTTCCAGCTTTTCAAAACTACATTTGGATAGACGTTTCAATAATGAGTCTGGATAACAGAAAAGTACCTATCTTTCCTTGCTCCTCCAAATACTGAGTGATGATCTACTACTCTCAGTGAAAGACAACTTAATTCTCACCAATATTTTCTTGATTATTTCCTGTTATTTGGACTAATTCTTTTTTGATACACGTTATCACCCAGATGGACGCTCCATTGGGGATACTTTGTTCAAAGATGCTGTGTGTTGTTCTAGCATGTTTAGATTAGCTGCAGCTTTCATGTGTGTTGACAATAGCAACATCTGGATAGAAGCGTTTCAAAAATGGGTTCGGATAACAGCAAAGTACTCGTCCAACAAGTGAGTGAGGATTTATCACAAATATTTTCTAGGGTACTTTCATCTAAACCCATTTAAATTTCGATATACCGGGATTGCTCAGGTGGGCGGTTTATTGGGGATTCTCGGTTGAAAGTGCTATGTGTCCTTCTAGCATGTTTAGATTAGTTGCAGTCTTCATCATGTGTGTTGTAATTATCCGTTTCAGTGTTTCAAAACTGTATCTGGATAGAAGCGTTTCAAAAATAGGTTTGTATAACGATAAAGTATCTACTTCAAGGTGACTTTTGATACAGTGCCAAGACACTATACATGGGACATACTAAGAGAAATGAACGACACTATACTAGAAGAAGGGGAGAGCTAAAAATACTTGGACAAAATCATATCAAAGGATTAAAAGATAAATATAGAAATATTAAATAGAATAAACAAAATAAATAAACTAATACTATCTAATCAATGTTATATTAGTGGAAACTGTTGGAAGGCGAGAAATCAGGAAAACAGCAACAATGTACATAACATTCATATATGGATCCAAGAGTTTAATAACGATACATAAACGTAAATCAAAATTAACTTTACAAGTGCACAATTGAATGTTATACCTTTGTTTCTCGACCAAATAGTACCTAGCGCAATATTCTTACAAAATGAGGCTTGAAGAAATTATTGATAATATTTAATAGGGCTACTGGAAGAAGTGACTTATTTATTTGCAACGTTTATAAGTTATACATTAAACCGACTGTTCCTACAGAAATACAGTGCCTTCAGAAATATTCACATGTTTTTAAATGATCATGGTTATACAACGTATGAATAATTTGTTGGTGGCACTGTAAGTCTTAAAATTTGACGTTTGCAGGTTAGGTTTTGCGTCAGTCTGCGTCAAAACTGATGCAAAACCTAACCTGATTCAATGGGAAATACAGGATGTTTATAGAAAACAAAAAGCAAGAAAATAAAAATAAAGTTATTACATTTTATTAATGGTTAGCAAATATGATACAGGGTGTAACTGAAATACTTGCCCATCCTTTTACTTTAATTTTTTTTATAAACTCACGTAATTGAGTTCTGGTTTTATTGTTTATATCTCTTTGAAATTCTTTTATATATCTTTGTCTGCGTTTCAAGCTTCTGAATTGAGCCATTTATATAAGAAAACAAAATTAAATCATTTTAATTACTAACACATTTTTTGTTAAAAACAATTTAGTTAATCAGTGAGTGCCATTCCAATTTAAGATGTGCATCTATATGTCTTCTTCATATTGGTCTTTTACATTTAGGACATGGTCTTTTTTCATCATTTGTAAAATATTCTGTCTTAACACTTCTTACATATCGATTGATGTGCGTCATTAAGTTTATTATTAAAAAAATAATTTTCTAAAGTCTTTTCAGTTTTACATTTTGTACAAACCTTGGTATAACACTCTTTACATATAGTTTGTTTACCACATTTAAGTTTTCTAGTTTGAAAATAATTATTACTTTTTTCAATATTACATTTACTACAAATACTTGAATCTTGTATTTTTCTTGGTGCAGATTTTTTTATAACTCCAACATTCTTTACATCACTGTAATCTAATGACTAATACTGTCGTTTGTTGATAAATTCAAAAATAAAAGATTGTCTATGACAACTACATCTGAAAAGATGGATTAGTAAATTATTTTTTAAATGATAACTCAGATTTTTATGGAATTCGATTTATAAAATTTCCACACCAGTTTTGTCTTTGATTTTTATGATTCAATGCTGTTTCAAAATTTCCACAAAAATGTGAGTCAGATATTTCTTTATTTGTCTGATATGGACTTGAAAAACTAATTGATTTTCAGTTTTAGTAGTCTTATACGTGTAACTTTTTAACTCAGATTTTTTATGCCTAGTTTTCTTAGTCATTTTCCTATTTTCTATGCCTTATTTTTAACAAAAACCACAGATTCAGTTGTCACGTCTGGGCCACATTTTTTAAAAAATCATTAAAAAACAGGGTAGTTTTCCTTATTTTTATTATAAAAATCTGGCTCACATTTTTTAAAATCTTTAAAAAACAGAGTAGTTTCCATAAAAAATCAATGTTTTGATGGATAAAATTGACTTAAAAACAGGTAATTTTTCTAAATTTTTGTGTTTTTAAAAAATCGTCGAGGGCTGTTTTTCAGAGTCCACAAAATTCAACGACTAAAAGGAGAAAATCAAGTCATTTTTCTAAAAATTGATAATTTTAGGAAAATCTGAGTTAGAAAAAAGGGGTTAAAAATCAGGGTAGAAAGACTAATTCAACGTTGTTTTTGATGTTTTAGTAGAAATACCGGTTTTTGTTAAAAATAATGCATAGAAAATAGGAAAATGACTAAGAAAACTCGGCATACAAATCTGAGTTAAAAAGTTCTACATATTAGACTACTCACAACAGTAGAAAATTTGACGAAAATGGTCTATCAACTCCTGTCTATTTTCTAATGGAATTTTAAGTTTCAAATCCTACAACCAGCGCCACACAACTTCCAGTACTTGCATTCATTTCGGCATCGCTTTGATCAGTCACAAATTGTTTTTGGTATCACTGTTAGAAAATAGTATAGTATTAAACAAGTGCGTGAACCTGACTTTTTTACACGAATGTGGAGTTTGCGACACGAGCTGCAGGCGAGTGGGGCAACCACATAAGTGTAAATAAGTCTTCGCGCATGAATTGCACACTATACTTTTTCTTCGACCTTACATTTAAAAAATGAATTAGAGAAGAATGGTTATGGTCTATTGTTTGTCTTTAATTATGTCTCTATCAAAGAAATGTAAAGTATACATGGCGGACAACACTGATGGTACCCAGCCACATCGAGACGCAGCACGAAGCCAGAATTTTCTCCTAATTTCACCTTTTGGAAAAGAAAATGTGCTAATGTCTCCGTTATTTTCCTTTAATGTAATGTCGTAATTATATTTCCAGCCTGTTACATATCACCTTTAAGTAGTAAGATTCTTGAAGAAACGTATAATAAGTATTAATTATTATTATTGTATTTTTATGTATACTTGTACAATTCTTGCTCTTATTTTAACTGTACAATGTAACTCTCTATCAATATAAGTAATAATGACAAACAAATAGGTGAAATAGTTCTGCTCACATTTCAACAAAATTCTAACAGCTGGCAACCTTCAGCGTAATCAAGTTTACCACACCACGTTAAGTAAAAGAGGCAGCGGCACAGCAATCTATTAAAAATTGTTATTCGTGCTAAAAAGTATACGAGCTCTTTTGGGCGTAGTGCCTGAAATAAACTCCATAAGAAATGCATTGCATTTTAAGCGAGATGCGGAAAGTTCGTTCCCCACATTTCGTTCCCGGGATATTTCGTCTCCCCACATCTCGTACCCGGAAACTTCGTTCCCGAGCGAGCTCAATTTGTCTCCTAGATTACAGGGTGTTGAAAAACGAGTGCAGCGATCGAAATACAATTAAAAAATGAAATATATTTTAATTAATTTATTTATCCACAATCACTATGTAATAAGGTACTAACTGAACTCCTTGGCAACGTCTAATGTGGTCTATAAAATTCTAGGGGTTTTATATACGGATGGGGCCATAATTATATATAACAGCAATGAGATAACATGAATAACAAAATAAAATGCTTGAGTAAGAAAGAGATGGCCATACGAAAAAGTTATTTTAGTAGGCATGTTTAGTTGACAAATGTCATAATTAAATTAAGCGTCAGCCTTCTCGAATATTTGCTACTATGTTTATCTCTTTCTTACTCAAGCAATACGAGTTATTTTCTTATTCATGTTATCTCATTGCTGTTATATATAATTGTGGCCCTATCGGTATAAAACACGTGAAATTTTAATGATTGTTGAGGTGACATCCGCTGTCAGAGTGAAATGTCAAATAATTTTTTGATAACATCAGATGAAATGATAAAATATTACGTAATTTAAAAAATAGATATTTAAGTAACAAGGAATGTAAGGACCTATTAACATTTAAGGTAGGCAAGTACAAGCCAAGACGAAGTCGCGGCTTGTTGCCTGCCGAAAATGGTAATAGGCGAAACATTCCGAGTTATCTTATTATATTTTTCCCGCTGTTTATCGAAATTTTCCTAGATTTTTTAAAAAATCGTTTGGTTTGTCACCTGTCACCAGGATTAGTTTTTGTGAGTCGTGTTACCTGTGAGTGTCACATGTCACATAAACACTTGCAATTTATAATCAAAACGTCTAAATCTGCATCTTGCTTTGCTAATTTTATTATCCTAGGAACTTAATAATAATATTAAGTTCCGTTGTCAAGAAAAAGCAGCAAACAAATATAATGACCGACTTACACTTATACTTTGTTACTACGGCTGTATCAATGACTTACATGATCAGCAGCGGGAAAAAATATTTATTAACATTAATATTAATATTCAGATTAACATCAAATTGCATTTTAGATGGGCTTTTAATGCCCAATCCATTGGTTTCAACTGCGACATCCAGGTTAAGCTTCATAGAAACAGTTTTTGAAGAAGATGCAGAGTTCTCTTGAATTGTGCTGAATTTTCCTTGAATCTTTCTTGCAATTTCCATTTTACTTGATTCATTTTCGTCAATATATCCTTCCACAACACTGGAGGACCTCCACCCTCCGTGCCTCTTGAAGGTGATGATGTCGCCACTAGCATTAGCTAATAAAGTTGCCGAAGACCGTCGCATGCTATGACCAGTATACAATTCAGGATTATTCAATTTTAGAAAAGAAGCAACCTTCGAAGGAATTTTAGACAATGTGTTAATGCCCACAGGTTGCATTGCACATTTTAAGTTCTTATAGCGCCAAAAAACTCTGCCTTGGCAATCGTCACAGGCTGAACGTAATCGCACATATTTTCTGCACATCTCAAGAATATTATTCACAGAAAATCCTTCATCCAATACTGTGAAACTTCTCAAAATATTAGTTTTAGTGTCTGGGATGGTCAAGTACAAATGGGCACCCTTATCCTGTACATTTGTAATATTCAGGTTTGTCAGTTCATTGCATCGCAAGCCACCAGCAACCCCCATTATGAGGGCAACCTAAAAAAATCCAAATACTTATACAGAGAATTGAAAAAAAAGTTTTACCTTCATCAATAAATATTCCTCGTCAGGTGCCTCTTTTAAAAATTGTTCAATGTGTTCCCTTTGCAGCACCTTTGCCTTTTTTGGATTGTGGTTTTTCGAAACACTCTTCAGAAAAGCAAGTAGCTTGCCGAATGTTGATATATCCATATTTTTATGAACTCTTAAACAACCCCTTAACATTGAATATTTTGTCCACATCGACGAGGGGGCAAATTTTCGTTTCAAATTTGAAAAGTACGCCAACAGGACATCTTCATTTATTATGCTTACGTCTTTTTCTTCCCTCCACTGATTAAATAGGGCAAACTCTTTTTCGTATGCGTTTCTAGATTTTGGTATCAACAGTTGAAAGGTCACTTCTTCGGAGGCTGCGGTAATTTCATCTGGTAAAGACTCACTTTCTTCCATTTTTCGAACGAACACAAACGTTGTTTACAAAAATCTCGTTTCTATAAACAAAAACATTAGCAGTAAAGCTAATGTACTACGAAAAATGGAACGCGGAAAATGATTTTCGAGGTGACATCCGCTGTCAGAGTGAAATGTCAAATAATTTTTTGATGACATCAGATGAAAATTCGGCGATTCTGATTCTAAATGAGTGTGATTGTGGATAAAACGTTGTATTGCATTCGGGTTTTAGATGCATTTTATTCACTTAAGAAAATTAAACGCTCGAGCAAGCTCTCGCGTTTAGACATTGTTGCGTGAATAAAATGCTATCTAAAACCCTTATACAATAAATAACTATTATTATAATAAACTTATAAGAACAAAATAAATTGTATTTATTAAAAATGACGGTTTAATCTAAGTATCTTCCTGATATTTGTATAGGGCCATAATTTCTCATTCTGGACAACTTTTCTTAGTAATATTTTGCCGTATCATGAACAAAAGGGGGAGTTTACCTGAAAATCGTACGACACTCATTAATGACCAATAGAAAAATTAGTTCACGAGCCATAACCAAGACAACAACAAAATTTCTTGGAAATTTTTTGTAGGTAGACATTACTTCTTTTTAGGGTTTGTGTCGTTACAATTTTCTTACCGAATCTGCATTCGAGCATTAATTCATATCCGGAAATTATTTTTTGTGCATTCCATCAACGTCCTAATTTGTTCTCGCGTCCCGCTCGGGCAAATTAATACGACGTTGTTGGAACGCACTCAAAAAATTTCCGGAAAGAATTAATGCTCTTATGAGATTATATGTGAAAAGAAAATAATTTTTGCTTAACTGCCGAGGACGACTTCTTTTTGTAAACTGAAAATTTTCTTAAAATTCTCTACAAACCAAACAGGATTTATAATTCCTAATATTTTTATGTAAAACTAAAAATAAAATGTAATTCCCTCTTGTAAACTCAAGCCGGGGACATACTGTATATAGTTCTTATAAGTTTATTATAATAAATAAATTGATTAAAATATCTTTTATCTTTCTAACTGCATTCCGATCGCTGCATCGTTTTTCAACACCCTGTAATCTAGGAGACAAATTGAGCTCGCTCGGGAACGAAGTTTCCGGGTACGAGATGTGGGAAGACGAAATATCCCGGGTACGAAATCTGGGGAACGAAATGTGGAGAACGAACTTTCCGCAAATCATTTTAAGCATCGCTATTAAAAGTCAAACTTCACGTACTGTCATCAATGTGTGAAGCTACTACATGCATGGGAATAGAAAAAAGAATTTGGATGCAACGCGGTGTTTAAATTGACAAGTTCAGTCATGCAACTCTTTGCTGTTTAAGTAGTAGTAGTAGTTTAAGTAATCAAATATAAATACATTCAGAGCTGTCACAAATGAGTGAGATTTAAATCTTTTTTTGATTTAAATACTTTGATTTTAAATCTTTTTCAGAAAATGATTTTTGATTTATGATTTAAATCTTTTTGAAAAGTAGGTATCTTTGATTTTTACATAAAAATTAAGATTTAAATCTTTTCAAAATGATTTAAATCTCTAAAAATATTTAAATCTGTTTTAAAACGATGTAAACCTTTCTAAAATGATTTAAATACCCATATTAAAAAAAAATAATCTTTTTTACATAGCCTGTCTATTCCCTGAAGTTGAAGTTGAGGATTTTTTTGAATTAAGTACTAGGTCAGAAATGTCTGTAAATGAACCACTGTCAGTTTCTCAGAAATTTGAATTCCAATTTCTTCAGTATCTGAGGGACCCTCCAATGACTTAGGCATATTAAACAAATATGCTACTGCAAAGAAAATGTTTATAAAATATAATTGCATTTTACTTTCTTCGGCCCCCGTGGAGCGAATTTTCTCCGTTGCTACTTTTATTGATTCTCCACGTCGGCATGCATTGACCGACAAAAACTTGTTTTGTTAAAATCTATTAATATTTAAAAGATGTTTAAATTTTCATAAAGTACCTACCTAAAAAATGTGTTTTGTTATTTGATCTTTGATGAGTTCTTTAGTTATGACGTTATTATCAGTCTGAAATGGACAAACAAAGAAAACCTTAGCTAAAACGTTAAATAGATTTTTAGCTAGACTAATAATACTTTTAAGGAAAACTCAATTCAATAATAAAAAAATAGTGTAAACCCATTTCCCATTTTTTTAAATTTCAACTGTGATTTTATTAAAAGGTATTTGTGGGCGGAACAAATTTTAATTAATTTCTTAATTTGGGTTTTAATGATTTTTTTGTTTATTTCACACTATAAGATTTTTAAAACATAGATTTATTGACGTCATATTTTTATGTTTTCTGATCACATAAATAAAAGTTTGATTGCTGATTTAAATACCTACCAGTATCTACATTTTTATTGAAATCTTTAAAAGGATTTAAACCTTTTAAAAAGATTTAAATCGTTTAAAAATATTTAAATCTTTCCTAAAATGATTTAAATTGTAAAAAAGATTTAAATCTAAAAACGATCTTTGATTTAAATTATTTGTCAAAATGAAAAGTATCTATGATTTTTGATTTAAATATTTCTTAAAATGATCTTAAACAGCTCTGAATCCATTCCTATATTGCCCTAATTCTGTAAAGAATGCTTATATGCAGCCTGGAGACGAGATGTAGAATAGAAACCCTGAGACTCCGGGTGAAACCCTGAGAAGTGGTCACCCTAACTGTCGACCATTTCCAGGCAGCAAAACTTTGGTTGACTGAAAATTGAAATATATTTTAATTAAATATAAAGTATAAACTACTTCAATGGAAATTAAATATGAATTCAGCCGATTTAAAAACCATCAAATAAGTTACTTTTATTAAAAGTAATGCACATTAGCTTATTGACAAAAATTAGGTCAACTGAGAGTGCAATGAAGCCAGAAGTCCTTCACGAAACGACCTTCAAGTCGCCTAACCTCAAAATTTTGACACATGCTCCAACAAACAAGCTTTTAAATGAATATGGCATTAAATACATCTGAAAGTGCTGGTAATTTCATACAATAGGCCTTTAGGTTACTTATACAACATATAGGCAACACTACATGTCACTCAAAGTCATTTCAACAACCTCTGTTTTCACTACATGCCCGCCAACTTGTACCGAACAGCTAAGATACATACCATTTTAATAATAGACTTTGTATTCTCTTAAACTGACTAGAAATTACCGTAAACCTCATAGAAACCCTCTGGGAAACCATGAATGGAACTACAGTGTTGGAACGGCCCGACGTGTCGGAGAATTCCAACAATATGAACTTCATTAATACTAAAGCGTTGCAAATGATGGTATGATAGTGGTTTCACGATGTATAGGTATCTCAATAAGATTTTTCTAGGCAAAAATGGGTTATAAATCAGGAATGGGGTTAGGCAAAAACGAGAAAGGTCTCTTGGATGCAATACAACTCCCTGTAAATCTGGGCAAAAGAGGGTTTGGCCTGAAAATTGCAGGGTTGGAAGCAAGTGATGCATCGTGGGACTTCACCCAAGAGGTAAAAAATTATGCCGCGTGGATCCGATGTCAAGTTATTATATTTAAGGACATAGATGTAAATGAAACAGTTCAGTGGATCTCCAGTGAAAATTACGATTGGTACCCAACATCCCCTAAAGGTTTGATCTTGTGGATGATTAACGGACCTGCTAAGCGTAGTATTGATGACGAAACTAATTTCTGTGATTCTGTATTGTTACAAAAAATATTAAAAGCAAAGGTATTAATTAGACTTAAGAGGAAAAATTATGAAATTAAAATTAAACTTCTTCAGGATGTTTTCGATGAGTTAGACGCAATGGAGCTGTGCAAGGCTAGGGCCAGAGCCAACCCATTTGAGACGATTCGTTCGGCCTTTTTCATGAACCGAGCGGCTCTGAAGATGGCCAACATTGATGCAGTTACCGATTTTATATTCACAGACATCGACCGAAATGTAAGCAATGAGATTATTACAGAGCGCTGCTTTTATACCGCACATTTTTAGCCTCATCATTGCAAGCAGAAGGGGCCATTTTACTTTGCAGATGTGTGCGCGGGCCCCGGCGGGTTTTCGGAATATATTTTATGGCGCAAAGAGTGGCTGTTTAAGGGTTTTGGGTTCACTTTGAAAGGCGAGCATGATTTTGAATTAGTGGAGTCCCAGTGTGCTTCCCCAGTGACTTTTAATGCCCAGTACGGCGCGCGCCAGGACGGAGATGTGTGCTGCCCTGAAAATATTCAGCATTTCGCCAGGAGAGTGGTGCATGAAAGTGAGGGAATGGGGGTGCATTTTATGATGTCTGATGGGGTAGGTTAAGTCGAATTGATTAGTTTGAATTAGACGAGAGTCTTTCAGGAAGTAATATCTATTAGAATTTGGCGTCTTTGGAGAAAATCTGTGTACTTACGCGAGCGCTAAATGCATACGATCCTTGTAGAACCAAATTTTTAGGGCTTCTCCGTGGAAGGCAACGAAAATCTCCAGGAAATCCTGTCTAAGCAGTTGTATGTGTGCCAGTGCCTAATGGCCTTGGAAATTGTGAGGCCCCACGGGCACTTTGTGACCAAGTTGTTTGATCTCTTCACACCGTTTAGTGTTGGCCTGATTTTCTTAATGTACAGTTGCTTCGAAAAAAGTAAGTGGAAACGCAAATGAAGCTTGAGGGCATCAGTTTGTTGCAGTCGCCATCTTCAAGCCTAACACGTCGAGACCGGCAAACTCGGAGCGATATTTGATTTGCTACGGGCTGAAGTCGTGCCCGCAAGTTGTGGAAATCAAGGAATATCTTTCGAAAATTGCCAGCGAATTGTGGCATCGGCGACAGGTGCTCAAAGACTGCGCTGTAGATATCAGTGAAATCGTGCCGATGTCCGTTATTAGGGCGGACATGAAGTTTTATAAATACGTAACTGACAGCAATAATAGGTAATATTTAGTTGTGACCCTGGCGCAAACATAACTAATTTTTATTTGAGGTTAGAATAGGAACAAATCAGGTAATTGGCTTGCTGAAACTGACGGCTTTTTGTCGGAATCCCGCCCTGAGTGAGCCTAGGCAAGAGGAGCTAAGAGCCGACAGCTTGAAGTATTGGAGAATTCCCGATAAACCAAAAATGCCGCTGCCGCGGTTTACCACCGATGACTTGCTGGCACTCGCCGTTCACAATCCAGGTAAAATTTTACTTTTAGTTGCTCCAATGTAGTTTACAACGTTGAGGTGCGACCTGCTTGGCAGAAACCTTTTTGTTGATTATTGCAGCACTTCCTGCTCCTCGTAAGCGGATGTAAATGATTTGTAATTTCAGCTAGCTTTCCGTATTGGTTATTATCTTAATTCATAATTAGCAAAGCAGTAATGGACGGCAGCAAAGAGACGTATTAGAGTGAGGTTTGCACGGAAGAATCCATACTTTGATGCATATGATTTTGGAGACGAGTTGCTCTACCGAATATACACCCTGCACTTCTCATTGTGTTTTTTCTTAGTGTGATGGTAGATAAATATCTTGTAGCTAATAAATTAAAATACGATTTTAGAAAGATAAACTTTGAAATGCTATATGAAACGAATTGGAATTATCATTATTTGGGGCTCGGTATGGCAAATGTAGCTAATTTATGATGACTGACAGTTTAATTGTGTAACGTCAAGACACGATAAAATAAATTCACTGTGTAAATGACATTCTACAAAAATTTTATGAGAAAAGTAAAGATAGTTTTGATCAAACAGTTCTTCTTTCGAATAAGCACAAACAAAAATACCTGCTTTTGTTCTCGAAATGATGCTATGATGTGTAATATGTTAACAATCTCTTGCTCAGGTTGAAACTTCTTCGTCTCGGCAAAATTCTAAGTAGAACTTTGTCTATATGACCACAGCAGCCAGTGTTAAAGGTACCTGGTGCATCGCATGCGTACACCTTGTCCATAACAAACAAACGAAAAATAATTGTCTAGTAGAAGAATACAAATACAAATAACTTATCTCGGTTCTTAAAAATGGCCAAGCTTTCAAAATAATTTAGTTGCTTTGTTGAAGTTAACGGCTTTACAATTTTTAGGTGATCCTCTTTTATACTATGACCTATTTCGTAAATATGTTGGGCAATACTCGATTTTTTGAATCTGTTGAATCTAAAATGAGCTGAATGCTCTTAAAAACTAGTACCAAAATTACGACGTGTTTACCCAATATATTTTTAGAATCACAATGGGAACATTTCGTAAATTCCAGATCTCTCTAAAATAGGGATACCAACATTGAGTCGATGCTGACCCGAAGAAAGTAATTTTAGGGGAGAAAACAAGTGGGATAAAATTAATTAAAAAGATCAAGGTGAAATAGTTTTTTACATTACAAAGATCTAATTTATAAAATGCTGTTATATTTTTGAAGTAGCATATAAAATCGGCATTTTTTACTTCCTCGTGGATACATTAACTTTGAACAATACGTCTCGCAGGTCTTATTATTGAAATAATTATTTGCCCATTTTATTCAGTGAACATGAAACTCTCCTATAAATCTCAGTTAGTCGCTTATGCAAGAACACTATCTGCCAAAACAGAAATCTGGTTCCTCCTTATAGTGTTGGTCGAACTGAAATTTAACTTTAAACAATGCACAAAAAAGCCGAATTGTTTACATCATCTATTGACTTCAAAACAACTTTAAAGACATAAAACACAAAAAAACGCATACAAATGACAAAATAGAATTAAAGTTCTCAAACAAACTACGTGCGATATAGATTGAGTCTACTCGCAGGTGTGTTGCAAACATACACGAACAACGTAAAACTTCACCAATAACCTTTAAATAATGATCTTTTAAAAGAAGGCAAATGTAAAAATGTCTAACAAAACTGGAATGTGGAAATTGCCTGAAATCTGTACTTATTAGAGTTGCTGATTAAACATATTGCTGCGCGTTTTCAAAAGCCTGCAGTTAGACGCAACTTCATCACGCCCTGCAATTATTTTACCTGGAACTGGCTGCTGCATACCCTTGGAAACGGCACGCCTCGATTGCATTACCCGCTCTTGGCGGACATTATGCTGGCAACCACTGATTGCGTGCAGGTCTCGTAAGGACAGTTGAAGTGGCGCTTCTCAAAATTGACGCTTTAAATAAGCCTTTAAATATAGCACAATGAGTGTACTTACATGTACACTCGGAAAATGTGTTACGGTATCAAAACGACTTAATGACACCCACCCAAGGTGAGCATCGCACGACTGGATCAGTCCTGGAAAACTGGCACACTTGCCCTGAGATTCGTTAAAACAGACTAAAGGCCTCGTCTGAAGCGCTCAGGGAGTCGGGCGTGGTTCAAACGGTACGTCGCTGGGCAAGCGTGCTAAGACATATACTGGGTACCTCAAAATTATAAGGGCGCCACCAAGCCTGTAGTAAAGGTGTGACTGAATAACCGGGCATGGACGGTCAACGGTGGCGAAGTATTCAAGATACTCCGTCGATAAGGGTACTCGCGGGCTACTTAGCTATTTAGGCAGTTCAACACAAAGCTCGCGCACATGCAATTACTGGGAGGCTCGCAAAGTAACGTCGTAAGGCATCGCGTGCCTAGGATCACCACACAGACCCGTAATGATCAAGCAAAGGGGGCCTCAATCCGCCCACGCAAAATGAGCACAAACACAACCTCGCTCGCATGAGCAACAGCTAATAGGTATAAAAGGTTTCGTTTACAAGTACCTTATTCCGCAGACGGTCCCTGAGAATGGCGTGCAATCGGTTGGTAGTAGGCGGCAGTCCGGGGCGTTGAATCAGCCGCGATACGGCATTTGGAGCAAACGGACTAGGATCCGCCAAATATGGCGGCCATGGAAAGCACTCCTACGAGCACAACGACGGCGGCAAAAAGAGGTCCAATACGTCCTGCTGGATAGATCCTCGAGCATCGAGTTAAAGGGGAAAGCCCCTTACTTACAGAAGCAGAATCGCACTCGCAAAGTCCATCGCACCCACTTCTTGAAGTGATGACTGCCACTCGCACAACACACAACCTCTCTTGTCTGCAGTTTTTCCGGAACTCGCGTCTGCAAGTAGCCGGGTGACGCTATGCTTTTCCCTCGCGGAGCAACAACCAATAACGACGCGGCGTCTTCGCCGGTTCAAGCCAGTTCCTCGCGCCTTAGATGGGCACGCGTTATACAGAGGGTGAACTGAAAATGGTTGCAGCGAGACTGCTACGCCCATACACAGGGTGTTCGGATTTAAATGGGAAAGAACAGAGCTGGTATTTGTGAATATTTGCTAAATGAAATTGAAAGTGCTGACCTCCGATTTGAGATACAGACAGACTGTGCTGAAGGTTTAGCTACGCTACTTGATTGCCTAAGGCTGCAAAATGGCTTAACAAATGCGTTTGTCGAATTTGCAAACGCTGTCTCGCTGCACTTTAATACTGTTTGGAGCAAACTTTGGCTGCCAGGTTCTTTTAAGCTGCTTCAAATTAACACACCTCCCTGGGCGAATTCACGTACTATACTCTCCTATCTAACAAACCCATGCAGCTCTCAGAAGAGGCTACGTGCGACTGCTGCCTTCTTTGTTAAATTTGCAACAGTTGAAAATCCCCGCATCTCGCGTACAGCGTGTTTCTTGCTGCACCCGCAAAAACTAAAATTTGCAATATACGTCCAGGGCAGGGCCGGCTTTGCGAGCATTTGCTTACATAAAATCAATATTAAATCTAATAATAGAACATAGGAAATACAACTTGGCTTCTACAATTAAGCATGAAAATAAACATTATCGTTAAGGGATCCAGCTGGCCCGTTACACATAGCATAATTTTCGCTCTTTGTCAATCATGGTAATTAAAGAACAAACATATTTTTTACATTTCTTAAAAAAAATTCAAAACCATCTTAGAAGTTAAGTAAACTATTACGAAACTACATTTTTCTGAAAAAAATTTAAGATATATTTTTTATAATAAGATTAATTTTTTTCGCAATTTATGTATGTATGAACCTTTAGTTAACCTGAAGAATTTTATTGAAAACCCGAAGCCCGAAGAATGATTGCCAAACCCGAAGTCTTCGGGTTAAAATGACGGTGTTAGCAACCCTACTCTAAAATCACTCAGTTTGTCTTTTGGATTTCCCAACAAATTTCTAATATTGTTGTTTGAACCATACACAACTTTATGGCCCGTTTTTTTTTTAAATGTTTGCTAGGCCCTTTGTAGCCGGGTGAAATGGAATTTTGATGTACTTGAGTCGTTCACTTGCAAGACTGACGAGAGTGTATTGATGTATTGATCCTAGCCGAAATGGTTTACACCGAAACATTGGTCATTCATAACCAAATAAGCTGAAACCTCCAATTCTGGTTACAAAGTACCAATATTCATTCCAGGCTTCATGTTCCATCCACCAAAGCACGTTTCCGACATTCAGCATCTGACGAACCTACTCAAGGATACAAGCAATTGGCATTACATCCAATCAGGTTGCATGCAGAAGAAGAACATATGCAACTTTTATGCAGGTAAGGATTTGCCATGGCTTGAGGTACCACTTAAGCTTTTGTTCACCCAAAGGTGTCGGAGGGTCCCGAGTTTATCGCCTGCAGAAGTGTAGGTGGGTGAAGGTGAAAAAATTGCAGCTGATACGAGGAACTCTGCTATACGGCGAGATAGTCAAGGAAAAAATTGTAGAAAAGTCACCAGACGCACCTGATTACGAGAAAGAAGTGCAAAGACAAAGTTTACATGTCATCGACGCGTTGCGGCTGGGCGAAACCAGCCTTGCCGATCTACCTTTTTCAGAAAGGTAATAAGGTTTCTAATAATTCCTCTTGCCCCTTATACATTTCTAATTTTAGGTTAGAACTAATCGAAACGTACTGTCAAGCGGTTAACCACGAGTCCCGAACAGACCATGCAAGAGTTAGAGCAAAAACTGCTCTTCCCCTCAAGTCGTTGGATCCGATCTGTTCGCTCATGGTTCCTGAAGCGAGTGAAGAGCAACGTTATTGTGTTTTACCCACTTTGGGTTTTAATAGTATTAAGGAGTATTTTGTGACCAATTCAGTTTTGTTACTGAAGACAAGTAGGGGTGAGTTTGCATATTTTTAGTGTCTCCGTATAACCATTGCCATTGCAGCCCAATTGTTCAATACAACATTCATATCGCGAATTCAAGTGTTCCTCGGGGGGGACGAACAGGCAGAAGCGTCTCATCAGGGTTGCACTAGCAAGATTAAACCGGATTCTCCTGCAGCAATGACCAAGGATGGTACGTAGTGCTGTCTGTAATTTTATGGTGTGCATTTAGTATACGTTACTTGATATGTGTAATTCTTAGTTTTCCCAACCAGTTCAGTTGATCTCAGGGCTTTAATATTTGAAACTTTCGATGCATTTATGTATATTTTTCGACAATTTTATTTTTAATTATATCACGTAGTCCGTACCACATACCTCGTGCCTTTTAACTGTGTGGAGACTGTATTGCAACCAAATCTGTATGTGATTTTACTGTTAATAAATGCAGCTTTTTAGAATCAGTGTTTCATTTAGAACCGTCAAAAACAAAATCAAATGTCATTCGAGAACTGACAAGGGCCGTATTTTATTTTACAATTTTACTTCGGGTGTAACATGAAAAATGCACAGTTAGGGCACACTCATACAGCATGGACGAGGACCTACAAAACCTGCAGCTCGATCGCCCAGGCCGGGGAAAGGTAACCAAATTTATTCAGGCCTGGACAAGCAGTCGTGGACAAATAAATATGGGAGTTTAAATGCATTTCAGACTGTCGAACAGATTAAAAAACATACTGTGGATTCCCAGTTTGAAAATAAGCCCATAGAGAGAAGTGTTCATTTATTGACGTAAGTATTTGACATACATGTAGTGATAATTGTGGTTATGTAATTAGGAGCTTTGGAAGTGGGTTTTTAAATACTTACCTTAGCACTGTATTTCCAACGATACACATTTTGGAGAGGCTTATAGTCATATGAAACCCAGTATCATAGAAAATTTATGTTGTTATCATACGAAATTAAATTGATCATTTAGAATAGGTCATAAAAATTATCATAATTAACACCTGCTCCTGTTTGTAGATGTTATAGTATCTTTATAGGCAACTTTGTAAGCAAATATTTTAAAAGTACTGCTATAATTGCAACAAGCAACATGTTGAATAGTTAAAATTTACAAAAGTGCATTTAGGAAAATTTACAATAGGTAACATGGCCATAAATGCACACAGCACAGCTGCACGGCTGGGACGGGCTATAAATTTAAAATAAACAGACACAGGAAGATCAACAACAGTGAGATATTATTTTAACAAGACGTGATTTAAATGTTAATTACTATTGCAAGTGGAATATAGAGCGTGTACAAATGAAATAAGAACAATATAAGCAAGTTACACAACGGCAACGGCCGAGCAGTGTAGGGCAACTTACCGAGTTTTTTAAAAGGAAAAGAAAAAAAAGAGAAACAAGCAACAACGAAGAAGACACAAACTCAAAATATCAAGACGAGGTATTCCAAAGAAGCAAGGTAACAATAAGATCGCCGCCTAAAAATCTAGAAAATAAGAGAAAAAACCAACGAAGAAAGAAAACAAGAATCCAGACCAGAACGATCAAAAAAGAACAACTAAAACAGTTAATAATAGCCATGAATGCCGACCTGAAAAAGAAAATAAATATAAACAAGCAGGAACTGAGGAAGCATAACGACGAAATGGGAAAAATGAAAGAAGAATTAAAGAAAAACTACGAGGAAATACCAAGACTGAAAGAAGAAATGATACGCAAAGAAACAAACTGGCAAAGAGAAAGGAATCAACTAATCAAAAGAATAGCAGCACTGGAAGAAAAAAATGAGAATCAGGAAAAAGCAAAGAGGAGAAACAACATCGTCATAAAAGGGACACAAATGCGAAGTGAAGACATGAAGAAAGGAGTGGAGGATTTTATGCAAGAAAAATTGGGAGTAACTATAGAGATTAAAGCAGCATATAGCGTTGGAAGAATAGAGGAAAAACAAACAATATTAGTAGAACTGAGCGAATGGAATCAGAAAAAGGCTATAATGGAAAATAAAAATGAAAGGTACAACGATATACATTGAGAACGACATGACACTAATGGAAAGTGGGAAGAGATGTCAATAGAGGGGAAGGAAGCTTAGGAAGATTTGGAGAGGAAACGTTAAATAGAAATGGCAGGAAGATGCTAGATTTCTGTCAATCAAACGAACTGATAATTGGAAATACGTTTTAGGAACAGAATGAGGAAGAAAAATACACTTTCGTGGCAGAGGAGAGAAATACAAAAAGCCTGATCGACTATATAGTATACACCAAAAACCTCGAACAAGCAACAGAAAACATAAAGACAGAAATAGAACCAGAACTTTCGACAAATCACAGGATGGTCACAGCAATAATAAAAGACAGACGAGAGACAGAAATATTACAAAATAAACATTAAAAGCTTAAAAGAGAAAAACATCCAAGAGAGATAGAGAAGAGATACTGATCAGAAATTGAAAAGCTTGGAGATCTTGAAGGAAAAATGAACCCTAGAAGAAAGATGGACCACATTCAAAGCCACAATAAAAAAGACATAAAAAAAGGTCTTCGGAACTAAAAGTAACAATCTCAGACAAAAAAGAACAAAGTGGTGGAGTGAGTAGGTAAGAATAGAGATAAAAAAGAAAAAACAGCATGGAGGAGATACCTAGAGACAAAGAATGAACAGGACAAGGAAGGTTACATCAAATTGAGTGAAGGAGTCAAGAAAACGGTTAAAAACGCAAAGAGAAGAAGCTGGGAAGAATTCGGAAACGAATTGCAAGAAAACTACACAACGAATAATAGAGGATTCTGGGCCAAAATAAGATCGATGAAAGATGAGAAAAGAAAAGAAATTAGAGGAATCAAAGACAAAGAAAATAAGCTACAGACAAAAATAAACGACATCCTAAGAGTATGGAAGGAATATTACGGGGACAAATTTAACTCCACAACAGATAGAGAAGAACAAAACAAAGACCAATAAGAAGAACAAGGAGAAGAGGCACCAAAGATAGAAAACATAACAAGGGAAGAAGTAGAAGAAGCGATAAGTAAAGTAAAAATTGGAAAAGCTAGGGGTGAAGATAAAATAGATTTTGAAATGATAAAATGCCTAGGAAAAGAAGAAGTAGATTGGTTTTGGAAAATATGTAAGATAGCTTGGGAAACTAAGAAAATCCCATCGGATTGCGAGAACAACTTGGTGGTACTGATATATAAAAAAGGAGAACAAGTAAAGTGCGATAATTACAGAGCCATATGCCTAGCACCCACCTGCTTCAAAGTTTACACGAAAATAATAGAAAAAAGAATAACAGGGTGTCTAGCGACCGGGAATTCCTGGAAAACCGGGAATTCCTGGAAAACCGGGAATTATACGGGAATTTGAAAGTGCCCTTGAAAATGCGGGAATTTCTTAGGCAACCGGGAACTTTTTTATCAAAGGGAATTTGCAGTAATTTTTGCCATTTTACGGAAATAATAAGCGAAGTTTCCGTAAAAATTTTTGGATTATCCGGAATAATTGCAAAAATGTACGGGACGCGCGAAGACCAATAGTAGGAAAAGATATCGAAGAAGAACAAGCCGCATTTATGCCAGGAAAACAAACAAATGACAATATATTTATAATAAGGGACCTAATAGATCGAAGCCTACAGACCGGAGAGGAACTTATACTGGCTTTTATTGATCTCAGAGCAGCTTTTGATTCAATAGAGCACACAGCTAGTTTCAGCGGGACACAGGCAGGGTATTACTGTGCATATGTAAAGTCTACACATTACCCTTTTTCTGTGACGTCATAAATAACAAAACATAGCGTTTAACACGTATATCTTACATTGCATTAAAATTCAAAAAGATTATTTAGGTCGCAGGTAGTAGACTTTAGAAAGAATTTGACATATACCTAACCTTTAATGTAAGGGATGCTCTAAATAGCACATTATTCAAACTAAGGCATCCTTGACCTATGTAAGCCAACGTTTCTTCTCTTCGAAGAAGTTCCTAACACTTAAAATAAGATTTTAGGCTTGCTCGCTTGCTTGTTATTGCGCGTTATTTCACTGTCATTTTGGAGAATTATCACTTTGATAGTATTATAAAGCAAGCCATACTTAAAGCGGTCCTGACCAAAAACTGCAGATTTTTTGTTTCGTCCAGTTCCTTATAGTTAAATAAAGAGAGAAAATTGTTACGTCACAGCAAAAGACCTTAGGTGACGTAGAAAGAATATATTAATGGTTGTCCGGGCTCCACTGAGTAAAAAATTCTCGCCTTAAAAGGTGGTTGGCATCCCCTAACTCAGGAGTCGGTAGACTGCGGCTCTTTACATAGAATTTTACGGCTCTCCAACTCATGGCTGCCGAACAAGCTTAAACAGCACAATCACTCATACATAAGTCAGAAAGCAAAAAATCTTTGTCTTTGACTTTCTTACACCGCACCGCCATTTAGTAAAGCGTCGCCACTGCCCCCGCCGTAATCGCTCATTTGGCATGCCGCTGCCTCCGCGCTGTTCGTTCGGTTGTGACTGACGTTTCGTTTCGTCGCTATAATATCTTCCAAGTGCGTATCACCTCGTCGATTTGCCACTGCGTGAAGCTTTCAGCCACAGGTATGTACATAAATTCTATCAAAGTCTATAGATTTGAACAGGTCCGGTCACTCTTTTGATCTTTTTGAAAAGCCGGCTTTTTTTGCAAACGGTCGTACATCAAAGCAACATGCATCGACTCGAAGTAACCGAGATGGTTGGCGGCCCGAATAGCAATGAAATTTCCACCCAGGATGGGATCCGATGGAGCAGACGAAGTGGGTCGGCAAAAGAGGGATTTGTGTTGACTCGGCAGTGACCAGACTTATTGAAATCTATAGACTTTTGTTCTACAATAATTCTTCCCTATGCGTAGCCAATATGAGCCCGTTCACTCACGCGTTTACTCGTTATTTAATTGGATTTGAACACATCTTTTCAACCTATTAATTTTGGTTGTTTCAGATCCTGATTATCTGCTTATTTCAAGTTTACTACCCTTCTTTTGGGACAAAGTGGCTTCGGCTTCATCTAAAAAAAAGAGGACGAAAATCGTGAGTTTAATAAAGAATGAACCCAGTTATATGCGTTCGTGCGAAATTCAGACGGCCTTCCAACTTGTCGACACTGCGCCGGCTCATACAAAAATCACGTAAAAGCTAAACGGCCAGCACGAACTCACAATCGGGACAATGACTCACCTGGAGCCGCTGCCCTGCCCGTAACAAGATATGCCGGCGAAACCCCAGTTGAGCGAGGGGTGGTCCTACACGAGATTATTTACGGGAAAAGGCCTAAGGGACGGTGAACAGTGATAAAATATATTCAGCGCCACCCGGTTCCGTCAATCAGGACGAAATACAAAGGTAAGCTCACCGAGAAACCAGGAAGCAAGTGAGCTTACCTTTCCACTTTACACCTTGGCGAAATCCAAAACTAAACGGGAAGGAATATATGTGTACAACATTACGGCTCCCAACACTGCGGCGACGAGCGCCCTAACTTACCTGCTACGCTTAAAAACTTCCAGGCTCCACCGTACATAAATCTGACACAGTGTATAATTCAACCTGAAAATACGCATGCGCAGGCACGTGGGGAAATCATAAGGCAACGTTTAGTAAACCGATCTACTGGTCTAACGCAAGATTAAGTATGTACAAAAGCGCCGACATCGTCAGCGTACACAACGAATAATAACAACCAAAGAAAGGGGACTTAAACTAAGCGCCCAGCTGGGGGTTGCTTTACCTCTAAACTATTGCGCGATTGTGAAAATTTGTACACAGCCCTAACGCGGGAGGCTGGCATTTACCTAAAAGAGCGTTATTAATATTTGCGCACAGCCCAAGCTGGCAGCTGGCATTTAAGAGCATTAATTATCGTTTACAAGCAGCCCACGCTGGCGGGTGGTATTTAACAAATAGATACATAAATTATTAATTATAAACAGCCCTAGCTGGCTTCCGGCATTTAGCAAACACACACGTGAATTATTAATTATAAACAGCCCACACTACCTTGATTGGTCGGTTTCACCTGGCTGCGTCGATTAATGTCGGGCGCCCATCGCTAGAGCAGTCGGGCTGCGACTTGATGCGTGACCAACGAGCCTGTCGCGAGTCTCCTGCGAATTTTATCTGATCCGCATGGCAAGTTGAGCACCACTCGAGCTTCCCACGAACTTAAAGGTTTAGTAAGTACCTATTCAGGCTAGCGAACAAGCTAGACCTTCAAACATGTCAGACGTCGAAGAACAAACGGCAGCTTTGTTAGTTTTGTGTAGTGGTGCTTTATTACTATCAAGTTTATTAAATAAAAAACGAAAACCTCGGCTTTGTATATTCTATTTATTAATAAATATTATTATGTACCTGTTCCTGTTCCCATAGACGACTTTACTTTGTTTGTTTCCTCTATGTAGGTCGCCAAAAAACTCGAGATTTTCTTCTTGCAGCCCTCTGCAGATTTCCCGACGGCTGACGCAGTGTCATTCCACGCGTCAACCTTCTTTTCTGTTTTATAGTAATTTTTGTCCTTGGGATCCCATCATTTTTATATAATTTGTAGGTCTCCACTAAATTTAACATACTTTCTTCGGACCACTCCTATTCATATAATAATATACAACTATCGCGGTCGAAGTCTCGTTGAAAACTAAATTTCAGCACGAGTCTGCCACAAACCCGTTCCACTACACGCGCAAAAACCCTTTGAGCTCGCCACAAAAACCGACAGAAAATGGACCGGCCGCGAGCCTCCGTCGCGCGGCTCGTGGTAGACTCGCAGCCCCGTATAAATATGACGAATTTGGCTCGTTGTTGGCGTGACTCAGGCGCGCCTCGCGCGCGGCTTGCCAAATGTATACGCACCCTTATATGCAACCAACGAAGACAGGGAGACCTGTAGATTGCACACTCTGAAGACGGGATTCCGACCATGTGGCACAACAAATTGCCTTTCAGGCTTTTTTCGAAAATTGCAGAGCGGCGGTCATCGATAATGGACATGCACTAAACACCCCAAAAAGCACGACCTTTTACTGTCACGGCTCGTAAAGTACTCTCGAGCCAAAAATACAATCTCCCACGCGGCCATCGGACGCGCTTCCTCGAAAGGGGACACCGTTGGCGCGCGCCTTGAAGCACAACCGCCCATGCCAGATGCTAACTCCGAATTGACTCAACAACCGGCTCGCGCTGCGCTGCCGAACGACCAGAAGCTGGCGGGGCAAACAGAAAAGACTGCAATGGAGCGAATAACTTAGAAAAATCTCTCGCTTGCTCTTATAGACTGAGTTTTAAATTCGATCCAACAAACACGCTACAGAGCGACGAAACAACCCAGGTGCAAGCAAGACGACTCGAGGCCAAAGCAGCTCGCCGAGACTTCTAGAAAAAGGGCTGCGTGCTAAATTTGTAGAATTTTAAATACAATTTGATGAAATATTAAACGTGAAAATATGATCAAAAAAACCTATATACAAGCGAAGTCGTAATCTTTGAACAGAACATACTCCAAAAGGTCGCATATTCATAGGTTATTAAAAATGTCCTGATAGTCGTTCCTTCGTGAAAAAGGCACCAATCAGCAGGAATTAGAAGAAGATTAATAATAATAATAATAATAATAATAATATTTTTATTTAGCAAAAGCTAATACAACCAACAAAATTAAATAAAATACAAAAACTAAATTAAAGGTTCCAACAATAATGCCCAACTTATTTAACAAAATGTAATAAATGAATAATAGATAACTAAATAAATACAGTAAGTAAATAAATAAATACATACCAAATAAAAATGTTATTAACATAAATAAAATTCATTACCATAAATAGAATTCAACATAAACAAAAAATTATTAACATAAACTCTTTTTTAACCTCTGCTTAAAGATATGTACATTTCTTGCGCTTTTAATAAAATCGTCCAGTTCATTATACATTATCAACCCCTTTACAAAAACAGTTCTAAACGCCCCCTCCGATTTCACCGTATTTATAAAAAAATTGTCCCGATTTCATGGCTTCAAAAATTCTATTTCATGGTTGACCTCACATCACAACTGAACGAGTTGAATGTAAAACTGCAAGCAAAAGGAAGTGTCGCATATACAATGCTAGAAGAAGTAGAATGTTTTGAAAATAAACTACAAGTTCTCGCCGAAGATATAGAGAAGGGTGATTCACTTTACGTCAAACACTTAAATAAATATCGTGAAGTTAAAAATGCTTCGATTGATACAACATATTTCAGCACAGTAGTATTGTGAAAAATTAAGAACAGATTTGGGGAACGCTTTCAAGAATTCCGAGCAAATAAGTCCACATTATCCTTCATCTTATATCTCCTAAAAATAAATGTCGACGAATTTGGCGCCGTTCGGCCCAGGTGCTGCTGCACTTCAGATGCAGTTGTTAGATATAAGAAGCAAGGGACTGTGGAGCAGCAAGTTCACAGAAATCATCAGCCTCCTGGAAGAGTACAAAAGAGAGAAATGCAATTTGATATCTCACCATAAGTGGACGGCTGCAAAACAAATGCCTGAAATAGAGCAAATAATATTTGATACTTGGAATACTCTTCCTGAAACCTATGCCGCAATAAAAAAAAAACTAGCTTTTGCTATTCTAACAGTCTTCGGCTCTACCTATTCGTGTGAATAAACATTCTCTTCCATGGATCAAATAAAGAATAAATTAAGAAGTAAATTAACGAAAGACAACTTACAATCATACCTAAAATTGAAAATAAGTTGTTACTTACCAGATATGGCTAAGCTTTTGAAAGCGATGCAAGGTCACCGTTCCAACTAATAAATTTTACAACACGCAAGTCCAAGTGCTAGTAGTGTTAGCGTAATTTACGATGTATGTAACGTTATCAAGCTTTTTACATTAGGAGAGAATAGTGTGAATGAACAAGCGACTTTAGGAGCGAGTTCTATAAAATTCTCGAGTAATGTAAAAAGCAGATAACGTTACGTATATCGTAACACGGTTTATTTCATCCTAAAATACTAATCTTTTTTAAAAAATAGGAAAAATGGTTATTTATGTCCTACCAGTACATTAATTGAAATTAATGACTTTGTTTTAAGGTATCTTAGATACAAAATAACGCTCCAGGGCAATTATTTTCTTCATAAGAACACTAGGGTTATTATGAAAAATTAACAGTATTTGTTTCTATGGATACAACTTTATTATGCACCACTTCCACAATGAAAATTAATGACAGCTCAGCTAATGTCACAAATCTAACTTAGATCAGCTAACTAGATCAATCTTAAATACTATATCATAGTAATTATATGAATTGAATATGAATATGAATTAGGTAAGAAAATTGGTAGGACATAAAACCTTGAAGGCACCACGGGCATTATGAGCTAAGAGCCCGCGATTGTTGTACACACCTCGGGCCAAAGGCCCTCGGTTAGTACACTAACAATCTTGGGCTCTTATTTTACTCATAATGCCCTTAGTACCTTATAGTTATTAAGGTACCAAGTGCATTATGAGTAAAATAAGAGCCCAAGATTGTTAGTGTACTAACCGAGGGCCTTTGGCCCGAGGTGTGTACAACAATCGCGGGCTCTTAGCTCATAATGCCCGTGGTGCCTTCAAGGTTTTATGTCCTACCAATTTTCTTACCTAATTCATATAATCAATTCATTAGCTGAGCTGTCATTAATTTTTATTGTGACAGTGGTGCATAATTTTGGAAATAAAAGTTGTATCCATGGAAACAAATACTGTTAATTTTTCATAAGAACCCTAGTGTTCTTATGAAGAAAATAATTGCCCTGGAGCGTTATTTTGTATCTAAGATACCTTAAAATAGAGTCATTAATTTCAATTAATGTACTGGTAGGACATAAATAACTATAATGACACAACAGTGAGTGGTGGTATCACTAGTAAGATAAAACTCAATACTGTAATGTTGGTAGCACTGTCAGGTTATGTTAAATTTGAGAATTTCAGGTTGTTTTGGGTCAGTTTGTGTCAAATAACAAACAAAACCTAACCTACTAACATCGAATTTGACATAGACTGACAATACACTTCAGTGCTGTCAACATGTGATTAAATGCTAATAAAGTATCGTTATGTTATTTTTATTAACAACACTAGTGCTGTTAAATGCATTTTAACGCAACTCGTTGGCAAGGAGTTATTGTCATAATAACATAATAGGATAAAATAAAGTAATTTAAGTTTTCTTGTTTTATTAGTACAGCTCTCCTAATGACACATTTACGCGTTCTCTTTTCCTAAGTAGCCTTTATTTTTAAGACTTTATTTTGAATTTGCGAATAAAATATTTTGATTTTATCTCGTTTTTTGATCCTTATAAAATTACATGTATATACAGAGACAATACATGTTGCGGCTTGCGGCTCTCTAAAAATTTCCAGAATCTGTTTACTTAATCTTTGGCTCATCTCACTCGCAAGTCTGCCGACCCTTGCCCTAACTCAAAGGAAGACGGCCAAGGTGTCAGGATGAAGTGGAAGTCTGGACGGCTGCATGAACTTAGCCTTGCTTCTATCTGCTGGTGCTTAATTTGCTCATAAATTCAATTGCATACAGTTGTATAGAGTACAGGTAGACACAATGGTACAATTGAAACATTGAGCAGACAATAATACAAGTGAAATAATTAATGCACAACTGAAGCTGTCCTGTTATCAGTTTTTTACTGTAAGTGGGGAAATGCCATAACGATGACGTCATGGGTTATATGCTGGGATTTATGGATTCTATTAGGCTGGCCACAATCCAGCTGATGTATCAACAATGTTCATAGCCTTCCCTGACTAGTACGTGAGAGCTTATATGTGTGCATTACAGCTCATGATAAAGCTTGGCCGTATGTTGACAACTCTTCTTTAGGAGCCAAAGTGGCCTGGCAAAAAAACAAACTGGCGGGTATTTTTTAATTAGTGTTTCTAACGTAACTCAAAAATTGAAAGCCCCAGAAGAAACATTTGTAAATAAAAATGCATAATACTGTCTTCAACTGTGTTTCTCATTATGTTATTAATAAATGTAATGGTTTAAGAGAAAATGATGCCCCAATGGAATTCCTCATTACAACCGCTCGGTAGTACATAAGAACTCAAAGTATGCAGCAATTAAATCAAAAACGGAAATGTATTCATCTCATTGAACTGTTATTTGGATAAGTTCTAAGACACATCACTTATTTTCGAAGAACACTTAGAGACAGCAATACAGTTTAAAGATCTCGACGATAGGTAACATAGTCAAAAATGAACACAGCTAGTTTCAGCGGGACACAGTCGGAGTATTACTGTGAATGTGTAGGTGACGTAGAAAGAATGTATAATAGTTTGTCGGGCTCCACTGAGTCAAAAATTCTCGCCTAAAAGGTGGCTGGCATCCCCTAACTTAAAGGAATATGGCCAAGGTGTCAGGATGAAGTTGAAGTGTGGACGGCTGCATGAACTTAACCTTGCTTCCACCTGCTGGTACTTAATTTGCTCATAAATAAAATTGCATACAGTTGTAGGTATAGAGTACATGTAGACACAATGGTACAATTGAAACATTGAGTAGATATCAGTTATCAGTTTTTTACTACAAGTGTAAAAATGCCCTAATGATGACGTCATTGGTTACATGCTGTGATTTATGGATTCTATTAGGCTGGCCATCTGGACATCATAGGGATAGTTAAATCCCAAGGCTGGATAAAATGGATAAAACTAGAATCCCTCCAAAAATACTGGAAAGCAGCTTTGTGAAAGTCAGAAAAAGAGGTAAGTAGGCCAAAGACCAGATGGTATGATCAACTACAGGATTTACAGAAAATAGGGACAAAAACTGGACACTGGCACTGGACAGAAAAGAGTGGAAGAAGACAGTTCAATTAGCCACAGGCCTTAATGGCTTATAGACCTTATATATTAGGCTGGCCAGAATCCAGCTGATGTACCTATCAACAATGTTCATAGCCTTCCCTGATTACTAGGTGGGATTTGGTATGTGTGCATTACAGCTCATGATAAAGTTTGCCCATATGTTGATGACTCCTTTTTAAGATGTTCTTAAAGAGTTTTGAAAAATTAAAAGCCCCAGAAGAAACATTTTTGAATAAAAAATGTGCATAATATTGGAGCCAACTTTGTTCCTTATCATTTTGTTGATAAATGTAATGGTTGAAGACAAAATTGTGTTTCAATGGGATTCCCCATTACAACCGCTCGTTAGTAAGTACATGGGAACTCATGGTATGCAGCAATTAAATCAAAAACGGAAATGTATTCATCTCATTGAACTATTATTTAGATAAGTTGTAAGACACAACACTTATTTTTGAAGAACATTTAGAAACAGGAGTACAGTTTAAGGATCTCTTTATGTAGCTACGCGCTTAGAACCTTTCTGCTTGCATCTACACTTGACCATCTCTTGAAAAACGGCAGGCAGGAGTCCTTTTGCTTGTTTCTTCCACCCTTGTTGGCAAATTTCAGCTACGTACGCCTAATCCTAGAAGTATCTGGACTTGTGTAAATAGAACTCTTACAGTGATGCAGAAGAGCATTCTGTGTAGGAGGCAGTTTATCTGGATTTTGGTTTTTGTGGCAGAATATTGTTTTCCTTAGGCCGTTAATGGTGTCCTCATCTCAAAATCCCTGTACGTTAAAAAAAAGTGTTCAATAGATTTGAATTCTGGTACGTCCAGGAGAGTGAACGAATGATCCATAATGTTCACCACCCTGGGATCTTCTTCTCTTCGACATTCCTCTCACTGAAGAAGTTGAGTCCGATCCAGTGAGAGTATACCACAGTGGCATGGCACAGCTTCTAAGTGGTCCGAGGCAGTTTTCTGAAATGGCTATGAAGCTGATAAAATCATAAACTAAAATGAATACAACATCAGAGTCTACAGTGTGGACGAGTATCGTGCTTGCAAAACGGAATCGCCCGTTTTTCTCTCAAGATACTTAACTCTATTATAGCTCACTGAAAGGCACAGATGATTTAGTTTGTTGACTGGATAAATACTTTGAAACTTTGAGTGAATGAGAGGACCGAGATATGCAGACAAAGGACTTTTAGGTATTTGATGTACCTGTGTATTTTATGTGATTAGTTGAGACGGAGAGAGGGTATTCTTAATGTGGTCCTTATAGGAATGCCCATACATTAAAAGACTGATAATGAATTTAAGATGATCAGAAACAGAAATCTGTCCTGTTGAAAATATAGCTTGACTTTAACACTTCACGCCAGCAAATGCGAGCAGCTTTTGAAAGAATGCGATAGTCTTCTGATTGACATGTAGACATCAATGTGTTTTAACTACGGGTGATCAAAAATGATTGAATGTGCCTCATCCTTCAAATAAAGCTATTGTCCACTTAGCACATACAGTGATCCCAACTATTTCCAGTGGCGTACAGGCGGGTATTTCAGATTGGGCAGAAAATTTAAAAACTGGTGGTATTTTAAAAATAAATATATTATTGCAGCGTTTTAAATTATACATAGTGCACGTTTTGTTACACAAAAAGTTTTTTGTATGGGTGCATATGCAGCTTTTTTCGGCAAACCATCTAGCATATCCCATACGAAAGCCCTACATTTAATATAAATAATCAGCATTTAGTAATAAAACATATTACCAGTTTGAGCACACAGTCGCCTTAGAGATTTATTGGGGCTTGCTTCCAATCGCTCCTGAATATCTTCTAAGGCTTCTTCATTAAGCGCAGGCCTTCTGTCAGGAGATTTACCCCTGGAGACACTGCCAGTATCGACTAACATGCGTGAAAGTTTCGTATGTAACGTCATTGTCTGAGAATTTCTTCTGGAAATCGGCGAAGCAAGAAGCTTGTGAATACTGCCAGACACCATTTTGGTCACATTGCCCAGATCGAAAATAAGCCTCCAAAATGAATATTTTGTTTTCATCAGAAAACATTATTCTAACCTAAAATTATTCACATGTTTTTGTTATTCAAAACAGCTCTGTAGGTTGTCTACTTGCCAGATAAAGCAATCAAATACACAGTTTTAGTCTTAATAAAGACTGAGTTTATGTGAACTATAAAAATTATTTCAATAATCTACTAATTCCAACAGGAATAACGGATCTAAAATTTTTATGTGCCTACATATGGTCGCGGGGGACGAAAGTTTTGATAAACAACATATTCTTATGAATTCCGGTATACATTATTGATAACAATGCGACCATAGCGAAGTTATGAACCCTACAATCATTCTTGATCATCAAATAAATAGTATACGGGAATTATGGAAGCAAACCAAAGAATTGATTAAATATGCGTTGGAATCGAACAGCAAAATCAACCCTGATTGAGTTGCAGCCATCTTTAGGCGCTGTAAAAATATCTAGTCGTAAATTACGTTACGCACTGCTTATCGCAGAGATCTCGCTAGAACGAAGCGCATACATTATTATTTAAAGTGATTACTTGCTAAAATTAAACTTTTGCTGGACGCAATGGGCGTTAAATGAAATGGACCGTCTACTATGAACAGAAATGCCTGGAGGCTGGATCAGGTTTCTGTTACTTGCACTGGTTCTTTGTCCTTAATATTTAAGCACAGAAATGAGACTGCATTCCTGTTTTAAGACAGCTTAGTCAATGTCACTTACAGGCACGATAATGTTGCTACCCTTAAAACGCAGCCTCACGTTTTATGAGTTATGGCTTAGAAGAGGGCAGCAACGATGTGAATGAATACAACATAAAATGTCGATTGATTTTATTACAAAAATATAGCGGTTTTTAAACCACTGATTATGAATCAAAACTGGCTTTTAAATTGTGAACGATATTTCGTAAATTTTGACTGGAAATTTACATTTGTTTAATCTAAATTAAACAACTATTTTAAAAATTAAATAAACAGCGTTAGGTTAACTCCAAAATTATTTAAGTATTAACAATCAAGCAAAAAGTCGTAACAAATACATCTGATGACTGCTGTGATCCTAATAGCCGGTAGGCTCTGTGTCGTGGTGTACTTACTTATATAGAATGAATACACTTGTTAATAAATAATAAGTTTAATAAAGGAATTACGAAAATCCAATGTGGAACCATACATGTTTACAACTTACTTGTCGAGTAACAAACCTGTTGACGCTTCATAGACGTACATGGATAACCTGTTACATAAGGTCACTAAATACATAAAGGTACCGCCATTCCATTCCAAGATTTTGTTCCCCCAAATTAAAAAGGACAGAACATTGTAAGAAAGTGAGACTATGTCGGCGCCGTAATGTTTTCGGGCGTTCCGAGGCCTTACTAGCAATATATGTGTATTATATACAGGGTGAGGCACATAAAGTGTTACAGAGCAATAGCACTCAAACTATTGATCACATCCAAAAATGTTTCAGACAAAAGTTTCAGTGTTCGAGAAGGCCGTCATACTGGACCACCCTATTTTTTTATCGGTGGAGGCGCTGAAACTACGTCAAGGTCAACTCCACTTTTTTAAATGGAACCATGTATTTTGTTTTCGATGACATTATTACCGATTTGAAGACAAATTCAGCGACCTGAAACACAAGGTCATTCTAGTCACGCAAAGTATGAAAATAGTCGAAAATCTAAAAATTCAACAGTGCAACAAACACGAGTCAACACGACGGTGCACCACCCCATTATGCTCTGTGTTTAAGACAAGTGATGAATGAGATTTTTGGCGAAAAGTGGATAGGACGAGGCGGTCCTGTAGCTTGGCCACCTCGATCGCCAGATCTAACATCAGCAGATTACTTTTTATGGGATTTTGTCAAAGATCGCGTAATGGCGGTAGCACCTACCACGCCTGACGACATAAAAGACAGAATAAGACGAGCATGTACCGAAGTTACACCACAAATGTTAGCTGAAGTTAGACGGTTTTTTCATCAGCGAATTAACAACTGCTTACAAGTCGAGGGTCATCACTTCGAGCATCTTTTGTAGGTAGAACCAAACCAAGGTTAGTGGATCCTTTGAAAGTGATTATTCCGATATTTTTCGATTTTTTGACTATCTTCATACTTTGCTAACTAGAATGACCTTGTGTTGCAGGTAGCTGAATTTGTCTTAAAATCGGTAATAATGTCATCGAAAAAAAAATACATAGTTCCATTTAAAAATGTGGAGTTGACCTTGACGTAGCTTCAGCGCCTCCACCGATAAAAAAATAGGGTGGTCCAGTATGACGGCCTTCTCGAACACTGAAACTTTTGTCTGAAACATTTTTGGATATGCTCAATAGTTTGAGTGCTATTGCTCTGTAACACTTTATGTGCCTCACCCTGTATATGCTCTACTGTTACATAAAGTCACTGTATGCGCTCTACACCGGCTGTTCGCCGCTCTCCTAAGCGAGCGGCGATGCCGTCTTGCTTGCGAAGAGCATACAGTGACTTTACTGTTACAGCATTAGTAGCGCCATCGCTTGGCAACGCTGTAAACTACTATAATTGTGGTAAATTCAAGCGTGGTCAATATACTACAGGCTCTAAATGCCATACAAGAATATGATGGTGGTAAAAGACGACTTGATTTGGGTTCCCCATGTGGTATCAACCTCTTCAGCGACTCTATGAGTTTCATGCGACGACTTGGGGCATGCCTCCTTTGTCATCCGCAGAACAACTGCAGGAAACTTGATTGTATTGGTGTAAAAGGGATTTAACCGCTCATAGAAAGAGACCTACAAATAAATTTCCCCCTACGTTGAACCACGTGAAACAGTGAATTATCGTATACCTTAGGTGGAGATCGACCTCAAGATTGCTAAAGAATTAATAGTCAATTCATAACAGCAAGGGGCTAGAATAACCAACTAGAAAAATGAAAATGCTCGGCCCGCTTGTCACTACGACGCAGAATGAAAACGGCATAAAATGGGTGGCGTTTTTCAAGTTCCAAACTCGGTCTACAGTCTTAAGTGGCAACAGGAAAACTGGTAATTTTCATGAAAAAGTACCGGAAAATTTGTTGTGCTCTAAAATTAAACGAGCAAGAACCTCAACCTGAGCACAGTGCCAATTTGAAATTTTCAAAATACAGCAAAAAATAATCAAAATGAAAATAGGTAACATGCGCCATGCACAGCCGCTTTAAATGACTGAATTCCAAGGATCCAATATCGCTCTATTTGAAAGATAGAAGCTACGGTAGCTACCAAAATGGAAATTTACGAAGGCATTAGAAAAATATCGGGAAACGGGCAAAAAAGGCATTTTCGACCGTCAGAGCACTTATTAGTACCTATGCTGAAAAGAGAAAATACAAATTTTAATTATGAAGAACGGTAGATACTTTAAGGGTGTATTTTTAAATCTACCTAGATCATATTAATCAGCACTATTATATCTCTGAAATATAGTATGATCAAAAATTATGTTCATTTAGTATGGCTATAGAATGCAACTAATAATACTTAAAAATCAAATGTTAATTTTGACACTTTAGTATAAACGTAGTTGCATTCATAAATTAGGAACTATTCCATAGCCATACTAGATGAAAATATATGTTGATCATACTTTATTTCTATCATACGGTTTAGAAGCACCCTGTATATAATAGCAAGTGTAGTTTTATTTATTATATTTGTGGATGTCAATTGTCAATCATAATTGTGCCAAGGCCAACTTTGACAATTGCAAAAAAATGTCAGCTACACAAAATTTTAAGTTTTTACAACAATTAAAAACTTAACAACTCAAACAATGGCCGTGGAACTCCAGGAAATTCCTTACGATGTAGGGAAGGCCGACTTTTTGTCCCCAGAATACTGCTACTTGTATGTAAACACACTTAACCTCACTCCGCAGCTGCAGCCCAATTTCAATAATTTCAGAAAAGGCGATGACATCCAAAAGCTCAGCGTCATCCAGGCCCTCCCGCAGCTACTGCAGACGGACCCCCAGCAAACCTACGCCAGGATCATCCCGAGGATCCTGCAAGAGCTTCCCAACTCCTCGTGCGAGTTCCACGTCATAACGAGCAAGATCTTCCGGCTGCTTATGGAGCGACAGGTGCCGGTCAATCTGCTGCACGCCGTGCTTCAAGGAATCGAGTCGCGAGACCCCATCGTTACCAACGCATGGATGGAGACATTGCTTAGCATCGTTGGAGTGTTAACTGAGAACCAAATAAAGAACGAGGTGCATAGCTTTTACAAACTTGAAACACGCCCTTAACGCCACATAGTTGGTTTGATAACTTATTAAATTGAGAATATTAACAACGACTGAATTACATTAGCGTCCTTTTACAGATTATACCCCTAGCTAATGCCAAGTCGTTACTTTCTCAACCGATAGCATCGCGCATTGCTAGCAGTAGAGTTTTGGGAAGGGTTGCTGTACACAAAAGCTTGGATCCGACAGAGTAAGTGTTTTAAATTATAGTTCCGTTGGGTTAGTTACTTTTTTGTAGTGTAAAGCGAGACGTGCTGCCCTTAGTGCAAAGTTTATGTCAGGACTGCCATCCAGACGTAAGGACTGCTATGTGCATGCAGTTACCAAACATTGCTCAAGGTTGTATTGCCATTGTGAATAAACGAAATGAATATATAGTTGGTTATAGGTTTGGGTGCAACTCTAGTGAAAGGCAACTTACTATCAAGCCTTGTGGAGTTGGCTTCCGATGATAATATGTTCGTTAGGTCTGCAGCCGTTACAGCAGTGGTTCAAATGTTCCCACACACCAACCTAGGTAAGACGTATTCACTATCTTCTAATTATATATTTAGCGAACAATACGTTCAGAAAACAAAGGAAAAATTTACTGAAATATTCGTGAATAAGAAAGGGATTTGAGTTTTGAGATGAAGACATAAATCCTTCAGGAGTAGGAAGAACTATTTGCTTCACACGGAACTTTATATCTGTTGTAGAAATTAAAAAGGGAACAATTTTGCCACTGATCAAGCAGCTGTGTGAGAGGAGTGTAAGAAGTGACGACATAACTGCAACCACTGTTGCGAGAGAGATTGGCAAGCTTGTGGATGGCTTGCAGTTTGCTTTGAGCATTGGCGACTGCACCTGGTTTCTGGAGTATTACAAAAGCCTATCGCGGAGAGGTCTTACATCCAATGCAGACGAATTTAGGTCTACTGACGCTTCACTGGTAATACACTAAGTTGAATTAACTGCATATCTACTTCATTGTTTCACATGAAAACGATTTTAGGATGTTATGTGCAGACAGCACAGTGCATCAAATCTGCCGGCAATGGCATATTTTACGTTTTCGTCCATGCCTGGACACACGGAAGCTTTATATTCAATATTTAAGGATCTGGCAGCTGATCCGTGCTATTTAGTGAGGCGTACTGTGGCTGGATGTCTTCATGAAATTATAAAAACCTTTGGTAAGTAACTTGAAAATTAATTTTCACACACATTTCTAGCTAGTAATTTCCAGTAATGTTTAGCAAGTACTAAATTTTTAAACAGTTTGTCAGCGAGTTTTTAGAAAAATTTTAGCAAACTATCAAATTTGCATTAAATTTCAAATATGGTTTTTGAAATCTTCCAAAATTCTTAGTAAATCTGCAATACATTTTCAGCGTTGGTTGCAAATTTAGGTGCAATCTTAGATAAGTTTAAGTAATTTGCAGCACAGTTTTGTTAAATTAGCAAAATTACAGAAAAATTACGACATTTCATCAAATTTTCAGTGAATTGGTACAGGTTACAGAATCTAGATTGAGACGCGGTGAAAATTGGAACTAATGTTAGAATCTAGTAATTTCCAAGCTTCGTATTGGTAACATGACCTACCTTGAGGGTCAACTAGTTTCTGTGACCTGTAGTGACTGCAGCAAACTGTCAGAGAATTTATAGCAAATATTCAAACAGTTCAAAAAATGTACAGCAAATATTCGAGAAATTTGTAATTGTGAATTTGTAATAATTTCTTAGCATCATTTTCCTAAATTTTTAAAGAATTTACAGCAAATGTTTGGTAAATTTGTAATAAACTGTAAATTTGAATAAAGTTTTTAGCAAAATGTTCCTAAATTTTCAGCGGATTTATAGCAAACCTTAAAAATGTTGGAAAAATGTATAGTTAACGTTTGGTTAATGTGTAATAAATTGTGCAGATGAAATGATGTTAAGCAATATTTCTGTAAATTGTCAGAATTTATAATAAATCTTTAAAAACCCTACAAAATGTACAGCAAACGCTTGGTCAATTTTCAGAGAATTTACAGCACATCTTCAAAAAGTCCACAAAATTTACAGCAATTTGTAGTAATTTTGAATTTGAAATAATTTTTTGTAAATTTTTCAGGAATTTATAGCAAATCTTTAAAAAGCTTACAATATTTATAGCAAATAATTGATGAATTTAGGATATTTTAGGGTCCACAACATTTACATTTAACATGTGGTCAGTTTGTACTAAATTGTCAATTTAAAATAATTTTAAGCAAAATTTCCCTAAATTTTCTCGGAATTTATAACAAATCTTTAAAAAGTCTATAAAATTTACAGCAAAGGTTTGGTCATTTTGAAAGTAAATTTGAAATAATTTTTTTAGCAAACTTTCTGGGAATTCGGAGCAAATCTCATACAATTTACAGCAAATATTTTATGAATAGTAATAACTTTTGAATATGGAATAATTCCGGAAATTTACAAGAAATCAAGAAGTCCACACCATTTAGAAGAAATGTTTGGTCAGTTTGCAATAAATTGTGAATTTGAAATTTTTTTTGCATCATTTTCGTAAATTTTCAAGGAATTCACATGAAATATTTTTTAAATTTGTAATAAATTGTAAATTTGAAATAACTTTTTAGTAGAATGTTCCTAAATTTTCAGGGAATTTACAGCAAATCTTAAAAATGTCTAGAAAATTTATAGCTAACGTTTGGTTTGTTTGTAATAAATTGTGAATTTGAAATAATATTTTTGCATCATTTTCGTAAATTTTCAAGGAATTCACAGCAAAAGTTTGGTAAATTTGTAATAAATTGTAAATTTGAATTAACTTTTTAGTAGAATGTTCCTAAATTTTCAGGGAATTTACAGCAAATCTTAAAAATGTGTAGAAAATTTATAGCTAACGTTATGGTTTGTTTGGAATAAATTGTGAATTTGAAATTATTTTTGTAGCAAACTGTGGGAATTTGGAGCAAATGTTCAAAAATCTCAGAAAATTTACAGCAAATATTTTATGAATTTGTAATTAATTCTGAATTTAGAATAATTCCGGACATTTACAGGAAATCAAATAGTCCACACCACAACATTTAGAAGGAATGTTGGGCGATTTGTAATAAATTGTGAATTTCATAATTGTTAAGCAAAATTTTCAAACATTTGCAGGGTGTTAACAGCAACACGGCAAAAAGTTCACAAAATTTACAATGATTTGTAAATGTGTAATAAATTGTTAGTTTGAAATAATTTTATAGCAAAATGTCTTTAAATGTCCAGGGAATTCACAGCAAGTCTTCATAAAGCTCACAAAATTTACAGTAAAAGCATGATAATTTTTAAATTGTAAATGTGGAATATTGTTTTAGCAAAATTTCTGTAAATTGTCGGGTAATTTATAACAAATATTCAAGAACTTTACAAAATGTACAGCAGTTTGTAGTAAATTTTGAGTTGAAAGAATTTGTTTAACAACATTTTTGTAAATATTCAGGGAATTTACAACAAACCTTCAAAAAGCTCACAAACATTACAGCAAATATTTGATAAAATTTGTAATAGTAAATTGTGAATACGAAATATTGTATTAGCAAAATTTCCGTATTTTTCAGAAAATTTACCTACCACAAATCTTTAAAAAAGCTCACAAAATGTGTAGCAACTAATTGATCAATTTATAATAAATTGTGAATTTGAAATAATTCTTTGGAAAATTTCTGTACATTTTCAGGGAATTGACAAATTTGTAATCAATTATGAATTTGAAATATTGTTTTAGCAAAATTTCTGTAAATTTAAAAGTGTAGCGGGGGCAGCACTTGTCGGACGCTCACGTGTAAACAACTGTTTTGTGTTATTTGCGTAATCTAAGTTCCTTGTTTTGTTTTAGTTACCTCGTTGATCACTATTTTCACAAGTTGTAAGTGCTAAATAAAGGTGTTAAGTTGATAGTGGTGTTTAATTGAATGCTTCTACACAAGGAATTTATAGCAGACGTTCAAACAGTTGACGAAATTTTAATAAATTGTAAATTTTTAATAATTTTTAGCAAACATTTCACAAATTTTTAGTAACTTTACAGCAAAACTTCAAAAGGTTGACAAATGTATAGCAAAAGTTTGCAAAGCCTGTCGTTTATGGAAGACATTTGTAAATTTGTAATAAATTGTTAATTTCAAATAATTTTTTTAGCAAAATTTCCTTAAATGTCCAGGGAATTTACAGCAAGTCTTCATAAATCTCACAAAATTTACAGCAAATGCATGAGAATTTTGAAATTGTAAATGTGAAATATTGTTTTAGCAAAATTCCCAAAATTTTCGGGTAATCTATAACAAATCTTCAAGAAGTTTACAAAATGTACAGCAAATGTTTGGTTAGTTTGCAGTAAATTTTGAGTTTGAAGAATATTTTTAGCAAAATTTTCGAAAATATTCAGGGAATTTACAGCAAACCTTTATAAAGCTCAGACAAATTCCAGTTAATATTTGATGAATTTGTAATAAATTGTGAATTTGAAAGAATTTTTTAGGAAACATTCCATAGATTTTCAGAAAATTTACAATAGATCTCGAAACAGTTCTCAAAATTTGCAGCAAGTATTTGGTAAATTTCTAATATCTTGTTAATTTGAAATAATTTTTTAGCAAAATTTCCATAAATAGCGAATTTACAGCAAATCTTCATAAAGCTCGCAAAATTTACAGCGAATGTTTAATAATTTTGAAATATTGTTTTAGCAAAATTTTCCTAAATTTTCAGGTAATTTACATCAAATCTTCAAATAGCTCAGTAAAATTACAGAAAATATTTGATGAATTTGTAAATTTGTAAATTGTGAATTCAAAATATGGTTTTAGCAACATTTCCGTAAATTTTCAGGGAAATTATCACAAATCTTTAAAAAAGCTCAGAAAAAGTGTAGCATTTTATTATTTTTTGATCAATTTATAATAAATTGTAAATTTTAAATACTGTTTTAGAGAAAATTCGGTATCTTTTCAGGGGATCCGCAGCAAATCTTCATAAAGCTCACAAAATTGACAGCAATCGTTTGGTAATTTTGAAGTTGTGAATTTGACATATTGTTTTAGCAAAATTTTCGTAAATTTTCAAAGAATTTATAGCAAACCATTACACGGTTGACCAAATTTATACCAAATTTTGATTAATTTGATTTTCAAAAAGCTCAGAAAAATTACAGCAAATATTTGATGAATTTGTAATAGTAATTTGTGAATACGAAATATTGTAGTAAAATGTCCGTACATTTTCAGAGAATTTGTCAGAAATCTTTTAAAAAAACTCACAAAATGTGTAGTAACTGTTTGATCAATTTATAAAATATTGAGAATTTGAAATATTGTTTTCCAGGGAATTTACAGCAAGTCTTCATAAATCTCACAAAATTAAAGCAAATGCATGACAATTTTTAAATTGTAAATGTGAAATATTGTTTTAGCAAAATTTCCGTAAATTTTGGGGTAATCTATAAAAAATCTTCAAGAAGTTCACAAAATGTACAGCAAATGTTTGCTTAATTTGCAGTAAAATTTGAGTTTGACGAATTTTTTCAGCAAAATTTTCGTAAATATTCAGGGAATTTACAGCAAATCTCGAAAAAGCTCAGAAAAATTACAGTAAATATTTGACGAATTTGTAATAAATTGTGAATTTGAAAAATTTTTTTAGCAAACATTCCATAGATTTCAGGTAATTTATAATAGATCTTGAAACAGTTCATAAAATTTGCAGAAAATGTTTGGTAAATTTGTAATAAATTGTTAATTTGAAATAATTTTTTAGCAAAATTTCCATAAATAGTCGGTGCATTTATAGCAAATATTCATAAAGCTCAGAACATTTACAGCGAATGTTTAATAATTTTTAAATATTGTTTTAACAAAATTTTCGTAATTTTCAAGGAATTATAATCTTCAAACAGTTTACAACATTTAAGCAAATGTTTGTGGAATTTGTAATAATAAATTGTAAATACAAAATATTGTCTTAGCAAAATTTCCGTAAATTTTCAGAGAATTTATCAAAAATCTTTAAAGAAACTCACAAAATGTGTAGAAACTGTTTGATCAATTTATAATTAATTGTGAATTTAAAATATTGTTTTAGCAAAGTTTCTGTATATTTTCGGGGAATGTACACCAAAAATTCAAATGTTTGGTACACTTTGATTTGAAGTAGTTTACAGCAAATCTTCAAAAAGCTCAGTAAAATTACAGAAAATATTTGATGAATTTGTAAATTGTGAATTCAAAATATTATTTTAGCAAAACTTTCATGTTTTCAGGGAATTTGCCACAAATCTTTAAAGAAGCTCAGAAATTGTGTAGCAGTTTTATTATTTGATCAATTTATAATAAATTGTTAATTTGAAATACTGTTTTAGACAATTTTTGGTAGATTTTCAGGGGATTTACAGCGAATCTTCATAATGTTCACAAAATTTACAGTAATTGTTTGGTAATTTTTAAGTTGTGAATTTAAAATATTGTTTTAGCAAAATTTTCGTAAATTCTTAAAGAATTTATAGCAAACATTCAAACATTTGATAAAATGTACAGCAAATACTTGATGAATTTGTAATAGTAAATTGTAAATATGAAATATTGTTTTAGCAAAATTTTCGTAAATTTTTAGAGAATCTACCACAAATCTTTAAAAAAGCTCACAAAATGTGTAGCAACTGTTTGATCAATTTATAATAAATTGTGAATTTGAAATATTGTTTAGCAAAGTTTCTGTATATTTTCAGGGAATTTGTAGCAAATCTTCAAATAGTATACACAAAATCTACAGCAAATATTTGAAGAATTTGTAATAAATTGTGAATTTGAAATAGTTTTTAACGTACATTTTTAGGAAAATTGCAGCAACTTCAAGAAATTTACAAGATGTACAGCAAATGTTTGATAAATTTGTAGTAAATTTAAGAGTGAAGTATTTTTTAGCAAAATTTCCGTAAATTTACAGAGAATTTACAACAAATCCTTAAAAAAAATTCACAAAATGTACAGCAACTGTTTTATCAATTTGTAATGAATTATGAGTAAGAATTTCAGGTAGGTAATTTTTTAGTAAATAAAATTACAATTTTTTTTATAATAGTGAATTGCATTAGCGTTTCAACAAGTTTGAAGCCAATTATCTAAAAAATTTGCACGAAAAGTTCACCATGATGGTAACGAAGTTTTTTAGCAATGTTTGAGTAATTTTTTTGAATACTTGCTGTAAATATTCACTTATAATACCATGAGTAGTCAAAGTTATGTCGACTATTTTTGCGGTGTTGTCACGAATGTCCATTGCGCTTTGGTACAATTAGGACGAGTGCGTTAGCACGAGTCCTAATCCCAAGCGCAATGGACCTGAGTAGTGATACCACCGCAAAAATAATCTACTTAACTTTGACTAAGAATGGTATTCGAGGGACTATTTAATGAACCAAACTACTTTTTCAAATTAGTTTTCAGTAAATCTAGCAACAAACTATGCCATTTCTATAGTAACAGAACACTAATATTGACTTTTTCTAATAAAAATCACATTTGTTTAAAATAGTCACTTGAATACCTTCTAGGAAGATATATCCACTGATATTTTTTTGATTGGTCAAGAAACGTCAGAATTCTGGTTTTTCATTGGTCACTTTTTGACAGATGACAGGTGAATTGAATAGTCAGTAAGATTGTAGATTTTCAGCAAATTGCGCACATGTTTTGACATATTTATAACTAGTAATTTTCAGTGATTTTTAACAAGGTGTAGTAAATTTTCAGGCAGTTTGTTGGCAAGTTTTCAAAAAATTTTCAGCAAACTATCACGTTTGCGTTAAATTTCTGCAATAAATTTTTTGAATTGGTTCAGAAATTTTGGTAAATTTGCAATACACTTTCACCATATTTGTGGGAAATTTTCAGAGAATTTCAGCTAGTTAGTAGTGAATTTGGGTAAATTCTTAAATTCCAGTAATTTACAGCAAATCTTGATTTGAGTAGTATCCTCACTATAGCTTAATATTGTCTATTAATGAACAAAAATAAAAATAAATTTTTCAACATTTAATATAAAAGGACGGAAGGAGGAGTGATTGTAGAGGCTACCTACCGAATTTCCTAATATATATTTTTTAAATTGTATGGCAAATCTACATAAATTCCAATATACAAATGTAGCTAAGTATATTGTGTACCGTAAAAAGCAGTCGCTTACATTAATAAACACATAAATGGTGCGCTGTGGACAATAGTGTGTGCTGATGGTCACTAAAATATACACAACACTTTCAAATGCAATTCTAGCTTTTTTGCGGGTAAAACTAATGCAAAACAATTATTTAAGGTCCGCAAAGCAAGCTAATCAAGCCAGATTTTGTGCGGTTACTGCGAGACGACTCCGAGGATGTGCTACAAATGTTGGTGCCGCATATGGGAAACACACTGGAGCTATTCTGCACTTACGGGACGCTCTCACGGCAGGTTTCCAACCAATCTGCACTGGAAATCGGGCGGGCCATGCTCAAGTGCCAGTACGAGTTGACAAATGGGTACAACTGGAGGTTGTTAACGCACTTTATTCACCAGCTTGAGCACCTGCCAAACTGCATGCCTCCTGATTTTATACACCAGCATTTTACGCCTGTTGTTTTAACCAGTGCCGTCCAAGGAGTATGTCACATTTTTATTTTTGCATTTTTGCATGTGGCAATTATTGTGTGACTTTAATGTCGAGCGTGGTTTAATGGTTTATTTCAGAGGGCAAAGCCAGTTCGTTCCCAAGCAGTGCGCACCCTTCTTGTCTTTTTGCGATACAACGGCAAGGAAATGCAGCGGAAGTGGCTGAGGGACAATATGATATCGCAGCTGTGCAACTCGAAAAACTGCTACACTCGCCACATATTCATTAGGCTGTGCGTCAACGCGATAGATATATTCAGCGAGAAGTACTTCAAGCAGTACTTCTTCGACAACCTGCTCGACTTGGCAGGTAAATCGTCGATTCCTCCTGAACATCAGCAATGCAGCTCTTCCACTTTTAGATGACCCTGTAGCCAATATTCGGCTGTGTGTGGCCGACCTCTTTACAGTGCTTAAGCAAATGATAGTTCTCCCTGAGGACAAGCTGCTGAACACGAGGCTGAACGAGATATTCAAGAAATACACCAGCGAGGAGAAGGACCGCGACGTCATAGAGATCTTCAAGCGGAAGATGCACGAGATTAACAGCTCGAGTGCTATCAACAAGGAAGAGCACATGAAGGAGCAGAAGAGGCGAGTTGATGAGGAGGAGCGCATAGCTGCTGGTGCAAGAAGTCTGTTGTTTGTGAGCGGAAAGAGGGGTTCAGGAAAAAGTATGTATATCCAGAACATGGTGTTTACGATAGGGGTTTTGTAAATGGTAGGTGATAGAGGTTCAGTTGCAGTTACATCAGACAAAATGGTCAGCATCTCAAGTACTATTTCAATCCATATTCAAATTCTAGAATTTTTTTTCAGTTTTATTGCAGTGTGAAGAAAGCGGTCTTTATACAGATTTACGATTTGCACTCAAAAACTGCTTTATCAAAGTTTCAAGACATTTAATTCCATTTTTCGTACACTAGCATTGAAAGAGCTACTTTGCCGTACAATTTATTAATCAGAAAGTTGCACTTTGCGGTATTCGTACGGCAAAGTAGTATTTTGCGGTATTCGTACGGCAAAGTAGCACTTTGCCGTACGTTTCCTTAGTTACAACACATATAATATTACATTACATTAATATTACTCTACTTATTTGCTATATACGAGGATAAATTTAGTATTCCGTTTTGTATGCTAGTGTACGAAAAAATATTGTACGGAACTCGTATGAAAGTGGCTTTTCCATACTCGTCTCGAAATTCCGGACTCGGCCTAACGGCCTCTTCCGGAAACATCTCACTCGTACTGAAAAGCTCCACTTTCTATACTTGTTACGTAAATTACTATTCTTTTTTTTAAGAGGCATCAGGGGTGGCTATTTCATCATCGAACTTTGTTCTGCCATCTGGTAGACAAGCTTAGAAATACCCCCTATGTCACCATCCCAGGCACTCTAGACATGTTTAAACATTAGACATGAGTGTCTGTACTTTGTTACGTATAAAACTGTTTATACGACACTTCGGGGTACGAGGGTGCCACAAGACTTATCACGTTCGGGAAATGTCACCACTTGCCGTGACATTTTTGAGAACAGTCTAATAGCCACGGCTGAATACGCTCAGGGAGATGGGCGTGGGTGTACGAATGGGACGCCGTAAGGACAAGCGTGACGACATATACAGGGTGTTGAAAAATAATAGGGCGCCACGGGTTTCGGAAGGAAACCCATGTCTGACAGAAACCCGAAAGCCAAACGGGGTTGGAATGTGTGTAGCTCTGGGGCTCACTGGAGACAGTAGCTGGAGCGTTTGAACCTACCTTGACGCTTACAAAATTCGTCCAGGATCTGCTTTACACCAATCATACACAAGTCGCCAATCGGGCGACGACACTACAATTGCTTAAACTGAAACACAGCATTTAACACAAAGAAACTACAGCGGGAACGTTTAACAAATTGGTCTATTGTTCTTTAGACACGTAATGCAAAACATTGTTACAATGCAAGTTATAGAAAAGGGGAGTGCGTCTTAGCTATTACAAAAAATGATAAGCGCCTGCAAATGGCACTGTACTTCCACGCACACTGCGTATCGGAAGGGTGTGTTGAAATAAACAAAATAATAAGCACCTACAAATGGCACTGTATAATGACAAATCTAGCTTATTGAGTATAAATCGTTCACTTAACGCCACCACTGGAAGGTCAAGTTACAGCGGAAGGCGATCACACGCGCTTAAGACTCGAGGCCTCCCTTAGGCGTTCACTCTATTTGATTAGCGCGGAATTCTTCTAAACACCGGACCAGCAGCCGAAGCATGCAGTCCGCGTAAATATAAACAGTACAGTACCTTAGCTTCTCTTGGGGACAGCCAAAGGGCTCCAGCTGGTAACCAGATGAGTTTCCCAAGGCTACGAAACAGGGGGGAAAGGGACTCGAAACGTTGGCGATGGTGATGCCCAGCAAATTCCTCTCTAGGAGTAAAGATGCAACCGGAATGAACGACAAGGCACGCCGAATTGCATGTGAAATTAACCAGGGATTAGACCACCCTCCATTTGATCACCCGCAACAGCGGTTATATCGGCCCACGGCTCATTTAAAAAGGAGAAGCGCCTGGATTTTGACGGGACACGCACAAATTATCACTCAAGGCCTTGCGACCAACTCGCCAATCCTCGAAAAACACCCTCGCAAGCGCCACGTCGGCGGCAACCTCGAAGGGGAGACGCCGTGGGCCGAATACCTCAAAAACTACTGTTGCCTTTGGATGCCGGATGCCAACTCAACTGGAAATTAACGCAAACAGCGCGCGATCGATAATGTAGTGGGGCAGGAGAGCTGTAGCTTGCTCTCCTGCACCCATGGTCGTTGTCTCAATTGTGGCCCAGAACGAAAGCCTTCTTCAGCAAATTCACGACTGCCGCGAAGCATTAAATGAACACGTGTGCGGCGGGAGTTCAGACTGAAGCGATAACACAGCTGTGTACGCGAGAAAGCCAATGTCTACATAAAAGTCGATATGCTTAAATTCAGGCGGAATAATAGAAAAACCCCATATACAGGTGGGGTCGTAATTTAGAAACTACGCTAATTAGCCGTACGTTCGTAAAACTTTTTTTGCATAGTTGACTATGGAAGAGTATTCATCAAATCAAAATGGTATAAGTACGTACTAGTCAACTTAGAAACATCTTATATTATTATTATTATTATTATTATAAAGTATCTGTATAATTTCTTGATTTGTAGTGTGGATCACAAAAGCTGAGGGAGAAAACCCAGAAAGAAAATCTGTTGTCACAAATGGCATTCCTATCAACAGGATCGTGAAGTGAGCTAATTTGGTACTTCTTAAATTAATATTACTGAAACTCAAAGGAAAACCAGAAGGATTCAAGAATATAGATTTTTGGAATGATACAAAAGACTGTAAGGGCAATGAACGATAGTGGCACTAAAAATTGGAGGAAAAATACTGAGAACTAACAAATCTAAATTCTGAGACTCAGTGAAATGAAGTGGAAACTTTGATATACCCAGGACATCAGGATTAGAACTTGGCCAGGCAAGCAAGGGTTGGGATACTGATGAATATTGATAGCTAATTTCAAAACCAAAGTGCCAAATATGCGTAAGTGCAATACTACGTTCCAACAAATGAATGACCTGGACGTTGGTGTTGTGGCAATAGTGTAAACAGCTGTTTAATTAAACTAGTGAAATTGTGTTCAAAATCAAGAACCTACAAATAAACAATAACTAAAAACATAAAAAAGATAAAATTTAAAAGCATGGAGCCTGTCTGGCTAGAATACTATACCTGCTCTCCAATTATAGCATATACAGAAGAACAAAACACATACTAGGATATTTCTAATGCAAGAGAATAAAATACTTAGATCAACTAAGTAAGAAATAGAAGCAATTAACAAAAATATAACTACGAAGCTGACAGTACTAGAAGATTATGTAAAACATACTAACCAGAAACTGACCAGACATGAAAAGAAACCTGAAGCAATGAACAGAATTGCAAGAAAGAAAAACTTAATATTTTATGGGACATAAATAGATAACAAAATGAACTACTGGAAAATTGAATCAGAAATAATGAAAATACTACAAAACACAATGGAGTTGAACGTTAAAGAGGACATTGACTTTATAAAAACAGTAAAATAAAATAATAAGTCCAATAATGGTGGGCTTGACCACCTTTAGAATAAAGTTAAAAATACTGGCTAGTAGGACGAAACTTTGAGACACGAAAATATACATAGAAGAAGATTATCCAAAGGAAGTACTAGAACAGGAAATTATTAAAACCTGAGTTGATAGAAGATAAGAAAGCAGGAAAACAGGCGTACATCAAACATGACAAACTAATAATAGATGGAAAAATAACTTCAACACAAACAAGATATGAACAATGACCAGTAAAAACCAACGAGAGCAATGAAGTAAGTAACAGTGAGCAAGAAAGCTTACTAAATGGGGAAACAATTACGAGTGTATCAGAAGGAGAAGAATATAAGAAGGAAGGAAAGGAAGGTAAGGAAAGAAATAAAAGAAGTAGATGGAAAGCAGGAAAAGAAAAGAAATTGGTAGAAACCTACAAAAGTTCAACAATAAATACAGAAAAAAAAATGGCACAAACACTCTTGGCGTCAATAGAAAATAAAGAAAACGAAGGGAAGGAAAAAGTAATGAAGGTTCGACAAAAACCAATAGCAATCAAAAATTTCATGAAGTAGACCCAATCGACGAACAAGGAAAATGAGAAGGACAATAACATAGTATTAAACATCATATACGAAAAGTTTAAAAGTAATAATAAATTAAATATAGACTTAATAACAATAGCAACATGGAACATAACATCTATAAACAGGAAAGAAGAACTAATAGATGAAATGAAGACAAGAAAAATTCAAATAATAGGTATAAGTGAAACAAGGACAAGGATTGAAGCAATTAAAAGATGGATACATATTGTATTATTTAGGAACTGCGGTAGAGATGCAAGCCAAAGGAGTTGGAATAATATTAACGAAGGAAATCAACCAAAGAGTAACAAACTGGAACCCCATAGACACGAGAACAATAACAATAGAAATAGCATTGGAAACAAAAATAAGAGTAATACAAATATATGCACCAGTGTAGAGGACAGATAGAAAAACAATGGAAAGTTACCATAATAAGTTATAATAATTATTAGATAAACATAGAGAAACAAATGAAATTATAATACTAATAGGGGACTATAATGCTCGTGTAGGAAACGATGAAGCAAGGAGACTAGGAAGTATAGGCAAATATGGAGAATCAGTTAAAAACAATAACGGAGACATTGCTTGAGTTTAGTATAGCGAATGAACACTGCAAAAACTATAAAAGCTACAAGATAGTGAAATAAGAGAAGAATACCAAAAAAGGATGGAAGAAGAACTAGAAAAGCTTGGAGATGGGGAAAAGGATTATGACAATAAATGAGATGTGGAAAATACTTAAAACGATGTTACAAAGAGTAGCAAAATAAGTGTGTGAAGAAATGAAAGTATCATGGAACTTTAAAAGAACTAGATGGTGGACTAAGATAGTACAACAGAAAGTAAGGAACAAGAAGAAAGCATGGAACAAATTTATCGAAACAAAAAATGAAGAAGATAAAGAAAAGAATACACAAGAAAAAGAAGAGAATCAAAAGAAAAACTGAAAAAAGCAAAAAAGGAAAGCTGGGAGGAATTTGAAGAGGAAATCTAAAGCGCATATGAAGAAAGTAATAGAAAATTTTAGAACATCATTAAATCACTAAAGACAAGGAGGAATAAAAATATCAGATTTGTAATCGTACGCTCCCTGGCTACCACATTAACACCTGTAATAGTCGTTAACCCCTAAAACTAGCGAACTCTTCCTCACTTTAGACGGGCAAGGCTAGTCACCTACCCGGCCTAAGGGCAAAGAGGGCTCATAGAACCACTTTTTGGTTAAAACAGGCCACTGGCCTATAATAAGAGGGAGAAGAATGTCAAGTAACGTACATGGGTTAAGTGACAAACCCCTTCAAGGTCAAGACAGGGGTAGGGCAGGGATGCCTACTGTCACTGACAATATTCTTAATGGTACTGGATGAAGTTATGAGAAAAGTTATGAAAAGAGGCGTACAATAAGGATTGTGAATACTTAACATACATTGGAGAGAAAGAGTGACCAATGAACTGTGGAGAAGCTGTAGACAAGAAAATAGCAGAAATAATAAAAAAAGAAAGTATGTTAGATAGGACATGTCCTTAGAAGAAACGATAATCAAACAATAGAATTGAATCTGCAAGGAAAAAGACCTTGCTATGCCCGAAAAGCTAATTATTACCTGCATAAAATCTGAAAAGTACAAACAACTAGCTTCAGTGGGATGTGGTTGTGGTTTGGGTATAAAAGTCAGTCTAGTAGAGATGTAGAGGGTTATTATTATTGTTTTTAGGGGCTACTAATTGTTACCCTGGTATAAAGGTAGTTACGATGCTCCAAACTCGGAAGAAGACGTGAGAATTCTTGGAGTATTTACTGTACGAACTTACCTTTATCTGCTTGGTTTTCACATCACCTGTAAACACATTGTATTATTGCCCTTATAAACCCGATGAAAATGGATATGTTATATTAATCACACATAAATGCAAACGATATTTATCCTTCCCAAAAGGGGAAAAATCAAACTGGGTGTTGGACGAACATTTACCTGAAACACCTATGACCACTACAAAACACAAGAGGTGGAACTTGCGGCTGTATCAGAACAATTATAGCGTAATGCAGCAATTTGACAATGCCAGATCTGCAGATATGGAGATGTTCAACAACTCCAAACGTGTTTTGGTGCTGCAGCTCTGGGACGGTAACGTTAGGGTAGATGGAAAGCTGGCGCGTGGACTTGGGTAGCCAATCTGGGGTAGCCAATCTGGAGGATTCCCCGGATCTCTAAAACCCTTGGAGTTGATGGAATTCAACCAGCTTTGAGAAGAAATCAAGCCAACGGAAAAATTAGGACGATACGCACTTCTGTTCCCATGAAAGCCGGTCTTTGGAGTCCGCCGGTAACTCAATTACCGATAACGGAACCCCAGAGGTTTAAGTACTACAGAAGTTTTAATTATCCGCAAATAACCGAAGCGTCTTCTCAACTCGAAAGAATACTTAGGAATTCTTGGAGTATTTACTGTACGAACTTATCTTTATCTCCTTGGTTTTTACATCACCTGTAAACACATTGCATTATTGCCTTAAAAAACACAATGAAAATGGATATGTTATATTGAACACACAAATGCAAACGATATTTAGCCTTTCCAGAAGGGGAAAACTCAAACTGGGTGTTAGACGAACAATTACCTAAAACACCTATGGCCACTACAAAACACGAGGTGAAACTTGTATTGAATACATGCGGCAGTATCGGCGATTATAGCGTAATGCAGCAATTTGACAATGCCAGATCTGCAGATATGGAGATGTTCAACAACTCCAAACGTGTTTTGGTGCCGCAGCTTCGGGACGGTAACGTGGGGGGTGATGGAAAGCTGGCGCGTGGACTTGGGTAGCCAATCTGGGGTAGCCAATCTGGAGGATTCCCCGGATCTCTCAAACCCTTGGAGTTGATGGAATTCAACCAGATTTTAGAAGAAATCAAGCCAACGGAAAAATTAGGACGATACGCAGTTCTGTTCCCATGAACGCCGGTATTTGGAGTCCGCCGGTAACACAATTAACGATAACGGAACCCCAGAGGTTTAAGTACTACAAAGTTTTAATTATCCGCAAATAAGTGTCTTCTCAACTCGAAAGAAGACGTGAGAATTTTTGGAGCATTTACTGTACGAACTTACCTTTATCTGCTTGGTTTTTACATCACCTGTAAACACATTGCATTATTGGCTTAAAAAACACAATGAAAATGGATATGTTGTATTGAACACACACAAATGCAAACGATATTTAGCCTTTCCAGAAGGGGAAAACTCAAACTGGGTGTTAGACGAACAATTACCTAAAACACCTATGGCCACTACAAAACATAAGAGGTAAAACTTGTATCTAATACATGCGGCAGCAATTTGACAATGGCAGATCTGCAGATATGGAGATATCCAACAACTTCAAACGTGTTTTGGTGCTGCAGCTCCGGGACGGTAACGTGAGGGTTGATGGAAAGCTGGCGCGTGGACTTGGATAGCCAATCTGGGGGTAGCCAGTCTGGAGGATTCCCCGGATTTCTTAAACCCCTGGAGTTGATGGAATTCAACCAGCTTTGAGAAGAAATCAAGCCAACGGAAAAATTAGGACAATACGCAGTTCTGTTCCCATGTACGCCGGTCTTTGGAGTCCGCCGGTAACTCAATTAGCGATAACGGAACCCCGGAGATTTAAGTACTACAAAGTTTTAATTATCCGTAAATAAGTGTCTTCTCAACTCGAAAGAAGACGTGAAAATTTTTGAAGTATTTACTGTACGAACTTACCTTTATCTCCTTGGTTTTTACATCACCTGTAAACACATTGCATTATTGCCTTAAAAAACACAATGAAAATGGATATGTTATATTGAACACACACAAATGCAAACGATATTTAGCCTTTCCAGAAGGGAAAAACTCAAACTGGGTGTTAGGCGAACAATTACGAACAATTACCTGAAACACATATGACCACTACAAAACACAAGAGGTGAAACTTGTATCTAATACATGCGGCAGTATCAGGGCAATTATAGCGTAATGCAGCAATTTGACAATGGCAGATCTGCAGATATGGAGATGTTCAATAACTCTAAACGTGTTTTGGTGCTGCAGCTCCGGGACGGTAACGTGTGGGTTGATGGAAAGCTGGCGCGTGGACTTGGGTAGCCAATCTGGAGGATTCCCCGGATTTCTTAAACCCTTGGAGTTTATGGAATTCAACCAGCATTGAGAAGAAATCTATAGAAAAATCTGGACGATGATACGCAGTTCTTATCCCATGAAAGTCGGTCTTTGGACTCCGATGCTAACTCAATTAACGATAACGGAACCCCAGAGATTTAAGCACTACAGAAGTTTTAATTATCCGTACAAAACATTATACAGACTTTATAGAGTTTGTAAAAGCGTTCGACTCAGTGAATAGGAACAAAATGTGGAATATAATGAAACGATATGGAATCCTTGGAAAACACTTGAAAATTATAAAAACATATGAAAACTACACTGCAGTCATTGAACATGACGGAAGTTTCACCACCAAAATTTTTATTGAAAAAAGATGTAAAGCAAGGTTGTATACTATCACCAATGCTCTTCATTATTGTAATAGATTGGGTTATGAAGGCCGTAGAAGATCATAAAACAGAAATAAACTGGGGCTCCTTTACAATTAGAAGATCTAAAATTTGCTGATGGCATTACAGTAATAACAACAAAAAAAGCAATATATGCAAGCAAAGACAAATATTGGTGAATGTCGCAAATGAAGTAGGATTGAAAGTAAATAAAAAAACAAAACTGCAAACAAAAGCAGCTAACAAAGACAGCAAAATCACAATAAATGGAGAATGTTTTGAAGAAGTACAAGAATTTGCTATTTAAGAAGGAAACATTGTTAAAACCGATACTGGAATAACAACAAGAATCAGGAAAGCCCAAAATGCTTTTAACATAGGCCAGAAATAATTACGAAGAATTATGGAGAATAACGGAAGAAGAGAACATAGATGTAACTAGGGGTCCCGGGTGGTGTAGCTTGAACAAGCGTCCACGTTCGATCAGCAGAGTTAAGCAACGCTCTCTCTGGTCAGAACTTGGATGGGAGTTCCACGCCTGCTTCTCCCGGCACCTCGTGGTACGGCTGCCACAGAAAAAAGTCGTTAGTGGGGTTGGAAGTCCCCATAAAATGTACAGTGACACCTATAATTGGCCTAAGGGCTGTTGGTGGAGTGCAAAATAAAATAAAACTATCAATTACGGAAATGGACATGGATACACTCAGAAAATTAGAAAAAACAACTATGACTATAACGCAGTTGGAAAAAGGAAAGTGGGACGACCAAAGGAGACATGGCAAAAAATAATTTAAATTATAGCACACTCAACCACAGATGGCGCCTTATGCTCCTACTAGGAGTAACAAGTTTAAGAAGAAGAAGAAGCCTCATCAGCTACACAGCCCTTTTGAAAGAGAGAACAATCAGCCTGCCTCGCGCCAGAACTGACATAAAAATGGCCACTTCGCAAGCAGCCTCCCTGCTTGGGGACCAGTGCAGAACTGAAGAGCTTCTTTTGGAGAGAGGAATAAAATGTTACCCCCCTCTAACGGATCAGTGGCGTGCACCCAAAATTGTATGTAGGAGAACACTAACAACCTGGTAGATCCAAAAGTAAGAAGGAAAAGCACGAGGAGAGCAGAAGAATATGGTCAAAAATTGTGTTTTATGGCTATCCTTGAAGCCTTATATCCCCCATAGCGATTAAAGGAAATCAGTTATGGAGAACAACACAAAAAACGGAAGTTCTACATTACGCTTAGAAGTAATTTCCAATTTAAAGAAGTTTTATTGAAGAAATTATCTGCTTTTGTTTCGTTAATTGGTGGTCTTTCTTTTAACCAGTATTCTTTTGTTTTGTTGATTACTTTTTCATAGTCTACTACAGGGCTGTCCAACTTCAAGGGGCCCAAGGGCCACTGTAAAAAATTTGAAGGTTGTGAGGGCCGCATCATAAAATGTGTCGTATGCAACTTTGTGAGTGATTTGTAATAAATATAAAACGTGTATATTTCAATACTAACTTTTATTTATTTAAGAAGCTTAGGTTACATTACAAAAAGCATTGAAACATAAAGAGATATACAGGGTGTTCCCTGAGGTAACCGACAAACTTACACCATATGTTCTAGAAGTGATTCTATACAAAAAAATTCATATTCACTTTAGGTTAATTCCTTTCCGTTCTTGATATACCGACAAAAGAAAAAAATTACATCAATTAATGTAAATTTACATATAGAGATGTGACGTTTCACCCCCTTACTAAGGGCGTCAAAGATTTAACCCTCGGGTTAAACTCAAATCGGAGAAGTACGTTCACTTAAATATATATTCGATTAGGTAAAACACCAGATAATTACCAAAACAAATATAATGTTTTTAAGTAGTTACAATGTTTAATTAAAAATAACTCTGAGTTGCACATTATTTAAAATTAACATGTTCTTCTGGAACGGTGTCTGGTTTCGTTAGTCGAGCTGCAACCCAATGCACCGGCGAGTGTTGCGGGTCCCTATTGGTAGTCCGCCGGTACCCACACCAATTCTATTTTCCGGTGAATTTAGCGATTTTAAGGGTTACCTGGGGCGGGGCGTTAGTGCCTAAATCCTGGTGCAGAGGTTGCTGGAGCCTTGAGCCGGAAAATGATGTTGACATTCCCCCGGTAGGGAATTTGCGGGCTGCGGAATCGAACGTCGAAGTTCAGAAATTCGCCTTTTAATGAACAAAAAGCGGGCCCTGCAGATGAGTTTATGAAGGGCGGCTACAGAACTCTAGCCGCTCACAAGCGGGGTAGAGGCTGCGATTGCTACAGGTTACAGGTTTAGGTATTAGTAAAATGAGGTTACGAGGAGTATTTCATCTCTCGGGTCGCCGGGATTTGCGTTTAAAAAATTAGGCGGTCGGAAATGGCTTTTAAGAAGTTCGCTCTGCAAGACAGTACAGCGTATTAAGACAGGGTTAAAGCCTCAGGGATGCGATTTCCCAAAAAAGTTCAACAATCAAGGTAAAATCGAATTCTAGCGCTTGCTCTTGCTGATAATTTGAACTTCTCGGGCTGACAGTACAACACGTCATCTCCCTTTAAGCCTGGTCTGGTAAGGGTTGGAGGCCTACTCCGTTAGACAGTTCAGCGTGTCAGACCGGAGGGCCCAGGTAGAAAAGGAGAGGATAGGATCAGGACTGGTGGACTCAAGGGGAATTCGATCTGCGGGCCGCAAAAATATCCTGGAGGGCCGCATGCGGCCCGTGGGCCACATGTTGGACAGCCCTGGTCTACTATACAAAAATATATTTTCTAACTTTTCCATTAAGCAATAACTCTGTCAAACCTGATTAAAACAATAACATCAAATGATGCAATGACCGCTTAGGACACTTATTTAAATAACTAAGTTGATGTAAATATGTTTAAACGTTAAAAACCTTGAAAAGTACCTTAATAATGTCAACACCACTTTGTTGCAATCTTTTATGTAAAAAGTATAAACAGAAAATTGGGTTTTTTCACTCTGTAGTGGAAATAAAAGAAGTTCGTCTAATTTAGCCCAATCTCTATCGCTTACTGTTTACAAGATCTCCATGTTGAGCACGATGTTGTGAACGCTGTATAAAAAATATTTTATTTCCAAAGCTTCTCGACAAAATTCGCTAACAAAACCCGTGCCCTCGATGGAGTTCAACCGCACCGTGTCTCAGAGATCGCTCAGCGTCCCCCCAAAGTCGAGCTCACTGCCAAACCAGGCCAAGTAAGTGATTTCTGTAGAACTTACAGCGCTTGTAGCAAAGTGCCATTGATTGCTTGTAAATTAGCCTTGATTTTAGCGACATGAGTTTCCTAGAGCAGCATTTTTATATCGATGCTGGCATTAGTTTACCCTCGAAAGAACCAGGCAACGCAGCAAAAAGTGCCGATAAATTGGCGGACGATTTGAGCGCAGAGTTGCAGGTCGATGATTCCACAAATGAAGAAGGCAATGCGGCGAAGTGGTCGAGCAATATCACCGATGACGACAAAGTTAATCTGAGAAAATTGTCCGGTAGTAAGATCAGCAGGAGAAACAAGCGATATTCTAGTGTGCTCTCGGCCACATGTATGGAGAGAAACCTAGACCGCAAAGCCATGAACCGTCGCAGCTTAAATGTAACCGCCAAAGAGATCAGTCGAATTCCAGTAAGCAGCAGTAAAAATTTTAAAAATGAGAAAGATGTATTGGAAATGAAAGGAAATAGTAAGGGAGGGATCAATCATAATAACAATAACAACGCTGATTTAGAGGAAACGTATGCCCCGGGTAGTACATGTCATGTTCGAAGAAATATTGGCAATAAGAATACCATTAGTGGCAGTTCCAAAGTCAATTTGCTGCAATCAGAAAACGATAACGGCACTAATCAAGGCGCTTCTAAGATACCAACGTATTTACCGGTTCTTAAAAGGTAAGTTCTGCTTGTATTGCTTTAATTTATTTAGGGTACGGCAGTAATAAAAGCTTCGTTATCGTATTTAATAGTATTTTATTGGTTATTATTGTATCCTCAGTATACAAAAGATTGTAGAATAATTTTGTTTTTATTTTCAGGCGATCGCAATCGGAGGTCAGGAAGTAGTCATTTAGTTATTAACACGTATACCTATAGTATTATTGTTTTCTATTAAATTAACAACATATATTTTATAAATATATATTTATTATATTTTTATAATAATAAAACTTTATTTTTTAATGCTGATGTATTTTGTAACATATCAATAAATAGCCTACATGTATTTAGCAAGCGGTTCAGCTACACTCCTCTAATATTTTATCAACTGCTTCCACAAAACTAGGCACGACCATAGTTGGGGCTGGGGAAATCTTGTTCTCGTCGCCTTTGCGGTATTTTCCTGTTTGCACCAAGAAACCTCTCATACCTGCCTTCAGTGCTCCCGCAATGTCATCGTTTACATCCTGTAATTTCGTTATAATAAAATTGTTATTTTTCATCTAAAAGTACGTAAGTGACAACAATTCCTTTGCAAAAAGTGTCCGAAAAGTATTCTGCGGCACTTTCATAATGTCTAGTGGCCAACAAACAACTTCTAAAAATTAAAAAATAGTTTCTCTACACGCCTTAACCTCAATTCGTCAAAGTTGCAACTGAAAATTGTCAAAAGTATGAGCTTTCAATTTATGCAAATGTTTTTGTTTTTATTGGCATCCATGGCCTGCTACTAACAATTAACAGAGCAGTCCTTGTGTTACCAAATGAGTGCAAATGAAAGTTCTGCAACTATTACATACATCACCGATCATAATAGCTTCTTCAGGCTTTAAATCATCCCCCAAGGCAGATTTAAAAAACGTCTCGTTTGGCTTCCCAACCAGCTCAGCGTGGCAACCGGTCGCATACTCGAGCCCCTTTACAAAGCATCCCGGGCCCAACGCTAATCCATCTTCGCGTTTATAAAATCTTCCAGCGTGAATGCCGATCAGCTGGGCACCATCCAGTATATGTCTGCAATTTTCCACCTTTAAATCGGTACTTCTATATGCCTCTTTGTAACGACTTGCCTAAAGGCCTGATTTAGCCTGTCATAATGGAACTCTGTCGGTGCCAGGCCAATAATTACTGCATTGGGCTTCTCACCGTCCTTACACTCCAAGCCACAAAAGTCCTCCATCGCCTCGGGTGCGAGCAGCAGCATCGGCTTGAGCTTGCGGTCTGTTATGAGACGCTGCGCTGCCCCCAACGAGCTGTGGATTTCTTCCGGCTGGAGGGAGAAGCCCAGCTGCATTAGCCGATTGTGGAGAAATTTCCTACTTTCTTTCGTTGTGTTGGTTACGAATTTTACTATGAGATCTGTTGCTCGTAATCTGAAAACTGAATGTTGGAGGTGTTCGGGGTAGGTGGGTGGGTACTCACTTCTTCAAAGCTTCCACTGCTCCTGGTATGGCTTGATCTTCGACATGCAGCGTTCCGCTTAGGTCAATTAATACTGTTTTTACCATTTCTTTCAGCTTAAAAAAATTGATTAAAATGTGGGTGGTGCAAGGCTTTTTAAGAATTTTTAAAAATCTTCGGTTAGTTTAATAAAAACTCTTTAGGCAATCGATTTAGAACTGATAAAAGTTTATATTTAAGATGCAACAAAGGCAAACTGGTTAGAAAGCGATCGTCTGGATTAAAATCTGAATTAACATAACCTCAAATATTAGGCTAGCATATTTTAATGTGTTTTAATCTTTTAATACGTTTATTAGAATAATTATTTTTGGCGGTAAAAATGCAAGTACTTGCCATTTTTGGATTATACTGTTTGACAACCCCTAGCACTTACTTCTTATCATTACATCATTAGTACCTATGCATCCATCGATACTGTCTGTCGCAGTCTTCTAATGCTGGAATTTGAACATTTAAGCTATTTATAGCCTTGACGTGCCATAAGTAGTTTTAAGACATAGTTATTTTATTAATTATGTATTTGAATAAATCCAGAAAGTGTAGAAACTAGGATTTTTTTAATTAGGTATAGTCCATTTACTTGACATCTGCACTGTCAAACTGACATTATGTTGGCAGCACTGCAATTTTTCACATTTTAACAATTAAATTACTGTACAGTCTAATAAAAAACACATTATTTTTTAGGTATAGTCAAGACATTTTTTTTAAATTTGACACTGACAGTGCAGATGTCAAGTAAATGGACTATATACTTGGATAACTTGAGATCTGGTAGGTTCTCAAAAGCTATTTACGTTATTAGACCGGTAGCAACATTTTTATGGCCGCGCCAATACTTTACAGGTTGAGCCCGTATGACGAGCAGGGGCGGCGAGTTTTACAGTTTCAATCGGGTGCCTTATACTACACATTTCGGAAACTTTTTAAGTTTTTAAAAAATAAATAAAGAGTATATAAATCCACTTGTATTGATTTCTTTGTAACCATAAGCGCAACTCCGGTACATCTTCAGATCTTGTCTTTAAAAGCCTGAAATAATTCGAAATTTCATCGGAGTGGCCTTTAATGGCAAGACCCTGCGTTGCTAAATATTTTAAACTAGTAATAAACGTGAACTTTCTTTTTCGGTATTAAGACTAGCCAAGACATTAACACCACGTTCACTACACGCCACAATACCAACTGCTTGGAAATGAAAATTTGAACGTTCATGATCTTTAAACCGCTCTATTGCTTTATTCCACGAAGAAAAACCATTAACACAAAAACTTTTATAGGCAGTAAAAGTCTTGCAAAACGTTAGTGAATATGGATGCACAAACAGCAAAACGGCCAAATCTGCCTAAGTATCCTCGTTCTCAAGATACTCAAACAACACGAGCCACCAAAGAGCATGGCCATCGCTCGACTTTACAAGGTGCAAGGTACATTAAGCCAGAGAATGCTGGGTGTTCATCTACAAATACTACGCGGTCTAAGCCAAAATTCTATGCTAAGGAGAATAATTCGAGTAACCGCGAAAGCCTCAAACAGTACATAAAGTTATGTAGTTTGTGATTAAAATTAGATTGAATTTTTCTAAATAAATATATAACTAGAATACAATATTTTAGATTGACATATTGAAAATGGCAATATAAATTACAATGTATAACATACCATTTATTTTATCGAGGTTTGAACATGATGGGTTTTGAAGCGGCCTTCCATCTCCGGCACTAGTCGATTTTTCCTGCTTTATCAAAAGCTTCTCCATTGTATAGGCAGACAACTACGTAGAGCGAACAACGCAAATGCTACTTGGCAACTGAGGCGTTTACTTCAGCTAATTGCAAATATCCATCATGAAATAAGCAACATTGAATTCTTGGAAATATTTAGGTAGTAGTTACCCTAGCCGGTACCTAGGCGATAAGCCTTAAATTGTACTTCCGGTCCCAACCAAGACAGGTAGTCCGGTCATTACACCCCCTGGCTGATGCTGGATAGCACATGCTACTTCCATTCCAAATAAATAGTTTTGAAAAATATTATTTTACTATTACAATCCATCGGGTGCGTTGCACCCGTAACAATTTGTGATCGGGTGCGGTCGCCCCCGTGCACCCGTCTACTCGCCGCCCCTGATGACGAGACCTGTATGTTTGGCAAGGCCATAAAAATGCTACCGGTCGTGTATCGTATAAGATTTTTTAGGATACGAGTCCGGTAGATAAACATTACCGGCCGGTAGTTCTACTACTGGTCTAGGACGGTAAATTTTATCTACCGGACTCGTTTGTAACTATGTAAACGCTAGTTACCAATGCAGTATCCTAACAAATTTTTCACAGTTTTGTATAATGCATAAGAACACACTAATGCTTCTCTTCATTTTCAAATTTTTTTTAAAGTACGTGTTTTTTCTATAACAACTGTCAAAGTGTTACAATGTTGGTAGATACGTGATTAAAACGCTAGGAAATTTTTATACCTCGTGTTGGTAGAACTTTTTCAAAATTATGGTTATGTGTCAATTTTGAATGTCCAAGTTTCTTAATTTGAACTCTTGACAAATATCTTTTTTTAACATGGAATCATCATCATCATCAATAAAATCGGATAAAAAAATAAAACGAAGAAATATTTTAAATGCAAAAATGAAGCAAGCGATATTAAATTATGACATATCTGTCAAAATGACAATCATTTTTTTAGTGGAAGAAAAGAACTAAAAATCTATGTATCGAGAGATCCAAAAAAAACTGTTCCTCAGCGGGCTGTGGAAATTCAACGTATGAATAATATGTTGGTGACACTGTACGCCACTGTCAAATTCGAGGTTAGCAGGTTAGGATTTGCGTCATTTTGTGTCAAAACTGACGGAAAACCTAACCTGAAAACCTCGAATTTAACATTGACATACAGTGTCACCAACATATTATTCTTACGTTGAATTGCCACAGCCCGCTGAGGAACAGTTTTTTTTTGGATCTCTTGATACCAACATTATTAAAACTAGGGACCCTGCAGGAATGCAACTTATCCCCTAGAAAGTTGGCCTTGAAAATTATTATAGAAAAAAAATGTACTTTAAGTTTATATATTTTTTGACAAATTTTTGATTCGCACAGTAACAGTTACAATAATTGTCATTGATTTTATTGACAAACTGTGCGTTACTACTTTTATAATTATTTTATGGTCTATTTTTGGAAATTTTTTTGTCGTCTTGCAGTAGCTCTAACGCCTTCGTAAATTCCCTTTTTGGTGGATTTTTCTCTCAAATATACAGATGCTGCTTGTGTGAATTAGGTCACTTTAAGCGCCTGTGTGTGGAACAGAATGCCTATTTTTACTTTGGTTAATTGTTGGGAAATTTACTAATCTTAATTTGATACCTCGTTCCTTGCCCCTTCGAATTTGACGGCGCAAGCTTCTTCTGGGTTTTCTGAGAATTTTGGCCACTTATCTACCGGTGTTCTTAAAAAATGGCCGGAGGCTTAAGAGGAGGAAGGATTTTTTTCTTCCTAAGCCGTCGCCATTTTTTGTTCGGGTGCAACTATTATAGCGTATTTACGTTAATCTCATTCTTTTATGGAGGCAGGCGTGCAGATTTTCTGTGTTTAGTTCGCATTTTTCAACTAGCCAATTGTCACCTGCAGCCTTTTTCTGTTGTCCTGGCTTTGTACTTTCTTCAGCGATCAATCCGTTATTTGGGTATAAACTCTTGAACGTTCCCCATATCACCATCTGTTTTGAAGAAGCTGCCTGGTTCGAGACGTATTTAACACTTTGACTGTCATATGTATCTCCTGGAATGCAAATCTAGAGGTTTCAAAGCCGTCACGGTATACTGCAGTATAGTCTGTTCAGTAAACATAAAAACACAAAGTGGCCTTTGATTTCCAAAATTTCATGAGTGTACTTGCAGAATTTATCTTTGTTTAGGAATGTACTTACAAAAAGTTACTAAAACAAATAGGTTAAGGGTGTGACATTTACTTCCCATCTGTCATAAATGTTGTAATTAACTACCTTTAAGGATATTATGCAAATACTGTGTTGAATGCTATTGACGTAGCTTATTAATAGGTATTTTTATTACATTTTATAAAACTTCAGGTGAGAATTTCTAGAAAAATATCTACTTTGACACTTGACAATGAGAAATACTAATTGTCATTTTTAAATTCAAATCTGCCTGTATGCAGGTGTGGAAACCTTTGCAAAACAAAATACAGAATCCCTAATACAAAAATTATATGCACATGCCAACTTCAAAAAAATTAAAATGTTTTTGTGTTTACTGAACGCCCTATATAGACGCAGTTTTATAGGGGAGGTGGGGGATGCATGGGACATTTTTCTTTAAATTAGAGTAAAAATTTTGTTTTCCTTTTTTCACAACTATCTTTATTTTCCAGGCAACACATAACAATTTTAGATAAACAATGCTTCTAATTTGTCAAAACAATTAAACAAAAAAAAAGAGCAGTTGCCCCATTCATTCCCAGTAGTGGGTTGAATGGGACAGGAGAAGAAATGAGTAGGACAGTTAAAAATGATGCTTAAGTCAGTATTCATAAGAGCAATCTCAACTAAACTTTTTGTATGTTATGGCAATACAATATAAAACATTTCTGAACTATTTTATTGAAATACGAGTACATAGGTATACATCGATACATATATATCTTATTTTACTTTTCCATTAGATAACTCGTAACTGAAAAAATCAGTAGGAAAAATGCAGATTGACTGCATTCTTGATGTGCCAGCAGGTATAGTTGGAGCTGGTAATTTAAATTTGATTATAGATTCTTCAACTTCCAATAAATTTTCTACTTGTGGATAATAGTATATTATGTTATTAGGAGCAAAAGTTATACTTTATGTGGCGAGGCTGGACGGTTTATCTGCCGAGCTTGCGAGGCAGATAAGTACAGCCGAGCCACATAAAGATACTTTTGCTCCGAATAACATATAGTATTTTTTCTTCAAACGTTTTCATAACAAATTATTTACAATTTTATCAACAAAATTCGAAGAAAATGACTTGATCTCGTCAGCGGCAGATAATATTATCTGCCGCTGACGAGCGGCAGATAAAGTGTTTTAGATGCCATGGGAATGAAGTGACTGTTTAGCATCATCAATCCAGCAGTATAATGGCACATTTTACTGCCGTTTGAAGAAAATAGTATATTACGTTATTAGGAGCAAAAGTTATATTTTATGTGGCGAGGCTGGACGGGTTATCTGCCGAGCTTGCAAGGCAGATAAGTACAGCCGAGCCACATAAAGATACTTTTGCTCCGAATAACATATAGTATTTTTTCTTCAAACGTTTTTATAACAAATTATTTACAACTTTGTGAACAAAATTCGAAGAAAATTACTTGATCTCCTCAGCGGCAGATAATATTATCTGCCGCTGACGAGCGGCAGATAAAGTTGTCAGCGGCAGATAATAACTTTATCTGCCGCTGAAGAAAAAAGAATTTATTGGAATTTCTTAATCGTCTTAGTAACCGGAAACTGTTTTCATCATTAATACTTAATATTTTTCCCACATAATTTAATGAACGTTTTGAGTTTTCATCAGGAAATTTAACCATAACATGATCTCCAACATTCAAATTGTTGTTGGTTCCTAGTTCCCTTAAATCGGCTATTTCTAGATCTTCTCTGGTTATCTCTTCGATTACATCATTATTGTCGGAATCTTCTGAATGTCGAATTTCTATTTCAGAATCATCTTCAGCTGTGCTGTCATCTTTCTGAAAAATCACCCTCTTACATTTTTTCATCTTCGAACATGCATTCAAATTCTGATTAGAAGTATCACCGCCCAGCTTTTTTTTCTGTTGGTCTCCTAGAGCTTCCTTTTCTGGAGTGTCCGTTAGAATTCTGCACTAACCTCGTTTTCTTCCTCTAGGGTTTGTTTGCTTTCTTTCAGGAGCCTTTGGTAGATTTCTGCCACTTTCTTGTGTTACACTGCACGTATTAAAAACATATATTATAAAAACCTGCTCATTTTGTTTAGCTATACAACTACAGCGAGAATAAAAATAACTGAAAACTTACCTCCACAATCACAAAACACATAACATCAAATAACAGGGAACTGGTAACATTTATTTCTGCAACTATTTGGTAAATGACATTCTAATATGTGTCGCCATCTACTATGATTGGCGCAAAGTTTTAGATTCACTGTAAGTGGGAAATTTAAATGCTGTCCCATTCAACCCTTGTCCCATTCAACCCCCACCTCCCCTACATTTCGCCGTATGTATTTATTCTACATTGTCACACCTTATATCTATTTTAAATGGAATATTGGTAGGTGTGGCGTAGAGACTATGGAATATTAGGTTAGTTGGGCGTGGCCAACAATGTTTGTATTCTTGCTTTAGGTTTTAATAATGTTTAAAAACAATGTATGGCAACTGAAAAACATTACACACTATAGACTGACTGCAGAATTTTCCTTATTACATTGAAGCAAACTAATAAACAGGACAGTTACATATAGGGAATGAAGAATCTAAAAATTAAGAAAATATTTTTTATAATTAAAAATTAAAATGGATGTACAAAACATAAGTAAAAATTATTACTTCTTTGCAGAAATGTTATGCTTGCTGAAGCAACACTTTAACCACAAGAAACACCACGGGTATTTTAAACACACTCAGGCCCGCAACGCTAAACCACACCGCTGTCTAATCTGCAGCATTTTGGATAACTTAAGGTCAGATTTACTTTGTTTTACCACCCTATCGCCAAATTGTGTCGTACCCCAGCGATAAGAATCGCTAAAATGTGTGCTCCATCCAAATGATCTGGCGCTTAGAAGTCAGAGAAGAAATTCGCGTGTTCGGAGTAATTTTGAAATAACAGCGCCTCTACAACAAGTTGAACTTTGTTTAGGAATATTTTTAAGCGTTGAATTGATAATTTATTTGTTTTTAGTAAAGAACCTTTGCTGCCTGCGATTAGCTTAACATATATTAATATTTTTTAAAATTTTGTTGAGGTAGTATACGGGATTAATTTGATCTTAGCGTCTATGGTGTTGGGAAAATCCATTTGTTTTGTGATGAATCGTTGATTGTATGTATTTATAGCATGTTATTTATTCCACCTGCAATAAACACGCACTTTTTGCTCTTGATACATAAATAACGATTTAGTTTCATAACTACGTTGAGTTATAGTTTCAAAGCCTGATTACACAATTTTGTGTTGTACATGACACTATACAGCTATGCAATGTAAACAGTAAGCTGCATGCTAATTGAAAAACTGACAATCATAATTTAAGTTTTAAATAATCTAATACAATTTTAGTGTGACTAAAAAATCCCATACAAGTTCATAGAAATTGCTTATGTAATCTAGTTTTGTATATTATTTTTCTGCGTATAGTGACGCTATATACAATAAACTACGTCAAATAACTATCAACCAGTAAATTATTTTTATCGTTATAAAGCAATTTGAAAAATCATTGTCTTTTTTACCTACCTGTTGCATTTCCACGTTTGTATTTAAGTATATTTCTACAGTGTACTTTCTTGTATTGTAATATCTCTGAAACTTTTGGTGGCGGTTTCTAATTCATGCTGTTTATTGAGTAGTTCCCCAGTGTCAAGCAGGTAACTGAAAATTTATTGCTTCTAGTAAAAAACTTTAGTTTTCCTTGTTATTTTTTTTGTTAATTGTTTATTCGTTAATAACGGGGACAGATTGTTCCTCGAAATGTTCGAATTATAATATTTTTAATTTTGTAAATTAGCGAAATACTCAATAAACAGCACGAATTCTTGTATTGTTTTGAATTTCGAGACAAAAGAAATAAAAATTGCAGAGCTTACGAGGAGTGTACGAAATTTTCACTGAGCGACACACGGATGGTGCTGCCAGTGTATTGTTCGTATGTTTTTCGAAGACGTTCATTTGTCATAAGAACACAAACAATCTGTCAAGTAGTTTAGTGTTGACAGCCGGCAGTGGCCTAGCCACGGGGGGGGGGGGGGGGATATGGGGGATATATCCTGCAACTATAAAAATTCAGAAGCTGACAAAATTAGAAATCTTAGAATGTTTTAGGATCAAGCAATTTACATTATTTACTATTGCTTGTCGAAATCCATTTTTTTCAAATTTGGCCATATTATTTCCATTTAAAATCTTGCAATATAAACTCCTCTGCATGATTTGTAACAAAATATAAGAAACCACATCGACCTGCACCTTCTACAAAAATAAATACTAGTATAAGTATAACATAAACCATCCACGGTTGCATGTCGATCGATGGAAAAACCGCGATTTTATACCAATTGTCACTTTGCGTACTGGCACGTCAGATGTTTTGAAAGAAGTGGGGCGGAAACACTTGTGCGTATAGTATGCGTCGAAAAATATTAACGGTTTAGCAATGTTAGCGATACACCGGGAAATACTAGTTGAAGTAGATGAAATATTTGACGAACTGACCAAAAAACCACGGCACTTAGATTTTGGTTTGTAATGTTTTTTGTTGAATAACGACTACCATTCTAAAAATATTCACTTATAATACCATGAGTAGTCAAAGTTATGCCGACTATTTTTGCAGTGGTGTCACGAATGTCCATTGCGCTTTGGTACGATTAGGACGAGTGCGATAGCACGAGTTCTAATCCCAAGCTCAATGGACATGAGTAGTGATACCATCGCAAAAATAATCTACTTAACTGTGACTAAGAATGGTATTCGAGGGACTATTTAATGAACCAAACTACTTTTTCAAATTAGTTTTCAGTAAATCTAGCAACAAACTACGCAATTTCTATAGTAACAGAACACTAATATTGACTTTTTCTAATAAAAATCGCATTTGTTAAAAATAGTCACTTGAATACCTTCTAGGAAGATATATCCACTGATATTTTTTTGATAGGTCAAGAAACGTCAGAATTCTGGATTTTCATTGGTCACTTTTTGACAGATGACAGGTGAATTGAATAGTCTTTAATATTTTCACTTTTTTCCATGCAATCTATAAAAAACGTAAGTAAACAGTTACTATATATTTTTATTATTGTATATCCCCCAAGGGCCAACTCTGGCTACGCCACTGACAGCCGGTTGAATGAGTCAAGGTGGTCCCGGTTTTAAAAATAGATAAAGCTGAATTTCGTGCCGTGATTAAATATTTTGGAAAAAGGGATTAACTGCAAGCGCCATAGTAGCTGATGTGGACGATGTGTTGGATCAAAAGTCCCGTTCACTGTAAACAGTGAACACGTGGGCTTTGATCTTTAAACGTGGACGTCAGCGCTATGAAGATGACCCCCGCAGTGGAAGCTCGTCAACCGCGGTTACAGAAGAAATTGTTGAAAACGTCCGGCCGACTTCCATGCTAAAGTTTGTCTAGTAACTGAGGCCGCAGACATCTCAATTGAACGGGCACATTATATAATTATTATCAATTAATATGAGTAAGGTCTCGGCCCACTGGGTGGCGTGTTTGCTGTCTTCGGAGCAAAAACTTGTCTGTAAGGACATTCCAGTTCAAACAGTATTTATAAAAATCTCGATAAAAATAAACAGATACTCTGCGTTTTCATGGATTTGGCCGAAGCCTTTGATACTGTTAATCATGCAGAGCTAATAGAGACGGTTGAGGATCTTGGTTTTCGTGGTGTAGTCTTAAATCTAATCGGAAATTATTTAAAAAACAGAGTTCAGTATGTCAAAATTGGAAATGATCTAAGTGACCCGGAAATAGTCGAATGTGGTGTTCCACAAGGTACTATTCTGGGAGCCATTCTTTTCAATATTTATATTAACAGTTTATTCACATACAATACAGTAGCTCAGGAGTCGGCGTTTGCGGATGACACTGTGATAGAGTCCACCCAACGTAAGATAGGGACAGGCACGTCATCATTGCCAGGCTGCGCAGTGGTTTGGCGATTATCCCGATGGGCAATGGTTACTTAGCAACGGCACATTTTTAAATAGGCGTCCTGTTACCAGGGGGTTTAGTAGTTGATAGGATACGCGATGAGTTTACTTGTATACGTGTATGCCACTGCCAATTCTTGAGGCGCGTGACGTAACAAAAATCCGCGCAGCCGAACTGTGACGTGCCTGTCCCTATCTTACGTTGAGAGGACTCTACTATATACCGCAGATAGCTGGAATGACCTTAAAGTAAAAGCAGAAAATGATTTAGCAAACATTAAAACGTGGTTTGACCAAAAATTATTATCAATAAATTTAAAAAAACAAAATACAGGGTGTCCAAAAAATGGCGGATTAACTCTATGGTACGTTACTTAGGGATGCCTAATGAACCCTGGAAAAATATGAAAAAAATTCCCTGGGCCTTATTTTTCGAAATATTTCTGGTCAAAGGTGGGTAATAAAATCCATTTATTTAAATAACTAGTGTATAATTATAGTGTCAAATATATCTGGGACTTATTAAAATATCTGTTTTTTTAATATTCTTGGGATTTAACTAAATTGTTTTCAATATTTAAGTATTTTAAAAACGGATTTCCTGTGGAGTGTGTCAAAAACTAAATATGGCAAACAGGCTTTGTACAATAATAATATTCAATTAAATAGATAGCTTTGACCTATGATTTATCACTTATTTCTTCGAAATAACATGTGAGCAAATGAAAACAAAATCAAGCTTGGCATTGAAATATTTGTTGTATGAATAATACGTTGGTGGCACTGTAAGTCTGTGTCAAATTCGAGGTTAGCAAGTTAGGTTTTCTGTCAGTTTTGACACAGACCTAACCTACTAACCTCGAATTTGACATAGACTTACAGTGCCACCAACATATTATTCATACAACAAATATTTCAAAGTCAAGCTTGATTTCATTTTTGTTTGCTCACATGTTATTTGTCAATTTATTTTTAATAATTTGTTAACTGTCACTTCTGCGAAACTTATTTATAAAATGTACATGCAGATATGTATTTGTTGCTGGGGGCAGCCCACAATAACGCCGCAGCTGCACGAAGGCTTTATGTTGAATAATATCCAGGAAGAAGACACCCGCAAGTAAATGTTTTTAGGCGTTTGGACCAACGTTTAAGGGAAACCGGCAATTTGTTGCCAGTGGGTGCTCCACTTGCAGACAGAGGTCGGCCAAGAAATGTAAGAACACCTGAAATGGAGGAAGCGGTAATCGACATGTTGGTAGAGGATCCAGCAAGAAGCACCAGAAGCATTGCTCAAGAACTAGGAATACATTCGAGTTTGGTTGGGAGCATTCTCCAAGATGAAGGGTAGAGTCATCTCAACGTAAGATAGGGACAGGCACGTCACAGTTCGGCTGCGCGGATTTTTGTTACGTCACGCGCCTCAAGAATTGGCAGTGGCGTACACGTATACAAGTAAACTCATCGCGTATCCTATCAACTACTAAACCCCCTGGTAACAGGACGCCTATTTAAAAATGTGCCGTTGCTAAGTAACCATTGCCCATCGGGATAATCGCCAAACCACTGCGCACCCTGGCAATGATGACGTGCCAGTCCCTATCTTACGTTGGGTGGACTCTACCATCCATATCATTATACGAAAGTTCAGGCCTTATTGCCGGGAGATTTCGAAAGGCGAGTGAATTTTTGCAACTGGCTACTTCAACAAATTGAGATTGATGATCACTTTACTTCCCGAGTTATGTGGACGGACGAAGCTAATTTTAGTAGAAATGGACTTTTCAATCAGCACAACAGCCATTATTACAGCTTGGTAAATCCACATCTTGCGCACGAAAATCACCACCAACACAGATTTAGTGTTAATGTGTGGGCTGGTATAATAGGACACCGTTTAATTGGACCAGTTATTGTACAGGACCGTCTTGCCGGAGCAGGTTTTTTTACAATTTCTACAGAACGACCTTCAAGACATCATTGATGATGTTATTCCTTTGGCAATATTCAATTAGACGGTGCTCCACCACACCATGCAGCACCCGTTCGCTCCTGGTTGGACGAGGAGTATCCTAACAGGTGGGTAGGCCGAGCTGGACCTGTTCAATGGCCCCCAAGGTCGCCGGACTTAAATCCGCTCGACTTCTTCTTCTGGGAACATGTGAAGTCTGCAGTTTACAGCACTCCAGTTCAAGACCGAGCAGATCTTGTAAATCGTATACAAGCTGCTGCCCAAACAATCAACATCAACATGTTATAGAGAGTTCAGGCTAACATTGTCAGGCGAGCTCAAATATGTCTGGATGTCCAAGGACAAAATTTTGAACACCTTCTTTAACTTGTTTATTTTTAATTTTCATTGGTTAATTATTTCGGTTTAATAAAAATACGGGTTTGTAAATAGAAATTTATTTGTTTAATTTAAATACACGTGATTAACGGTACTTTACTGTGCCTTATTGTATCTAGACTGCCTTGAGAAAATGTAGCAATTTTGATTTAGACATCAGAGCACTCTTATTATTCGTATTAATTGAGAAATTGTTGCAGTAGCAATGTTGCCACATTTATTTTTATTAATTTCGAAATACTTCGAAAAATACGGCCCAGGGATTATATTTTTCCAGGGTTCATTAGGCATCCCTCAGTAACGCACCGTAGAGTTAATCCGCCATTTTTTGGACACCCTGTATATACATTTTACTTGTGCATCAAATAAGGCACAAACGTTTGAAGATTTAATTATTACTAATAATTATAATCAGGCATACAGCATACAAGCAACCAAAGACATAAGATATTTAGGCATTCATATTGACCAACATCTTAAATGGGATATCCACGTTAATAATAATGTAATAATAGTAATTTACGATTCAAGTAACGTTATCGAGCTTTTTACATTACGAGAGAATAGTTTGAATGAACGAGCGACGTTAGGAGCGAGTTCTTTAAAATTCTCGAGTAATGTAGAAAGCAGATAACGTTACGTGTATCGTAACACGGTTTATTTTATCCTAAAATACTAATCTTTTTCAAAAATTAGGAAAACTTGTTATTAATGACACAACAGCGAGACATATATCTGCTATGGATGTGGTGGTATCACTAAATACTGTATTGTTGGTAGCACTCGCAGGTTATGTTAAATTCGAAATTTGCAGGTTAAGTTTTGCGTCAGTCTGTGTCAAATAACAAACAAAACCTAACCTACTTACATAGACTGACATTGTCACTAACAATACATGTCAGTACTGCCAACATGCTAATAAAGTATCATTATGTTATTTTTCTTAACAACACTAGTGCTGTTAAATTCATCTTAACGCAACTCGTTACTAAGGAGTTATGATTATAATAACATAATAGGATAAAATAAAAAAATTAAGATCAGTTCTATTCAAATTTAAACAACTGAGGTCTGTATTGGAACTGAAACACCTAAAAATTATTTATCACTCGTTAGTTGAATGTCACTTATGCTATGGAATAGTTGGTTGGGGTGGCATATTGAAGCATCACTTAAAAGGTCTAGAAATAATTCAAAAATATATTTGGGAAAGACCGGCTATACCAGAGTGATTTCTTATATAAAGAAAACCAATTGTTTGATCCAAGACAGCTATTTTGTTATAGGATGCTTTGTTTGCAATATAAAAGTAAAGACGATTTAACGGACATAACCCAAGATTATCATATCAGGTACAAATGTCATACTGAAACTAGAGTAGAAAAAGCAGAAAAAAACATTGGCCAACGATTTTATAGCTACATTGCACCTCGAATATACTCGGCACTACCTAAAGATATTAAAAAAAGTCAAAATACCTACAAATTTAAGAAAAACATAAAATCTTGGCTACAGAATACCCCTAGACATAGTGTCCATGATTTAATAGACATAAAAATGCTTGATCAAAACCATTTATTACTGTCTTAGCGAATTACATAGTGTTGAGAAATGTGCTTCACTACGTTTTCATATACACCGCCGTTCATTTGAAGTGGATCACTTAAAGAAATTAGTTTCTACGACAATTTTCTAACCTATTTATAGCAAAATGTAGTTTGTATTGTAGCTAATAATTGAGTTAACTATTGTTTTAAAAATATTAAGTAGCCACATGTAATTTTTAATTCATATCATTTTTAATAAGTACGCGAAAAGCCAACAATGCATAACTTGTAGTAAAGCTTAATTGACGTCATGGCATTGTTTAAAACGGTAATAATCAATAATCAATTCATAATTCATGCATTTTTATCAAACAATACACAAAACACAACAAAATCTTCAAGTTTCTTCACTGCAAGTGTTGCATTGTTAACTTATTGGCTACTTATTAAGAGTGATATTTTTTAAAAATGACGTGTGGCTACCTCATGCTTTTAAAACAATAGTTAATTTGCTTCCTAGTAATAATACACTACTACAATTTGTTATGAAAAAGTCGTCGAAACTAGTTTCTTTAAGTGATCCACTTCAAATGAACGGCGGTGTATTTTAATCGCCCACGCACAAGTTTTACTTCTGTGGGCTAAGTCCTTTCATCATTTATTTCTGAATGTTCTATTGTGTATTATACATATGTATACTCTTCAGTAATAAATTATTATTATTATTTTTTTTATGTCTTGGTCTGTTTAAGAAGGATCCCAAGGATATTATACTCCGAGTTGTAACTTATGGATAAGACTTGGGTTCATCAATACAAACCTGGAACCAAATAACAGTCGATGCAGTGGAATCATTGTGGTTGACCGACAGCAAAAAAGGCGGAGAGCTTTCTACCAACCGGAAAAACGATTATTGTATATTGCTGGAAAAATTGAAGACGAAGATCGTAGAACAAGGGCCCCATTTGAAACGCATTTTTTTAGGTTCATCATGATAACGCCCCGTGCCACACCGTTAAATTCAACACCGAAAATCTTGGTAAACTGCATTTCTAATAGATCCTTCGTCTGTCATAATATCCGGATCTTGCCCCCATAAACTATACTTTTTGTTCCCAAACCTGTAAGAAATTTTATTCAAAGTGAAGTAACGAAGTCAACAGCTATTTTGAAGGCCTCAATGAATTGATCTATAAAAATGGTTTAAACGCTGTGAGCTACCGCCGAATTAAAGGTATTGAGCTCATAGGGGACTATGTTGATAAATATAATTAATTTGATCCTAAATTGGTTTTTTCTACATCGCTCAGCGCACATATATACTCCTCGTACTAATATCTAAAGACAATTACAACAGTACCAGAGGTTGTCTAAGACTTAAGGATTGCCAACAATTACTAAGGATTGCTAGACTTTCCCAAGGATCCCAAAGATCGCCAAAGGTCACCAAAACTTACCAGAGAGATAAACAGTATTTTGATTTTTCGGGAACTAATTGGTTTCATTGATTTCTTACATCAGAAACCTTGTAAATAATTTGTTTATTCCATATTTAGTTCTTCAAAATGATTATAATTCCAAAGCAGTTATAGTACAATTACCTTGATACAACTAATAAAACATTCAATTTTCTGGTAATGTCAAGAATGTCTCGCCCGTTTACTAGCTTTATAATACTAGTCAATTAATTGTTGATTTCACAACTAAATGTGACATTCCATTGTCTATAATAGTAAACTAATGAGCACATCAAATACATTTCGCTCTTAAAGGTACAATAATGGCCCACTCTATTTCCAAACTACCAGTCGAACATTTCACAATGTAAGATAATAAAGTTTCCAAAAATGCTACTGGTGCTACTACTTCTTGTTGGACCTATCCAATCAAAACTTTTGCATCTTAAAGACACATCTAATTCTCAAAGATGTGTTGGTGAAATTGCTAATAAATATTTTGCAGATAAAACAACCGTACTTGTTAAGTTACCAACAGACCCTGATGTAACCGGATTAAAGTATTTCGAATACCCCAGGATCGAATTTAAATTCATCTTTACACTTAACAGCATCAAAGCAAAGGTGAACAATTATGTGCTGGGTTACGAAACTTTGGAATTGTTGAACAATACATTGAGCGAGCTGAAAAGCAAACTCGGGTCGTGGAATTCTAGGGGAAGATTTTTGGTTATCATGCACTCTGGAGACAGTGAAGAGGTTAGAGATGTGCTGAATATTTTATGGGACTACAACATATATAATTCATTGGTAGCTGTGTACAAAGGATTAAATAACTTGACCTTCTTTAGCTATGATTTCGTAAAGTCAAATTGTGGCTTTAATATAATCGAAGAAAAGGTAGGTGAATGTGAAGGTGGGGAGATACCAAAACTTGGTGACATATATAAAGAACGAACAATGAACGATATGTGCAACAGAACATTTATGGTGCTTTGGTGTCCATATGGACCATTCACAATAGATTACAGGCTGAAGGACAATCCTGGAATACTTTTATCCGCAATAAAGCTGTTTGGGAGAAAAACTAATTTGCATCTAACATTTGCTGAGAATACGTCCCGTTACCAAGAAGACGTGGAGAATCTAAACCAGCGTTCCTACGTTTTTGACGAATTCAGTACCAACTGTGGTGATGTATTTGTTAGTTTAACAGGCTACGAATATAAAAGGTGTTATATTTTTGACTGCACTGTAGCAGTGCATAGTGAGTATTTGCAGTGGATTTTACCAAAACCACACAAGAAGCCATTTTGGATGAGTTTGATAGCACCCTTTACTTTAACCACTTGGATTATTATTTGCAGTACCTTAGTGTGTTCTGTTGTGATGTTTTGGTGTGCTTGTTATAAAAGAAGCGAGTTCTTAACATTTCAATTCTTTATACGCTCTGCGATGGTTGCACTTCGGATAATGCTGAACGAAAGTGAGAACTTGCTGCGGAAAAATATTACTTTTCGCATGATTTTCGTGATTTTTAACGTGTCAAGCATCATTATCAATACTTGCTTCCAAGGCAAGCTTTTTAATTTCTTAACCGATCCCGGTTACGAACGAGGCATACAAAGTTTGGACGACATTTTGAATTCCGGTATGCCGATGATATTTCATCAGTCAATCGGTCTTCTGTTCGTATTCTTCAGCCCAAAACATGACCGAGTGTACAACGAATATGTACCATCTAACTACTCAAGCAAGGAGATGTTCTATCAAGCAGTTACTAAAAAGAATTTCCTAACTATAGTCGACGTGGGAGAGAGCATACTTAATCCGCACTTGAAGAACTCGTACAATACGTTGCAACTTTATTACTTTTACATTACAATACTGGTGAAGCGTGATCACATTTTACTGAATCGCTTAAACTTTGTGCTGCAAGCGATAACTGAGGGGGGATTTTATGAAAAATGGACATCTGACATAGAAATTGCCTATTTTAGGCAGCCACTTGAAGATCAGAAGACGGGAGTTTTTAGATTGACTATTGACCATTTGCAGGGCGCTTTTATAATATTAGGAATCGGATATATACTTGCAACTACTGTCTTTTGCTTAGAATTAGTTGTCGTGTATGTCCCTCGAATTTATAAAAAATGTAAAAGTAAGTTTTTGCTCAGAAGTCGCTAGATATATCCAATACTCATAGCTATTAAATAAGTTACTAGGGTCAAACTAAATTTATTTATACATTGCTTTGTGCTTCTCGAAGTTGCATCACTGAAAATGTGCGATATTAATATTGTAAGATATTAATCGCCATATAAAATGACTTTAATAAAGATATGATCACTTACGAATCTCTTACTTACTCTTCCAGTAGTTTTTCTACCTTTTAGTGTGGTGATTTTAATTATTTTGATTTTCTTGCAAATAATTTTTCTATCTTGTTGAATCTACAGCTGTTTTTGTCACATTTCTTTTTGGCTCACTACCTTGTAACGTCCTGCTGTAGCGTTACCAAAAACGTATCAGGCCTCGGATAGCTCATATGCGTGGGCCATGGTTTACTAACACATCCAGAGAAAAGTAGTCTTATATGTATATTACAAAATGCTTAATAAAATGTAACAAAACTGTCAAATATATACAATTAATAATTCTGTTTGCGGACGCTTTAACGCCTAATAGCGGCTGCAACCCTTTGGTTCTTAGCGACTCGTTGCCGGCTCTCACAAAATGTCCGCTCATTCTGCAAACAAACAAACATTATTTGTGCCAAAAATTACTGTGATGTGTTAGGATCAAATGAGCTTAATTAGGGGATCAGAGTGTCCCAAGGCTTGTGACTTCTCACGATGAGTTAACCTCTGTTTCGGTTATATTTCTATGCTTTCGTAACAGGTGATTACGGAGTTGCTTGCTCCGGCGGCTGCTATATGGATTCGTGTCCTCTCATGAAATACTGGACTTATACGGGGGGGGCGCCAGGAAGTCGGATAATTGACGTAATGCTTAACGCCTTAGATTTGAAACTTTCCCGGAGGATTTCAAGCTATACCACGCAAGGTGTCTGGGAGAAACTACTGGGAAGATAGGCAGGTCTCGTGGGACCGTTCCAATGTCCAAATTGGGGTACTCGGCGAATGCTCGGGCCGGGAGCTGGCGTGATTTGCGCGAGTCGCACGATCAGCGCCAAACTCGGTCGGGATTCTAGGTGGATGCTTGTCACTGGAAGCAGCCCCTAAGCATCTATGAGGGTAGGGTAAAGGGTGAGCTAGTCACACGATCAGCGCCAAGAAGCTCGGTCGAAGTCTCGGAAAAGGGTGGTTGTGCACGTCACTGGAAGCACCGCCTTGTGCACAACCCAGGTAGGTTCTTCAGGTTTAGGAGAGGTTACTGGTTCAGGCAGATGGACTCGAAGAGTTGTTTATTCTACGCGGAGGGCTTGCTTTTATACAGTTTTGGGGCTAACGTTATCTCAAATTTCGACTGGGGGAAAAAACGGCTGCGTTGAAGATGCGCGCTACTGAGCCGCGCATCGCGTGACCCCTACTCTAAATGTACACTAAAAATACGGGGCTAAAATGTAGCGAAATGGTGACATTCAAACCTGGAATAACTAAAATTATTTGTTTATTAAAAATTTGCGTTGGAGTTATCGTTACAACCTTTACTAATATTGCATTTGCTATTTTCTCATCCCATAATCTTTATACCTTCCTTTTACACATTTCTTGGCTTTCGTTTCCCATATTTCATTGACTAGACTCTTTTGCGGCATTCTGACTATATGTCCTCACCTATAAAATTACCTTTTTTTCAATTATTTGCTCTAACGATTTTACCCTAAGCATCTCTCTTATACTTGTACTAGTACATAAGCCATTCTCTGTCAGGCGTACCTACTATATGTGTATAAATTGCGAACCAAATCTTTGCCAAAAATGTCATTTATCTAACAGATTCATATATTGATTTCAAACGTCGATTTGTGCAAGCCATGTCTCCGAAACTTTCCGCATGGCTTTCTCCGGGTTTGATTTTAAAAGTTAATTTGGATCTTAAGGAGATCGCTGAGTCACTAAAAACTAGGGGTTATGCCGATAAAAAAGTTCGTCACTAAGTGAAAAATTGTTTGCACAACGACTCCTATTTCACTTTATCCCATATAGTTTAACCTCCATGTACTATTTTAGTATTTTGACTCTACGCGCTGTTTCTATAGTGCACAGTATGGTGCAAATGAAAGAAATAAACTAATTATTTCGTAAATCAGTGACTACATAAAAATCTTGAAACCTGTCGATTTTGATTTTTAAACCAGCGCTTCGTCAGATTTTCTTTTTATTCGTGAGGTCATCTGTGTTAGTGTGATGACGTCATTGATGGTTTTTTAAAATAGAAATATGGATCATGCCATACCTATTTTCCAAGGTCTTTTAATTATCTATTCAACCATATCAATAGGTTTAAGTGGTCGTAACGTGAAAATCTGACTTTTCTTTTAACTACCATATTAGATCCGCCATATTGATTTTTTCGGATGCCAGCATAAAAAGTTTTAATAATGAACACCCTTTCCTCGTTAGAGTAAATTGCATCCATTTTAAACGACACAATTATCTGAATTGTCAACAGACAGCTTTTGTTTTTTAACAAGCGCGGTCACTGATATTTGGGAAGCGCTGCCGCCCATATTTGCGAATAATTAAACTTTAAAATTAATATTTTTATGCACAATTAGCATTATCCAATAAATTTTTAATACTAAACGACGCGGAAAATAATTCTCCTTAATTTAGTACCACTACCATTTTTTCCATAATAATGGTGAGCAGGAATATGCATAACCGTGATCTTCTTCTTTAGGTGCCTATTCGTTCCGAATGTTGGCAATCATCATGGCTATTCGTATTTTGTTGGTAACTATCCTGAAGAGGTCGGCTGATGATTTATGGAACCACTGTCTTAGATTCGCCAACCACGAGATTCTTCTTCGTCCAGGTCCTCTTTTACTGTTGATCTTGCCCTGTAGTATTTGTTGAAGGAGATCGTATCTATCTGCATTCCTCATAATATGCCCGAGATATTGCAGTTTGCGGCTTTTAACAGTATTTATGATTTCCGTCTGTTTTCACATTCGCTGTAATACCTCTATATTGGTAACTTTTTGGGTCCACGATATTTTTAGCATTCTTCTGTACAGCCAGAGTTCTAAAGCTTCAAGTTTCCTGGTAGTTTCTGAGTTAAGAGTCCAGGTTTCTACGCCGTACAGAAGAACAGAGAAGACATAACATCTTAGGAGTCTAAGCTTTGCTTGGAGTGTGAGGTCGTTGGTTTTAAATACCGCGCTCATTTTGTTGAAAACAGAGCGTGCTTTCTCAATCCGGCATTTGATTTCCGTGATGAGCCATGTAAATTGCCTATGTTCAGAGGTATGACCAACCACCAGGTATACATAACTATTGGAAAACCACAATTCTATCGTTACTAAACCCACTCTTTTCGACTGTAGTGAGCAGGAGCAAACATCGTTGCAGTGTGATTAAATTTTTGTGGGTCGTCGAATCGTATAAACGTCGCATCTCCATATACTAACCGGCGTTGAAACGCGGAGCAGCTGCTTGTTTGGTATAATCATTGCCAGTGTCGTAATTACCGTTTAGTCTTTTAATAATAAAAGATATAATTCTAGCTGCTTATAATTCTCTAATTATTGTCTTAGATTGCCACATTTTATTTTATATTCCCCTTAGCACTACTGCTCGTTGTTTTTCCATTTTCTTTGACAGCCTCTACAGCTTTCCCATTTTCACCTGTCTTTAGTGATTCTTTAAATTTCGTTTCCGAAATTTCCTAGCTACAGATTGCTTCAAGTCTGTACACTTTTCTTTTATTTTGTGTTTTGAATTCTATTTTCCTTCTGCACCTTCCAACACTTCACAAAAACACTATCGTTGTTAAATATCACCTTTTTCTTAGACAACTTTTCTTCACTGTCTTTTGTGTGCTATGATCTTTTTTGATTTTGTAGCTTCTTGTGCAGCGTCTTCCATTTTTTCACCGTTTTGATAATTGTTTGTCAACACTTTTCCATGATTCTATTTTAAGTTGTCTAACCATTTGTTACTGCTTTCCTTTGGTTTTTATATGTACTTACTATACCATAATATTCGCCTAATTTTGTTATCCAATAACTTCTCCAAGCTATTTTTTTAAAATTTATTTTCTTATATACCCCACAAGCCTTCTATGCTGCATCAAGTACCACTCCTCTAAATAGTTTTCATGTTAATTTAAAGTAATCTGCCAAACGTTTATATTTGTTCAGTTCCAGTTGTTTTCTAATTCCCATTTGAAACTTGTATCTAATTTTTTAACAAAACAACTTGTGACATCTGATACTCTTTTCTTTTCTTTTGCTTTCTTATAGCTTAATGTCTACAAAGTAGTGATTATATCCTTTTTTACGTCTTCGTTTAGTTCCATCATTGATTCTGCTCCTCTTTTCCTTCCATTACTAACAGATCAATTATTTATTCCTGCTTCCTGGTATCTACCACTCCGGTGTAATTGTATCTATCTGAATGTTGAAAAAAAGTCTTTCCCACAGGCAAATACTTTGCCCTGATTCGTTGCCCATTTGTGTTTACCGTATCTACTCCGAACTTAAAAATGCTATTGTCGTCTTCTATTTTTCTTGTTCTTCCATTAATGTATTCTTCGATAGTTAAGGTATCTTATTTTCTCTCAATTTGTGTCTATAAACATAACCAGAACTAATCTTTTTCAACCTTACCACTATTTCATTTGGTCTATATAAAGATACTATGATAACGAATTCTTTTCCATTTAACTCGTATTTCAACAAAGCTCCAAACCATCTAATATCACTCATAAACAACTTGTACAACTATAGTGGCAGTAGAAGTGGTACAGAGGTACGAGCCTCTGGTTCGGTTGTTAAGTGGATTTATTGTTTTATTAGGCGTGAGTTCGGATCATAGCACCATTTTCCTGGGACGCATTTTTGTGGGAGTAGAATCTCCGTTGTGTTGCCATGACAAGTTGATTTTGGCCGTTATCATTAAACATTCCATTCCCCAAACAATCAAATACTAAATGACGTGCTTACAAGCCCACTCAAAGCCGCATTCGGAGAAAGTTTGTTATCACAGGTCTGACTATTAGAAGAGAAACATTGATTCCTTTGTTCACCAAGTTTCGGGCATCACTAGGACGCAAAAAAGTTATTCAAAAGGACATTCACGGCTCCATAAATTCTAAACACGTGTTGTTTCTACACGAAGGGCTAAGTTGACCTTCGGGGCATGGGACAAATATGTTGTGAGTGATTTTGTTAAAACTCATGCAGGAGTTTCACTAATCCCACGTTTTCAACCAATAAGATTTCAAAAAACACAAATGGTGATTCAGTCATCCGACATCTCTACTCTTCTTCCCGAAGTCAAAATCAGACGTAACGTGAATTTTCAAATGCAGTTACCAAAGCATCTTAGGCAAGATCAAACGATTGCTTTTCAAAGTTAAGGGACACGAAATTCCTGACGGACGGGGGTCATAGCCATTCTAAAGGGATAGGTTGTGTGTGAGTGGCCGTAAATGTTCTTATCGGAAGACATCGTCTTCAAATCGCTGTGAGCGGATTAATCCGGAAATTCCATTGTGCCCAAATTTATTAGGGGAAAAGCGTTTGCCGAAGTTTCGTTGTGTGGTACGCACCCCCGTTCTCATCATAAAGATTTACCTCGTTATCCCCTTGATCGTTGAAGCTCATCTTTACGTTGCTACCGATTTCTCACAACTTGATCTTCAAGCTACAAGAGGTTTTCGTTGTTGGCGAGCGTGCAACGAATCACCAATGGATCCAGAATCCGTAAGAGTAGCCACCAGAACCCTAGAAAGGATGTTTGTAATATTAATCACTACACTTTAAAGTTTTTGAGAGCAGTTAAATATATAGTGACGCTTTCGTAAACGTTGTATAACGCCGTGCTTGATTCGCAAACTTTTGTTTTCAAGTTTAGTTAAGATACATATACGTAAATGTTTTAACAAGGGTCAATAGCTACTTCTTTTAGGAATATGTGCACCACCTATGACTTCATATGGGAATAGGAACAAACCTTGACTATTTAAGTCATGCTTGTTATATACTTAAAGTCAATAGAAAGAAGTTAAAGTAACCTTTGTTTTTATCGTGATTGCATGTGACATTCCATTTGTGTTTTCTTTGTGAAGGGTTCAAGCGGCCTGAAGGAGAAAGTCAATGGAGACGCCAAGCTGGACCGTCACACACCGCTGTGAATGAGCAAAAAAACTGTTCCCTCATTTCAGGCTTCAAGGGAGCAGGTCCTAAAGAGATTTTAAAAGTCTGTGGCGCCCTTTTTAACATCGTTAGCTAATCTACCAAGACATTTCCCTGACTTAACGCCTATCGAGTCGAACCACCACCTTCCCGGAGAGCTACTGGAAAATTTCCTATCACAGGGACATTTGCAACGTAGTTAGAGCATATATTTTTTTGCTTGTGTATTACCTAATTGTCTTTTGAATTTACCTATTAAAGCAGTGGCACAACTTTCCAGTTAGGCCAGAAGTTACAAATCTGCCTGTATAACGGAGCACCGAGTGCCACCATTTCATTCCCAGGTGGCAGAATTTCATACAGTCAACACCCTGTCGTTTAATTTTCCCTGTAATACTGCGCCAGAAAATCTGGGTTTAAGTAACTCCGACGGCAATAAAAATGTACTGTTGTACTGTGTCTCCCCATTCCAGCCTTGGTCTAAATTTCCCCTGTAATTGGGATGTAACAACAAGGCAAATAACGGTACACGACAACCATAGCACCAACAATGTTAAAGTAAATCCAGCCCATTTCGCCCAGTGTTATCCTCAATGTGAAGTAAGGCAATGTTGTACGGATCTTATCACTGCAATTGTTTAATATCTAAGCAGAGTATGTAATGAGAAAAGCCCTTAAAAATTGGGATGACAGTGTATCCATAAATAGCAAAATACAAGTTACCATTTGCACATGACACCGCCTTTCAACAAGCGGTTAGGAGAACATTCCAAGTCTGGTAGAAAAGGTAGAAAACTGTAAATGGTTTTGCGTCGTATAAGATTAGTAATTTTCAAAAAGAGTGTGTGTGCATACGCATTTTTTAGACTGCTTTTTCTACGTAGCTCGAATATTCTGTTACCCTTATATTACTCCTTTCGCCTTGCCCCTCTTGTCCTTCTTTAAGTTTTTCCAATCTATTTTTGCAGCTACTCTCTTTCTTTGCGTTCACGTTCTTTTTTGCATCATAGGAATCTCTGAGCGTAATTCGGAGTTTCTCGTATAGTTCTTGATGACATTATTTTGTTTCTTAGTGTTTATTGCCATTCTCCATCAATTCAACCTTTACTTTCTGGAGTATTCTTATCATTTTATTTATTTATTTATTTATTTAATTTGCACTCAGCCAACAGCCTTAGGCCAATTATAGGCGTCACTGTGCAGTTATGAGGACTTCCAACCCCACTAACGACTGTCATGATGTTGTATGACCGCCGGGACCAACTTTTTTCCGTGATAGCCGTACCACGAGGCGCCGAGAAGTGCAGCCGTGGAACTCCCATCCAAGTTCTGACCAGAGACAGCGTTGCTTAACTCTGCTGATCGAACGTGGACGCTTGTTCAAGCTACACCACTCGGGACCCTTTTGTCAACTCTACTACCTTGTCGCCATTCATAGTGGTTGTTATCCGTTTTCGTTGGAAATTGGAGAACCAAAGACACCAATGCCACCAAGCCACAGGCCTTACGGTTTGTATAGCTAATTGATTATCGCGTAAGAAGAGTAGAACTGAATGCTAATTAGCAATACATATTAGCTTGTAATACTTGCTACTGGCTGGTAATTTTGATTAATTACTTTTCGCATTTTGTTGGTAGTTCAGCCTAGCAAGAGTTTGTTATTCACACTTCGAGTGAAAAGATTTAGAACACTATAAATAGAATATGTATATTAGCCGTCATAGTGCATGTCATACCTATAAATTCAATTTAATTGCAAAACGTATTTACAACATAAACAATAAATCAAATAAATTTGCGTTGTTGGTGGAGACTTTGAGGCTGCGCTGTATCTCATAGTGTGGGTTTTTTTATATCCGTGGCCGACCAGATGCAGCTAATTTGAGACAATTACTGGGCTCTCTCCGAGTGTGAAGGATGTAATCAAGGTGCTACGGTGTCTCTAGAGCCACTTTGGAAAGGCTCGTGAGCGGCGTAATACATTTTACTACTGAAAAGCCGGGACGCTTTTTTTAATCTCAATGCAAATTTTTATGTAAAATGTGATTTGTTTAGTTCTAAAATAGATACTAAATTAAAATTTTAGTGGCAATTTTCCATGCATTTAATTTTCTGTTATTGTCAAAAGTGGAAACAAAGACCTTTCTCTCTGCTCATTTACTAGCGTTATAATCTTCATCAATTACTTGTTGACAACACAATTAAACCTGGCATTCCATTTCTACATTAGTAGGGTAATGTGCAAATCAAATAAATTGCTCTCTTAAATGTACAATAATCCTGTTCATGTCAAGAGTGGAAAAGAATACCTACATCAGTGTTTGTCCGTTTATTAGCTTTATAATCCAAATCATAGGTTGATAGCACAATTAAGTGTGACATTCCATGCCCTACAAAAAGCTAATATGCAAATCAAATAAATCTCTCCTTAAAAGCGCAATGATGGGCTCACTCTGTTTCCCATCACTTCTAATAATTAGAAATAATAAACGATATACTAACTAGTAGTCCAACACGCCACAATAAGAAATAAACTAGTTTCCAAAAATGCTCCTAGTACTACTCCTTATCATTTGTATTGGACCTATCCAATCAAAGCTTTTACATCTTAACGACACTTCTAATTCTCAAAGCTGTATTAGTGAAATTGCTAATAAATATTTTGCAGATAAAACAACCATACTTGTGAAGTTACCCATAGACCTTGGCGTGGCCGGATTAAAATATTTCGAATACCCAAAGATCAAATTTAACTTATCTTTTACACTCAACAGCATCAAGGCAAGGGTGAATAATTATGTAATAGGTTATGAGAGCTTGAAGCTTTTGAACAATACTTTGAGTGAGCTGAAGACCAAACGCTTATCGTGGAATTCTAGGGGAAGATTTTTGGTTATCATGAACTCTGGAGATAGCAAAGAAGTTCGAGATGTGCTGAAGCTTTTATGGGACTACAACATATATAATTCATTGGTAGCTCTATACGAGGGATTGAATTACTTGACTTTGTTCAGCTATGACTTCCGTAAGTCTAATTGTGGTTCTAGCATAGTCGAAGAAAAAGTAGGCGAATGTGAAAAAGGCGAGATGCCCAAACTCAATGGGATTTATAAAGAACGACACATGAAGGATATGTGTAACAGCAGCTTTATGGTGCTTTGGGCCCCAGCGCGACCATTCACAATAGACTACAGACTGGAGAAAAATCCTGGAATACTTTTATCCGCAATAAAGCTGTTTGGAAAGAAAACTAATTTGCATCTAATATTTACTGAGAATACGTCCCGTTATCAAGAGGAAGTAGAGAACATGCAGAAGCATTCCTATATTTTTGACGATTTAAGTAATAACCATGGAGATGCATTTGTTAGCTTAGGGGGCTACGAATATACAAAGTGTCTTATTTTGTTCGATTGCACTGTTGCTGTGCATCGCGAGTATGTACAGTGGATTTTGCCAAAACCACGCAAGAGGCCGTTTTGGATGAGTCTGATAGCTCCTTTTACTTTAACAACTTGGATTATGATTTGGTCCAGCTTATTATGTTCGACTTTGATGTTTTGGTGTGCTAGTTATGAAAAAGTTGATTTTTTAACGTTTCAATTCTTTACACGCTCTGCGATGGTTGCGCTTCGAATAATGCTGAACGAAACTGAGAGCTTGCTGCGAAAAACCATTACTTTCGGTATGATTTTCATAATCTTCAACATATCATGCATCATTACCAATACGTGCTTTCAAGGCAAACTTTTTAATTTCCTAACGGATCCAGGTTACGAACCAGGCATACAAACTCTGGACGACATTTTGAATTCCGGTATGCCGATGATATTTCATGAGGGATACGGTCTTCTGTTTGTATTCTTCAGCCCAAAACATGACCGAGTGTACAACGAATTTATACCATCTAACTACTCAAGCGGTGAAGTTATATATCAAGCAGTTACTAAAAAGAATTTTCTTACAATAATCAACGTAGGAGAGGCTGTACTCAACCCGCATTTAAAGAACTCGTTCAATACGTTGCTAATCTTTTATTTTCACATTCCAGTTTTAATGAAACGCGATCATATATTACTGGATCGCTTAAACTTTGTTCTACAAGCGATAACTGAAGGTGGATTTTATGAGAAATGGTCATCTGACATAGAAATTGCCTATTTTAGGCAGCCACTTGAAAATGAGCGGACGGGAGTTTTTAAACTGACTATGAATCATCTGCAGGGCGCTCTTATAATATTAGTAATTGGATACCTACTTGCAATTACTTCGTTTTGCTTGGAATTGGTCGTCGTGTATGGTTCTCGTGTTTACAAAAAATATAAAATTAGGTTTTGCTTTAGACGTCGTTAGTTAGTAGGAGCAGTCTTAATCCATTTATACTTATTTTTTTTGCTGTTCAGAATTGCAGTGTAGAAAATCTCAAATATTAATATTTTAAGGTATCACGATATATAATGACTAATAAAGGTTTGACCGCTCATAAATGTTTGTCTTACTTATTTACTTATCCAGTTGTTCTCCTATCTTTCGCGAATTTTGAGTTGAGTTTGATCTCTGTTAATTTGTCCGGAGGTAGAACGTCAGCTCTGTATGAGAACAAAGGCATTGCACATCAACCTATATAATCCCAAAACCGTTGAGCATCACCTTCAAAATTGTGTGATATTAGATTGCCTCCTATTCGTGGTGGCCCGGTTAAAACGAAACCCAGAGGATCTCGAACAGGGAGTCGATAAACCTCTCACAAGTCCCGGCTTAATACCTACCGGTAGTACATCAGGCCAATCATGACTTATGCCACAAACAGGGGACGCTTTGAAAGTACGCAATCGGTCACTCTCAAGAGACTAACCGGGACTCCATGGTACATTCGTACATCGCAAACGACCTCGGCATGGATTTGCTACTGAACCACGCCCAGATAATTTCCGAAGAATGCTGCAGTGGCATTGATCAGTTCAACCTGACAGTGATACGAGAGATAGCCCCAGCAACAAAAGAAGAAATGTTCAAGACGTATTCTAACAGACACATAGCGACCAGGCCATAAGCCAACAAGCAGCAAGCAGTAAAAGCCTAACGGTTAACGCTGTTTTAGCTCAGAAACCCTTAAAAGGTCCATCCCACCAATAGCAAGCGAGCGAGCGCTCAGGCTCCGGCGAGATGGACTTCCATTCCCGACTACTCTTGGAATCAGTGTGGATACGAAAATAAAAATAATTCAATTCTCCTTCCAAGGGGCAAGTTACAGGGCCAGCTGAAAAATCGTGGATGGATCCAGCAAGATATAAACAAATCAGGCGGCGAAAAAAAAACACCAACGCCTGCAAGAAGCGGGAACTGGATGTAGTAGTACTGGTATAGCTTGAAGTAGTAATCTATGACATCAGCCACCAAGGCTGGTGCAACTAAGGAGATTAACGCCGAAATAGGTTCCAAGAGAAACCTATATGACGGAAGTACCATAAAACAAATAAAAAGAACGGAGCACTTGGAGTAAACTTGCTTCTACTTATAAAGACGCAAAAATGGTAATTTTGCCAGAAGGTTACCCAGATGACACTCTAGCACATGAGCAGGCAGGACTGACTGAAGCCCTCCTACTCAGGAAGATTGGTGAAAGCGAGAAAGAGGAGACTGCACCTGAACTGAGATTTGTAGAGGTGCGCTACGGCAAGGTTCAACATAACCTATGCGGACCTGGAAACCAGACACTGGCTGAAGGAAATACCCAATGAGTATGTACCATGGAAAAAGCAAAACTTGTAAACTGGTGTACAGCTTAGCGTAGACTTCAGGACCAGTACAAAGACCAAAAACAGTTCTGCACAGACATAATGTACTTTCAATGAAGACCTGACAGGTGACGGTGTGCCACCCTTAAACGAGGTGTGACCACAGATTTGGCTAGCTCAAACCCTCTGCAGAATATGGCGTGAATAAGGACCAGGCTTAATAAACTTAATAAAATTGTAAACAAACGGGCGCCAATCGTTATTCACAACAAAAACGTAAGTCCATCTAACAAATCAATTTACCACCTACCTTGGATGTCTCTTATTTCACAACCTAAATCGAAAAAAGAGAGCAGATTCATCTAGGGTCGTAAATATAGTTAAACAAAGAAAAGATACCAGTAACAGTAAGTAGATTTAATCATCACTAAATAGTGTCACAATTAAAACTCGTAATCGAGGTACATCAGGCTCCAAAGAGCCCAAAAATAGCAATTAAAAAATAATGGTAATTAAAATTCCAACAACACATAATTAACAAAAATAATTCTAGGTAAAACCCTAACGCACTACAGCGGCAAATAGTAATTAAATGACTGGAATTAAACCCAAATCATAAAGTCAAATAATTATTATAATTGTAATTAAAATTCGAAACAACATTTGATAAACCAACAAATTAAAATCTAGCCCGCCAGCAAACATCTTATCGGCTGAGCTAACAAAAGAACGCCCGATCGCCGGCTATGCAAGCTGATAAAATTGAACTAAATCGATAAAGGTCGTATTGCACAAAACTTCATTGCAGTTTGTACACGCTTGATGCGTGAGTTCAGTAGATCCCCAATTGAATAGCTAATGCGACCGATAATAAAGCTAATAAGTTACTTGATCCGCGCGTGATTGATAAACCAAAGGCCTTTGTTTAAATCGACGCATAACCGATCGCTGGCATAATTGCCCGTATCTTCAATACAAATCCACTGAATTTTAGCAAACGAAGCGTGCACTTACTGCAGTGTTCCAAAACACTCTAATATGGGTTTATCATAGGTGGAAAGCAGCTAAAGATGCACTTGCAACTCAGGAATGCAACTGCAAACTTAACTCAGGTGTCTAAAAGGCCTCGGGGAATTGTATTTCGGCACATCGCCATGAGCGTCGACGAGGTAGATGCAGTGAAGATTCAGCAAATGAGTTGCAGCATTATGAGGATGCCACAGAAACAGGCCTAATTACCACATTGATATTCTACTCTGCGATGTATATTAGGCCTATACCGGCAGCCCAGCAAATCCGGCGATGAATGGACCCTTCTCAGTTGGCCTACCACGCAAGCCGCCTGCAACTCGCCAAAGCTATGCCTGTAGCTTGATCCTGCCCTCACCTCCAAACGCACGTTTGGCCACAGCTAGGGCTCCACTTCAATGCACAATTAATGGTTCTACCCCCGGCTTCCCGGTGCTGGACCTTGAACAACTCGGCACCCAAAATACCAGCTTAACTCTATGCACTGATCAACACTTTTACCATCCACAGAGGCGCCAGCAATTAAAGAAAAACCTCTGCAGATTAACCACGACACTCTATTAATGTGAAAACACTTTTTGTAATTGTGAAACAATAAAGAATCCAACCTGCGATCGATTACTAATAATAATCTATGGTAGTATAATCGCAGATCAACCCCCTTATCATTTATACACCACGGTAGCTCTGAAATGTTCCTACTCACCGCAATGACCTAGCTAGCTTCAAATTCGGTGGCCTTGGGTCGCAGATTTCTATCATCAGCTGTACTACTGCAAGCTCTTTCAATAATAAGAACAACACAGGGCACCAGAAATCACAGATTTCGAGAAATAAATAAAATTACAGCAACAATTAGGTTTATTTGGTTAATAAACAATAGTTGCTTGCAACATCGTAATTCGGTCTGTAAATTGTTTATCACAAAGTTTAAATACAGTATATAACTAATGCTGAAAATGCAGCACGCACAAAAAATATGTGAACCTCTTTTGGGCTCTTGGATTGAATATGATTGCAATTCAATGAAGGAGTAAGCTTACCACTGTCATATGTTTTAACCGTTATCTCGGTATTGATAGTAAAATGGCGTGAGGGCACTTTTTACAAAATTCTTAATAAATATTCATTAAGCAAAACTTTAAATTTGTGAATTGTAAATTTAGGAACAATTAATACATTACGTTTTAAATTTGTAAAGCGCAGTTTAAATTTGTAAATTGTAAATCTGAAGCGTCGTTACAATCGATTCAGCCAACAATTCATAGGCGGACGTGGTTGTCAACAAACTTTGAAACAAGACTAACCTGGGTGGTGATAAAAAACGTTGCCGGTAGGCACTGAATTAGTCCAGGTTTATTTTAGAGATCCAGCCATCAGCAGCAGCGACATCGAGGCCAAAGTTGATAAGGGGACAGACGCTCCGTGTTACAAACGGCAAGCCCAAAATGGCTTTCCAGAAAGGAGTTGCGGGTCCAAATGATTAATTATGATGCCGATTAGGACATCTAACGTGGCGTCAATCCAAATAAGAAGTCGCTTGAAAACGGCGTTTAAAAGCGGTACTTAAAAGTGGTAACTAAAAGCTGATAAGAAAGGAAAATTACTAAACTTGAATATCAAACCAAGGAGCGTAAACATATCTGATTTCAGTCATCAGCCCACAAACAAAATTAATTATAGAGGTGCAATATAGCACACGAGATGCTTTCTTGGAACGAGTTGCTCCAACCAAAGCGAAAGTTAAAAATGAGGTCGCGGACGGAAAATGACCGCGGCGGCTGGCGCAAAGAGATAACAAGTGAATTTCGGAAAAACCAAAACCAACACTTTTGTGCAAACAAGATTTGATATCGATTGAAATACAGCGAATTATAACTCAAGTGAAAATATACAGGCTGGTCCGGAAGTGACTAAATGGCGAAACAAATAGCAGGAGCTAAAGATTTGTTTCAATTGGATGAATTGGTATTTATTATCTTTAATTGCCTTTTTGTGGGACGCCAAACACACACACAAGCTTCGCTCTGGCTTCAAAATTGTTTTTGTTTACATTGTTCTTATCTTGTTCAATGTCAAGGTTAAATTCAAATTATTTCAAGGCTAATTTTATTTGTTTACAATTGAAAATTCAAATTATTAATGTAATAATAATATATAAATAATATTTGAAATGCTTGAATTATTTTTCATTCCTGTGATAACTGAATTGGCTTAAATTGTGTTTATTTTTATATATACTCAATTTAATAGGAATCCCTTCAAGATTATAAGAAATATATAGGTGTTTCCACACTTTTACCCACCACTGTACGTATTCAACCACAACTTCTATTATATTGGTTGCATCGTAGCGAATTGATAGAGCATCAGCTATATTCAGCATTATTTTGGCTTTAGATATATATATTTATTTTCGGGTAAATAGTTAGCTGAGGTTTGTAACTTTGATATTAAAACTACTTAAATTCTTTGTTGTTTGATAGGAAGACAATTTCATTTGCGAATCGATATTACTTAAGTATTCTCCATTTATATTTATTCCAATATTCCTCATTCCAGAGTCTTGAATATACCTTCCAGCGAATATGGTATTTCCACTGGCGTATATCTCGGTTTATTTCTATTTATCTTTTTTGTTCATGTATACGAACATTTTCTTGTATAAGACATTAATGAGATTTGAATATCTAATGTAATCTCGACATCTCTTTATTGCATTAAGTACTGCTCATTGTCTATAATGTCAAAGGCCTTAGCAAAGTCTATAAACGCCAGATATACCAGCTGATTTTTTATTTATTATCAATGTTCTTCTCTATCACTAGTCTCAAAATCGAAGACATCCTTCCTTACTTGTCGCCTTATATCTTTGTTTAGTTGTTTCAAATTTCTCTTCTATCTTTAGTATATTTTATACTATTCACATGTTACGTTTTGTCAATAGATTTTGTTTGCAATGAGTGTTTTAGTTTGTTTTTATATTCTTCCTCTAAAATCCATAGTATTTTATCCTCTCTAAATTTCTTATTCTAGTTCTTACTAATCGATTATCACTAATATTTATGCAATTTAGGACTGACACGTCATGTACTATATTTTTATGAGTTGTAATAATGAAAACTATTTCTGCAAATGTGCTATGAGGGCTCTGTCACGTTGAAATAAATACAAGTGCTTTGGAGCGTTCGTAACCTATAAGCGGTTCTGATTAACACCCGCTGGGGAAGGCTTTCACGTCCTCTGGGTGCGCGAAAGGTGGATGAATATTGATTACATAACCACGTCTTCGTCTGCGCGGTGGCAAAGAATATGGGAATCGAAAATAATCAATATATCCACTTATTGAATCGGAAGTTGGCGAAAACATTCACGGCGGAAAATTCACAACCCTCCGTTACCTTTAAACTACAATGAAAAATCAAACGTCAAATCCGGTATCGACCGTAATTGGGATGGCACTCTAACTAGTCATAACGTTCACCACGCCTAAGTACCAGCCCTTACGACACACTACATACTACAGCCTATCTTCAACTTCCCCGTAAGATCCCACACAGTTTTTTCCTCTATTAACAGGGTGTACTCTGTTTTATCTTTTAATTTTCAGTGCCTTTCTGATGTCGGCATAATAATCTTCAACCTTTAAGTCTGAGGTTGAGGCATATACCTGCTTTTTTCGGTGTTATCTGGTAATTATTTGAGTGTGATGTGCGCTACCCTAAATAATATTGATATTATGGAAGTTAAACCTTCTTTACTACTTTGGTGGATTTCAAAGACCCACTTTATTTTTGCTATTTTCTTTTTCGCATTTATAGTATAGCACCTGACTTTAGTGATAGCTTTGCCTCTCGCTTTTCTTCTGACTCTACTCAGGCCGACGATATTTTATTTTATATGTGATTGTTCGTCTTCTAGTAACAATTTCTCTGCCGATATGACGGATCTTGTATTTAATGTTGCTAAATTCATGTTTTTCCACGACCGGGAGTAGCAGTCGGTTTCTATAGCATCAAAATTGTGACAGAAGTAAAACATTTACTCCCTAGAGACTAAATAAGACAAAAATTTCCCTAGGGAGTTTTCATTATGACTGACAGAACAATTATGTCAAATTCGAGGTTAGCAGGTTAGGTTTTGCGTCAGTTTTGACACAAACAGTTTGTGTCAAAACTGACGCAAAACCTAACCTGCTAACCTCAAATTTGACATAATTGTGAGCTCTTGTCATAATGACTTACAGTGCCAACCACTTTAAAATTTACCATAGGCTACTAATTTTAAAATAATTGTAACTAAAATGTAAATAAATGACGTTTAAAAAAACGGGTTTTCGTTTTAAATCTTCCTGCAACGTGAAAAAAATAGTATATGCAACTCGGAGAGGAATTATTTTGCTTCAGTGCAATTTCTCTCTCATTGCATAATCTACTATTGTGTACCGTTCTTTCGGTTTCTTTGATTTGTCCGTAATAAAACATTTATTACTTTTCTGTTAATGTAGAGTGGATACGAATACCTATGTGTTTGTTCAATTATTGGCTTTGTAATCCAAGTCCATTGTTGATAGCATAATATTTAACAATCCATTTTCTGTAATAGCAAACTAATATGCAAATCAAATAAATCTCTCCTTTAAAAGCACAACCATGGCACACTCTATTTCCAATTACTTCCAATAGCCAGACACAATAAACGATATTCTAGCGACCAGTCGAATGTGCCACAATACTAAATAAAGAAGTTTTAAAAATGCTGCTAGTACAACTCCTTATCATTCTTGTCGCACCTGTCCAGTCGAAACTGTTGCATCTCAACGAAACATCCAGTTCTTACAGCTGCGTTACTGAAATTGCTAATAAATATTTTGCAGATAAACTAACCGTACTTGTTAAGTTACCAACAGACCCTGACGTGGCTGGGTTAAAATATTTCGAATACCCAAAGATCGAATTTAACTCCTCTTTTACACTCAACAGCATCAAAGCAAGGGTGAATAATTATGTGTTGGGTTATGAGAGCTTGAAGCTGTTGAACAATACTTTCAGCGAGCTGAAAAACAAACGCTGGTCGTGGAATTCTAGAGGAAGGTTTTTGGTTATCATGAACTCTGGAGACAGCGAAGAGGTTAGAGATGTGCTGAAGCTTTTATGGGACTACAACATATATAATTCATTGGTAGCTCTATACGAGGGATTGAATTACTTGACTTTGTTCAGCTATGATTTCGTAAAGTCTAAATGTGGCTTTAATATAATCGAAGAAAAAGTAGGCGAATGTGAATCAGGCGAGATGCCAAAACTCGATGAACTTTATAAAGAGCGACCCATGAACGATGTGTGTAACAGGAGCTTTATAGTACTTTGGGGCCCAGCTCGACCATTCACAATAGATTACAGACTGGAAAATAATCCTGGAATACTTTTATCCGCAATAAAGCTGTTTGGAAAGAAAACTAATTTGCATTTAACCTTTGCGGAGAATACGTCCCGTTACCAAGAGGAAGTAGAAAATAGGGGACAGCATTCCAACATTTTTGATGATTTTAGTAATAACTATGGAGATGTATTTGTTAGTTTAGGGGGCTACGAATATACCAAGTGTCTTATTTTGTTCGACTGCACTGTTGCTGTGCATCGCGAGTATGTACAGTGGATTTTGCCTAAACCACGCAAAAGGCCGTTTTGGATGAGTGTGATAGCTCCCTTTACTTTAACAACTTGGATTATTATTTGCTCTATCTTAGTGTGTTCTGGTTTGATGTTTTGGTGTGCTAGTTATCAACAAAACGAGTTTTTCACATTTCAATTCTTTATACGCTCTGTGATGGTTGCGCTTCGAATAATGCTGAACGAAAGTGAGAGCCTGCTGCGAAAAACCATTAGTTTCCGTATGGTTTTCATAATTTTCAACATGTCAAGCATCATTACCAATACTTGCTTTCAAGGGAAACTTTTTAATTTCCTAACAGATCCAGGTTACGAACGAGGCATACAAACTCTGGACGACATTTTGAATTCCGGTATGCCCATGATATTTAATGAGGGATTCGGTCTTCTGTTCGTATTCTTCAGCCCAAAACATGACCGAGTGTACAACGAATACATACCATCTAACTACTCAGGCGATGAAGTTCTATATCAAGCAGTTACTCAAAAGAACCATTTGGCTGTAATCAACGTTGGACAGACTATACTTAATCCGCACTTGAAGAATTCCTTCAATACGTTACAAATTTATTACTTTCACATACCAATATACATGAAACGTGATCATATTTTGCTGAATCGCTTAAACTTTGTGTTGCAAGCGATAACCGAGGGCGGATTTTATGAGAAATGGACATCTGACATAGAAATTGCCTATTTTAGGCAACCACTTGAAGGTGAGAAGAGGGGATTCTTTAGATTGACTATAGACCATCTGCAGGCTGCTCTTATAATATTAGGAATCGGATACCTTCTTGCAATTACTGCCTTTTGCTTAGAATTGGCCGACGTGTATGTTTCTCGCATTTATAAAAAATGTAAGAGTAGATTTCGCTTCAGACGTCGCAACACGTACTCATAGCCATCAAATAATTAGAAAGGTCAAGCTGAATCTATTAAAAATTTGAAATTTAGTAAGCTATGCAACAGAAATCCTTCCTTCTCAATTTCTACATTTATTTCTAACATATTTATTTACCACAAATCGCTCTATGCCACATGACATTGAAAATGGTGGAAGATGATGAAACTTCTATATTTTTTCTATCGTTCTATGCTACGGGTTACACACGGATTTATAACAATAAAGGAACTTCAATAATAGTTGGAAGTATTAGAAAAATCATGTATGGAAATATTCTACTCTTTTATAGGTAGTGGTTGAATAGTTATTTATGTATGAAGGGCATAATCAATAGATTATATCACGAGGGAATGTTTAAAGCGCGACGCGAAGCGGAGAGCTTTAAAATTTCTCGTGGGCTATAATCGTGATTAAGCACGCGGAACATACAACGTTTTATTTCATTTTGGTTCTCAAAATGGACAAAATTCAGGGATTAAGAATTTTGGCTACAAACTACTGCGTCATCGTTGTACCGACGCTATGAATATTTGTTATGCTATGGTTTCTATTTAGATTTTAGCAATATATTAACAATTTTATAGGCCCTAGGGCAGTAAAAGCCATTTTACGCCCGCTGTCGAGAGACAATAAACAAGATTATGGTTCCAAAATGAAATAAAATCTGGTATTTTCTCCTATAGTTTTGGTGTTTGATTATGAGATTTTAGTTTTATATGTTGACATTCTGCAAACATTTGTCTTAAACGTGCCAGTGGCGTATTATTGCAGAAGCTTGCCCGAACTTGTGGCGCAAAATTTCAGGGGGCGCCAAAATGGAATAATCCACACAAAAATTGTCATAAAATATGAATTGCCAGGTATGTACTGGAATTTGTAACCAACATAATCTATTCCCAATTCTATAAATATCTTTCGGAAGATAAATACGGTCAATTAAAATCATATTCTCGGGGATTTATATCTATATTTGGGAGTACTTACCAATGTGAAAGGACATTTTCGAAAATAAAGTATGTAAAATCGCAATACAGATCATAATTAACAGATGACCATTTGCAAACAACGTTAATGATAGGATGTACTAATTTCGCACTTCAGTATGATGAAATATTGTCTCAGAAGAAAACAATTACATTCATCGCAATAGTACACAATGTAACCAGTTCTATAATACGCTTATTAATAGATGGAAACATTTTATTCGTTTTTTCTGTATTAACATGTATAGTATACACATATAAATATCACGTAAAAATATCACTACCTAATAAAATAAATGAACCCGCTACCTGGCCCGCCGAGCCTAGAAATGTTAAGTTCTGGCCCTTTCCAAAAAAAATTTGCCGACCCCTGCTCTAGAGGATGAAAAACGATCGCAGATTCACTATTCAACACAAAATCGAATGGTTAGCATAACATATTGGACGTTTTCGATAACGCCAATTGTTTTATTGTCATCATTGTATTATATATTGTTATTATTATTATTATTCAAATTTTAGGTAGATCATTTCTGGATTTTTCTAACACTAAGTAAAATATGCGAGGAAAATGTTAAGGGACTTCTGGTGGCAAACACAGTTAATACGCCACTGAAACCTGCAATCCTTTATATGTAATCCGTGTTTAGTTTTAGATCTCATATTAAGTATGGTAGGCTCATACTAAGAAGAAATACTATGCTTATTTTTAGCTTTATACTGCACCTGCTATGTATACTGAACACATACCGGGTGGCTACAAAAGCAATGCGTCCTTTTTGAGAAAGTAGATTTTAACCTTAAATTGTGTCCGGTTATAAGCAAAATAGTAAAAAGCATGTGTTCCAAAAAGAAACGTTTATTTAGAAATTCCTAACGTCGTTGTTTTCCAAAGTTAAGGAGCAACGTGAATATTTTACGGTTTGTTATCGATACACAAGTCAAATTTCGTGTCCATATCTTCATTATACATGAAAAATTTACTCCCAAAACAAGATACATTTTTGTGTAGCCACCCGGTATATTTAAATTATTAAATTTGTGACTTAGCATGTAATTACTTGAGTAATTAGAGCTGAAAATAAATCTGTGTTGGAATAGCGTCTCAAAAAGTAACCTTTATTAGTAAAACCAAATATTCCTTCCTTAAAGTTGCTACCTATCAAAAACGTAATTAACTTGAGATTTATTTTGTGTAAAATACATGGCCGTGTAAAAGCTCCTTCATTGGGACGCGGTCGTAGCGTAAATTCAACGTTTGGGATGTATTTTGTTTTACTCGCAGTCGGAACAGTTGTTTTATCATTTTGTTGTTCAGTTGTTTGATTGAGAAACATCTAGCGTCCCTTTTCGGTAAGATTCTGTGGGTATGGTGCCCCAAGTTTAGAGTTTAGTTTCAGATTTCGTGAATTATTTTGTGAGGAAGCTTTGTTGGTATGCAGGTTAGAGCTTTGGGCACTGATTTGGGACTTTCGTCCACGTCTTAGGGCGTGTTAAGGGCACAGAAGTCCAGTCAGTTTAAAAGAATATTAAAGGAACGATTGTATGAATGAATGTTGGCAGTTGAGATAAAAACAGGTTACTAAGAGTGAATATTATTGACTTGAAAATTTTTGAAATCACGTTGAAAATTTAATTCTTATCAGTTGTGAGTAATTAATAATCTTTAATAATGTACCTACACAGTGGTAAAATATCTTTCCCTGTGATATAATTTGATCAAATGGCATGAGATTATTATAATTCAAAATGAAAGTCAATAAGTTTAAAAATAAACCTGATTTATTTTTATCTATTGAATATGCAATAGAAATTATTATTTATTCTAAACGTAGAAGCAGTGAGTGAGTGATTGTGCCAATGAATTTATTGCTACTGGGGAAAATACAAATATTTTGGAAAATTCTACGAGTTTCTACAGCAGAGTCAACCAGTAAGATAGCCCACGGCTTTGAATTCAGGTACCTCTGGAAAACAGCAAAGGTCAGTAAAGCTTTTATTTGGATTTTAATGTGTTTTACGAGAAAGTTTGATTTGGTATAATTTGGAAAAACTATCTAGAATGTAAGTAGGAAGCAAATAAGAAATTACTCGTACTTTAATAAATACATTCTAAATTGAAAGTGAATCAAGATCTTGATAGTTTTGAGCATTTATATTTGGAAATTAACATTTTGGATATAGGTAGATAATTTTTAATTTTAATAAGTGATGTGTTAAATTTTAAATATTTTGATCCAATATATTCAATTATTTTGAAGCTTGGTTGAAGTTTATTGTGTCAAGTTAAACTAAATTAACCTGTCATTATTTTTGAAACTTTATAAGAAATATGTAGGAGTGGTTTAAATTAACTTTAAAATTGACATGTCGAATGTCACAGTAGAGATTATAAGAAATGTCAATGGGATTGTGTTATACGTGTGGTTTATGATACATAAACTAAATGATGTAAGTTTATTTAGTACTAAAGGTAAGACAAATTACTATATTGATAACACTTCAATATAATTTGTCATATACACCAAAAACAGGGTATATTGCAATTGCACGGTACAAGTTACCAACGAGTACGGTTGTTTGCTAGAGAATGCTACTACAAATGTTACCCGGAGCTTATGAGGCTTCGGTGATCTTTCAGTGCCCCGAGATCTTAGTTCGATTTTGGAATACCCTCCCTAGAGGTTTTCGAGAATGACGTTTGCTGGCGTTAACTGCCTGCAACAGCTGTTGTAAGCTATTTGAGGTCCTTCAGTTGACCTCGTGAAACTGCTTCTTCGAGCCTGTTTGGGGCCATGGGTTATCACCTCCGGCATAAGCGTAAAGCTCTCAGTTAAGTAGTGCAATCTAATAACTTGTTTAATGATACTTATACCACAAACCTGATAAAATAAACTGTAACTGTATCTGATATGAAACGGCACCTTTTAGTAGGTCTATATTTGTTTGAATAGTTGTAGTGTGCTAATCACTGCTATGATACCTTAAATTGGGGTGCCCCTTTCCCTTTTAGTAAGTAACGAAGAATAACAACTTATAATATTTCTGTACTGGTTATTATAGTTATGACTACGCCATATGCCCTTTGTTTGTTGAAATTGGAAGGTATGGTGTTTAATATTGTTATTTCGTAAAAATTTACTTAATTTTCGGTAGTTTTCCAGTGTTTTGACATTTATTTTGACTTCATTGTTGGCCAATGATTTGGAATCATAGTCTGTTGATGATATTACAGAGCTTCAATTTTTTACCATGGCAGGTAGTTTAAAACACCTTGAATAAATATTGGAGGAGACTTTTTTCCATGGGTGTTTCAGTTCGTATGACCAGAGGGGAAAATCTATTTGTTTGTGGTATAGTATTTTTGGTTAACGAAATTGCTTGTGGGGGCGGTGACGATGACGGAAGTTGAGGAAACTAGTATTGGTAACTTACATTGGAGGGAGGATTTGGTAGGTATCTGTACCTCATTTAAAAATTGTGATTATTGGGATGACATACTATTTAGAGGCGATTGCTGTGGATAATAGGTGGTGCTTTGGTAATAATTAGACATTGGATTGAAAGTAAAGCCCGTCATTATGCCTTGATACCCCGGACCGGCGCCAAGGCCTGTGCCGGACGCATGTTTTATTTTCCGCACAATAAGTTTAGTTTCAAGAACTTCCAACGAATTCATACATAAATAAATAAGTTATTACTTATCTTGAGGTTAGTTGACTGATGACCTTACAAACTTATCAATTGTACTTAAGCACTTAGCGTAGTGAACACAACCTTGTGATAGGAAACTTAAACGAGGAATCACATAATAACTAGCTTTCGTCTGCGTCCTTTTTGTATGCAAAAGTATCTGAGACAGTTTGGGTTACCCTTTGGAAACATGACAACACGTTAATTTAACATCAAAGTAACCTTGTCCCAATACTGTCTGTGTCATCAGTTGAGACTGCCATTCTAGATTTTGCATAAGTCAGCAACATACAGCTTAAAAATCCAAAAATCAAGGATTTCTTCAACTGCTTTGTATATATGTAAGGTCACTAGATCAACACATTAAATATGAGGTACCATCAATCAATTCCTCACATGGGAAAATTGTAAGATAAAGATAATAACGCAAATTTACTAAAAGTGCGATCAGGGAAATAATAGTTTTGGGGATTTTTATTTGGTATAATGGCACTGTTGTAGTCAAAAATATGTTGGGTTATGTCACTTATACGAGCCCTAACCACTATATATTCGGCCATTTCAATAATTTCACTCTACTAACGTTAAAACAGGATTTTATGAGTGGACGGAGAACAATTAAGGCACCGCATTTGTGAATTAAGGATTCAGGATTTCGATGATTTCTTATCATGTTTTAACGAAAAGAAAATGTTGTACCTTAATTGTTTTTTGTTCAATCATAAAACTCTGTTTTTACGTGAAGGAAATAAAATTATTGGAATGGCCGAATATATAGTGGTTAGGGCTCGTAATCAATCAACAGTAGTATTTGTCAAAATTACGTCAACATATTTGCAGAATTTTTTTATCGTGTTTGAGAAAATTATGGGACAAGGATAAATATTTAAAAAAAATCACTAATGACGGTAGTTTATACTTATAGTGTTGATCTAGTGCCCTTATACAATTCTGAAATGTATAGCGACATCTATTGCTGTCCTGGGTGGAACAAAAACAATCGTTTCTATTGCCTATCTCTTCGTGTAAGGTTTTACCAGCGTACATAAATCAAACAAGTAGAGACACTCACTGTCGTTTCTTTGATGTCAAAATTCCGATTTAGATGACCTTGAACGGCTCCTGGGGGTACTTTCCGATAGTACTAACAGATGGCGCCACTACTTGATCACATCCATGGATATATTAGTACAGGATACGTTCACTACATGTAAACGTACGTCGAATCTTAAAATAACATATCACGGAGTTCGGTACCTTCCCCCATTTCATTCTAACCTATATCACTTTATTTCTCTCTCCCTTTAGACGTATTTCATACAATGTTTCGTACGCTTAATTTTGAAGTTTTGAAATGAAAACGTCAGAAGTGTCATACAATTTCACAGTTTATTCTTCGAAAATTAAACTTTAGCAATGGTTTTGATTGCTATTATCAAAGAGGATATATCCTCTTTGGCTATTATTATCAACCGTAAAACTCAAAGGCGTTAGCGAGTGAATATCTTGCACACCTCCACACCTCATCGAGTGAGGTTATCAAGTGTTACCTGTTGAGGTTATGTTTCCTAATTTGTGTTTATATATACGATTACTTCTTTTCTACATTTTGTAGCATCTTGAGACCAAAAAGACTATCTCTGGCACCATGTAACACGAGTTAAATGTATTTTATCAGAATTTCTCTCAATGGCGAGTCCAAGTACCTCTCTAAAGGATAGCGCTATACGTAATTCACGCATTGAGAGTGACAGAAATAGATGGTACGTCTTGTTCAACTATATCAACGGCACCCCGTATCTTGTACTTATATATCTATGATCACATCATGATTGGTAGCAAAGCCAATAACTAGCTCCGATTGGTAGACGATTTAGTAACCTTAATTGGTAGAACTTTGTGCTGCCATCTGATAGACACACTTAGAAATACCCCCCCGAGTTACTGTCCCAGGCACTCTAGACAAGTTTCAACTTGTTTGATTTATGTACGCTGGTTTTACTATTTACATTATAAACAATACTCACTGCAGTAGCATATCTTTAATGTGAAAATTTTCAAATAAGACATGTAATACCTTATAATAAGTATTTTGATGGTTATCATATACCAACTAATAGTAACAGTTACAGCCAATAGCACAGATCTTAAAAACTGATGGTAATCTCAGTATATTTGACACAAGCGTTTTGTTACACAGTAACACATTTAAAGGCACATGAAAAGCCAAGCTATTAATGACTTACACAAAAGCTGTGCCCAGGATGAACAAGAACTCAACTACTGTGTATCTCTGTGTATTCAAAGTACAAAATAATTTTTACATTTCGCTATTGTCTACTATTGCTCGTCAAGTGAAAAATCAAACAAAGTAATCCTGTAAACCTGAAAATAGTTGCAAATACACAGCTGCGGCATTTGTGCGTCTGTAAGCAGTATAATACCAATGCCTCAGATCTGCATAAGAATCAGTACTTTTAATTTTCAGTCGCAGTCAGAGCCATCACGGTGAAGTTGACATCGTTTGGCTCCCTTTCAATGTAGTCACGGCATACTTTAGCTGCATCCTATAAAAAATCTTAATAATAAAAAAATTCCTTTATGAAACCACCTGTACCTCCAGCAAAGTCTCAGGGCTGGTCGAACCGTGATTTATGGGAAACTCTTTGCGTCCATCGAGCTCAAACAAGAAGCCCCCTTTGTGCACGAAGGCAACAAAGTGGAAATTCGCTTGCTCATTTGGATTTACCTACGGTAGATTTTTAATTAGTACGAAATATACCCCGTCTGTCTGTACGCACCTCCGTTTGACCTTCTAAGGCGAGCTCCCGGTGTGCGTTTATAATGTCCTGTGCAGACTTCTGCAACAGCTCGCCTCTTTCGTCAGGGTTCAAACCACGGCTCTCGTCTAATAGCTTTTTAAATGGCCCCTCGGAAATTGATATTCTACAAAAATTTTCGTATATTAATTTTTTTCTATAACAAAATACGAAGTTTTACAGATTAAAGAACTTACTGGTCCACATTGTTGGCAACGCTGTGTATAAGTGCCACCGTGCCACAGGCGTTCGAAACAATTTGTTTGAGGTAATAGAGCTCGGGTAAAAGGACTTGCCCCTTCTCCTTAATTGTGCTGCATTGCTCGTCAGAGTATTTGTTGTACTAAAGGACACAAATTAGAACTGATCGCACTAGCAAGACAATTATTACCTGGTCGTTGTAAGGAAATAGAAGTATCACAGAGGCGACTGGTCGGGGGACCCATTGCAGAGACTCGCTGTCGAGCCCGTACACATCGACGATGTTCCATTTATCAGACACACCCAACTTTTGCAAAAACTGAAATGTGGTTACTTACATATTATGCATCAAAAAGTGTTACGGACGGCTCCCTGCAGGTTAAATCGCGATACATACCTTATTCATCACCTGGAAATGAGTAGTTAAAAATTAATTTTCAGGTTAAGCGACAGAATAACGACGAAATACTTGCCTCGGGGTTGGATTCTAATGGTAGCCACGCCATTGTGTATAAAAATAATGCGAAAGTGCTCGAACTGACGATATGTTGTAAATCAACCGCAAATTTGTCTGGAACCGGCGACCGGCGTAATGATTAACGATTTGTCATAAAATTAAACAAAAGACTGCGCGTGCGCGTGCAGCACCGCCTTTGCCGTTTAAGCGGGAAATTTTATTTTAAATGAGCATCTACCTTACTTTTTTCTAAGTTTATTTTTAGTAGGTTCAAACCTGAATTTATTGGTCTTGTACTTACAACCTGTACGCTTTTGACCTGGTCACATATACATAGGTGGAATACAGTTTCGCATGTCACGCATATGTGATGCCGTTTCGTTTTAATTGCAAAAAGGTTATTAAGTAGAAGAGCGGAACTAAATACGAAACATACCACACTAGTGGTAGCAGACACAAACATTCAAAACTGACAAACAAAAATCGGAAATTCTCGAAAACCACAATAAAAACAGCAATATGAAGAAAGAAACTTAATATGTTAGAGGAACAAGCAGTAGGTACTGAAGAAACGCCTAGGTCCGTACAAACAAAAATGGGAAGTCCAGAGAACCCTTAGTCACACTGCAAAATAAATATGTGGTACTTATAAAAACAGTACAAGAGAGCTCGAGCTAAAAGAGAACAAAATGGTGGAATGAAAATGTCCGAACGAAAGAAGAGAAAAGAAAGAAGCCTGAAACAGATACATTAAAAACACGACAGAGGAAAACAAAAGGGCATATACATATAACAACAAGTAATGAAGCTAAAAAAGAAGTAAAGAGGGTAAAGAGAGGGAGAGACCTAGGAAGGTAGGGAGGTTAAAACAACATACTAAAAGCATGAATGAAGTCGAAGACGAGAATAAAGAAAGCAGAACCAATGAAAATCAAGAAGAAATAAAAGTGGAAGAGATTATAGCAGCCCTAAGGATAAAGTAAAACGGAAAATAGGCAGAAGAAGATAACATCATCCCGGAAATGCTCAAAAAGAGTGGCCCACAGGTAGGACAGTAGTTAAGAAGCGTATTGCAGTTAGCATGGAATTAAGAAAAAATCCCTGAAAAAATGGGAGCAAAACATTATTATAGATGATTATACCTTATATCCATCTATAAAAAGGAGGAATCGATTGATTTTACTAACTACAGAGCAATATGCCTAGCACCAGTGTCAAAAATATACACGCGGATAATGGAAAGTAAGCTAAGAGCGGAAGTGGAAGGAAACCTTCAAGAAGGCCAAGCAGCTTTCAGGCCAGGCCGTCAATCACAAGATCATATTTTGATAGAATTAGAGCTATTATTGAGAACACACTTAACAAAAACAAAAAACTGTTCCTGGCATTTCTAGACCTAAAATCAGCATTTCGCCTCGTACCATCAGAATACATATGAGAAGCATTACAAGAACTTGAAGTAACACCGAAACTTATCAGAATCATCAAAAGTATTTATAGAAATGAAAAGTAAGATTGAATGGAGAGGTTTCGGAGGAGTTCAGGGTGAAAAGAGCCATCAGACGGAGAGACAACTTGAGTTCACTATTATTTGTCATATACTTGGGCCACTCATACATAATATACAACAACCAAACCCAAAGGTCAAGTCCAAGGCTTAGATATGTGGACAAATAAACTAGAAGGAAAAGAATTTGTTATAAACATACATATGAGTATAGTCATGTAAATTGCGAAAGAGGAAACGAAAGAACATCTGGAAATCCAAATAGATGACAAAAAATCTAAAGAAGAAAGAAACGACACAATACTTCGGAATAACAATTGGTAAGATGGAAGAATAGATCAAGGAATCACAAAAAGAATCGATAAGGCTAGTAAATTCTACTACACTTTGATAAATAAAAGAGAATTGAATACCAAAGCAAAAATACACTTATATAAGACCTTCACACCCACTTTAATAAACGCAGCAGAGTCTTGGACAATAAGGGATAAACATAGATTAGCACTAACGGACTAAGAAATGAAATATTTGAGACGACTGGTTGGAAAAACTAAGGAGAGACCCAATACGGAATAGAAGTATAAGAGAGGATCTAGAACTACTTCCACTAGTAGATGATATAGAACGAAAACGACTAAGTACTAAATGAAGACAAAAGTATTGAACATATTTAAAAATAATTGAAAACCGGCAACAACGGAGCTATGGGGTGTTAATCTATTAAAAAAAGCTACAACCAAGCAAGATGGCGAATTAAAAAGGTAAAGAAAAAGTGGACAAAGGGAACAACAAACTATTCAAGAAAGAGCTTCATGGTGAGAACAGAATCAGTTCATAAGCAATGCAAGAGACAAAAAGAATATTAAATTAGATTTTCTTTTTTTACTTTGTAACTAAAAAACTTATGGGATCCTTGTGGATCCCATAAAGAACACAGAAGAAATGTACAAAAAGAAAAAAACTATTCAAAAATATCTACCACTAAAGACGAGAACGAGCATGCAGAATATATGAGACTGCGGTGAAATAAACAAGTTGATGAAATAATAAAGTAAAGAAATAAGAGGCTAAAAAGAAAAAAGTATTCAAGAATTATTTATACAATGGGGACAGAAAAAGTTCATAAAGAATACAAGAGGTAGTGGAGAATATCGAGAGAATTCTAAAATAGATAATGAGTATTCGGGAATAAATTAAATGTGGATAGTAAATAAAACTGCTCTTTACTGTACGAAATAATTTAAGAAAAGAAAGAGCGGTGAATTAGCTAAACAATATGATAACAAGTACTGTTAGGATTGTTAAAAACTGAATGCCGAAATGCAGAAATAAAGAGAGCAGAAGGAATTAGCTTTCTTTGATCCCGCGCAGTGCGAGCATAAGTGTGATTTTATTCCGTGAAGATTGCGCATGGAGAATTCTTAAAATGGGAAATTGTAATTCCCGTGTCGTTTTAAGAGTATTGCGGAATTCCACACCGAACGGTGATCGATTACATCCAAAGGAACATCTTGTTTCGTGTTGCGCTACGCCCCATATAGCAGCAGTGTCATGGGCGCCCTGTGCATCAATCTAGCGTTTCGCAAACCTCCGGCATCCCGAAATAGTATATTAAATTACAAGATTGGTAAGTGCCATATATCAGGGCCGAGACAAAGTTAGAAAAATAAGACGCAAATGGTTAAGTTCTGCTATTTTTTAGGATTGTTCCAATAAGACACTTAACGATCGAGTCTCGTATAACATTTTTGCTCTATGAACTAATAAAAATATAAATCCATTAAATATTACAAATTGTTTTGCCCAAAAAAGGTAAGTGAACGTTTTTTCTATAGCAATCAAACACAAGACAATTTTCTATAGCAGTCCTAGGACTGGGCTTATTATTTTGTTGTTGTCATATCAATGAACAAGGGTAAGGGAAGTTGGCTTTTGCATCACAGATAACGAACGCGAAAACAAATAGAAATAGGTTGGTGGCGCAAAAACGCATTGAAAAGCGTTTATCGCGTGTGGATTCATACTGACTGCCCCTATATATCCCCGAAGAACGAATAGCGGTTTTGGAGTTTGAAGTTTTGGAGAAGCTTCTAATTTAATAACATTTCACCTATCCCAATATTTGGCCAGAGTAACCTTGTTAGCTTATAAATAAAATATATGGAACAGGAGGGACATAATTATAGCTAAACACATATACATAGAATAACCTGCAACGACAAAAAGGATTTGGTAGTGACAGTTATAGTATCATTTTTTTAAGAAGAGGGGGGAGAATGGCATAACTACAGAACACTACTAACTATTCTTGCGAAAAATAGCGAAATAATTCTGATGTTGTGTTTCCCACTCGAGTTGCAAAATGAAAAATTTGTAATGTACCTAATAAAACAGTGGGTATATTTTATACAGAGACATTATTGAAGCCAATGAACGAATTCCATTATTTAATGATCGAGTCTTAGTATCTTTTTGGTTAATATCGAACCTGAGAAGCTTGAAGCTTATCAAATAATCTTCGCAAGGCTATGTGGTGTATAAAGTAATGAACACAGTTTTAAAAAATATATATGTACACTATGTACAGATCCACAACCCGGAAGTTTTCTTTATGGAGGGTAGAAAAATGATTAATTCTGCATAACAAGGCTTGTTTGGCGTAAGAACAGCTGGCTCAATTCCCCAATTCGTGGCTAGTCCCGATTACGTATTTAGTTTGTACGCGAAATGAAAGCTTGTGGGGTTATCTACGGATATTTAAAACTCCTGTTTAAACCTGCTGGAGGTTCCGTTGTCGTTAATCAAATGCCACTGGACTTCAACATTGAACTATGGTCGGACTCGATTCTCACATCGCCCTGAATTTGAATATGTTGACTTTGGGATGTTCCCTCGACTCCTGTCGAACTATCGTCCTCGTGGGTCAGCTTTTATCGTCATGTTCTAGTACTTCTGCCGCTCAGGCGACCTGCTTCGTGGGCCAGCTCTGCCCCTGGTTATTTAACAGCCGTTTCAATGCCACCAGGTTAACCTTTTGGAACTGGGCGCTCCAAACATCGCAGCTTCTACTACAGACTCGTTTTGCTTTTATGTCGGTTTCGTTAAACCGCTCCATTACATTTTAATTACTTTCGACTGAATGTATCTTCTGAATGGTTCATTATCTTCTGTATATTAATTCCCTTCCCTCATAGATATAATATTTCTGTCTCTTTGGATTTATCATTGAAACTGATACTGTTTTTAGTGTTCACCTAAGGGAGACCAGTTTTGAGTTTCTCCCTGTAGCTACGCTTTCAGAGTAAAACTTTGCCTATGTCTCATTGAAGCTAACCGTGTGAATTTTTGCGTTTGTTACCTGTCGTAAATGCATTTTAAAGTGTAACAAAATGAAACATAAAAAAAGAAAGCAGTTTATTTAACTACCAACTTTCGTTCTGTAAACATATACCTACACTCTCAAAGCTATTTCTATCCATTTCATTATAAAGACAGCACCGTATTAACTGTAGTGTCACATATTATATGTGACGTATGGGCGTCAACGCGATAAATAAATCAAAACTGTTTATTTCACGTCGAAACAATTTTATAAACAACGTAACAAATCCAGAAAATTATGACCATTACAATTTGCTACATAATAGCTCTAATATGTGCTTCAATATATCTAAATTTAAGTGCTGCAGATGGTCAAAAGTTCAGACCCAACAAAATTCTCAAAATTGAAGGCCACAACCTCAAATGTGGTTCCATTTCAGCTGGATATAAATGCACGTCGGAGAGTCCAGATCTCCACCGAAACGTATGCAGAAACCACTCAGGAATTTGCCCAAGCAAATGGGGGTGCATCGATTTGCGCAATGGATTCCTGTGCAAATCCCAAATTGACGTCAATTTCGGGCAGCAGTTTAAGCGATGGTTGGATCGTTCAGCTTCAATGGAAACGCGGAAAGTTGTTGACAACTGTGAAGGATGCCCGTCAGGAACTGTTTGTCAAAATGGCAAGTGCAGATGTCTGCTGCATTATATGGGCAGGTATTGTGATCAGGAAATTGATTATTGCCTAGAAGACTCGTGCAAAAAGAATATCAAATGTCTACCACGCCTAGGTGGTTTCACTTGTGATTGTCCGTCACACACAGCCGGAAAATTTTGTCAATTGTCAGTAAGGCAACCTGTTTTCAATATGGAAAAACCGAATTTTCTCTATGAGCCTTTCCAGTACGCTGGATTTCACTATCATTACCTATTCTATACAATAAAGCTGGGTTTTCAACCAGAAATACAAATTAGTTTCGGAGATGGTACTATTAAAAATCAAAAACGCTTTTCCCAACGTTTAATAGATGCCTTCGATGACCTGCTTCAATATTTCCAATCTCCTGTTTATCTTCAGTCCAGCAAATTGCAAGTGTATTACTTTAGACACGCTTATTCCACACCAAACATTTACATGATAAACGTAAAGGCGTGGAATCACATTTATGAAGTCTACAACTCGAACTATGAGGTGCAAGTCAGTGCCGTTCCAAATTGCACCTTAGAACTGTTTGTTCGTAACCCTGTAGCTAACAATAGATCGAAACCCTTGTATTTGTACCGAGAAAATTCCATTAGTATTGTGTCTTCAGCATCGAGTAGCTGCTTACATATCAAGCTCAAATACCAGTGGACAATTCATAAGCTCACATCCTTCGAAGACGATCCAACTGCTAAAAATCTCATTGACATTGGGGATATGGTAGAACTGGAAAATTCAAATTTGGAAATACCATCGTTTACACTTGATTATGGGAGTTACGCTGCCATATTGTTCGTTGAAATGCTCAGCCCCAGACCTGGAATCAAACGAGAGGCTGCAATATGGTTCTCCATTGAGCGAAAGCCTATCATTGCGCATATTGAAGGAGGGAAGAAGATATGGGTACATACCAACGCTTTGTTTCGTTTAAATGCCAGTATGTCGTACGATCCCAATTTTTCCAAGAAAAAACAACCGCGCATGTCTTTTACATGGAGGTGTCGTCCTGTAAGCAAATTTTGCAAAGGGGACCATCCTTTAGACGAAAAGGGTCCTGTCCTGATAGTCCCCCCTAATGCTTTAAATGGACAGAAGTATATATTCTCGGTTAGTATGTATTGTTAATTTTGTTCTCTCTTCTAATTTTAAAGACAAATATCGGACCATTGCTTTGACACCGTTTGGAATATGGCGACCCAATGACAGTTGGTTATGTAGTAAACTGTCAAATGCAGACATAATTCGGTTTTATTGACTGCTCACTAAACAACTTTAGAAAGGTGGCTAGAAATTAAAAACTGACAAATGTTAAGAATGAGGTTAGGAGGAGATTGCAATCATAATCTTCATGTTTTCCAATAATCTAAAAGCTTCAATGATATGTTCTGTATTGCTAGTTCGTTGCATCCAGTCTTTCTAAGTATTTGACGCATGGTGTACTCATATCATATTCCAAGTTCTTAGTTGTTAACTTTTCCATTAAGTTGTTTTATCAGACGTCTTGTTTAGTCATGCCCAATCTCATCTCCAAAAGATTTGTTTGTTCGAGTTGACCTTGGCTTTTACCAGAAAGTCACCTGCAATCTGACAAGGTTGTTCAAATGTAAGTTTTAATACTGATGAAATCGGAGTCGAGATAGGGTAAGCGAGGTACTTCCGCTTTGAAGTCATCTCTCTCTTTTTCCTTTCATTCGGTTTTCTAAATTATCTTCGACTTTAGGAACCTAATATTCCTTAAACATACTACTTCATTTTCCTTCAGCGCCACCGACCAAAGTGGTTTTCTCGTTACATCTTTTTGTCATTATATTTTCATTCCCACATGCTTCCCGTCTCACTTGCCCTTTCTTTTTAGTCCCTCAAATGGTACTCATAGACGTTTCTTTTATACCATATCAACTAACTAATATTTGCTTCTTTATACAGGTTTGGGCCAATAGCAGCGATGGCGCCGAGGTAGACAACTATGTGATAGCCACAAGCGTAGAAGTTCAACGTATCTCTAAAGACATTCCCACTTTTACCATAGAATGCCTGAGAAACTGCATCGGAGGCTTTGCTAACTCCTTGGAACCAATTGCGCTTCGAGGAAGTTTATTTTCTACATACAACCTGGTGTACAAGAAGAGCTGGGTTGTCTATTCTATCTCGGACACGACCGAGGACAGAGGAATCGACTTGGATAATGCGGACTACAGCAAAGACAACAGCCACATCATTATATACGGGCAGGAGCTGGAAGCAGGACAAGCATTTAAATTTGTGTTCAGCGGGTACGAAGTACAGGTAAATTCCGACGTGCCCGAAGCAAAATTTGCTGAGTTCCTTCTTAGAACATATGGTAGCCCAGAAGCGGGGCAGTGCTCAGTTAGCCCCACGGAAGGCTATGGCATGCTTACTGTATTTTCGGTTTCTTGTACCGATTTTTTTCCTAATGGATACACAGTAAACGAAACGCTTCAATACGAGGTGACGCAATTTAGTGACCTTCAGAACCGACTAGCTAGTGGCGCTTTTGTTGGTTACGATGTGAGTGGTACAATAACAAATATAACTTTACCCCCTGGCACTCGTTTGAATGACTACGTAACGACGCTGAGAATAACCGCAACCAACAGTAACGGCTTATGGACGTTCATCGAATGCAACGTTACTGTTTTCCCCATTATCTATTATTTTACAAAACCTACTCAAGTTTTGCAAAGATTCGTTCACCTCGGTGGAGGGCCCTCGTCCCCTTTAAGTTTGATGTTAGCCAGTGGAAGTTACTTTGAACTTGTGCAGCAAATTGCTTCAGCTTCGCCCACCCTCTTGCAGTTTCTAGAAAACCCAGATTTAATGGAAACCATAAACGAGGATTTTCTCCATACGTCCCTTGAAGAAATTCATTGGAACTTTATGGGCCACTTGTTTCAAGTCCCCTTGTCAAATGTGAAAGCGCTGAAGCACCTTGCTACTGCTTTAGACCAAGTGATGAAGTTACCTTTGCAGTCTGTTGCGTGGAGGCCTGGTACTGTTATGGGTAAATATTTTAGCAAGGGCATTTGATCAGTTCTTACGATTCTATTACGTTTTACTAGGTATCTACCTTTTGAAAAAAGTGGTTGAACAGCTTGAAGAGAAAATAAATACACACGAGGAAAAAGTTTCACAAGAGGATCTAGATGATATAGGTATTATTCTAGCCCATGTCGCTTCGAAGATTTTGAAAACGCCCACATCAGATTCTCGTGTTCTACGAGAAGACGTTTCTGATCCAGGTAACAAGTAGCAAGCGTAAATGTTACATATAAAGCAAAGAATATATTTTTCAGTACATACCCTCACGAGAACTTCGTACATAAAACAAATAAATCCTTATGCCATTTCAAGCGAAATATTATATAACTATGATTCAAACGTCGCTGTGAATGTTCTTGAACAATTCATGCGACTTTATGTAGCTCGAAAAGTACCCAACGAGCGCAGCACGTTAATCAGTGGTCCGAAATTAGCACTTTTGATAAAAAGGGCAGAACCAGAATTCTTAACAGTGAAATCGTTGACGGTTGTTGATCGAGTCTCAGTTAAACTACTGTTTAACAGATCGCTGTTTGAGAAAAAAGTCCTTTACGATTTGGGAATGGTCGTTATGGATGACAACCCTAACTGGTACTATCAGAACCGCCCGGCAGGGTTTCGTTTCCCGTTTGTTAAAATCGATCTGGTTAATGACATCGACGGCAGCAAAGTTAATGCCGACTTGGAAATCGACATGAAACCAATCCGTGGTAGTACTATACATCTATACAATGGAAGTCTTCCTATTGTACTATTTTGGCAGGTTGCCGAACGACACATACAAGTACACAGGTTTCACAATTTTTTTTGAATGTATAGAGCCAGTACTTAAAGTAATTATGTTTAGAATAATCGTACGGAAAGGAGGAAAGTTGCTAATAGAGTTTTTACCAATTAAAGACAACCGCAAAATAAAAGTGGTCATCAAAAAGAATGTACGACCAAAACTGTCGGATTTCTGGTACAATTCCATTACCATTCCTCAGAAGACGTCGCAAAGTTCGGGATATAAAGGTATATTACTTAATGCGTGTTGATAAGGTAAACTTTAATATTTCGTTTCAGATTTTTCTATTCTAGTAGATGATGAAATTACAGAGGACAAAATATTTTACTATATGGGCGTTCTTCCGCACATAGATACATTGAAGGAATTAATGAAACATGTGGAAGAGCCAATTCTTCCTCGTAAGACAACACGTTCTGTAGGTCTTTAGGTTTCAATTTTCAACTTTTAGATATGTTCCATTATGGGGACGAAGAAGATGAATATGATTACTATGAAGATGACTATGATATAACAGTAAAAAGGGCAGTTCAAGAAGACAAACTTCCTGAGAACAGTACAGTTACTCAATGGCTACCTTACTCTTTCCTAGTACACAGTGTGTATTGTGTTATGTGGGATGAAAGTACGAAGCATTGGAAGCCAACTTGTAGTGTCAAAGCCACTACGACGGCTTCGCAAGTAATATGCAATTGCTCCGGACATGCTTTAGTCACTGCCACTTTCCACAAAGTATCTGTGCAGTATCGCCCTTACTCAGAACTAAAATATTCTCTGTCTTATTATGACAACCCATTAATCACATTCGTCGTGGTTTTTACTTTAGTTCTCTTCATCGGGCTGTTTGCTTGGGCTGCAAAGGAAGATGGCAAAGATAACTTGAGACAAACGGTGTGCTTCTTGGTGGATAACTATCCACAGTGCGAATACTGTTACTTAGTTATTGTGCACACGGGACGACTTATAAAAGCTGGAACCACATCCAATGTCACCATCGAAATAGAAGGTACAAACGCGACCAGTCTACCGCACGTATTGAAAGATTGGAGGCACGAAATTTTCGGACGAGGCCAGCAAGATTGGTTCGTGTTAAAAACCTTGAAACCTCTAGGGGAGATTTATTGTCTGCACATTTGGACAGACTACTCTGGTTCGAGACCTAGCTGGTATTGCAGCAAGATACTAATACACGACATCCAGGTATTATTATTATTCCCTCATACAGTTTTTATATCTTTAAATCCTGACAGGAACAACAAATATGGTTTTTCAATGTTGAAAAATGGTTTGATCCGATACATGGAGATGGGTCCATGTCTTACACGATTTATCAATCAACAGACAGTAGCATATTTTCTGCGCCCTATCACTTAACAGAAGGTATACTACGGGAATTTGATTCAGGCACTCATGGTTGGTTCAGCATCTTTTATAAGCACCCATACAATAATTACACAAGAAAGGAACGAGTTGCTGTTGGTTATATGCACTTGACTGTTATGATGGTTATATTGACTGCCCTTAACGATATGCCCCTGGCTGATGCGCCGCAACATCAACTATACAAAACTAGCACGTACGAATGGGAAGTTAACGATTTGGTTCTCGCCATTTACACTGTGATCATTGCCTTCCCAATCCATAACTTCTTTGTGTGGCTCTTTCGTTGCATTAAACCTAGCTTGCAATGGACCGAATCTATATTCGACAACAATCTTTCCAGGTTCAATTTACAGTCGGAATCTGATGTTACATTGGTAGCCACCACCGAGTCAAACAAATTTCAAGTAAGAGACCGAAAACAGACCAAGAAAAAATCGGTTGCGTTTTCTTCCGATTATTATGAACCCGATAGTGGTCATCAACTGCTATCAAAGTTTTCTCTAGAAGAGCTGGAAAGACACGCTGGTTTAGAAAAAGTTGTACCCCTTCGCATACCTACTTCGAAAGTAGAAACGGAGGAGAACACCGCGGAGTCGCCCCCAGTCGACTTAAACACGCCCGTGTATGGCCGAGAAGTAGTTATTCAGAGCTACTGCTTTCCACCGTGTTTTGTGTACGTTACTTGGATACTTCTCTTCATTGTAGAAATACCATGCATTTACATTACCGTACTTTATGGCATTTCCTACGGCTGGATCTTTAGTTTGCATTTCTTGACGAGCTTGTTTATAGCAATATTTTTAAGCATGTTCGTTGTTGAACCTCTGAAGCTACTTTGTTGGTCCTTCTATTTGTTCGTCTATAACAAGTACGTTTTACTAAATAATCGCTGATGGTATCTAATACATAATTTTTTCAGGCGGGAATATGCCATTGAAGATCGCAGCGACTTGGTTGAGAGTCTGAATTCTGAGTTTGCCATTCCCACCAATATGCAAAATATGGTCGTTCAAAAAATCAACAGATTGCGAGAGTTGGACATGTATTCGCCGTTGGAGGAAACGCAGCTGCGAACGCTAAAGCGAAATAGGGTCGTCAGTTTTCTAACTAAAATCGTATTGGCAGACTTTATGTTGCTGCTACTTTTTGTGTTGCTTCTATCCGTGATGACCCACAACATGTTCGACCCGTTCAGTCATTGGCAGTACCGGAATATCGAGGATTTGATAACACGGTCCCCAATATCCAGAAGGAATGCTTTGGTGGACGTTCAGATACAGGAGGATTTGGTGAACTATTTGGAGAAGACCCTTATAGCCAACTTGTATTGCAATGACGAAAACAGATCTGAACTCACTCCTACGGTGGATGGAGTAAACTATATTATAGGAGCTATTCAGCTTCGCCAGGTACGGAAAAGTATATTTTATTATATGTATATTGAACAATTCGCTATCTCCCACACCTTCTGCGCCATTAAGATTTATATTATTCATGAATTCTTGAAGTCTTTGCATTCAATTATTTCTAGGTCTTCCTTCTTATTTCTTCTCTCTAGAAGAACTCTTTTCCATTGCCTTTTGGTCTATTCTTCTAAGATCAGCTGTTTTTGAGATAAAATTTTAACCAATATAAAATTTAAATTAACAAAGAGATCTGTTTTGAATGTAAAAACATTCATCCTTTCAATGGTGCTACTGCCCAGGCTGGGATTTGGGCTTTTCTGTTATGCGCCTCCAGCTTTATTGATTGTTCATTTAAATAGCTGGCTACAAACGACGTTTATGCTTCTCTTTCTTGTTTATCTCTCTATAGAGCTACCTGGTTTCCCATCAGCAGTTTGTTTGTTTGTTTGCGTCTTCCTCAAACAAATCGGTTACATCTTTTTCGCTCGATTTTCTCTTTGACTGACCCACGTACCTTTCCAATTAAAACTATCTTTACACTACGGGCTGCTAATCTTTGATTTTCTTGGTCTAAAATCATTCAGATAGCATCTATGATATGTTTTCAGATATTGAGTGATAATGGTTTCCTCGTATTCTGTTGTCACCGTTCTTAGTAACTTTACCGGTCCGTTCATATATCTTCATATTACTTTTTACCAGTAGCGGAGTGTTTTACCTTTCCTACTTGGGTTCTGTTCATGTTGAGTTTACTAATTCCTCCTGTATATACGTTTGCCTGTCTTTGTGTAACGAACTTCGGTGATTGGACTGTGTCGTTATTGAAATAGTAGAACTCACAGTTTCGCCTTAGCGTGGTTGAAAAATTAAGTTACCCTACTCTATTGGCTCACTCACGATGACGCCTCTTATAAAACTTTGAAACTTTGAGTTCTTCCATCTCAATAATGACACGGTCTAATCCCGGAAGCCGTTCCTTAAGTAAAAGCAATAACGGTGAAACCATGTGTTGGCAAATATGGTACTAGCTGAAAATGTTACCATCACTCGATAATTTCACAGTAACTCTTCTTCTTCCGTCTACCACTGCCGCATTTCTGTTAATGCAGCTCTTACCCTTTTCTCTAATGTTTTCAGGAATTGTTCAGACGTTTCGTTTGCTTCCGGCCACGAACGGATTTTTCTATTACGACATGCTCGGTTCTTCCAGTACACGCTGAAATTTTCACTGTTGAATGGTAGTCCGTTAGTGCTCTTAATTTCTTCCGGCATGCCGAAGAGTGTAAAACTCTATTCACACTTGGCTTACTTTTTCGGACGGTGTTGATATTATGATAATAATTATTGGAGATCTTGAGTAGTTATCAATTAAAACTATGAAATATTTTCTTGTTCGATAATAAACCTAAAAAATGCAATAAGAGCTTTGAAATAGTACATTGTGTATCTAGGACGAAAAGCTTAACATTCCCGGACGACTGAATATTGTTGGGCGAGAAGAATGCCGAGCCCAACAACACAGGAATGTTGCTTTTTGTCCAAGATACACATACTATTTTTCCGCCGATCGATACGAGTTATTAAAAAAATAAGGAAAACGTGTCTTTTTTCGAAAAACGTTTCCTGCCTGGGACGGGAATATTATTCCTGTACAGTTTTATTGTAAATTACCTAGCAACGGCTGATGTAATGGAATGTTTGACTTTGCTCAACAAAATTGTATCAATAATGTGTCAATTCTAGTACGATTGGCGGAAAATGATATTGTGATAGTGGTGTTGACTCTCTACTAGCTTGACTGAGTATGACTCAGACTTCGCTTGGTCCGGTTTTGACAATGAGGCGTGTTGGTTTCGTTGTGGCAAAGTGTCCATTAATTCTGTATTTATTGTTACTCAGTTTCCTCTTAAGTGTTTCGAATGCTTAGGTTTGTGTCTCTCAACCAAGATGTGTTGAAAATGCTTCTTGACTTTTCAGCTCTCTCGATCTGGTCAAATTTTGAAAAGAAAATAGGTTCGGTTACTGTAGTAATGATGTGGTCTATGATGAGTGTTGTATACCTGACTCCTTTAATGGCTTTGTTAGCACTACGCATGCCACCGTATAGCCTAATTGTTTCTCGGTTATGGGGTTTGGGCACTATGACTATTGGGGATAACCAAGGAGGTAGACTTGACTAATTCTACGATGTTTCCTCGTTATTATTAAAATCAAATTTAGTGTTGGTAATTAGAAAGTAGAGAAATTTAATTATATTGCTGATTACAGTAATTACGATCAATTGTGTCTTGTTTATAATATAGTTTTTCTCAATTTATTAGGTACGGAAAAGGCCTTCCGCGTGCAGACCTAGAACCAAGAGATGGGCAGCTCGCTGTATTAATTTATATGATGTTCAAAACTATACAGAAGGATGGTCAAGGGCTACATCAAAGCTGCCTAGTCTGTATCCAAATATCACTAAAGGGGCATGGTTGTATGAAGATCACATATTTCGTCTGAAAACCTTCTTCCTGCACTATAACGAAAGTAGATTTCCGTCAGGATCGTACAAAGCGACTTTGGGAAGGACCAAATCAGAATGTTTGATGGGGCTTGAGTATTTGGCTAAGAAAAACTGGTTTAATTATTTAACCAAGGCGGTCTCCATCAGGTTCGTTCTATACAATCCGCATCTGCACTATTTATCTTTTGTGCGGATCATAGCTGAACGGATGGATCAAGGGTTGTATTACATGCATAGTAATATAGAAGTAATTAAAACAAATCCCCATGAAAATAATGCACAGATGCTTGTTCTAATACTTTTGTTAGCTCTATTTGTGTGGCTCATTATTTCCGTAAACAAAGAATCAAGAAAGTATTCGCTGATACCCAAACAGATTTTTACCAAGAAATGGAATAGAGCGAAGAAGTTTCTTTCGTTTTTAGGTATCATAAACGTGGTAATTTACATAAAAACCACATTGGACTTGAACCATTATCATCAAGAAATTGCAATAGCTGCACATCTCAAGTATTATCCCGAAATTGAATTTGCGGAACTTTGGAACCGATATTTAAGAATATTTATCGCTTTCACGTTCTTTCTAGTCATCCTAGACCTCTGCCAAATTTTTGATATGGTATACATAGTGCAGCGAGCTCTAACTGCATCTTTTAGGGCAACAAAATGGGGAGTTTCATTTTATATTTACGCCGTAATTCTTGTGGCAGGGTTTACTTGGGCTGGCTGTGTGTTGTTTACCACAGGCAGTTATAGCTTTCAAAATGTCTATTATTCTTTTTGTACTATCATCGGCGCTTTTCCAAGATATTTTAAGATCGGACAGTTGGGCAATGTCGATCAAATACGTTGCATCGCATGTATATACAGCATTGCCCTAGTCATCTCCTTTTTCTTTGTGTTCCGCTGGCTAATGGCAACCATAGTAATTCACTCGTTCAGTGCAGTAAAAAGAAATGCTCGTCGGGGCATTCAGCAGCCCATTTTATCAAGATACACCAAAAAATATTTCGACACAGTCGACAGCTCCCCCAATCGGAAACCTATCAAGCTCATGATGTACCTGTATAAAATTGAGTACAGAACTCACGCTTTGGGGTTTCTGTTTGTCGACCTATACAACGAGATCAAAAACAATCAACTATTCAATAAGCAAAGGAAGCCTCGAGCTCGTGCAATGGATGTTATTGCGTTGGATGTTATCAGAAGCCGGCACAGATCTGCACAACCTGGTCATGATACCCCGGCCGAGGTGTTTCGGCGAAAGGAGCAAGCGAAGGCTATGACTCGCACCATTATCTTTGTCAACACTTTAAAGAATAAACTGGACTATTTGGGTGCTAAAATTGATAAAAAGATGCGAGAAGAACGATACAACAGGTTGAGAAAGTCCAAACACTAATGTTTTAGTCTTTAGATATGACATGTGTAATAAGGATCTATCCTAAGCGAATTCACCAAGTAGTATTTAAAGGGAAGCTTCTAGCTCATCAAAGTTTTGACCTGTTGAGTTATTCTGTATTACGTGATTTTAATTGTATGGATTTTACACATACTGTATGTATGCACCTAGTAGCTTAGCCAAATGTAAAAGAAACTTTTTTTTTAGGAGACGTGAAAATAAAACCTATGTATGTATATGTTTGTGTACATGAATAAATATATCGATATTATTGCTTTTCCGAGTTAATTGCTCATTTACCCTACATGTACGTTTGATATCCATGTACAACCTACTGTATGTGTCATTTTGGTTGTTTGTTACAGACTAAACCGAGGTTAGAACAGCCAACGGCGTTGGGTGGCCGACGATACAAATAGCCTCCGATTGGCTCGTGACTAACTCAGCGTTTGAGTGGGTTCACTATGTTTCGATAGTTCGGCTATACAGAAGCCTTGTAAACACATCGGTATTACCTTTAATAATTGGGAGGGTGCCACTGCAGATACGAGCTGGGTATCCAATAACTGCAGTTGCTGAAAGCCGACTTTCTGAGGAGGGGGGCGGGGGGTACTTACTTAACATACTCAACAAATATGTATATAAAAGAAAACACAAGGGGTTTTCAAGCAGCTTTCTTCACAAAGGAGCACTGATCTAAAATAGTTTCCTAGAAGAGCATTCTTTCCTTTTAACTGAAGCAGTTAAGTTACATTACGTAGAACCTTGACCAATCAAACTCAAACGCTAACTATAATAATGCGTTTATTTCACAAGAAAAAGACCACTATAAATGGCAGAGTGAATTTATAATCCGGTCAAGTTAGCTCGAAAACTAGTGGTAGGCTTACAAAAATTCGCAAGAAGCTGAATATTGGTACAAATGTTGAGAACACCATCATAAACAAATTGTGAAAAATCCCCATCGATCCCAGGTGTACAAAAAAATTTATTGAAGGTCAAAGTTTGCAAAAATGGCATTTTTCAGCCAAACGGTCAGTTTTATCATTTTTTTTCACATGTTTATTTCTTTGAATTATTTACAATCTGTTATTTTGTGATAACATTCAGTAGATTTTTTGTTACATGAATTTTGACATGAGGAAATTATGCTCTTTAGCAATATTTCTTTATAATGACAGAAACTTAAAATTAATTAATTCTTAAGAAGCTAAACTGAGAACTAAGTCATAGTTAAACCTATTAAGTAAATCCAACGGGTCGTGTCTTTTAAGTCTTTTAACATATTGCCGATCTAGTAGCGCCATAGCTAGATTATTGGTATGTACACTAAGTTTAGTTTGGTATTTTGCACTAACACTTTCAATTTCCTGCTTGACCGTGGGTATGGTGATATTGTGCTGAAGAAGCCAGTTAGGAACATATCTGGGAGCATCAGTGACCATTCTAATTATTTTATTTTGGAAACGCTGTAATATCTCCAGATTCGAGTTGCTTGCAGTTCCCCAAATCTGAATTCCATAAGTCCAGAGTGGTTTCATGATAACTTTGTACAGTAGCACTTTATTTGCCAGTGATAACCGGGACTTCCTTCCTATTATCCAATACATTTGGCGAAGTTTTAATCCTAGCTGCATTCTCTTTTTCATTATGTGGGTCTGCCAGGTCAGCCGCCTATATAGGTGGACCCCTAAGTACTTTGCACTGTCTTTTTGTGATATTGGTGTTTTGTTTAGTTGTACTGGTGGGCAGATTTCCTTTCTTAAAGCAAAAGTTACTTGAGTCGATTTTGTTTCATTGACATGAATGCGCTATAGCTTTAGCCAGTCCTCAATTTTATTCAGGTTTTGTTGTAGTATTGCCGATGCTGTGTTTGGATCACTATGTGATGCTAAGATTGCGGTATCGTCTGCGTATGTAGCTACCATTGTTTGTGGTGTTGTTGATAAATCTGCTGTATATAATAGATATAATACAGGTCCCAAGATGCTACCCTGGGGCACCCCTGCTTCTATTGGATGGATACTTGATTGCGAATCTTTATCTTGGAAGCTTCGCTCGGCTAAATATGTCTTGATTAGTTCGTAGTATTCTGTTGGTAGAGCCTTCTTGATTTTATATAACAAACCCATGTGCCACACCTTATCGAAGGCCTGGCTTATATCAAGGAAAACGGACGAGCGGTATCTTTTTAGATGTAAGTCGTGATTAATTTTAGTGGTTAGTCTATGTACTTGCTCTATGGTGCCATGGCCTTCCCTAAAGCCAAACTGATGATTTGGAATGGTGTTTCTCTCTTCAAGAATTGGCTTTAATTTTTGGAGTAGTATTTTTTCGAATACTTTCGAAATTACTGGCAATAAACTTATAGACCGGTATGATGTTGCATCTTCTGGGTTTTTACCAAGTTCTGGCACCATAACTATTTGTGCCACTTTCCACTACTCTGGGTATGTGTGGAGTCTAAAAGATGCATTGATTATATATGTTATCAGTTTGATTGCCTTTTCTGGTAGTTCCTTAAGAATTTTAGCAGTTATAAGGTCGTAGCCTGGAGCTTTCTTCGGATTTAGATTTTTTATTACGGTATTAACTTGACTAACTTTTATTGGTTTTATTTGTTGAACAGTTTCTTCGTTTTCTTCTAGGGTTTGGTGTATGAATGATTCTTCTTCTGTAGAGCATGTTCTTTCATGTGGATAAAATACTGTGCTTAAGTGTTCTGCGAAAGTGTTTGCTTTTTCTAAATTTGCCCATGTTCTGTCGGGTTTTCTAATTTGCGGAACTGATGATTTTGGCCCTTTAAGCTTTCTGGTTGCTTTCCACAGTGAAAAATCGATGGTTTCGTTTGGGGTTAAATTTGTGAGGTATTCTTGTACTTCCTGATTTCTAAAATTGGTTAGAAAGTGCTTTAATTCTCGAGAAGCTTGATTGAGTTTGGTTTTGTTTCTAGGATTTCTAGTAGTTTGCCATGTTCTTCTTAATCCTCGTTTCTCAGCTATTTTTTGTTTGACGGCTACGGGGCAATATTCTGTAACTTGCTGTATTTCAGAATTTGGCGTAGAGTCCCATGCTGACTGTTGTATGGAATGATTAAGATGTTCGATGGCGTTGAATAAATCTTTTTTTTTAATTTTAGTGACGTAGTTAACTGTATTTTTGCGGTAACCAGTTCCCGAAAGTGGTTCCAGTTCGTGTGCCTTGTGGACAATGTTGGTGGTTTTTGGACTTTTAGTACTTGAGTACTATATGTGATACGTATTGGAGTATGATCTGACGACAGATCTAGGCAAGATTCGGCTTTTAAATAATTTGATGCGACGCCTTTGGTAATACTGAAGTCTAAAAGATATGGAACCTTGTTGGGATCTGGGCCTATAAGTAGGTTCAAATGTGGACAGATAATGTAGGTTTTTATTATCCGCTGCTTTTGATAGTTCTCTGCCATGAGTTAGTGTTATTCTCGAGCCCCATATTTGATTTTTCGCGTTGTAGTCCCCGCCCGCTATAAAACAGGGTCCTAGTGTGTTAAAGAAAGTTACAAATTGTTGCTTTTTGATGGTATACCGCGGAGGACAGTAAACAGCAGGGAATATAATTTCCCTGTGTTTTTCTTCAACTGCAATGGTTGTAGCTTGGAGATAATCTGCTTGGAATTGTTGTAGTTCGTGATGTTTGATTTTACTTTTTACAATAGCGGCTGTACCTGCATGAGCCGTGTCGTCGGGGTGAGGTGTTGCGTATATTGAGTACCTTGGTATATTTAAGTAAGTGTTGGATATGAGGTGAGCTTCTGAGATTAACATGATGTCTATGTTAGTTAAGAATGTTTTGACCTCCTGGCTATGTTGAGCTAGGCCATTGGCGTTCCAGAGCGCTACTTTTAGGATATTAGGCATTATGGTTCGTTTTATTTATCATGAGTGTAAGTAGGTTGAGCATAGTGTCCATTCTTTCCATAAGTTTAGTTATTAGTGCTTTTAGTTTGTTTTCTGTTTGCTGGTGGGGTACGTTTTGAACCGTTTGTTGTTGACTGTTTGTTGCATTATGGTCTGAACTATATTCAGTTGCTCTTTGAGAGTATGATATTCCTGGCTGGGTACGTTGGGAGTTGTAATCGGATTTTCTTGGACGTAAGGGTGGATATTTTCTTTTTTGGATTTCTTTGGCTATTATACAGCCTCTGTAATTCGCAGGGTGGTTACCCTGACAGTTGACGCATTTCACTTCTTTGCTTTTGGTTTTTCTTTCACAATCCTTAGTTAAATGTTCACCTGCACAGTTAACACATCTTGGCGTTCTGTGGCAGTAGTTTTTTGAGTGGCCGAATCTCTGGCAACGCTGACATTGGATTACTGTTCGCTTAATGTACGGTGGTTCAAATTTTATCTTAGATTTTATAAGAAATTCAATATTGTAAATTTATTTGTTGTTGTCTGATTGTTCTAACTCCACAAAGAATTTGGGTAGTGGAGTTTTCGTAACTATGTGCCTGACATTGAGTATTTTTAGGACTTTATGTCCTTTCTCTTAGATATGCGTTGCATTTCGGAACCACTATGTTTTGTTTTTCTTGTGTTTTGTGTTTGCCATTGTTCTTCTAGGTTCGTGGCTTGTGATGTTGGTATTCCTTGTTGATTTGGAATAACTGGGTATGTAGGATAGTTACTAACAAATTGCTGTGACTGCGTTTGCATGGGTACGTGTTGCATTTGTTGCTGCTGCTGTTGTGATTGGATTTGTTGATATGTACCTGCATTTAATTGTTGATCAATCATCATTGGTGTTGTGGGTGGGTATTGATACCCGTGATTTGGCACACCGTACATGGTGGCCTTTTATATGTAGTTTAATTTAATTTTAATTATGTACCTGTTTCGGTGTCTGTTTGGACCGGCGAAGAAATGAGAGGCACAAATTTACGTAGAAAAACGTATAATATCAGTCCTTCTCAGGACTAACCAGGAACACCTGAAGACGGGAGTAGATCAAAACTCCCGAAACGTTGTGTAATTTACACCCTAGACAGTGGAAAAAGTCCGAAAAACATATCATAGGGATTCTGTATTTTGTTTTGCAAAGGTTTCCATACCTGCATAGAGGTGACTTTGAATTTAAAAATGACAATTAATAAATATCATTAATTCAGTCTCAAAGTACATACTAATCTGGAATTTCTTGCCTAAACTTTTATAAAATGTAATAAAAATACTTATTAATAAATGCTACATCACAAGTATCCAACACAGTATTTGTTTAACATCCTTAAAAGTAGTTATGACAGATGCTAATTAAATGTGACACTCTTAACCTATCTGTTTTAGTAACTTTTTGTAAGTACATTCCTAGACAAAAGATGCATTTTGGAAGTACACTCATGAAATTTTAGAAATCAAAGGCCACTTTGTGTTTTTATGTTTAGTGAACAGACTATAGTCAAAGCTAAGTAGACTATTTTTGGGGTGGCATCACTCATGTCCATTGTGTGTACCCACACGCAATGGACCTTCGTGATACCTACTACCTCAAAAATAGTCACTTATAATCTCATAAGAGCATTAATTCTTTCCAGTAAGTTTTTAGAGTGCACAGAAACAACGTATTAATCGGCACGAGCGGTACGCGAGGGCCAATTACGTTGTTCTGCGCACTATAAGAAAATTACCGGACATGAATTAATGCTAGAATGTAGATTCAGCAAGAAAATCGTAGCGACACGTCCATAAAAAGTAAAATTTAAATTTTACTCGAAAATAAAATATCAAGTGATATTAAAAATGTATCCATGGTAAGTTGTTAATATGTTAGTGGCACTGTAAGTCTATGTCAAATTCGAGGTTAGCAGGTTAGGTTTTGCGTCAGTCTGTGTCAAAACTGGCGCAAAACCTAACCTGCTAACCTCGAATTTGACATAGACTTACAGTGTCACCAACATATTAACAACAGTGAATGTCAAACAATTTCCACTTATTAATCACAGTTACGTTAGTCTACCTACAAAAAATATCCAAGAAATTTTGTTGTTGGCTTGGTTACGGCTCGTGAACAAATTTTTTATTGGTCATTAATGAGTGTGTATGATTTTCATATATAATCACATATAATCTCACAAGAGCATTAATTCTTCCGGAAATTTTTCTGAGTGCGTTCCAACAACATCGTATTAATTTGCCCGAGCGGGACGCGAGGGCAAATTAGGACGTGTTGGAATACACGAAAAATAATTTCCGGATAAGAATTAATGCTCGAATGCATATTCGGTAAGAAAATCATAAAGATACAAACCCTAAAAAGAAGTACTGTCTACCTACAAAAAAATTCCAAGACATTTTTTTATTGTCTTGGATACGGCTCGTGAACTAATTTTTCTATTGGTCATTAATGAGTGTCGTACGATTTTCTCATAAAAGCATTAATTCTTTCCGGAAATTTTTTTGAGTGCGTTCCAACAACGTCGTATTAATTTGCCCGAGCGGGACGCGAGGGCAAATTAGAACGTTGTTGAATGCACGAAAAATAATTTCCGGATATGAATTAATGATCGAATGCAGATTCGGTAAGAAAATCGTAACGACACAAATTCTAAAAAGAAGTAATGTCTACCTACTAAAAATTTCCAAGAAATTTTGTTGTCTTGGATACGGCTCGTGAACTAATTGTTCTATTGGTCATTAATGGGTGTCGTACGATTTTCGACGTAACTTTGAGTACTTATGGTATTAGGAATGACAATTTTGCATTAGTGCAATTTCAGTGAATTTTAGAGCTAACTCCTTGTTAGGTCGATTTGAAATATTGACGCCACCACTGATTTTAACCCGGCGGAAGGAGGAATTGCTTTGAACTTCTTCACGCGAATGCTACGATGTTAGAACCTTATCTTTGAAGTTTGAATCTCATCTCACCGGGGTATCGGAGAACTTTATTTCAGTTATCGGATATTGCAGCCATATCACTGGTTTCGCAACCATTGCTATACAACAATTTTTACTGACATTCGCTAATTATCTCCAGTTATATTTAAGGAGACTATAAGTTCTTGGATTAAACATTTAAAAAGCATTGAAATACGGATAGGCACTGAATCAACCTTAGAACATTAGTGATCAACTTCCCTGCAGCTGCAAGTCTCTCTGCAGCCTTTTGAAGATTTGTAGAATATGGCCTTCAGGGGCATCTAGAAAGCCGGATCTTTGGTAGAACTATTTGGAAGCATACCGTAACTCGACAATTTCCAACAGCAATCATGCGAACATACCACAGTTGGATTTAGTATACCGGGTGGGCCACGAAACTTGTAGCCCCTGAAGATTTTCTACTGCAACCCAAATATAAAAACAGAATAGATCATTTTTTTATGCATTAAAAACAGATAATGGTGGTAAACATCAAACTAAACAATATTTGCTGTATGTATTTAGATTGAATTAGATTTTGTAATATAATGCAAAGATAGAGCATCAGGGGCTACAAGTTTCGTGGCCCACCCGGTAGAAGTAAATGCTTACTAGTAGAAGGTTGGCATGCGAGACTAAAACTATTTTACGTACGACCGGGTGCAATTGGTCACCCTATTTTTGAAGGAGTAATGCGTCACTTTACAACCCAAGGGCCTTAAAGTACTGTAAGCCCGCTAAACTGCACTAACTTGACATAATATTCACATAAAGTACTTAACTTGTTATCAATCTGACAAGCAGTGACAGCGCAGGTTGTCAAAAATTGTCAAAAAATATAAATTTGGTTTTTATTGTAAATATTCCGGCCTCTACGTAAAATATATGCACCTCGTCGAGTTAGACGGACCATAAACGCATTATCGCGTTCTTGGTACATAAATAACTATGGCTTCGCAAACATCTGGGATCTTAGATCGCCCAATGAGCTTCAAGTATTGATTGCTCCTTAAAGGACTGTTGCCTTGCTGCTTCAATATAATTTAAATCTGATGTAGATCATTAAAAATCTGGTATGGCTTAACTAAAAAATATAAAAATATAACAAATGTTCAAAATTCTCCCCTCCAGTCGTAATTCAAGCATGGCACTGTCGTACTAGCAATTCATACACTTACTGGATATTACAGTTTTTACGAATTTCATTAACAGTCTCGAAAATTATTTGCTGCAACTGCTCCCTCGTGTTAATTACCTTTTCAAAAAAACCCATAAAAAGAAATCCAGTCGATTGAAGTGGATACTACTTGGCGGCCATCTCACAGGACCAAACCGGGAAATCCAGTTACCATTGAAATGGTCATTTAACCATTCTGTAAAGATCCTGCCATTGTGAAGAGGTGCACCGTCTTGTTGGAAAAACATATGTTTTCTAATGTTTAACGGAAGCTTCCGTAGCAAAATCCATACACGAAAACGATGTCTGCTGTTTCTCTTGGGGTAAAATCACCCATTTCGAAAGATAATAGTTCTTTTAAAAAGTAGAACAGAGTCTTTCGAACAATTAATGGCTGTTTATTACAGTCGCTGTCTTGATATTGTTTCAAAATTCAAATGTTTACGTTCCAAATATACAAATGTATTTAACACCCTGTATATTTTTAATGCACTGTTTTGGTGCTAAGGTGTATTCGATTGAATACCTTGTTTTGGCCTAAAAAACATTAGTTAACTGTTTTACACCTAATTACAACTCACCCTGTACATCGGAATATCATTAATTAACATGGTTTAGCTGCAGCGGGTCAAGAACCGTTTCCAACAATTTAAAGAATTTCGGTTTGTTTTGCCCGAAAAAAGGAGGTTTGATGGCATCCACCAAAATCGTAGAGAACTAAAATAATCTTCTTCAAATAAATATTTAAGAGAGATAGTACTAATGCTGTTAGTAACACTAAATGATAAGTATGCTCGTCAACTATTGCTTATATCTATTCACCGACCAATATAGTTTCTGCATTGAGTCTTGTTGTAGTCTATTTACGAGAGACAATCAAACCAAGTGCCTCCAGTTAGCTACAGCGGGACATGGTCGCAGTTCTATTATAAAAGCGTGTGTGTTTCTGTCTAAATCAATTCAGGAGGGACGTGGAAAGTAGATAGTGATTATTATTCAGGCGCCACTGGATTATGATTTTCATCGCAAGAGATGCTTCGTATTCCCTAATACAGAAGGGACGAATTATTATATATAATCTATACGTCCTTGATAAGACCTCTATTTACCTACGGATGCAGCATGGCGAGTGCTACTTCTAAGACCAACCTGAACAAACTCCAAGTTATACAAAATATAGTTCTGAGAATGATAACCAATGCACAATGGTTCGTCAGAAACTCACGGTTGCACAGGGAGACCGGCATCTCAACGATTCAACAGCACATCAGAAAAATAACAAGAAAATTTTACGTCAACATGAACCATTGCGACGGTGCAAAATTCTATAACGTAGGTAAAAAATCAGTGCACACCAGATTGAAAAGAAAATTACCAATAGATCTACTAAGTAGTGACAGTGAATAAATCTTTAAACAATAACAAAACAGTCTAGTTAACTCTTATGTGGTGAACCTCTAAACAATGATATAAGTTATCAGTCAAATGATCCTAGTGAGTAGTGTGTGTAGTTCGAAAAAAACTATGAATAAACTCTGCCTTAAATAGCAGTTTATTACAAATTAAAAAAAGACATATCAAGTTTTAGTAACTTACATAAAGAGGTGCTACAACATACCACCAGAACAGCACACATATCCAGATGTCTGAGACATGTAATATGGAAGAACCAACATATAAATAAAGAGAGCAAGGTACGAATCTACAAAAGCTGTGTCAGACCTATAATGATACGAATAAAACAACAAGCTTGCTGCATACCTTGGAAATGCGAATACTCAGATCAATAAGGAGAAAAACGTTAAAGAACAGAATTAGGAACACAGATGTAAGACAAACATGCAAGACCGAGGACATAGTGAAATGGTCACTAAAAAGAAGGAAACAGTGGAATGAACATGCAGGAAGAATGCATAGAGACCGACTAGCGCGTATACTCAGAGATAAGAAGCTAGATGAGAAGATGCCACCTGAAAGACCTCTGAAAAGATGGCATAGCTGGGAGTCCATGTCACAAAAAAAAGCTGTAAATAACAGGTCTCCGGCCTAATATAAGAATAATAATAATAAGAAGAAGAAGAAGAAAATCCAAACTGTCTATTGACAATATTACACGTCCTCCCGGAGAGAAAAGGGAAGCTCGGTCACAAAAAATTACCATTGAAATCTTGCTTTTTGGAATTTGACAATATAGCTATAGCTTGAAATAGGCTACTTCAACAGGCTCCAGCTCCTTGAAGGCGCAATTTATGGGATGAGAGGGTTTTGACCAGACCTGAGGCACGGCTGACCCTTGGAGATGTTCGTCAGCACGACAGAAATCCGGAAAATTTTACCTTAATCATGGGCGACCATGGAAGATGTTCGTTGGAACTTGACCTGAAGCGTAAGTGACATTCAAAGATGTTCGTAGGGACGGCAGAGTGGCGAAACATTTGACCTGGGGCACAAGGAAACATCGAAGATTTTCGTTGATACGACAGAGATGCGGTAAATTTGATCTAGGCCACGTAAAGAGGCCGAAATAGTTATTTATGTACCTAGAGCGAAAAATTATGCATTAGGCGTGAGTTCGAAAGTTTCGGGCGGAGCGAAGCGAGGTCCGAAAAAACTCGAACGAACGCCTAATGCATTTTTCGCTCGTGTTGCATACAAAACTTTTCCTACGACTGTAAAATTTTCGAAAATAGGTTTAAACTGGTGTTTTTTGCCATTTCTAAAATTTCCAGCGACGTGCAAATTTTTACATCAGAATTGGATATTTTATCGCCCATTTCTTATTTTTCTTGACACTTAAACACCGACAATACGCAAAGTAAAGCACAAGTAACTTTAAATCGCGAAAAAAGGTTTAAATCAAATTCACAGTGACAACTGTCAACTTTGACGTTTTCAAATAGCTGACCACTAGCCGACTTAGGTATATAATCATGAAAGCTTATATAAAATTTATGTATGTTGCTATGTATTACGATTCACGATTATATACTTACGTATAACGGCTGCCGTGATGAACTGATTCAAAACAATCAATTTTTGACGTACGTCAACAAGGCGGAAAGCTTGATTTTAGAAGCAGTCGTAGGAAAATGTATTTTTGTGCGTTTACGAAGAATCTTCCTGCAGTCGGTCGTTGGCATTCGGCGGAAAGTAGTCCACGAGGGCGAGCTTGACCAATTAATTTAAGCAAACTGAAGTTTATTAGAAGGAAAAAAGAAACCTGGTAGAAGGCGTATATCGTGGCTAAAATCGTCAGATAATGGTACGGCAAAACCACAACGGAGCTCCTTAGGGAAGCGGTTAACTAGACAAGAATAGTCATTATGGTTACCAACATTCGGTAGCGACCTGGAACGAGAAGCAGAAGAAAGTTATCGTTCTTGTTGAGACCAATTATTCCCGTTAGCACCAAAAAACTTCACTGCATTTGCACCGCGTATAATACGTATAGTCCAGTCATTATAATATTTTAGGTTACAAAAGGTCATGAAGTTTTGAAACTTGGCAGGAATGTCCACCCATATGCCCTAACGATGGCTCTTAATTTGCGACCTCGGGAGGTCGCCGCTCGCGCCGCCATCTTGGAAAAATGGCACCCAAAAACAGTTTTTGGCGTTTAACTCCGTTCCTGTTCATCCTATGCAAAAAAGTTCTTATGATAAATTAAAGAGAATAAAATTTGCTGCTAAACAATACTAATAATATTTTTTTGTCAGATCGTCAGCTTTCGAGTTAAAGGGCTTAGAAGTAAAACGAACATTTTGAATTCGCAAAAAATCTGTATTTTCAACAGTTTTTTCACATTAACCACAAATTAACTTATCTATAGTTTGTTGTACAGAAACATTATTAAAACCAATACATATTGCAACTCGTTTCCACACCACCCATGAGGTAGAGTGCATCGGCGCGTTTTTTTACGTGGTTTCCCCAATAGGACTAATCCACAATCGAATTGATTACCTACTTGCTTTTCCACAGCTTTGCACGCTGCGATAGTTTTGGCGCAAATGATTTTTCAGAGTCACTAGCCTCTTCTTCTTCTCTTTCATTCTCCTCGTACATTTGTAAGGAGTCAAGAATATCAGCAGCCTCATTATCATCCTCTTCGTCGGAATTTTCCACAATGTCAGGAATGTTTTCGCAAGCTACACCATGGCAATAGAAACAGAGTGCCGAACATTTTAACCCGATCTTCCGACACCCGCATGCCGTCCCACAACCTTTTTTACATCTGCAAGAAATTGACTGGAGAAGTATGTCGGGGGCTGGCTGTTGTGTAGCGCGAACAGCATCAAACCCTGTTCTTGTTTTCTGCCAACCGTATTCCTCCGGGTTTTTCGTAATGCCATTCCACATCTGAACTTGATGATATGTCCGTAGGCAATGCTGGCGTGCAGAATCTTCTGTGGGAGGCAGGGAGGCAAGGTTAAATTTGTTTTTGGAAACAGCCTTCACAAAACATTCGTATCGGAGGGAATCCAACGAGTCGTTTTCATGCGATGCACCGTACAATGCCAATAAAAATGATTTTCCAGCTGTAGCGAGAGCATTAACGTCTGTTTCTGGATGTTGAAAGATTTTAATAGTATCAGCCAACTTGTCGTTCTTTTGAAGGAGGTTGAAAAATTTGATTTTCCCCTGGTTGAACAGGGCACAGGTGGTATCGCAACCACTGAATGCATGGAGAAACTGAATATTTTTCGCTACGGTATCATTGTAGTTGAGGCTTTGCCCAGAAAATATCTGTTCCACAATCTTTCCTCTGGCTGGTTTTCGCAAAAAAACATTGGCATGATCTCGTGCCCTTGCGGTTAACAGAACCAATAGATCTATGTCTTCCCCTACAACATAAACGAACGGATATGAAGAGGACATATCGAGCGCTGTTTGGACGATGAGCAAATCCGCATCCTCCACGGATTGCTTTACTGTATAACCATGCTCTTCAAATTTCTTCATTAACATAGGAATTAAACGCCTTTTGTTCGAATCGGTGGACAGAAACTTTTCTTGCGAAACAGTGGAAATCATTGCTTCATCGAAAATGATATCAGCGCAGGTTTGCGACCTGGAACGTCGATGTCTTTCCGCGCTTTTCGTGCTCATGCTATCGAAGTTCTCCGGATAACCGTCAAAAACTATACATGCGTTTGATCCATAGTGCCGCTTAACGTATTCTACATAAAGTATACAAATTGTTCTGAACGAATCGTTGCGATGCCATACCACTCGGTGCAACAAAAATCCACCGTCCAGAACATGAAAGCTTCGGCTCTGTTGTTCAGGTGGATCAATGGGCGTGAATGCTTTGAACAAAGAAGATTTGGTCCCCTTACGCATGCCATCCTCGTTGAACATGGAGAGGGGAAATGGCGCGAGTTCGAATTTGAAGTAAGCTTTCAATTCTTCGTCACTTTTTTTGGCGATGCATATTCGCTGGAAAAGTAACAGCGGGTTGATGTGAATCATTGCGTCGCCCACCTTAACACCACTTTTCACAGCACCCAACGAAATCACTCTATTTTTACGCTTGAATTTGACATCTTCAAAGTTACTGCCCACAATCCTCGACAGAGCCAAAGTACCAAGTTCCTGTGCCATGTGACAATTACACGTTTCGTCTCCGATTACTCCACTATTTATTGACATAAAACTATCAACTTCTGGAAACGGATTATGTTGCAATAGCCACTCTGCAAGTTTTACTAGATCTTTTTCGTCGCGTCGTATACGTGCTGGTCGCATATCGACATGCTGCTCACCGGTACTCATTCGTACTTGACAAAACTCTTCAATGCCGTCACACACGTTGTGTAAGTACACCATCCCCAGTGTCCACATCGTCAGTACGCTATCTGTCATCCCACGGCCGTGTGTCAGACCGCCAATACTTTTCATTGTCCGCATTAAAGTTTGTTCTATAGTCATATCTGACCAAATGCCAGACCAAAATTTGTTAGACCGTCTGATGGTAAAATATCCTCCTGTCGTAAATAGGTCATATTCAGCAGTATCCATTTTGTCTTTCAATAAGAACATATCCTGTAAATACAGTTGGCTTGACTTCGCGTACAGAAAGTGTCCGCAGGCATGAAAGTATGGAAGCATATTTTGAATGGTATCTAAATGGAGCTGCCAGTTCCCTGTACGTTCGGCTTCAATCAAATGTTTTAGAAGAGTAACCATGCGGAAATACTGGATCCACAACTTAGCCGTTGGACCACTCATTTCAATTTTCAGCAGCTGTTCTCGGAATTTACGCGCGATCGATATGTAGCAATCATTCGTCTCTATCGTCAGTATCACAGGCCTATCGATGTCATTGAGTATCTGAGCCAGTTCAGCCGTTTCTTCTTCTGTTAGTTCAACTGCTTGCCAAACGAAATTTGCTATAGCCTGATGACATAACATGTGTGCCCTGGTTGCCCTTGAATATGCGTGCCCGGTTAACATTTTATCTACGGAGTGTTCGGCGTAAATAGTTGTTAACAATTCTTTAAGCCCGCTGCCGGCCATAATATAACCGATGCAACCCATATACGACATAGCTAAATGGAAACATCCAAGTCGTGGCACAACTATGTCTAATTCTGGAGCACAATTACTGGCGACGATGTCTCGCGCCTTGGTATAAAGGGGTTGGTCAAAAGTAACAAAACATGTTTTTTGGTTAAAACTTCTGCATTTACGTGCGGCTGTTAGAAGAGCTGTAAAGACAGTATCATAGTTACTTGGCGGAGCATTTATAAATGGTAAGCAGAGTATCTGCGATATCTGGAATGGTTTGTCAATAGTGGCTTCTTCCATAAAACCACTCCAACCTGGTATCGACGGTATGTTAGCACTCTTACCATACAACCACAGTAAATCACAACTAGTTGGCAACACTTCATTATTAATTGGATGAACAGTCTGTAAATTTTCAATACAAATAGTTTTTAAACCTGGCGCATTGCGCTTCCTGTAAATTTCAATAGGTACGTTTCCAAACTTACCAACGACTTGTGCTGATGGCAAGTGCTTGTGACGAGAAATGGCTTTGTCGGGAGCAATAGCATCTTTAGGGGTCACGCAGTGAATTCCCCCCATGGCGTGAAAGGTACTAAAACCATCTAAAGTGTTCGTGTTGAAATCAGCATTATCAAAGACAAATTGAGAGAATGCTGCTGTCTCGATTCTGACTGGTGGGCGTATAATGGCTGACAATTCGAAATGCAAAGCTTCTTTGTCTGATGCGGAAAATCCCAGAGAAGACAACACGTCCAAAAGCTGTTTCGATCCAAATTTTTTATACAGATATGTACCTATACCGATTTGAAGAGGCGACAAGAATGATCTGGGTCTTGCAGCTGAGATGATGGCATGGGCCATTGCCTTGCATTTGACTCGCCACTTGTCTAATCTGCCTTGTTTATGTTTGAGAATAATCTCTTCGAGGAAGACGTGCATTGTTTGAGGTATCACGGTGTCCACGTCCTCAAGAAATGCATCCGAAGGTGGATATTCATTTGTTTCGTACACTTGAGAACGAATGTCTTCCAAAATAATGGCTGCCGCCGCGCGTACAACTCGTAAACGTTCCTCCTCCGCATTAACTTTCCTTGAACCATACCACGATTCTGATAAAATTTTATAGCCCGTATTTTTAAAGCACACAATATTCCGCTTGTGTATTACAACAATCATAATATCATCGCCATATTTTTGCAACAAACGCGACTTTACTGTTCTTATATCTGGGCGGTAATCACTTTCGATGACGTTCATTAGTTCATCTAAAGAAAACTGAGATTCTTCAGAGTTTGCTTCCAGGTGGGTGTAAATCGCTTCCATTGCTTCGTCGACGTTTGTGGCAGGTCTGTAGCCTCTTTTTCTTTTCGATGGCGGAGGACTGCTGTAAAATTTTTTTAAGCAATTGTGATGATAACGTGCTTTCACCGCGACCAAATCAGGCACATTCTGTATGCGTTCACATACGGTACGACCCCAGTCATCATTACGGTTTCTGGCGAACTTGAAAACTTTCTCTTGCATGGATAAGCTTCTCACTTCGTATATTAAATCACGTTCGGGCAATCGCGTTTTTTTGAGGTTTATCATATGTTCTGATGTTATTTCTACATTACACAAGAAACACGACTTTTTAAAATCAAAAGTTGCTACGTTGGATCGTCTAGAGGTTGAAGGAGTCTCTGGCGGAGGCACTGCACTTTGACGACGCTTCGCCGAAGCGATTAGTTTTTCATTACTGAACTGTTTGCGGCACGCATCATGCACACTAACTGATTTTCGATTGCGTAAAAACTTACTTTTACCGTCCTCACGTTTAAGGCTGCACCGTGTTAAAGTCTCCACGCATTTTTCTTTAACACATCACTTTTCCTTCCAACAACGTTTTATCACAAATAAAACACAAAGAAAGGGCTTCCATAGTCAGGCGTTTGTGTGTTTTGGTATTGTCACAAAGCACACCGACGACACTGGCTGTCAGAATTAGTTTATTAGTGTAAGTATCTATGGAAATGATGCACCCACGTATACAAACGCTCGCAAATCGCAATTCTATTGGACGGTCTACCAGTAGATTGGTACTCAGTATAGTCTCTTTATCTCGCGCAGATTTGGACACGTACATGCGGTAGCGGTTTACATGCGTTCCAAAGTGGAAATTAATATTCTTCGGCGGATACAAACGACTGGCATTGTGCATGTGTGTAAACGTAATCCAACGTTGTAAACATGACAGCATATGACGACATTTACCATAATATAACAAATATCGTAATATGCTGTCACTTTAACAACGTTGTTCCACCTTAACACAAGTCCAATGACCAACTTTCCGCATTGTCCATGTCGAGTAGATCCGCCCTATTGGGGGACTTTCATTGGAACAGTGCATGGTGTTGGGGTCCCACGTGTCATTGTATGTAATGGATATACTAGTAATTTTGTTAGGTAAAAATAGATAAAGTGAAAAAATTCGTGTGAAAACGCAGTTTTTTCGCGAATTTGAAATTTTCGCTCTACTTCCCATCCCGCTAACTCGAAAACTATCAATCTGACGAGAAAATATTATTAGTCTTGTTTTGTAGAAAATATTATCCTCTTTAATGTATAATTAGAACTTTTTTGCATAGGATTAACAGGAACGGAGTTATACCTCAAAAACTGTTTTCGGGCGCCATTTTTCCAAGATGGCTGCGCGAGCGGCGACCTCCCGAGGTCGCAAATTAAGAACCATAGTTAGGGCATATGGGTCGACATTCCTGGCAAGTTTCAAAACTTCATGACCTTTTGTAAGCAAATCCGTTTTATTTCCTTTTAATGACTGGACTAGTAAGCCAAGAGCGCCGCTTACATGACAAGAGCATAGGCGCATGCGCCGAAATTTCCCGAGATACCTTAAAATTTAAAATAGCCTAACAACTTACCACACAATATGTTGAGAATCCACCAAAACTTCATATCGCAAATTTACATCTGGCCAATTGTTATCGGGTGGTTATTGCTCACTTTAACAATCACGATGTCACTTTCTTTGTGTTCTGGTGCACACATTCTAAACGCAAGCTATACTTTAATTTTTATACAATCAACCCATACGACTATTTGACTAATAGCAGCAGCAATCACTTGGAGAAAAAGTCATAAAGAGTGCTTGAAAGGTCATGTAAATTATTACCATAGACACACATAATAAACATTTATAAACGTCAATACGTTTTACAATTTTAACTACCTAACTTCAAATTGTATTTTATTAGTATTTTAAGACTAGGTATTAACTTTTAATCAGGTATAGCTGTAGCTTGAACTATGGCAGACGAAGAAGGCGAAGTTGAGGAAGAAGGTGGAGAAGAGGAAGACGATGACAAAGGTAGGGATCTGGCGATGCTGGTGGGCGTTACGAAACACATTGCCAATTTCACGGAACATAAAAAGCAGAGAAGCAGCATGTATCGAATGGATAATATAAAAGCGAAGATGGTAATTTTGACATAATATTGAATACAGTTTATTAGCATTCTTAAGATTCCTTATTCAGACAGTCTTTCTCATAGAATTAAAAATTAGTGTTCAATATTTGTCTAACAACAATTTTAAAAGCCATTTTTAACAGCAAATAGCCAAAGAAGAGCGTATGGAAAGGTTTTCAAACTTGCAAATGCCGCATCGCCATATTTGTGACATGATCGGAACTTTTTGGGATATAGAACAAAATGAAATTTTGGAAGGCGTAATAGACGATAAAGACCACATGACTGTGTTGAATGTGATGTTTTACTGCCAAGATGGGCCTCCGTATGAAATCCGTAAGAAACTATTCCTCTAGTAAAAATAACACTGCGTTTAACTTCCTGTTCTTGTTAGCAACCGGACGACATAATCCAGCGGTTGCAAAGGAAACTATCATAAGAAGGATCTACATTACGGATGGCTCTTGGTTACCAATGACCGGAAAGGCTGTCATAGTTTACAAAACTAGCAATGCTAAAGACATTGACATGCGAAACATAAATGACGACGTTTGCTTCGCGCAGCTGGACTTAAAAGCGGCAAAGGGAAACATAGTTGCAGCTGTGTGTGATCTGTTATCGAACATTATTACCCCGTCTGTAACGGGTACCAAGGAATGGGGTGACCTCTTGAAGACCGATGCTGGTCTTGAAACCAAAAAGGAATTTATGGGGGACTATACATCTTTTACTAACTTTCTAGAGAGTAATGCTTTTGTATTTATCTCTAGTAACTTGGACCTTATACGCTCCTTTTTAGAAACAAAAATTGACTTGGACGAAATTGTAAAATTTATTCTCAACGATGACCTGTACACTAAATACTTGGTATCGCCTTCGGTAATGGAAGCGGTGATAAGAAATCCAGATGTTTTTCATCAAGTGGAAACCATCGTCAGAGTATGGGAAAAACAGATCGAAAGAGTAAGAATTTCAAAGTGCACATTTAATATATACTGACATGATTTTTGCCGAACAGTGTTTAACTCAGTTTCAACAACTGCGAAGAGAAAACGAATTTGTAGGGCCCATGGTAGAAATTGAGTACTGGCGAAGGCAGTTGGCTAAGTTTACCAGCATTTTGGAATTTACCAAATCGCCTGAATGCGGTATGCACATTCAGTATCTAAATATAACCAGGTCCAAACTGAGAAAGGTATTGTAACTGTTTTAATGTCTTCGGAATTATAAACTTCGCCCTGTTAGATATGGAAAAAACAAGATTGTGCTGTAACTGACGCCCGAAATGAGTGCCAAGATAACGTCAAGTACTTGTATGCATTGGAGAGGTACTGCGAACCTTTGTACAGGTGCGATCCTTCGAAAATACCGGATTGCCTGCCCAGCCTTCTCTATGCTATTAGAATGGTTTTCACCACGTCGCGTTATTACAATAATACAGCAAGTGTTACAGCCATTCTTGTTAAGGTTTCTAATCAGATGATTAACATGTGCCGCAGCTATATTAACTGCAACGGTACTAAAACCATTTGGGTACAACCAAAGAAGGATGTTTTACATAAAATAGGGGTATAATACTAAAAACTGATAATAATTGACAGTATGATACAAAATCTCCTTTAGGTCTGCTTAGACTTATACTTAAAGTATTACCAGTGCTTTAAGCAAACGCAATTGAAGATGGAAGAATGTGGCGAAACCCCTTTTGACTGTTCCGAAATGTACGTATTTGGAAAATTTGAAACATTCAAGAAACGAATAGAACAGGTTTGTTACAAACTCGCAATAGCTAACGAATTGGAATGTGTTTACTTCCACTTCTTCAGATAGTCGATGTTTTCAACACCACCATAAAATATTCCATCCTTCAAAACAGTACCATAGAAGGAATTGACGAATATGCAGAAAAATTCAAGGAGTTTTACAAGAAAATCTCATCGAAAAAATACGATGCCCTTAACCACAGGCAGGATTTTTTCAATCAGGACTACATCGAATTCAAACAAAGCGTGGTGGACACCGAATGGGAGCTCGAGGAGTTCGTTGGGAGCTGTTTGGAGCAGTTGACTACCGTCGACAATGTTCTGCGTTTGCTAAAGAGGTACTACTATGATTATTCTCGGAAGCACAGTATCTACCGTTTTATTTCTCAATCAGGTTTGAGAAGCTCAATTTGGAATGCCTGCATTTGGATGAGCGCTATCTGGAAGCTTTGGAGATGTTCCAAGACGAAATTGAAGAACTTCGGGACCATTACAATGAGGATAGGCAAAATCCACAACTACCCCGCAACATGCCTCCTGTTAGTGGCAGAATTATGTGGATAAGGCAGTTGTATTTAAGGATTGAAGAACCAATGGATATATTTAAGGAACGAACCCGGGTAATTATCCTTGTTTTGCTATTCCCCACGGTATTTAAACTGTCCCTGAATTTTAGGTAATGCGTCATCGAAAGGCACAGAAGTGCATCCAACTGTACAACTCGCTGGCTTGCGTTCTTGTTCATTACGAGCAAATATATCACCAGGCTTGGTTTAAACACGTGTCACAAGTAAAATGAGAACTTAAATAATTTCCGGAAACTAAAATAACAAATTGTAGGTTAGAAGTGGCCTCGCCGCCCCGTTGTTGTTAAAACATCCCAAAACCAGGCGATACATCGTCAATTTTGATCCCTACATATCCGAAGCCATACGAGAAGCTGAGTACATGTACAAGCTTGACTTGCGTAAGATCAGTAGATTTTCGCTTTCTTTCGCTCAATGTTGCCTTTCCAGCCGTTCCTGACGTTGCCCAAATCCTCGTGTTCTGCAAGGATAAAATTCTGCATTCATTCGAAGTAGTTAAAGAGCTTGTTGTGAGGAATAACACCATACGGAAAAACATACCCAAGCTCTTCATTCCCTTAATGAAGTGCCAGTTATTGAGAATGGAAAATGTCTTTATGCCTGCTTTATCTACGATCACCTGGACCTCCATGAAAATTCCGCAATTTTGCGATGACGTGACGGGAGTGTTGGATATGGTTCAGATGTTTATAAAAGAGGTGGGCTTTGAAAATGCCTACAAGTTTGTATTTACTTGAGTGTTCATCCGCAGGTGACCGACATGAAGGAAGCACGTATCGACGAAGTTCTAGAAAGCATAACGGTTACGACGTTGGTGTATCTTCCAACAGAGCCTCTAATGCCATCCAATCTTCTAGAGGCTAGCTTACAGCACAAAGCAGCAAAAAGTTCGTATCACAATAATTCCCCAGAAAAACATCTTTTTTTTTAATTTTAGCAAAGGAAATGCAGTTAAAATTATACACCGCTGAACGGGCAGTGATAGAGTTAATCAACAAATTTTTGGGCAGTATGGAACTTATCAATGTATCCGATGAGGAAAAATATGATTGGTTGGATTCGGAAAAAGCAGTTAAGCCAGTCACTTCATCTTCCAAACTATTTCAAGGAGATGATGCTGGTACGTATCTGTACTATCATTGGATCTTCTTCATTTCTGTCGGCATTTTCCTGTTAAATGTTCTTTACTGTTCTTTTTCTATCTTTTCCAAATTTAATGCCCCTTTAGGAGCATCAATATGTACTATGTAGCTACCCAAGCGTGCATTTCGGGCTTTCCTACTATTTATTTTTCTCACGCTACATGTGTATATCATTACAGCATTTAAAGAAATTGACGCGAATTCGCTCCAGGATCTATCAGCAATTCACAACGACTGTATCGAGATGTTTGCCTATTTTAATGCGAAAGTTATCGACTCTTTAGTGAAGGCCACCAAATACTCACTCGATCTCTTGAAAAGACGAGCTACTGCCTCAAGGTAGGCTACAATCTCCAAACTAGTTAAGGTCTCAAATAATTAGCATCTTAGTCTGCTGGAGCTATCGACCAGTATCCCGATGATGAAGACGTACATGGAACTGCACATTCCCATCGCTATCATCAACCCCAACCTCGATAGCATCCAGAGTTATTTCAAACAAGTCCTAGGTAATATTATTAGTATTCACAAAGATATACCGATGTGGGGACAAGAAGAAAGCGCACAGAAAAAAGAGGCGAGGGCTTTACGGTTTGGTGCGTCGTTTTTATTCATTTCGAAAACAGTTTAACTTCCCAGTTTTCCACAGACGATGACAACGAAGAAGAAAGAGGCCCCCCTAATTACCATAAAAGTATATCCGAACAAAAGGAGATTGTGCGAATATTCATGGGTCTTCAAGGAGCCATGTATCTACTACAACCTGATATCCTCAAACTATTAAAGGTGATTACCTGTTTTATGTTTCAACATACTCAAGCAACTTTTTCAAAATAGGAATATCTTGAATATTCATATTTATGGGCAGAAGACCGAGAACAACAAGTGCAGCACTTCTGCGATTTAGATCCCTTAATAGTAGAGATATGCGAAAAGTTCACCCAGTATGATGAGAGAGCGCAGCAAATACGGGAACTACCTGAAGTCCATAACATTGGAGCTGTTCAAATTATAATGGGTATTGCTGTTACAACCCTCTGTACCATTTTGTTCATTTTATATATTTTACAGAGAAGTTTAAGCTGGCTCTGCTTGTTGAATCGGAAGCGTGGAAGCACCTGCTCGGCCAGAAATTGGGAGTACGTTACAAACAAAAACTGATTGAAATGGTCGACTTTATCAAGACTCAGGAGAAAGTACTTGCCAAACCTATTAAAGACCTTGATGATTGCAGGTACGCCATAGACTATACGAGAAAAGAGCCCATATAAATAACTATTTTCTTACAGATTGGCAATGGCCTGCCTACAAAGGATTCGCGAGAACTTCATCGAAATGGACATGGACTTGGGCTTAATGGAAGAAGCGTATGCTACTTTTATTAGGTTTAACATTGACGTCCCCAAAGACGATATAGATAGAGTGGATACTTTGAGATACAATTTCTTAAACATGGTTGCCCACGTAAGAATAAGCCAGCATTTTAAACAGAACGTCTGCATATTTTTTGTTCCTAAAGGGCAAGCAAGTGCAAGAGCAAATCTGCACAGTACAGGGGCCGTTGCAAGCCGAACTGACTGCGGGGGTAGCAATTTTCGCAAAAGACGTGGCCGATTTCGACGCTGATTACGAAGTAAACGGACCCATGGTGCCTGGTTTAGGGGCTCGAGAAGCCAGTGATCGAGTCCTTCTGTTCCAAGCACGATTTGATGAGCTATGGGCCAAGTTTGAGATGTATTCGAGTGGCGAAGCTTTGTTTGGACTCGAAGTGAACGATTACCCTGTCCTGCACCAAAGAAAGAAAGAGTTTAATCTCCTCAATAAACTGTATGGATTGTATCTGCAGGTGAATGGTACAATAGATGGATATTTCGACCTGCTGTGGAGCGATGTTGACACTGAAGTTATCGTGACGGAATTGACGGAATTTCAAAATAGGTAAATTTGGAGCCAACATTCCGTATGGAAATATCTAGATAATAACTATTCCTGTATCAGATGCCGCAAGTTGCCTAAGGCATTGAAGGATTGGCCAGCATTTTTAGACTTGAAGAAGAAACTCGAGGACTTTAATGAAACTTGTCCTCTATTGGAGCTTATGGCAAACAAGGTATCTAATTTTGACGAAGACAGCAGGGAATCAATTTATAAATGATTAAAATTGATAGGCAATGAAAGACCGGCACTGGAAGAGAATAGCCAAAGTAACCAATTATGATTTTCCAATCGATTCTCCCACATTTACTCTACGAAATGTAATGGAAGCACCACTTTTGAAGTCCAAAGACGACGTGGAGGTACCACCATAGCACACAATTTCCACAGTTGATTACATGAACACTTGTTTGTTAGGATATCTGCATCAGTGCAGTGAAAGAAAAAGACATAGAAGCCAAGTTAAAGCAAGTTATTACGGATTGGGCCGTCGTTGATTTGCAGTTTTCATCTTTCAAAGCAAGGGGCGAACTGCTGCTCAAAGGAGCAGAGACCGGAGAAACTATTGCTTTGCTTGAAGACAGCCTAATGGTCTTAAATTCTCTTTTGAGCAACAGGTTTTAAAGATGTGGTGGTAATCGTGTCCCATCTAATTTGCGTAACATTTTAGATACAACGCGCCGTTTAAGAAAGATATCCAGTTGTGGGTAAATAAGTTGGTGACGACTTCAGAAATTTTGGAAAAATGGATGATCGTCCAGAACTTGTGGATCTACTTGGAAGCCGTCTTTGTTGGCGGCGATATTTCCAAACAGCTACCGGCTGAAGCAAAAAGATTCAGTGTATGTAACTATATATTACTTCCATTATGTTATTTTTAACTGTTTGGTATAGTCGGTTGGTTCTACATCTTTCTAGTAAAAAGGTAGGTAAAGGTCGTCGCCTGCGTTGATAAGTTAGTACGTATACAAAGCCTGCCAGTCAGGCTGTTTTGACATTGATTTCAATAGGGCATATTTTGCCCCTTGGCGCTAGTTTACACAGTTTGACGTTTCAAATTTGAAAGCTTGTGTTTGGTTAAATGTTAAAACATGTTTGAAAATATCTCGTTGCATTCCTTCATGTGGAAATAAGGATAGGAAACATGTGTTCTATCATTAATTTTCATCAAATATGGTAAATTTTTATGGTTGGATAAAGGTTATCACGTCAAGGAAAAATATGTGATCTGTCAGATGGTGTCAACCAGCGCCAATTTCACGAAGTGGCCATAATTTGCGTATTACCGACATTCGGCTAGCTGGAAAGCTTCTTAAAGACGAAGTTTTTATTAATGAACGCAAACGACGGTAAATGTTCAAGGTAATTTCAATTACCCCAACTGGGGGCGGGCTGCTATAGGGACCTTGCGTCCCTCGTCAGCCAAGAACGGGAGTTATAGGATGGGTGAAAGAAAGAAGGGGTGGAGAATGGCAGAAAGGCCAAGAAAGGTGGAAAAATACTGCCCCAGCATTTGCCTCAGAAAAAGTACTCTGTTGACTCAGGAAAACCACCTAAAAACCTGAATCAGAGCAGACGGTCCCTGGAATCGAACCCATGACCTGCCGAATGCTAAGTAGACGTGCTAATGTCTTTCTAGTTACAATACTCATCTATTTATTCTATATACAATTTAGAAAGTAATGAAAGTGTTGTTGATAATTTCAGGGTATTGATAAATCGTGGATGAAAATCATGTACCGAGCTCACGAAATGTTAAACGTTGTTGAGTGTTGCACTGGCGACGAGACCATGGTTCAATTGCTGCCTTATCTGCTAGACCAACTAGAAACTTGCCAGAAGAGTTTAACAGGATATTTAGGTAAGCGCCAGTTTTTCAAAGATCTTCGCGTAACTTATACCTCTTTCAGAATCAAAACGATTGTGCTTTCCCCGTTTCTTCTTCATCTCGGACCCCGTCCTGCTGGAGATTTTGGGGCAGAGTTCCGATCCTCATTCTATTCAACCGCATTTATTAAGTCTGTTTGATGCTGTCTACAAAGTATTGCACATTTTGCCAAGCGCCGCTTGAGTCTACAAATTAATTTCCAGGTTGTTTTTGACGAGGTCAAATACGAAGATATTATAGCAATGCAGTCGGACTTGGGCGAACACGTAGCGTTTGAAAAATCCGTTAATTGCGTGGGCGGTGTGGAGCTTTGGTTGAACAAGCTGCTCTTCATGGTTAGAGACACTGTTAAAAATGTCATTGCGCAAATGGCGCAATGTTTCAACGATCCCGATTATAATTTTATACAAGGTTTTGTTGGGTTTTGCGGTCAGGTAAATTTGAGGACTAAGTTTTTATAAAACTAAAGAGACCTACAGGCAGGTTTGGTTGGTGTTCAAATTCTTTGGACAAAAGAAGCGGAAGTTGCTATTCGAAAGGCCAGAGTCGACCGTGTTATCATGAAGGTAGCAAATCAACGATTCTTGGTCCTCTTGAATGATCTCATCGATTTGACGTCAAAAGACCTGACAAAAATGCAACGAACCCGTTATGAGACTATGGTCACTATTCATGTCCATCAAAGGTAATATTTTACTAAGTACAATGGAATCAGCTCTTGAGAAATCTGTATTTAGGGATATTTTTGACGACATGGTTCGGCTTAAAGTTAAGGCAATCAACGATTTTGAATGGCAAAAGCAAGCTAGATTTTACTACAATGATGAGAATGACGAATGCCTTGTCAAAATAACCGATGTTATATTTCTATACCAAAATGAATATCTTGGTATTACCGAAAGACTAGCCATTACACCTTTAACTGATAGATGTTACATCACACTGGCCCAAGCGATATGTAAGAAATACACGTTTATCAATATTTTTTTGCTAATAGTATTAAACAGGGATGAACATGGGTGGAGCACCGGCAGGGCCTGCTGGTACAGGAAAAACTGAAACTACAAAAGATATGGGTCGAACCCTCGGCAAATTCGTGGTCGTATTCAATTGTTCGGATCAAATGGACTTTCGTGGTTTGGGACGAATATTCAAGGTGATTCTTAATATGCTATGGTTGCTTGAGTGCTAACTTAATGACATATGCTAAAGGGTTTAGCGCAGTCAGGAACTTGGGGCTGCTTTGATGAGTTCAATAGAATCGAATTGCCTGTACTGTCTGTGGCTGCTCAGCAGATCTACATTGTTTTATCTGCGCGAAAAGAAAGAAGACCTTGGTTTATATTTAGGTATAGTAGCATGTTTGTTCTTAACTGAACTAAAAAAATCTCAATTCGGCAGCGATGGGGATACGGTGTCCATGAATATAGAATTTGGAATATTTCTGACTATGAATCCCGGATATGCTGGTCGACAAGAGTTGCCGGAAAATTTAAAAATTATGTTTAGGACAGTCGCCATGATGGTACCGGACCGACAGATCATCATTCGAGTCAAGCTGGCATCTTGTGGTTTCAGAGAAAACGTAGTTCTAGCAAGGAAATTTTTTACGTTGTATAAACTTTGTGAGGAGCAGTTATCGAAACAAGTATTAAACAAAATCAAACTGTGTAGAATAGATAAAATCAAATTTTGCTAATTAAAGGTTCACTATGACTTTGGTTTGCGCAACATATTATCTGTATTACGAACTCTGGGCGCCCAAAAGAGAAGCAATCCAACAGACACTGAAGAAACAATTGTAATGAGAGTTCTAAGGTTTGTTCCATTATTTGCTGATTTGACAAAATGTAACGTATGTCATGCAGAGACATGAATCTAAGCAAATTGGTAGATGAAGATGAGCCGTTATTCTTGTCACTAATCGAGGACATGTTCCCGGGTATTAAACTATCAACTCAATCGTGGAAAGAGTTGCAAAAGGCGATTGCTAATCAAACACAGGCAATGGGTGTTATGAACTTTCCCAGTTGGAATTTAAAAATCGTACAGTTGTACGAAACCTATTTAGTTCGGCATGGTCTTATGGTTTTAGGTTAGTAGCACAGACTTAAACCCTCAAAATAGTCGATAACTCTGGTATATGACAGGTCCGACCGGTGCTGGAAAAACTCAGTGCATGTACTGTTTGATGCGAGCAATGACAGAAAATGGTTTGCCAACTAAAGAAATGAGGATGAACCCTAAGGTATTATAGTCTTTCAAGTGGAGCTCTCCATATTACAATATTATAAATTGTAGGCAATAACTGCTCCTCAAATGTTTGGAAGATTGGACGTGGCAACCAACGACTGGACAGACGGAATATTTTCCACCCTTTGGAGAAGAACATTGAAAGTTAAGAAAAGCGACTTTGTTTGGCAAGTATTCTACATTGGCGTGTTTGAATCCTTAAAACCACCTTACTGCTACAGGTTAGTGTTAGATGGGCCCGTAGACGCCGTTTGGATAGAAAATCTAAATTCTGTACTAGACGACAACAAAACCCTAACTTTGGCCAACGGTGACCGAATTGTGATGGCCCCTAACTCGAAATTAGTATTTGAACCCGACAATGTAGACAATGCCAGTCCTGCGACGGTATCAAGAATGGGCATGGTGTTTATGAGCGCCTCAGTTCTACCATGGAACCCCATTTTAGAGGTACGAATGTTGCAAATCATATGATTGTACTTGATATGCAATAATTGCGTAGGCGTGGCTGAAGACTAGAAATCCAATGGAAGCCGATTCACTTAGGAATTTCTTTAATAAAATCTATGGCGATATGCATAACGTAATTCAAGTTAGATTGAAACCAAAGATGGTTATACGAGAAGCCATATACATAAGGCAATGCTGTGACATATTGCAGGGACTGCTCATGACCGATGAAGAGGAAGGTCCTAGTAAGAAACTCCTTTCTAAAACAAAACAGTTCAACAATGTTTTAATCGAACTTGTATTTAGAAACCTACACCGAGAAACATCTAGAAAGATTTTTTATTTTTGCTGTGATGTGGTCATTGGGCGCTGTGCTTGAGCTGGATGACCGAGCTAAACTGGAAGAATACGGTACTAAAACTTATCCCAAAATGGATTGGCCTAAATGCGCTCCAGAAGAATCAATATTTGAGTTTGTGGTCGGCGATAATGGAAGATGGCAACACTGGAGCGAAAGGCTAGAACCATTTTATTATCCAAACGATCAAGTTTTAGAATATACTAGCATCTTGGTTCCCAACGTAGACAATGTCAGAACGGCCTTTCTAATTGATACAATTGCCAAACAAGGGAAAGCTGTATTACTTATAGGTAACATCATTTAAAACTAATCTCTTTCAAATACCTACCAGCTGTATTCTAGGTGAACAAGGCACAGCCAAGACTGTGATGATAAAGGGCTTTCTTAATATTTTCGATCCCGAGTTTAAACTTAGCAAGTCTTTCAATTTTTCTTCTGCAACAACGCCCAATATGGTCCAGGTATATTTAAGAATTTCAACATGGCAAACTGTTATTAACTATAGAAATTTTAGCGTATTATCGAGTCATATGTAGATAAACGAGTAGGTACCTCGTATGGGCCGCCCGCGGGGAAAACATTGACAGTTTTCATAGACGACATCAATATGCCCATTATCAACGACTGGGGAGACCAAATCACTAATGAAATAGTGAGACAGCTGATGGAACAGCATGGTGAGTTCGCAGAAACAGTCAAATTCTATCAAACTGTTTATTTCATATTTGCTGAAGGCTTCTACAGTTTGGACAAGCCGGGCGACTTTTCAACAATCTTGGACATCCTGTTTGTAGCAGCCATGATCCACCCTGGGGGAGGACGTAATGACATTCCGCACCGTCTAAAGCGACAATTTAATATATTCAATTGTACCTTGCCGAGCATCAACTCGATGGACATGATTTTCAGTAAACTTGCTAACCACGAAGCATACCCTTTATCATTTCGTATGTACCTTAGGGCAAATTGGTGAAGGCTACTTCTGCGATACACGCTTTAACGCGGAAATAGTAGCGTTCGTTCCGCGCCTAATTCCATTAACACGCCACGTATGGGTCCAAACCAAGGGCAAAATGTTGCCAACACCGGCTAAATTTCACTACGTGTTCAATCTGAGAGATCTGTCCAGAATATGGCAAGGGATTTTAACTGTTCAGAACTTGGAGTGTCAGTCTGTTAATTCAATGCTGAAGCTGTGGCAGCACGAATGCACACGAGTCATTTCGGATAGGTACGTCTACTGTAATTTATTATTTATAGACTTGTTCTTTCAAAATGCCTCAAAAGTAAAATACTAGTAAAACCGTGGGTCCCATGTTACTACGATGTATAACACGTGAAAGATCTTAGTAGGATACATTTCCTCGTACCAAAGCACTACGACTTAATTATGATTAGGTTTACAACCCAACAAGATCGAGATTGGTTCCTAAACAATCTCCGGAGGCAAGCTAAAGAAGAACTAGAAGAGTATGCCGTATACTTTCCGGAAGAAGAAACCTTCTGGGTCGATTACCTGAGGGAACCACCAGAAGCTACCGGTGATGAACCCGACGATTTTTGCTTTGATGCCCCGAAAATCTACGAAGAAATCCCCAGCTGGGAGTTTGTCAAAGAGAAATTGCACAGTTAGCTTTCTCACATAATGTAGGGTTAGTATTAATGTCTACGTTTTTAGCCTTCATGGACAGTTACAATGAAACTGTAAGGGGAGCAGGCATGGACATGGTGTTTTTCCTTGACGCAATGATTCATCTAAACATTATATCAAGAATTGTTCGAACTGCAAGAGGCAATGCGCTTCTAGTAGGAGTTGGTGGCTCTGGTAAACAGAGTTTAACAAAACTTGCTTCATTCATAGCCGGTTACAGGAATTTCCAGATTTCTTTGACAAGGTATATAATGACTAAACATGTTTGGAATTATATATATACATACTTCGTTTTCCAGATCATACAGTTTAAATAACTTTATGGACGACATGAAATACTTATACAGAGTAGCAGGGTTTGAAGGTGCCGGCATTTCTTTCATATTCACTGACAACGACATTAAAGAGGAAACATTTTTGGAGTCCCTGAACAACATACTTAGCTCCGGAGAAATTGCCAACCTCTTTGCTAAAGACGAGTTGGACGAAATTCAGTCTGAACTAATAGGAGTCATGAAAAAAGTAGCGCCCAAAAAGATTCCAACCAATGATGTCTTGTACGATTTCTTCATCAGTCGTGCCCGATCTAATTTGCACATAGTTCTCTGTTTCTCGCCTGTAGGTATCGAACATTTCTAGTAACTTATACATAAACGTTATACATATCAGGTCGGTGAAAAATTCAGAAACAGGGCTTTGAAGTTCCCTGGTCTAATATCAGGATGCACGATGGACTGGTTTGCGCGGTGGCCTATGGATGCTTTAATAGCAGTTTCTAACCATTTTCTGGGAAATTATCCCATGGTAGCCACCCCTGACGTAAAAATGGAACTAATTAAAGTCATGGGCCAGATTCAAGAAAGCGTTTCGGACATGTGTACGACTTATTTTGACAGGTACGATAGTTCCGTTGCTACTTCGTGGCAGTACACAACGGATTTTTTAGATTTCGGCGTCAAACTTATGTTACTCCGAAAACATTCCTCTCCTTCTTATCCAGCTACAAGGTCTTGTACAAACACAAGCACGACGAGATCGCCATTTTGGCGCAAAGGATGAAAACTGGGCTTACCAAGCTTATCGAGGCCGCGGCAAGCGTGGACGAGCTAAGGAAAGAATTGGAAGTTAAGGAGAAGGAAATATTGGTAGCTTCTGCAGCAGCCGAAAAGGTATGCTTTGAAATGTAGTTTACAGCAGCATTTGGTTCATCTACTTTTGCAGGTACTAGCAGTGGTGTTGGCAGCATCGACAATTGCTAACAAAATCAAAGAGGAAGCTATGATTGTAAAAGAACGGGCCGAAACACTCGTCGTTACAATTAGCAAAGAAAGTAAAGAAGCTGAGAAGAAGCTTTTAGCTGCAAAGCCTGCTCTGGAAGCTGCTGAGACCGCTTTACAGGTTTGAATTGTGTTTATTGTAAGGCCGATGGGAAAGGTGATTCTGGTTTTAGACCATCAAAGCTGGTGATATTGCTACAGTACGAAAGTTGGGAAAACCGCCGTATTTGATTATGGTTATCATGGATGCCGTACTGATATACTTTAAACGGCGGTTGGAGCCAACGAAGCCTGATTTTGAAAAAAATTTCCTCATTACATCATGGGGAGAATCGTTAAAGGTACTGTTTTGAATTGGATCAAGTTTAACACATTTCACACACTTTTCGTAGGTAATGGCAGAAAGCAAATTCCTCAGTAATTTGCAACAGTATCCAAAAGACACAATAAACGCAGAAATTGTGGACTTGTTGGTTCCATACTTCGATTTCCCTCTTTACACCTTTGAAAGTGCAAAATCAGCTTGCGGAAATGTAGCTGGCTTAATTTCGTGGACTATAGCTATGGCTTCCTTCTATGAAGTTAACCGTGAAGTTTTGCCCTTAAAAGTAATGTTTGTACTTTATTTTTCCCATGCTATATTAGTGACATTTCCCAGGCAAACTTGGCAAGGCAACAAGCAAAACTGGAGAAAGCTACTGCTCAGCTCAACGAAGCCATGGATCTCCTTCGGCGGAAAGAAGAAGAAGTCAGGCAGTGCCAAGAAGAATATGACGAAGCCATGAGGCTTAAACAGGTATTGAAACCATAAAGTATTTATAAGTTTCCTTACTACAAATTAACTTTTAGTTAGTGCTTGATGATGCTAACAAATGCAAGAATAAGATGGACCAAGCCAGCGCTCTGATTGATGGGTTAAGTGGTGAAAGAGTAAGATGGACTGAACAATCTGCTCTGTTCAAAGCAGAAACTGAACGGTTGATCGGCGATGTTTTAATGCTAGTAGGGTTTCTGAGCTATTCAGGACCTTTCAACCAAGAGTTTCGATCATACCAACAAGGGCTGTGGATGGACATACTTGTCAAACTGAAAATACCTGTCTCAATCAACATTAACATCACGGACAGTTTAATTGATACGGCGACGGTAATTTTTCGTTTAAAGCTGCAATTGTTATTCTGATGAATTATAATTCAGATTGGCGAATGGAACTTGCAAGGTTTGCCAACCGACGACCTATCGATTCAAAACGGTATCATTGTCACCAAAGCAGCGAGGTATCCACTGTTAATAGATCCTCAAAGCCAGGCAAAAGGCTGGATTAAAACTATGGAAAAAGAAAATCATTTAATTGTCACTTCCATTAACCACAAATACTTCCGGTTGGTCTAATTTTAACATGCCAGGAACCGATTAATAATTTTTTATTTCTAACAGAAATCACATTGAAGATTCAGTGTCTTTAGGATATCCCATGCTAATCGAAGATATAATGGAAGATTTGGACCCCGTTTTGGATAACGTAATGGAAAAAAACCATATTAAAGTTGGTAGTACGTACAAAGTAAAGGTGGGGGATAAAGAAGTGGACTACCATAAGGACTTCCGGATGTACATAACCACCAAATTAGCTAATCCCTCCTACACTCCCGAGATTTACGCTCGTGCTTCAATTATTGACTTCACTGTAACCATGAAAGGTGTTCTACTCGTACTAGTATATTTATTACAGTATTTATTACCTACTAATACGTTGTCAATAGGTCTAGAAGATCAGCTATTGGGGAGAGTAATTGTAACTGAGAAAAAGGAATTGGAAGCGGAACGTACAAATCTTATCAAAGACGTGACTGCTAACAAGCGTAAAATGCTGGAACTGGAGGCAAACTTATTGTACAAGCTGACAACTACCCAGGGGTCGTTGGTAGATGACGAGACTGTATTGGAAGTATTAAATACCACAAGAAACACAGCAACCGAAGTGCGAGAGAAGTTAGAAGTTGCAAAGGAAACTGAAATTAAAATTAACGCGGCTCGAGAAGAATTCAGGTTGGATTAAAGTTTTAATTTAATTGCAATTTCTGTATATGAAAAGTTTTCAGACCTGTTGCTACCAGAGGCAGTGTGTTATATTTCCTAACTACAAGCATGGCCATGGTTAACTGCATGTATCAGACATCCTTGGAACAATTTTTGGAGAGATTCGATATATCTATGTATCGTTCAGACAAGACGCCCATTACACAAAGGTTTGCGTTATAATAAATAAGGTGCACAAAAACTGACACGTTGTGAATTTCAGGCGAATCCAGTTCATAATTGACTATATGACCTACGATATATTCAGGTATAAATGCCGGGGCCTGTACGAGGTGGACAAGTATATGTTCGTTTTGCTGATGTGTCTGAGAATAGACATGAACCGAGAATTCGTGACACACGAAGAATTCCAATACTTTATTAAAGGTGGTGCAGCTTTGGACTTGAATGCTTGCCCACCAAAACCTGCAAAGTGGATAACAGACATGACTTGGCTAAATCTGGTTGAGCTTTCCAAATTGCGACATTTCCAATACATATTAACTCAAGTTGGTTTCATAAAATATATAACATCTTAATTTAATTACAATATTCTTTAAATCGTAGGTGGAAAATAATGAAAGGGGCTGGAAGAATTGGTTTGACAAGGATGCACCCGAAGAAGCTACCGTTCCCGACGGATATGGCAGTTTAGATACCTTCAGAAAGCTTCTAATGATACGGTAGAGATGTTCTCGTCGTTATAAATTGATCGTTTCATGTGTTATTTCAGAGCATGGTGTACTGATAGGACACTGACCCAAAGTCGCAAATACATTGCGGCTTCCATGGGGCATAGGTTTGCAGAACCAGTAATTTTAAATATGGAGTCAATGCATCAAGAAAGCAAACCGTTGACACCATTGGTGTGCTTTCTAACTACGGGGGCTGATCCTACGCCCTACATCGAACAACTTGCCAAACGACAAGAAATTATTAGCAAGAGCATTTCTATGGGACAAGGGCAAGAAGTGCACGCACGAAAACTCTTGGCACAAGCAATGGCTGAAGTAAGTTAATTTTCCCAATTTATTTTTTTAAATAGTAATGGAAGTTTCTTGGTCCGTCCCATATACGATTCATCATTTTGCCGATTTGTTCACTCTGTAGGTATTAACCCGACTTCATTTTATATAAAGAATGGATTTGATCAGCATATCTTCTATCCTTCTGAGCTCATTTCCCATTGTTCTCTAAGTTAGCATCCTTTCTTCTACTTACATCTCCAAAATATTTTAGAATACGACGTATCGTGATTGTTGGTAAACGGTCGTAGACGTTTAGTTCGTATAGTATGGACACATTTGTTCTGAGAATCGTAAATGTTGGATGTGTTTTTTGTCGACTCGCTTCAGTTTATTATCACATTTGGCAATAAGCGTGTGGTCATCGGGTTACCCTAAGTTATTTATACTTTTTTCGCCAATAGTTATTCCCTCGAGGGTCTTCCGCATGTCTATCTTAAAAAGTCTTGAGTCTCTGCCATAGAGTTTTACGTCTGCATATAGATGTTTTAAGCGCAGGGCAAGAGGTTTGGATGTACTCATAGCAACCAACACTATTCCTAGTTCAGACCAATTCACACAGTGTTCCAGATGAAAATCTGTTTACTACCTGTAACAGGCTTAAAACCGAGGTGGATACTTGCGAAAGTCAAATCGCTAGAGACGTATAAAATAGAAAGATCCCAAGTAGCGATTAGCACGCCCAGATGGGGATGCGCTCAAGATTTAAGACCGTAATGCGGACGGTTCTTAAACTATCTAAAATATTCCAAACATACGCGGCGAAAATACTGTATATAAAATGAACGATAGCATATATTAAGCTGTAATTCAGCACTAAACGGAAGGCGGTTCGGGACTCCAACTCGAAGATGAATTCTAGAGGAAGTTGGGCCATGGAGTCGGCCAAAATATTGTGGCGATGATTGCTGGTGGCCGCTGGACGAGCAGAATCGGGTAAGTCTAGAGCAAACAAATGGGCTGGTTGTGGTTAGAATGCCATAGAGCGCTTACTTAATTCGAGGTGTTTCTACAATTCTTCGTTACCTCAAACGGCACGTGATTAGAACTTCAAATAACTTTATGTCTGGGAAGCGGCTGATATCCGGCAGTAGCCGTAGTTTGACAGGAGGGCCATAAGAATACTTCCAAAAAGGAAATTTTACTTCGTTCTCAACGACCACTGTCTAACACATTCTAACTGAGCACTTGTTCTTTAGTTCATCGTATGTCGTGAGTTATCCGCGGCTTAAAATTCCAAGCCAACATAAGAACAGTCGAAACATCTGTTATAATCTAGCAAGCATAGACAGGCGGGCATTCAGAACTCTCCTTTTCTCGATTTTCTGTCGGGCGCTCTGAATTTGCTCCCTACTTCTCTTTTCACTCACAAACCTTGCCTGTTCCTGGGGTATCTACCGCTCTAAACAGCTGATTAGTCGTTCTATTATCACGGCATTATCTCTGGGATGGAGGCGCTGCGCCGCGCCGGTTCTGTAGTTGTTGCATTTTTCGGTTGTGTGTTTTTTGTGAAACATATCTAGTCGAGTTGCAATCGCTTCCTTTGTCATGGAGTTTTTAACATTCCCCCGCTAATTTCGTCTTCTCCTGGATTTCTGTTTCGTTTTAGTTTTTGTATGGCATACTCTACTTGATCTTTAAAAATGTCAGGTTCTTGCCATATTGATTTTATTGCAGGGACAGTTCGGTTGTCTGGTCATAGTCTTCATCAGCATTAATTTTCGCAATGTTCCCTTTCTTCCATAATATCGACTTGAATTCTTTCATTACTTTTTAATTCTCTTAAATTAATCAGGTACTTCGTTAGTGTTCCAGAATCTTTCTACTTCGTGGCACAGTTCGTTCATACCGAATCTTACCACTTTGCTATCCAGTCTTCAGTGCTGTGTCTTCTATTCATTTTTGTCTAGTCCTGTCGCTCAAATGTCTTCATAATGTTCAGGGTTTTTACGGTCATCTAGTCTTTATACTTGGTGCTCACATTAGATTGGTTGGCTCTCATTATTTGTTCTTTAATATGTTCATAGAATTCCACAGTTGTTCGATATATTGTTTCTTTCGGGATTATTTTTATATTGGTGTCCAGGACTGCCACAATGGTGGGGTAGGTTTTCACATTACTTACGCTTGACCTTATCTTTTCTGTAGTGCAGAATATCTCCGGTTGTGGAGACAATGCTTTAAAAAACGGCAATATGCAAATACCATCAATGGTTTTCTGAAAGTCGCAACGTTATCATTGATGATATTGATGTGATGATCTTATTTGCAGTCTAAAATGGACTTACGACAAGTAATCAAACTAGTTAGAGTGGGACACGAACGTATTCTACTATGAAAGCGTGAGTGTTATTGTCAAAATCAATTTCGGGGAACCTCGAAAGTAGTTAATTATCATTCTACAGACGCCACTGGGTGTGATTATCACCGCCAGAGATGATGGCTATTCTCTAATCTAGAAGGCAATGACCTCCGCAAAAACGTCGTTGAACTTGGTAAAGCTAATGACTTACCTGGGCCTCCACCTGTTAACGTTTAACTTGCTCATTAGGTCACCTGCATGCAATAGTACAGAGTACAGGCGTACGCAATGTACAAACAATAACGTATATTATATTCATGCAAAACTACGGGGCAAGATAGTCAACAACTTATTACTACCTAAGGTAAACGGGCCTAAGGTGACGTCACGGTTAGAAGGTACACTTTATCAAACATATTAGGCTGGCCACAACTCAATCTATCTATTGACAATATTCGTGGCCACCGGGGGGTTGAGGGGGGGGGGGGGCTCGAGGTAATGGCCATGAATCAAACGCTCGAAAATAACACACATATACTAATATACTAATAATATAAGATTTACTTCTACAGTATTGGCCAAATTATTGTCGATTTTCTGCGTTGTTGAGTTTTAGTTCAAATAAGTCACGTAATTGTAGTGTATGAATTTTATTTATTCTTAGAAGTTACCTCCGAGACGAAAGTGATCGTGTCAAGCATTTGCAAATTACGACCGCCACCAGAACTAAAATACTTAGAAATTCTAGAAACGTAAAATAACGCAACGCATTACCACAGATTTTGTTTTTTCAATTGATATAGTTTGTTTCTTCTTCTTCTCCTCCACGTATCGATGGGCCGGCAATCTATTTTTATCGCATTTCATATGGTAATGCACTACATTTCTACATTAAAAATTATTGATTAAAGTGGTATTTCGCACCACAGCAACCATTACTACATAACAACGGCGATTCGTCGTACGTTTGGCATTACTGAAGCGTATCGTTGCTGCCACTGTCAGTCTATGTCATATTCAAAGTTAGCAGGTTAGGTTTTGTGTTAGTCTGTATCAAAACTGACGCAAAACCTAACCTGCTAACCTCGAATTTGATATGGACTTACAGCACCACCAAAAATACACTCCAGTACTGCCAAACGCATAATATCAACTGAAGCTGCTTATTGTGCCTCAGTACATAAGAACGAGTTCTACTCAGCTTGATTATGTTTTGACATTTAGTGCAACTTTTATTCAAAAATTTAATATTTTACGTTTCTATACCAAATGCGATAAAATAGTATACGGAATGTGTTAGAAAAGTAGTTTTACTGAACTAGTCGCGTAGTACACTATTACGGCTCACACTGCCGGATATTAGCCGCTTCGTAGGCATAATAGTATATTATGATACGAGTTTTATAAGAAGCATTTTGTAGCACGCACGGATTTAGGGTACGACGAGCGAAGCGAGGAGTGCCCTAATGGAGTAAGTGCTACAAAATGCCTTATAAACGAGGTATCATACAGTATTTTATCTACTTTGCCACTTTTTTAAGCAAGAAAACGAAAATTTTTAGTATTTTTATTATAGCATCGCTTTGTGTACGAACGCAAAGTAGATAAAGTTATTTGAAGTTCTCATCACGTGCCGTTTGGGGTATCGCAGAATTGTCAAACCACCTAGGATTAAGTAAATGCTCTACTGTATCCTGACCCCAGTCAATCCATTTATTTGCCTGAGACTTTCCCGTTTCTGCTCGTCTAACGGCCACCAGAAATCATCGCCACAACCTTTTGGCCGATTCCATGGCACAGTATTCGCGTCGTATATGTTTGAAATATTTTAGGTATATTAAGAGCCGTCTGCCTCACGGTCTTAAATATTGAGGCCATCCTCATGTGGGTGTGCTAATCGCTGTTTGGAACCTTGACATTTCATACGTCTCTACCACCAACAATACAGTGCTGCCAAACTCATAATATCAACTGGAGCTGCTTATTGTGCTTCAGTAAAAGAACGAGTTCTACTCAGCTTGGTTATGTTTTGACATTTTATGTCACTTTCTTATAAAAATTTACTATTTTACTTTTTATAACTGGTATGGTTCAATACAATTATAGGGATTCTGGGCATTGTTGCAAAATTGCCATCTGGGCCTAGACTATATGTCGGAAGTGTTGATACTATTCCTAGAACTCGAAAAAGGAGGCACATTCGTACATCCGGACTTTAGGCTGTGGCTGACGACGGAAGTGCATCCTTCTTTCCCAATAAGTTTGCTGCAGCTATGCGTGAAGTACACCAATGAGCCTCCTTCTGGTAAGTAATGTACGTACCGCGTTTAAAAACCGTAACAATTGCCACTTAGGTGTAAGAGCGGGTTTACTGCGTACGTACTCATCGATGAATCAAGACATGTTGGACTACAACGACCAGCCTCAGTACCTACCCCTAATTTACGCCATTTCATTTTTGCACACTGTCGTCCAGGAACGTCGAAAGTTTGGACCCCTAGGCTGGAACATCCCATACGAGTTCAATTCGGCCGATTGGTTGGCAAGTTGCATGTTTGTGCAAAACCATTTGGACGATATTGATCCCGTCAAAGGCGTCAGCTGGAGTACCATTCGGTCTGTTGCATTCGTCTTTATCTCGGTCATATAATTATATACATTTATAATTAGATACATGCTGGGCGAAGTGCAGTATGGCGGCAGGGTGACAGACGATTACGATAAAATTCTTCTCAATACCTTTGCCCAAGTCTGGTTTAGTGATAATATGTTCAACGAAGATTTTAATTTTTACAGAGGCTATAAAATAATGAGGTTTAAAAATCTAGTGGATTATATAACAGCTATTGAAGCCATGAGTGCAACTGATCCACCGCAAGCGTATGGGCTGCATCCAAATGCTGATATTACGTAAATTACAAAACACTACTGTAGCAGTTATACCAATTTATTCCATCTTTAGCTATCAAACTAACACGACAACAAAGATGTTATATACTATATTGTCTATACAGCCCAAGCAATCTGGAGGTGGTGGTGGCGAAACGCGAGAAGCTGCTGTTGCCAGGCAGACTGCAGATATGTTGTCTAAAGTTCCACCGGATTTCGATCCTCATGATGTAAAAGAGAGGTAAACGCTGTCTTATACCAAATACTTTCAATGCTTCAATACTGTAACCACAGATTGAGAGTAATGGGGATACTCAATCCACTCAACATTTTCTTGAGGCAAGAAATTGATAGGATGCAAAAAGTCATTAAGTTGGTGAGAATGACTTTGAGAGACCTTCTACTGGCCATCGAAGGCACAATAATAATGAATGAGGTTTGCTAAGATTGAAGAGGTAGAGCGACTTAACAACTTGTTTTACTTTTAAGGCCTTGCGAGATGCTCTGGACAAAATATACGATGCCATGGTGCCGATGGTTTGGCGTAGGGGTTCATGGCTTTCTAGCACACTGGGTTTCTGGTTTACAGAGTTGTTAGAGCGAAATGCACAGTTCCGAAGTTGGTGCTTTCAATCAAGACCTCAAGCTTTTTGGATGACTGGTTTCTTCAACCCTCAAGGTTTGTTCTCCTTGCTTTATGTATGTTACATGAGTTAATTTACAAAATATCAGGGTTTCTAACTGCGATGAGGCAAGAAGTTACACGAGCTCATAAGGGCTGGGCCCTGGATCAAGTTGCGCTACATAATGCTGTAACGAAGAACTATCGAGAAGATATCAAAAGCGCCCCATCTGTAAGCAGAACTTCTTTTTAATCAGATTTCATATAGTTGGATGGGGTCTGCACTGTACTTAATAATTTAGCTTTTGTATCTCAGGAAGGGGTGTATGTATACGGGCTGTACCTCGATGGAGCTGGCTGGGATCGCAAAAATTGTCGTTTGTCTGAAGCTATAAATAAAGTGCTATACACTTTGGTTCCTGTAGTTCACGTTTTCGCCATATTCTCAACTGCCCCCAAAGATTCATCCCTTTACCAAGTAAGGAATTTAAAACCGTAAAAAACAAGGTTTAAATATTTTTTTAGTGTCCCGTCTATAAAAAACCCAATCGTACCGATTTGAACTTCATTACGCCCCTGTGGTTAGAAACACTGAAGCCGCCACAACACTGGACGTTGAGAGGAGTAGCTTTGCTATGTGATACGAAGTAGAGAAGAACAAAAAAGCACGACTGATTTTAAATTACTTTTTAACAGATTTTATTGTAAAAATGATTATTAAAATATTTTATATATATGAAGTTCCATATTTCTTTAAAATGTAATTAGCTTTACTCATATTCTCTGCCCATCGGAGACTCAAAAAGACTGGACAATGATTATTATCCCTTTAAAACTTTAAAATTAATCTTTATAGTCACCTGCAAATGTTTATTTCGTAAAAAATGCCATACAGCAACAGCTAACATTCACTTATGAGAAAATGAAATTTTCCAGTGGTTTCGCAAATATCATTTTTGCACTTGCGGGACTAAAGTTGGCACTTTAGTGACTTATTTCAGGGACTAAAGTAGTTCATTTTATCTCTAGGGACAGAAGTAATTACTTTAGCCCCTAGGGACTAAAGTAAAAAATGTTACCGTATCTATGGTAATCTATGGTAAATTCGGGGTTAACAGGTTAGGTTTCGCGTCAGTTTTGACATAAACTGACGCAAAACCTCATCTATTAACCTCGAATTTGACATATTTGTGAGCTCTTGTCATAATGACTTACAGTGCCACCAACTTTAAAATTTAGCAAAGGCTACTAATTTTAAAATAATTGTAACTAAAATGTCAATAAATGACGTTTAAAAAAACGGGTTTTCGTTTTAAATCTTCCTGCAACGTGAAAAATATAGTATATGCAACTCGGAGAGAATGCTATTTTGCTTCAGTGCAATTGTACCTCAGCAAAATAACGCATTTCTCTCCCTCATTGCATAATCTACTATTTTAAAAGAATTGCAAAAACCTTCTAAAAAGTCTTCCACCAACAAAAAGCCGTTGATGTAGTACCTTACAGCAAACGAAGACTTCCAATCAATTCTGCTATGGAAGAACGTTATCTACATTATGCATGCTGGAAGAATGAAGAAAAAACGATCCACTAAAGCTTTCCTAATAGAATTTTAATATAAATCAAGAAATTTCAGTATGGTTTTACCCGATATCTTTCAACAATTGTAACGATTTTTTCCCTGTACTATTACAATACCATATCAAAACATTTTTTTTATTAGTTACTGGTTTACTATTTGCAATCTGTAAAATCATTACAATAAGCAAATATGATGTGAGTACAGTATTGACATGGATTTACATGAGAGTAAGTTACAATAACCTTAACCCAAAGTTTTCTTAAAAGCTACGTATAACTGCAAATGCAAATGAAAAAAAAGATATTTTTTTATTTTTATTTTTTTTTCATTTGCATCCTGCTTTCAGAACAGCTAAGCTTTCTGGTTTTTAATTACATCCAAGTATGGATTGTACATAAATAATAACTGCTTTTATTAATTAGTAATTTGATATATAAACTTTGAAAATGTGAAGGAATTTTCAAAAAAAAAATCCTTATACTCTAATCATAATGTAATAAACTTTTTTGCACTTCCGGGACTAAAGTTGATACTTTAGTCCCCGTAAACAGGGACTAAAGTAGATCATTTAATCCCTAGGGACTAAAGTAACTCATTTAATCCCTATTAGGGACTAAAGTAAAAATGATACCGTAACTATGGTAAATTTATGTACACACGAGGTTAGTAGGTTAGGTTTTGTTTGTCATCTGACACAGACTGACGTAAAACTTAACCTGCAAATCTCGAATTTGACATATACTGACAATACACTTCAGTACTGCCAACTGATTCAGGCTATCCAGGACCTGCTGCAATTCAGTTTGTAATAAATTATAATTGTCAATTTCCAAATGTTTGATGATAATGTTCCCAAAAGTGCAAAAAATAGCGTATATACCTCGGGACTAAAGTGCCTAAATCCCTTGAGTGGTTATTGCCCTCGGGCTTCGCCCTCGAGACAACAAACTCCACTCGCGGGATTAAATGGTGCACTTTAGTCCCGTTTAATAATTTTAAATTTTCTTCAAATTTAACTAAGTGTGTTTCACGACTATATAATTCAATAATTTTTACTAATATTGTCCTAAATTACTTTTCAAATTTTACCCAAGTCAAATAATTATGAACATTTTTAATTAATAACTATTTTCCATGCATATTTTAAGTATTACTGTGTAACTATATAAATTGCATGCATTTTAATTTTTATACTTTGCATTTAGGCATAACCTTAACTTATAATATAGTATATTGTTAACTTCTGATATGATGTCAGTTATTAGACCAATGTGCTGAAATAGGGCATTTTCAGTAGTAATAGTAATATGAAACAGAAAGATATACTAACTACTAAGTTAAATAGTTCAATAAAACACGCCAGGATTAATTTAATTATTGATCGAAAAAACACTGATTTTGATTAGACATGGTGTACCAAAGTTCATTGTAGAATTCCAAAATCCAAAATCTAAAATATTTCCAAAATCGGCAGGTACGTGTTCGAGTAATAACTTATTGAAGTTTTTCGAAAATAGTAGTTACACATGCCACAGGTACTACGTAAAATAACTTGAGATAATTACGCAATTTTCAAGGATAAATGTGTTCCAATCCAAGTTTCTTATCGCAAGAAAAGAAATGTCGCAGGTATTTTATGATTACGTGTACTATTTTAAACATGGATTTAGCAATCAGTCTTGTGCTGCCTTTGACGCGTACATGTTTAATAAAATTGAAATTGAATCGTTTTGTGAACAATAATGATATGATATGATTTTAATCCGGCAAAGATTTCGACAGCAACCATTTTTGTTTGCAAATGTTGGATCTTCAATGCAGAGACGATCCTGGACTTGTGTTGCAAATCAGGGAAGTATTTCAGACATTTTTTGTAAGACTGAACATTAATGTGTGTAGAAAAGTGTTTAACAGGAAGTACTTCTGCCAAACCGGTAAGTAATATTTTATTAGTAAATTAATCGGATAGGCAGGACTGTTATAGGCGTCGTTACAAGACTGTTTTCTTCTTTCATCCATTATATTTGGGCCTTAGAATGCTAGTTTAAAGGATTAATACTTAAAACCAGGGGAGGGCATCCCCCCACCCCTATTCGTTGTACGATTTTTACTTTTAGAAAGGTGGAAACCCTGCGCTATACGCCCTTACACAGTTTTGGTATCATTCGTTACAATTAAGGAGGATACTTTCAAAATGCCTTTTGTCGATTTTTCATAATTTTCGGTAAATAAGAAAGTTTACTTTAATAGAATGGTTCATATTGCAGTAATTGGACATGTGCCGATTAATAGGTCACAAAACATTGATAATAATGACAAAAGGCCAAACATCAATTGTTTTTTTGCTTTAACAGTAAAATCGGTTTTGCCTATATGCTTTTTGATTGTACAAAGGTGATAAAATGCATTTTGTTTGTAAACTGATACAAGTGTTGTTATTGGCCGTTTTTATTTCTTTCGATTAAAACTAGGTAAATATAATGTATCAAGCATTAAAGAAGCACTAGAGCTGTACATTCAAAATGCATTATGTCCATAATATTTGGATAAAACGCATTTTGCATGCCTTTATGTATAGGATGAAATGCATATTGAATGTCCAAACTACTATTAGAGCATATTTTAAGTAGGACAGAATGGGTTTTGAATAACCAGGATAATTTAAAAAAATACACCTTTAAATATAAAGGGTGTTTTTTTAGAGTGATAGAACTTTAAATTGAAATAAAACGCAGAAAAATGTTTTTAATATCCATGAAATTGGCTTTATTTGAAAGCTAATTTTATGGCATTTATGTTTGAATATGATTTCGGGCATGTGACCGTCGGGGCTGGCGTGTACATGACGTAATCTGGAGGTCCAATTTTCACACACTCTTCGCAGTATATCAGGCTGTATTTCGGCAATAACGCGTCGAATGTTGGCTTCCAAGTGCTCAATTGTTTCCGGTTTATCGACTTAGACATGCGACTTTACATATCCTCAAAGAAAATTATCTAACGGTGTCAAATCGCACGAAAGAGGTGGCCAGTTAACAGATCCATTTCGTAGATCCATTTTGTGGATCTGTTAATTGGCCACCTCTTTCGTGCAATTTGACGCCGTTAGATTATTTTCTTTGAGGATATGTAAAGTCGCATGTCTAGGTCGATAAACCGGAAACAATTGAGCACTTGGAAGCCAACATTCGACGCGTTATTGCCGAAATACAGCCTGATATACTGCGAAGAGTGTGTGAAAATTGGACCTCCAGATTACGTCATGTACATGTCAGCCCCGACGGTCACATGCCCGAAATCATATTCAAACATAAATGCCATAAAATTAGCTTTCAAATAAAGCCAATTTCATGGATATTAAAAACATTTTTCTGTGTTTTATTTCAATTTAAAGTTCTATCACTCTAAAAAAAACACCCTTTAGAATACAACGCTACCTCGCATTTTAGAAGTCTCCTCAATTTACAACTTATGCACCCAAGAGCCCTAGACCATTGACCAACGAAATCCTGTAACAATAAATTCTTGACCCAATGAAGAACGCAACGATTTTATGGTTTTAACGACTAAAAAACTATCGCAAGAAACCTGTGTAAGTGTGCACACGATAACATTCGCAAAACTTGTAAGCGTAAGCTATACAGGGTTCGGCAACTATGCGGGGCTGGAAGATATTTCGAAAACTATGGGAGTTACATACATATCACTTATTATAAAACTTTAGTAGTTCACATTAGTAAAATAGTTTTGATTATACAGGGTGCCTCAAAAAAGCGTGGCAAATCAAACTTACTTTTTCTTTAATGGAATGCCTATATTTAGGCAGCTTAAAAGTTTTGAATTGAAATACTAACCATTTTGATATAAAGTCGTGTGGGTTTAATTTCAACTAGATATTTTGGAGATATTAACGATTTTATGCAAAAAATGCTAAACTTTAGGCTGCTGGTTTAAGTAACAAAAAACAATTGAATATTGTATATTTTTACATTTTTGAAAAGCGCTTTTAATGATCTTTCTTGATATATAACTTCATGCCCTTAAATTCAAATGTTTTTCAGATATGCTTGTTTCAGCATAAAAAAACATTCAAGTCCTTTAATATACTTTATTTTAGGGGATAACAAACAAACGCCAGTATACTGCAAATTTAAATGCTTGTAACTCTTCGAAAACAGAACGAACCGGATGTAGATAATACAAATTTAGCCGCTGCTGAAACTAGAAATAACAAACACGACAAAACTAAAAAAGCAGGAGACAATTAAATCTGGGAAACGATTGCATTTAGGGTTAGAAAATGAAATATCAGGAGAAAGCTCATTAAAAGCACTTTTCAAAAGTAGAGGAGATACACAGGGTGCTCCAGTTAAACAAATCAAAATTATTATATTTGGAAAGCATGAGAGTAGAATAGGGACAGCTCTCCCCTCCACTTTTTATTGATCAAGCCCTGAGGGCATGATTAAACCTCTAATTAAATTGATAATCGCGCCATTTTGTTTTTAATAATTAAATTGCCTGGGGCAAAGTGAAATTGAGTATAGCGCCATTTTGTTTTGAATAATTAAATTGCCTGGGGCAAAGGGGGCACTTTGAGTGCAGTTTTGTTTTAATTGAAGCGGCTGCCATTTTGGATTTGATGTCGTCACGTGATGCTTTGTATTCGTCACGCATATCCTTGTCTACACACTTTCTCTCTCACAATCATGCTATCTCTCTTGCATTCGTTGAACGGGACTACTTATCTTTGTCGTACTAACTGGAAGGTGTGTAGTCTGATACTTTTGTATTGCTAGACCTAAGATCTACCTCTACGCTACGGAGGCTTGTTAATGGAATCATTTCTATGTTCACCTCTATGAACGGATGCTTAAATGGTTGTCTACCTATCATTTTATGAATTCTTGGCTGATTTTAATATATTCTTTGAAATGTATAATATAGTCATCTTCAAACTTACGAATGTAATTACAAAAGGCTATTTGTGAACCCAGTTAATTAAGAAGTTTGCCCTATACCAGGGGTCGGCAGACCGCGACTCGCGAGCCGCATGCGGCTCTTTACATAGAATTATACGGCTCTCCAACTCATGGCTGCCGAACAAACTCAAACAGTCCAATCACTCATACATAAATCATAAAGCAAACATTTTTGTCTTTGACTTTTTTGCAACGCCCCGCCATTTAGTAAAGCACCGTACTCGAGCCCCTCTCCTTCCCTCTCCACTAAAATTCTCGTCGGCGTTGGCACTGCCCCCGCCGCAATCCTTCATTTGGCATTTCGCCGCCGCCCGCTGTTCATTCGGTTGTGATAAGGTTACTAAATACATGTAATCTGCTTCACTTGGCACTTTTAACACCTGGTAAATTATACCCACAGATTCCCTGCACACTGATGAATAACTTTACATACAAATGGTATCAAAAACAGACTTTTCATTTATTTTTTTAGCTCAATCTCGCCCACACACAAATTTTACAAGCTTGTTTTGTCATTAATAATAAATGACAGTCAGGTCACTTAGCAACTATATTTTCAATTTTTATAAAGGAAATTAGAATTGATAACATGTTTAACCTTATGGACTACAGTTTTGATGTCACGTCTTTATCTAACTACTAAAATTGTCTTTTTCTTGGAATAAAGCCACAACACTCTGCTCTGCTTTTATATCACTTTCGTTTATAATACACTGATACACTTGAATTTCTTTAGCCTCTCACTAATTGTCTTTCGATCGGCTGTCTTCCATTTTTCATTGCTCTTTGCAATTATTATTTTGCTAGCACGGTTTTGTTTACCTTTCAGCTAATTTGCCGTTTGCTGGCTTATACACTATTAATACATAATGCTCATATACTTTCTGTATTTAACAAATAATTCTGTACCATTTTATTCACATTATGTTTGACGTAACTAAGCTCAAATCCTTCAGTTACAAATTAAATTGCATTGGCCCTTCGGAACATTTATCATATCTAGAACCCTAAACGCAACCCTTCTGAAACCTGCTTTATTTCATGCTAACTTTTATCCCTCAAATTATTAGTTACTACTGCTCACATCAGGTGCACTTATTAATGTAAAGTAGATTATTTTGCAATAAATAAAATATTTAATTCTGTGCTCATTTTGACCTTATTTATTTAGGTAATTAAGCAATCAGAATTGCTATGGGCAGTAAACCATTACAATATATACAGAGAAAATACATGTTGCGGCTCTCTAATAATTTCCAGAATTTGTTTACCTAACTTTTGGCTCATCTAATTCGAAAGTCTGCCGACCCCTGCCATATACCGACGAAACTTAGAATCGTGTAACCTAAATGTTAAATAAAACCATTAAGCTTCGAAAAGTGTTGAGTGACAAACTAAATAAATTGAAAGCATTGTAAATCCCTAAAATATCGCTTCATTTCGCTAATATGGTAATTTTCAAACTTACGAATGTAATTACAAAAGGCTATTGGTGAACCCAGTTAATTGAGAAGTGTTATTCAAGTAGCTTTACCGATAAAAGTGAAATTGTAGAAAGAACGCCAAGGAGGCTTGTTGGTTTCAAACGTGTTTGCTCTATGATACACAGTAATCGATTTTTACGTAAAATATCGCTTCATTTCGCTCAAATTAACACTGTCTGCGAACAACTCGAAAAATAGTACACTGTACATTTCTATGTTTTCATTTTATATATTAAGATACCTATAGCACTTTTAATTTTAAAATAGTTTTTCTTAAATTTTATAACATTTTGATGTCGATGCATTTGTGTTAGCGACAAAGAGGTATTTATTGTAAATTTGGTTTACACATACATTATGAGAATGACTCGATATTATGGGAGCTTGTGTTCAAATTTAAAATTTACGTTAGTGCAGAGATACAAAATTTCCTAGACACCGATGAAAGGTTAAAACCATACATGCCCTAATTTTTGTATTTGTGGATACTTTGAAAAAACATTTCAAACGGTTTTTCGGTGATTATTAGTTTTTAAGATTATATGTGGTATATATATTTTAAACAAAATGTTATGTACCGAAGATGTTCGAGTCTTGTCGTGTATGTCCGACTGTTTGTAGGAGTGGAGCAGGTAGATAACGAGTAATAAATCAAAACATTCTGGTAAGAAACAAACAATTTATTTATATACATGCTTTACACACAGAATACAACTCTTTCTTTATTTTAGTCGGAGTTGTTTCAATACTATCTAACTTAATTTTTATCTTGTAATTTAAGTCTATATGTGATTCCTCTATTTCCTCCAGCTCAGAGGAATCTGGAAACAATTGGGAGCAAAGATTCGACAGAAAATCTTTGAGAAGCTGAATATGATCAAAAATTGAAAGATTAGTTCCACAAAACTATTTCATGTGTTATCTGTTGCAAAACTCCCTCGAATTGACTGCAGACTTTCCAGTCCAACAAAAAAGACACTTGCGAAAATATTGGAATCCGCAACAATGAAGCTTCAAAGACAAGATAAATTCTAGCATGCTGATGCCTTCTAGGACTGGGAAAAAGAAGGAATTATTGAAGAGCATTCCTCCGTCCCGTCCCGTCATCCAGGATGGAAAAAAGCCAAAGACTTGACCTGTATTTGATGCTTGTTGTCAGACTGGAATTAACCCTTCTCTAACCATAGCATTCTCACCATCATACTTCGTTTCTGAGAAAAGAAGATTGTAGTCGCTTAGACATCTGCAAGGCATTGCAAATGATTAGCGTTGCAGAGGAAGATCGAAATTTCTAGAAGTGTTTTTGGTGGGCCAACGAGAAGGAAAAAAAACAATTCAAGCTTTCCAGCATCGCAGAGTCGATTTTGGAGTCAACTTTAGTCATTGGTTTTGGCCTCAGTTCTTGATTATCATTTTAAATCTGCCCCAAATGAGCAAAAGGTTCCTTTGTGTCGGAAACAGGTGGTTTCCGTCAGCACAGAACAAAATTAATTTTTTTCAGAAAAAAATCCATTTCTAAACTAGCAGATGCAAAGATACAGCTTAGACAATCGGAAGCAAACCTTTGATACCTAAAAGTTCCAGAAGATAAGTAGTCAACAACCATGTTGGGAGCCGTGTTGGTAGCTCAGTGACTGACTGCTGATCTAAGGGTCGCGAGTTCGATTCCCGGTCCCGGTGAGGTTTTTAAAATAAAAAAAAATGCAGATGAAAGCCTCTACAGAATGCCATCAATCGGAAGTGATGTAAAGCCGTGGGTCCCATGTTACTACGATGTGTAGCATGTAAAAGATCCCTTGCTAGGGTTGGAACTCCTTAGTCTCGGCAAAATTCTAAGTAGAACTTTGACCGTGTGACCAAAGTAGTCGGTGTCTAAGGTACCTGGTACTCTGCATGCCTAGACCTTGTTCATTAACAAACAAACCACGTTGAGATTAATTTGGAACAAATTCGAAGATAAACTTGTCAACTGCCAGAGACACAGAAGTATTTAAGATCACGAAGAGATCTGTCCTTTCTGTTGCAGCACAAATAATAGACCCAAGTGGATTCCCCTGTCCTGCTGTGCTTGAGGTTTAAATTAGTGCTACAGCAAGGGTAATAAAAACTGCATGGGATGACGAATGGAGCCACGAAGAAAAAGTGAAATTCTCAAAATTGCTTTCCAATGTCGATGAACTCAGAAAAATTGGCATGCCAGGATATTTCTTTGGAAGAAGAGCAATATGCTGCAGTTGTTTTTGTTCGTTGCGAAGACTCGGACAATGTTGAAGTTCAATTGCTGTAAGCAAAATCACGACTTTCTCCATTAGGCAAGAAAAAGAGAAGTAGGTTGCAATACAAGTTTGGAATTCTTAAGATGCCTCATTGAAGCTAGTCTGGGGAATTATACCGAAGTTTGCCTCTTTTGCTATGGTGACTCCTGCACAGCTTTGGCATGGATCAAACGAGTTCTTAAGCAAATATGGCGTCCTATTCCTGGCACAAAAACTCCTTCAAAAAATGATCTCGCATTGAATTAAGAGCATCAAAATGTGGAAAGGGTCAAGAATATTGCCCAGATGACGTTGTTTCTATGAAAAGAAGAACAGTTGGAGAACTCGTCTCTCACTGACTTTACCCCTTGTAGATCCTTTATCTAGCTGCTTTGAAAGAACATATTGTTGGAAACCCTCAACCCCTAGCAACAGTGGAAGCATTGCCAGAGCAAAATCAAGATGTGCTAATTTTCAGGGCATTAAGAAACTTGAAAAATCCCAACCGATTGGGGGGAGGGAGTTGTTGAACCAACCTTTTGTTTTTTACTGTTTCGATTTTTTTTTAGATTGTACGACGGCCCATAACAAATGGGACGTATAAAACAATTTAAAACTTGAAACCAAAATATAAATACAAATATGAGAACATTTCGGCTTGATAGACCTTACTCAGTAATCTTATAAGGACTGCACCTTCAAATACATAATTGATTCAAGGAGCTTTCGCCTCATAGCTACAACTGTTACTTATGCTGTTGGAAGTGTTGGGGTGTAGTCTGTTATTGTCAGAAGAGATCCTACGAAGTACACATAAAAGAATGTCTATTTTTAACATCCAGTACGAACTACTAAAGAATTTTATAGAGCTGATAACAACTTTAGACAGGAAGTGACAACTGCTCTAATATTCAATTCATACTAAGCACAATAATAAACCATAGAAGGTCACGCTAATCTCATCCTGATCATCGACCCCATAAATTCATCTGATCGTGTCGGTCAACAAATTCCATTTTTTGTAGACAAACGAATTTGATGGTACAAAAGCATAAACGCTGCCGTTCGCCATTTCAGAAGCCTGAGACGTCGATTAGTTTTCTTCGAACTTTATCTCATTTATTGCCTACACATCTTCGATTGTTGACCCCAAATTGGGGCAAATCCATTAATCCCTTTTGCCCGCTTTTCGCAATGAGCCTAATTGGATTAATAAAGTTAGTTAGCCGAGGATTTTGAACCAAGATATTCGGCTGTTCCTTTAATCGTGCTTAATTGCCTAATTGAATCTAGCTATGGTAGGTGGATAATGAAGGTGTCCAGACGAAGGAACGCAATTTCGCCAAGCAATTTGCAGTCGGTGCAAGCGTGGTGGACATGCAAATCGATTACTAATTACTCGTAATTGCAATTATTACACATCGATTAGATTATGCACGCCGATAGCCAGTGGGTATAGCAACAACTCATCCTAATTCTGACACGTGAATCATGCCGGCCGGCTATTCTTGGAAAAAAACACCGTTAAAGTTCTGGCATTTGAATATTATCACGTCTGGATTTGATATGCTTCAGGACTTTTTCTTTTTGGGCCCTTGTTTAAAAATTCAAGGCGGCATGTGGTTAAGATATACAGTCATAGCTGTTGTTATTCATGGTATATTCATCCAGGTGATGTCATCGCGTCGAAACGTTAAAATCTGGGCAATTGATAAATAGAAGACTAAACAGGAGCTGGTTGCCTTATCACTTGCCAGACGCAAACTTGGGATTTGAAGGTCACTTTGAATTAAATCAGTCCATAACTTTATTTACATGTTGCGATTATTGCAACTTCGCCTTTTCCAATCATGTTCAATCTTGTCTGAAGGGTTGAAAATATTTTCAATTTGGTTATACTACAAATAATCCATGAGAGAATAGTTGAACCCTCTTGGCCGCTAGGCATGAAAATGCATAGTGACAAATTGGAAAGTAAGTACCCAGAGATAAAATAAATTTATAATTGGAGTCGCCTGTGGTTTGTGTTATATACGTTTGGCAGTAGTGAAGTATATTGTCAGTCTATGACAAATACGAGGTTAGTAGGTTAGGTTTTGTTTGTTATTTGACACAAACTTAAGCAAAAAAAAATATCCTGCAAATCTCAAATTTGGTAGTACTATCAACAATACAGTAGTGAGGGAGCTGATATCTATCTCCCTAGCGGGTTATGGTTTAACTCACTAGTGGGTTATGGGCCACTTTAGAGGTCTAAAATCGATGTAGTAATAGTCTTATAGTTATAACTAGGAGGTATTGGATAAATCAAATTGACCAAGCCTTTTGCCGTTCCAAGTAGGTATCTGAAAAACAACTTTTTAATTTAGTTTTTACTCGTGCTGTCTTTATTTAGAAACCTTTTGTTGTTATTTAATTTCATAAAAATGAAAAAGTGTGTGGCTGTTTTTGAATTATCTGAAACCACCATATTTACTTGTTTATAGACGCCATCTTAGCTTTAGCTTTCGTTTCATTTATTAAAATAGGGTTTAAGAACTGCCAAATATTTTTTTACTTGTGATCTTTGCATAAGTTGATTTAAAATTAACTTTGATTGATTTTTTTTATGGTTAAAGGAGTATAATTACCAGTTAATTACGTATAAGTATGACATGTAATGGGGGATACAAGGATATTCATTTCTTAAATCCTGTTACCGCTCTTAGTTGTTCACTTTAGTTTTCCTTAATTATAATTCAAATATTGTAACGCTACGAGAGTATATTTGAGACGTGTGCTGTTCTTTAAATGATGTAATTTCCAATTAACATGAGCGCCAACAAGTTTTCCCAAATATAATAAATATACTACTCAGATAGGTCACGAACTTATAAACTCAGTATATCGGAGCATTTACTAAAACAACAGTGAAATATAGAAGGTAGCAGTAAGGAAACTTAGATACTGGAAGATATAAGTCTGTGCATTCGATTTATTAAACAAAGTTGCATATAATAACCGAAACAGAAATATTATAAATAGTTAACATGCGTTCCCTACTAAAAAGGAAAGAGGGGCACCCCAAATTAAAGTTATCAAAGCAATGATTAATACACTAGTACATTTCCACAAATAAGTATCAAACTAATAAAATGTTCACTTCTCTATTAGACATAGTTACAGGGTATTTTACCAAAATTTATGGTACGAAACATCATTAACTATCATTTATTAAGTTTCACTACTTATCTAAAGGTGGGTACGCTTGTGCCTGCGGTGACGATCGAAGGCTGCAAAAAGGGCTAGAAAAAGCGGCCTAAAGGAGTGAACCAGAGGGCCCTAAACAGTTTAAGAGAGCGGAAGCACAAACCAAGCTCTCCTGGTGTTGTGTAGAGCGTCGAACCCCTACACTCCCTACAGTATCGGGTGATGTTTAAAGTAGTAAACTCTCATGATGACGCTAATGTTTCACCCTGAAGGTGACCCTACAAATTCCCAAACAAGAGTCAGCTCATTGAAGTTACGTTAATACAATTTGAAATTGGGGAAATTACACACACTCTGTCTAGCAACAGGTGAAGTCAATACGACATGGAAATTTTGTGTTAGTTAAACCATCCTGAGATGCGGGCTGAAATCTCAAAAAGGTGTCCAATTCTCTAATCTGCATACCCGCAAGCTTCCTCAATTAATAATTCCCATCTGAAGCTACGAGATAAGCTTGGGGCATCATTAAATACACAGAAATCCTATCGCGAAGGGACGCTACCTATTAGGACAAACAAATCGAAAACAAAATTGTTATCTCTCAGCTGTTTCGACCGCCGGTAAAACAGATTCCCTTTTAAAAGCTAATACTGCGTTTACACAGCCACCGTGTTTCAATGACGGAGCTTTTACACGGCCGTGTATTTTACATCAAATAATACTCAAGTTAATTGCGCTTGAGACACGTAACAACTCTCCGCATTTTTTCCAGAAAAAATTAATAGAATTTTGTAGTTTGCAAGATGTGTTTTTGGGACATTCGATTAAAAAATTATACAAAAAAAAGCAAGGACGAAAGGCTGCGTTGGGTATATAATAAATATGTATTTCTAAAAATTTTTCAACATATAAAAATAAGTTAAAAGAAAATCGGTAATTCCCCGAAATTACAAATCTCTCAGAAGCCAAACTTTCAAGGTACAATGTAGAAAGCTGTTACAATGAATCCGCTGTGTTCATTTACTATACAAACCTAGAAGCTCTCCGTATAAAATTTATAACACGTATTGCCCAAGAAATCACTGTGAGAAAAAACCGAAGGAGAAACAAATTAAAAATATTGAGGTATTGACTGAATGAAGAACCAGACGATCTAGTTAAACAGAAAAAAAGAACTGTGCAACAAATGGTTATCCACGAAAGACTGAGAGGACCAAAGGTTAAATAAAAGGTTCTTCTACAAGAACGAATATTGAGATTAAAAATGTAGAGAATTTGTCAATCTGATGGGAATCTCCAAATCAAGAAAGGCTTGGAAAACAATAAAAACGTTAAAAACAAATAGAAATTAAAGCGTGATTGACCCGATAGGACTAAAAGAGATTAGGAATATCTGCTCACTAAAAACCGAATAGGATTTTAAAGTATTATTACGATTGAAAGGGGATTTGCCTTTATTTCACCTGCGTTTAGTGACAGTAAATAATAATCTTTCAATGTACAACAAATTCTTACGTTTGTGTATCTTGTGATATTTAGATGTTGTCTGCTGGTTAGTGTATTTGAATCTGGGTAGGTTTAACTTAGACGCCAATATGCATGTATCCGGTAGAACTTCCAGATTTTCGTTTGTATAATAATTTTAACAATCTGACGGAAGTGAAGTGTTTTACCCCGGAAACGCACTTGGAGTGCCCCAGATTGTAAACAACGAAGCAGTGAGCACTGCTGTTATTTATACTGCGGAATTGAGCCAACGCCCAAGAATGTGCATTCAGTGGTCGAAAGAACGACCCAGCTTCAAGAGCTAGTTTATCGGCCCAGGTCTCAGCGTAGTTTTGCGAACCCGGAATACAGTTAGTTCACCTTCAAGCTGTCATAGTCTCCAGCGAGGTGCCACAATCCAGTAAAGCACACCCGTCTTTTAGCAACGTGCGGATTAGCATGTTGAATGCAAAACCGGCGGATGCTCTTCACCGTTTGAAAGCTGTGAAAATAGCGAATTGCATTACATTGCATCACGTCACCACGTCTCAAATCAAGAGACGTTTTTGGACGCTTCCTAAAGCTATTGTTTCGACTCGTGAATTCAAGTGATGCCTCGCGGAGTGTGTCTATCAGGTTACCGAGCGAAACGCCGCAAGGCGCACATCCCGCTCGTAGCCGCTTCTATGCACTAAATGGTGAAGGAGGATTTTCATACAGTTTAATTTTCGCGTATTAAAGACATTTTGGGCGTCTGTTTAACGTTGTTATATCAATACATTTCAGGTACCTATAATAATCCTATTATTGTACGACTTATAAATGCGTGTAGCCTTCTGCAAACGCCCGTAGATTATATATTACAGTTAGACCTCGCCGTTCGCGGGGGTTACGTTCCAGAAGAATGCCGCGAAGCGCAAAACCGCGATGTGGAAGTAAACACATAAATGATAAAAACGGGGTTAGGTTCCATTAACTAGATTTATTTATACTATGCAACCTCAAAAAAAAAACTTTTCTGCGTTTTGTCTGGAAAATCTGAAGCAGAAACTTTACGCTTTGACGACATGGTTTTTCGTGTTTTAAAAATTAAACTCAATTGAATTTTCGGCAGAAACGCTCGAGAAGACAGTAAAGTTTGAACTAAAATTCCATACGTAACATAAGTCTGCTACTTGAATCTAGAGCTCGAATGTCCATTTGTTTATTCAAGTTATAATTTTACAATTTATTTCAGGTCCGATTTGGTAATAAAAGAATCAAAGAAATAGGCTCGATAAGTGTGTTTACAAGTTCGTGATAAATAATGTTATTTAGGTGTTCATGACATAAACAGCATACGTCTGCTTTATTTACTTACGGCCGGTCTTATGAAGGTCACTAACCTGACGTTAACTTTAAATCGCTGTTAAAATAAACAAAAGCTCATCAAAACGTTGGCGCTTATGACATATTATTCATTAGTAAACAAATTTTTATATGCTTTTGTTTATTTTAACAGGGAATTAATGTTAATGTCAGATTACTGGCCTTCATACAACCGGCCGTTAGTGTGTGAAAGTTGAAACAGTTAACCTTGGCAATTCCATTCACGAACGGCAAAGCAAATATCCGCGACCGGCAAAGAAAAGGCAGCACAAAGGTCTCCCGCGTAAATTCAAATCAGCGAACCGCAAAGCCGCGAACAGCGAGGTCTGGCTGTATTAGTTAACACCGGTGCGTTTAGAAATGACCATCTGTTTTAGAATATAGTCACTTATAATACCATGAGTAGTCAAAGTTATGTCGACTATTTTTGCGGTGGTGTCACGAATGTCCATTGCGCTTTGGTACGATTAGGACGAGTGCAATAGCACGAGTCCTAATCCCAAGCGCAATGGACATGAGTAGTGATACCACCGCAAAAATAATCTACTTAACTTTGACTAAGAATGGTATTCGAGGGACTATTTAATGAACCAAACTACTTTTTCAAATTAGTTTTCAGTAAATCTAGCAACAAACTACGCAATTTCTATAGTAACAGAACACTAATATTGACTTTTTCTAATAAAAATCGCATTTGTTAAAAATAGTCACTTGAATACCTTCTAGGAAGATATATCCACTGATATTTTTTTGATTGGTCAAGAAACGTCAGAATTCTGGATTTTCATTGGTCACTTTTTGACAGATGACAGGTGAATTGAATAGTCACTTATAATACCATGAGTAGTCAAAGTTATGTCGACTATTTTTATGGTGGTGTCACGAATGTCCATTGCGCTTTGGTACGATTAGGACGAGTGCTATCGCACTCGTCCTAATCGTACCAAAGCGCAATGGACATGAGTAGTGATACCACCGCAAAAATAATCTACTTAACTTTGACTAAGAATGGTATTCGAGGGACTATTTAATGAACCAAACTACTTTTTCAAATTAGTTTTCAGTAAATCTAGCAACAAACTACGCAATTTCTATAGTAACAGAACACTAATATTGACTTTTTCTAATAAAAATTGCATTTGTTAAAAATAGTCACTTGAATACCTTCTAGGAAGATATATCCACTGATATTTTTTTGATTGGTCAAGAAACGTCAGAATTCTGGATTTTCATTGGTTACTTTTTGACAGATGACAGGTGAATTGAATAGTCCTATTTATTTTTTTGTTTTATATGTGTGTATTTCAAGCCAACATAACACGTGATTTAAAAAAAATATTCATATGTCGCCGCTTGAATTTTGAATATTTGAACTATTTAATGTTATTATTTGCTGGTGAATGAGTTCTTTTTGTGGAAGACCATGATAATATTACATATATGACAAGAAAATTGATAGAAGAGCTAAATAAATTAGAATTAGAGGTAAAACTTGAAAAACACGATTTACAGATTGCGGCAGGCAACTAGGACCATTGCAAAAGCAAGGAGAATATGCATGTGACCGTCGTGGTGTTTAACAAACAAACAATATAAGGTATATATTCGATTTTTAATTTTTTTAAATACAATTACGGCCACATGTAAAGTCCCCTTGCTTTTGCCATGGTCCTAGTTGCCCGCCTCAATCTGTATATGGACGTAGGCTGGGAGGCTGGTGGTAGATGATCCTCTCATCAAGTGTTCCCAAGAATATAAATATCTAGGACTTGTTTTGGTAGAAGATGGCAGAGACGAAAAAGAAATGCACAAAGTAGGTAGAGAAAATACTCATTACTACTGAGCAACGTTATTAGAAGTAAAACAAACTGCATAAACCATTAGTCAAAAGTATTGTCACAACTATTAACAAGAATATGAAAACCGGATAAATGCAGTAGAAAATAGCTACTAGCAAACATGTTGCAGGCCAGCACTACAAGATGATATGAAAAAGAAGGAATAAGAGACATGTTGAATGAAGAAACTGTAGCCGATATAATAGATAAAATGCAGCTTTTGTGGTATGGTCACATGAAAGTCATGACGGGGGAAAGATTGCCTTTTATAAAGATTAGAAATAGGATACCCAACAGATCGAGTAGAGACCCAGGGTCATGGAAGTCATGGAAAGAAGAATCCACTGCAGACATGAATAAAAGAAATATGTAAGAAGACTCATGGCAGAACAAAAAACATTATCAACAGTTCTCCATCAAGCTACTGATTTGTTTGTATAGGTCTACAAAGTCTTCGTAATAAATTAAAATCATGGCCTACTGTAATAAAAAAGGTCGGGACTACTGTATAGTTTGCAATTAATAAATAGTATGCAGGAGGGATATCATCGAAAATTGTATGCTTACGTGCATTTACCTAAAATGATAATACAATAATTGGAAAATAGTACGCAGGGTCGGGATCTTTGGGTATAAATACAAATCAATCGTTCTTCCAATATTCAAAACAGTTTCCTGTAGCTGTCGAACCAAAATATGAGAAAATATACATCAGAGACAAACCCCAGTTGCATACCTATGTTGTATTAATTTCAGTACATGGCAATCTAATTTTGCCCAGTAGTAGGGGTAAATTACGTATCTAAACTATTTGCACTAACAAAAAAACATAAGACGTTTAATTTTGCCAATTTCAACCGTGTAGTAGAAATCCGCAGTCAAAGCTTTTCCTTTAGTTAATTTACAGAAGTTTTGCAACACGCCACGACTTACCGTTTGTTTCGAGACGAAGATTGACGATAATTAGCACTTGAGAAACAGAAAATAAACGAAAAGTCCCATTCTTCATTCAGCCATCAAGTGCACTGTCAAATACTGTCGGCTTAATTAATTTTAAACGCATAACAGATCCTTGTTGCAGCGAGACAGGCGGGTTTTTAGCAGTTAATCGCGTCGTTGAACAGCTGTCCTTTCAGATAAAACTCATTCCAATTGACGTTAAAACATCTTGATTCTATCGACTTTTATTAACGTTGAGCCGCTGAGGCTCGGCGCAGCACACAATGTGAAATCTAGGAAGGGAAGGTATTGAAAGTTTCCGATAATTCTGTCCTAATCGCCATTATTGTACACTTGCATCAATGCTATCTTCAGGGGCAGACACTAACAACGCAAATTTTCTTTTTATATTATACAGAAAAGACACTGGAATATTACTCAGAGAGTTGACATAACATAAAGTTGTAGTTCACATACCAAAACAGCCGACGTCGTAATTTTGAAATTTGATTGCTCTTGGCATTATTCAATTCTTGAATGTCTTAATCGACTTTCATTAAAAGTATTCAGAGAATGTAGTTAATTGTTATAAATTTTACAATAACTTAATGAATTAGGTTTTTCGAGAAACATGTAGAGTTACGAGAAAACACGAAGGTGGTCGTTCTAAAAGCAAGGCATAATGTTGAGGAAATGACTACAAATACTCCATTTGTCTCTATTCGGCACCTTCCTTAATATGTTAACTTATATTATAATACTTGCCATGATATTCTGCAAAATATCTTACAACCAAAGCAAACCAAAGACCCTACTCAATTGAAATCAGTGGATCAAAGAATAAAACATATTAGACCAGGAACTTAGAAACATAGAAGAGGAAGGGTTTATGGAAATGAGAATAAAGCAAGAGTAGAAACAAGCGTAAGAATATAAATATAAATGTAAAAACACATTTTCAATTTGCACGACGCTATCTCCTCCACAAAAGATGCGAGTTTGCGCAACCTTACTCTTCTACCCCACTGCCGTTTTTCCATAGTTTGTCCCATTTCGGTTCCCCAAGATGAGCGAAGTAGAAGAAGGCCTCAAATGGGTATAAGATGATGATTTCCGGGTCTTTGAATTCACTTGTGAGTCGAACTCCACCCAGAGCAGCCGTAATCCTCAGATGACTTATGGCCTAGCAAGCTCAACTTAGCCAAAGAAGCGAGCTCCAGTGCAGGACACCCTCGAAGTGATCACGTGAGCTGCTTCATCCTGCGAAACGAGCTCTCGACAGAGAAAGTTTTATTCTAAATTTCGTGAACATAGATTTTTAATCACACAGTTGAATTTAAGTTGTAATAGAGAAATAAGAAATACGAAATACGTTTGAGCCGACCTTGTCGATCTAATTACCCAAGTATCTTCACGAACTCTGGCTTATCTGAGGGGGCAATCAGGGAGTTGTGTAATCGAAAAAAAAACTGAATTACGTGTAATAAGTCCGCCACGTTGCAAAACGCAAAACATGCTGAAAGAAAAGCACGATGGTTGAATGCAAATGTAAATTCTAAGGTGGAACATAAAAAACTAGAATGGAAAAACATGTCAGAACTAAGAATGAACAAGATAAGCAGACTACGTAAATACACAAAATTAAAAACAGCAGGTTACAAAATAAGCAAAACCAGCGTTTGGTAAGCGTTTGGAGCTGAAATTGAGAGCAAATTCCAGAATAATTGAAGGCATTTCTGGGGAATAGTCTAGAAATTAAGAGGTAGAACTGGAAAGAAAGGGGGAAGAATTTACGACAAAAACAATATCCTGGTAACTGAAACGAATGAATTCCATGAAGTATGAACAGGAAAAATCAGAAGTAGAAGTAGAAAACTGAAAAGACAAAATGACTACGGACAGGAACACTAGTATCAAAGATGTAGAGAAAGTAATTATAAGCATGAGAAATGGTATAGTTGCTGGCAGTAACGATATAAACCTATACTTAATCGAGTTTGGGGAGATAAAAATGCAAGAAGCGTTTTAAAAACTGCCAGGAACTATGGATCCCAGGAAACAAGCCAAATAAATACAAATAAAACATAATCATGCTCATGCACAGATGGGGAAGCACAAAAAACTGAGAAAGCTGCAAAAAATGTTTATGGCGTTCCATATTGGAGCCTGCAATCGTGGAGCGCTGAGAATTTGATAATTTGAATGCATTGACGTGTGGGCCTTGCTCGAGTGCTTATGTGTTCGCCTTCTGGTGTGTGTGCTGGTGGAAATGTGAATTTTGCCATACGACGAGCGAAGTAAATAGAAACGGCTTAAACAGCCTCGCAGTAAGTAATTTGTTACATACCTATTCATGCTTGTGGCGGCCAAAAAACGGCGTTCGCTAGAGACGGGATTCTCCCTGCGTCTCAGAGTGTGGTAACTTTTCCCGCATCACGCCGCTCAAGGTTCGGATGGAGCAATCCTTCAAGAATAAAAAGGTAATCTGATATACATATATTGTGGTGCTATTACTTGCCTTTAATTTAAATTAAATTATAAGCGGCCCTAATTATCTTCACTATTATAATGTGCCCGGCTAATATTTTTATTCTCATTTTTATAATTAATTATGACTATATTAATAGGATTAGGTCGCTATATCCAAAATTAAACTGCTACTTTAATAATAATAATCATCTCAAGTTCGGTTAAACAATTATTTATCCACACTCTATATGCTCGCTATTTAATTGACGGGAAATTCTAGCGTGATATTTCTACCTGATGGAACCGACATTAATTCCAACATGGTACCCTGGTCTCGAAAAAAACGTAAACAAGCTCTGAGTTCTATTAAATGTTTATGTCCACGCAGTAAACGCTGTTGCTATGCGAGAAACATTTTATGTAAGTATACCACGTCTCGAAAGAAAACACTTCTAGAGACGTCACTACCGGAAGTTAAACGCAAACCGACGCTATTCGAACAGAATCACAAAAAGACACCTTTTAGCTGGCAAAATTGACCTTTAGATGGCTTCTAAAATAATCTCGGTATACCTGCAGCCTCGTTGAAGGTCCCACGATGCTCTGAACAGGAGATCGTTACCAGCCTACTCTTAGCAAGGCACGAATCTGCTCTCGTTTTCCACCTCGATCTCGGCTATAACTTTCATCGCTTTTGAACGGCTTTCTTTGAACCGGGGGCCCACGATAGGGCTGCGGTCCACCACACGTATACTGCTCGCCACCTTGCACACGCACTACAAAACTGGCTGGTCCTCCGTAAAACCATTTCAAAATGCTCTGGCTGATGTCTCGTTCTACATGTTATGGAACCTTAATACAAAGGAAAACTTCCACAAATCACCCTGGGCACACTCTCTCAATAAAAACACAACTTTTTAGTAAACTTGGGTATTTTAATAACACAAAATATAATTTATTAGGAGAGCTTAGCAAAGCACAACAATCCTCTGGAAGAAGTTTCCCCTAATTTTTCTGTTTACAGTTTTGTTTTAGTTGCATGGAATGCCAATTCTAGTTTGATTTTAATTTCTTTTCTATAGAATTGCTGTTTTATGTCTGCCGATTCCATTCTCAGTTGGTCCTATCAACTAGGCGCTGGAAAATGGCAAGGGTTTCATTCCGAAAGTAATTTCTTTGTCCGGATGCTGTACTTGTCTTAAATCTACCGCTCCCTTCATATTCGACGTTTTATATGGTCTATCCCACCCTGGAGCGCGAACCATTACGTAACTGGTTTCCTCCAAATTTGTATGATCATCCATGCGAAATCACAGCAGCCACTGGAGCAAGCAATGCATGCTATGCTAAACCTCTAAGGTCACTCGGTATATATCAGTGCCAATGCAAAGGTTGGTCATGTCATTTTCCATATTCAGCACGTTCATTTGGTTCTGGTTGCCTACTTCCTTCATCGTTACGCAGCAACTACTACGGGACGTGTATTGATAGCTTCACCAGGTGGCCCACAGCTATTCCCATTGCAAACTTCACTACTCAAACAGTAGCCGAACTATTCTATTACAATTGGCTTGCTAAATTCGGTGCGCCCTGCGGATAACTACCGACTCCAGGGGTTCTTCAAGCCCCCTCGAGTTTTACTTGCCTGGGGAAATATTATTTGTAATTATATTTAACTATTACGGAATCCTTGAGCTAAGTAGCGTTGCTCTCGACAGGGACTCTTCAAACCTCCTCGAGTCTTGTTGGGTAATGCTACTTACCGTTAGTCATTAATTTTTTGGTCCATTTATAATTTACTATGTGTTACCTATGTTTACTGTTCTGCTGGCCAATTTTTACTGGGAAACAGTCATACTAATCTAAAAATAGTATTTTATTAATATTTGAATTGTTGAAGTTGTTTGTACTTGATATTATATTGCTGGTTATTATATCTATTATTATCATACAATTTTTTGTGTTATTGGTTACTGCAAACCTCATGACCTGGCTCTTAAGCGACTTTTGTTTTAGATTATATAGCGACCGACTATATTTCTTTTTGAGTTTATTTTTAGCTGGTCACATTTATTGCATTAACAATTCTTTGCCGGGGATAGTAGCTCAGTGGTAAGCATCCTGGCTACTGACCGCAGGGTCGCGAGTTTGATTCTCGGTCCCGATGAGGCTTTTACAAATTTAAAATTGTGGATGAAAACGTTTACAGAATGCCATCCTTCGGAAGTGATGTAAAGCCGTGGGTCCCATGTTACTACTACGATGTGTAGCATGTAACAAATCCCTTGCTAGGGTTGGAACTCCTTAGTCTCGGCAAAATTCTAAGTAAGACTTTGACCATATGACCAAAGCAGTCGGTGTCTAAGGTACCCGTTACTTCACATGCCTATACTTTGTCCATAACAAACAAACAAACAGAAAACTCTTTGGCGCCCTTGGCAATATTATATCGAATTTAAGCTTCTTATAAGAACCCAACCGTCTCTACTGTAGCTAGTCGGCCGTCGAATATGCCCGTATAGTCACTTTACAATTTGAAATTGGTTGATAACTCGCATATCAAGCGTTACTATAGTTGTTTCTACAATATTGTACTTGTATACGTTTGAAATTTTACATTAATTTTGTTAAGTTACTTGAATCTATTTATGTGTAAGTTCAGCAATAAGCTAAATGCTAAAATCGAAACAAAAATAATTGATTTAGAGCAATCATTTGCTAAAATCATCCCAAATTATTAAATGTTTAAATACCAGCATATTTACGTAAGTCAACAAAGTAAAGGAAAAAGTTTAAATAAATATAAAAAGAAGTTTATACCTGAATGGGAACAGCGACGTTAGCACATACGGTTCGTAACAATAATAAATTAGAAGTTAAACACACCTGAAAGATTAGCAGATTGGGATTAAAATAAAAATCAATACCAGTACAATGCTGGGAACAATATCTACCATAATATTTTGATAAAGCTAAAGGTTACCGTTTTTAGCTTTTATTTTCCTATGCATCGAGTTAAAATGTACATAATCTAACGACCATATAAATCAAAACGTTATCGCTTAATGTAGATTAAATGGCAGAATTTACAACAGTTTAGCCAGATTTACTGTAATTTTAACGAGATTCACCATAAGTCTAAGGAAATTAAAAGTAATTTTTGATTTTTTCGCAGATATTAGATTGAAATTGCTTCATTGTTTTGCCCCTTTTCTTGAGAAAAAATACTATTTTTGATATACGCACGTGTAGCAGTGCATTCTGTCCTCGTACGCCCACACAACTGACCACGCTTGCTCGCCTATCTAAATATTATGTATTACTAATTGTTTTATTCCGGTTGTGGTGCTAAATTGCACGATTGTCGGGCACTGTAGCTTCACCACGCCATTCACAATTCGCAAGATAGCTGTTTTAATTAAGCGATTGTTTCTTTGCTTTAAATTATTAAGGACCAGTCTTATTTAGCTTTTATTATATGCAGTCTACAACTGCACTATTTTGGGCTACGAAGGGACTTGTACATTTTATGACCTGTCTTGTGTGCAACAAGATTAAAGATCAGTGGGGCGAAATGTTATCGTTGAAACTTAATTTTATGTTCGAATTAACGGGATAAAATATCAATGTGATTAAACGAGATTGAATGTTCTTGAAACGAGATTGAAAGTCCGTTTAGTCCGTTTAACAGATCTACTAGTCATTTTAACAAAACGAAAAGCCTTTTAAACAAAATTTTAAGCAACCTTAATGAGCTAAAATGGCGATTAAGGGAGATTTCATAGTTTAAATTACTTTTTTGCACGATTGTGTTGTTTCGTATAATAATAATAATAATAATAATAATAATAATAATAATAAATGTCTTTATTACTACAAACGAAACACACTAAAAAGAATTGAAATTTACAGTTAGGGCGAGATTCAGTACATATGCCAGTTGAACACCACAAATAATGACAAAATCCAAGCAACTAGCATACGTCTGCTCTTCCATCTAACCCCAATACTCACTAGTATTGTTGACAGATCTAGTAAGTTGATCATACGACGCAAGACTGGTTTCCATAGAAATTAAAAACATAGCATGCGGTAAGTACTACATTCTATAACGCAACAAGTGCGGTAAGTAAAAAATAGCTTGCGGTAAGTACAATCTATAACGCAACAAGTGAGGTAAGTAAAAAATAGCGTGGGGTAAGTAAATTCTGTAGCATAACAAGTGCAGTAAGTAGAAATTACATAACAAAATTTTGAGAATATCTTTGTTCTTCGATCGTGTGAAAAATATTATGATACTCAATAGTCAAGTGCGTGCAACATGTAAAATGCACTTACCGATCTTGTATCGTAATATACTATAATATGAGATAAAATTGCTTTGGGGAAATATGCAGTCGATTGGAAGCCATATTATTTCCATTTTTATAATAACACTGAAATTCCTGTAAATGAGGTTTACTATTGATTAAACACGATTTAAAATAGTATAAACAAGACCAACAGTCGTTTCTAGAGAGTAAAGAATAAACATTAGTCGCTTACACGAGACCAAGTTCGTTTAAACAAGATAAAAGGGACTTTATAATGAATTTTATAGATATTTATCTTTATCGGTGTTGTTATAGACTATTAACCAAATTAATTTTAGTATAGTTAAGAACTTCATTACCGCACTCAGTGCTACTAAAATTAATTTGAATAATAGTCTATAACAACACCGATGAAGATAAAATAGTTTAAATGATATTATTTATCTTTAATTTGTGTATAGGATTTTCAGTCGTTTTTGCAAAACTGTATAGTCCTTTATTTGCTTCAATTAGTTACTTTTAGTTTACATTTGAATCCAATACTATTTATCTACTTTCATTCTTGTGTCTTGGGTGGGATTCCTAACCATTTTCGAAAAAAATCGGTTTATTTGCTTCAGCACAAATTTATCTTCTGCACAATAAATATTACAAGTACTTTTTGTCAATCGCTTTTAGTAAAAAGGAAAAAATAATCTAAGACGAAGATAAAATTATGGAAAGATGGAGACAATATTTTAAAGAATTGACAAAGGCAAATACAAGAATAATAGAGAGATGATGTAAATTATATAATATCAAAGAGATAGGCTTACTTAAGGAACATGATTTATTAGAAACCATAAACAATAAATTAAAATTAGGTAAAGCGCCACTCGCCAGGAAGAGACAATATCGCGCCGGAAATGACAAATTACTTAGGAGAGGAACGTAGAAAATAATTCATAGAAATCTAATTGAGGAATAACATTAACTATCCATAAAAATCGGCTGTAGAGGGATTACACTCTCAAGTTTTCCAGGAGAAGTACTGGCAAGAATAATGGAGAAAAGAACAAGAACAATTATTGAAAAAAAAGAAGGTACACAATACGGATTAAGCAGAGGAAGAAGCACATAAGATTTTATATTTGTGATTCGACAAGTCAATGAGATACTAATAAATAAGAACAGGGATATATAATTATGTCTGTTTCATTGACCTGCACAGGGCATTGAAAGAGAAGATACATGGAAAACGAAAAGTATACAAAGAAATTATAGCAACGAAAATAGAAATATAGTAAGAACAAACAATGAAGAATCAAGGGTATTTCTATCAAAAATAGAAAACATACAAGAATACTTGCTGAGCCCTTTGCTCTTTTCAGTAGAATGGATGAATCAATAAAAGACGAAAAAAATTGAAGTTAAAATTAGGATATTGGAAAATGGAGAGACGCAAGTAACGGATTTGATGTTCGCAGATGATATATTCGCGAGCTCGGAAGAAAAAGAACAACATCATAATAAGGATTAACCTAACAAAATAAAAAGTATAATTATATTAAGGGGAAATAAAATACACATTATACAACTATATAGACAAGAAATCGAACAAGTTTAGAGTTACATGTACAAACAATTTAATAGTTCCCCAAAAATATCTATGTAAATTACAAATTTCAATATTAGCAAGTCTTGGTGCAGCACGAGCCTCAAATAGAGGCCAATGGAGGGGAACAATAGCTTCGGCGCGCTTTCAATTTTTTCTATGGGTCTAGTTAGGGAACAAAACATTTGCAACAATAACAGCCCTTCGGAGGAATTTCAACCTCAGATTGGCAAACTTGCAGCCAGGTAGAATTTTTACCGTTGTTGGCTCTTTGTAGCCCAGCTGTACCACAAATTTACAGCAATTACATGGCCTACTCCACAAAGACTGCTTTGGCTTTATAGCTTTAGGAATGTTATGCTTTAGTGGAGAGTAATTTATTTCTAAGACAGCAATTTGTTCTTTAGGAACAAAGTTTAAGCTTTATATGTACAGGCTACAGGGTGTCACTAAGAGGTCTGTACAGAAAGATAAAACAGATGTCTGAGGTCAAAGCAAACCGATATCTAAAAATCCTTCTTTTCAATAGTATGGAGCTTCAAAATTCTTGCAGAGCAAACTATTTCATTAATAATAAAAAAATACTTTAAACTATTAGCTGTTGCACAAAGCACAAGTAGTCAATTTGCAGTTATTCTTCAAACAAATTTTACTGTACATTTTTAATGGCGCGGTCATATATTATTAACTAACTGTCTAATTTTATGTAACTTGTTCTATTTTTGTATTTTTAACGTTTTATCGGAATTTGTTTATGACATAAGCGCATAAGTAGCGATACACCTGTTGCAATTTTTTCTGTTCTCACAGTATTGGGTGCTACTTTTATACGCAGGGTGAATTCGTTTGTGGCACGGAGGTTCAAATCGAATATAAAGGGTGTTTCTGAAGTTGACCATGTGACTTGTGTAGCTATATTGTAACGTAAAAAAGTCTAAAACTTCACTGTTTTTTCCTGAGATCCGCAGTTTTTTATAAAATAGAGTTAAAAATTTGAGAAAAAGTTTTAAAGCCACCGTAATTTGTCGCAAAGCGGCAGGTTTTTAGCAGATAAAATGATGTCACTAGTATCAAACTAGCGTCACTTTATAGAATCGCGAGTTTTTGTTAAAACTCACCGAAAGAGAACCTAGAAATAAAACGAGTGTTATTCGCCTAAATTAATTTAAAATTGTTGATTAACGAAACTTGTCAATTTTAATGAAACGTATGGAATTTAAATCGATTTTAGTAGTCAAAAATAAATTTAATCGAATTGAATAGGCTTAATATTTTATAAATCGAATCGGGTAAAACTAGTAGTAGTAATTAATCAAAACACGGTAGAATAGCGCTAAAATCCAATTAAATCGAATTTGATAAAATCGCATTGAATAAAATCGAACAAAATTTAATGAAATCAAATTAAATGAAATCGAAGCAGTTCAACTCAATAAAATCGAATTCAATAACTACAAATTTAAGAAATATAAATACATTTTAATTTAATCCATCGAAAGAACAGCTTTATATGGAAGGTTACATGTAGACGTTGACACAAAATCAATTGATTCAATACGCTTCAGTTGTCAACAATGTTGAAATACATTGGTCGAATGAAATAAAATTTATTAAAATCTAATGGAATTTAATAAGATCGAGGTGACCCGATTTTCATCAAGTCAAAATACATTTACTTAATCAACTCGAAATTACTAAAATGGAATCGAATGGTATTGACCAAAAGCTAAAACTGGATCGAATCACATCGCATTTAAATCAACTTTGATAAACTCAGATCAAATCAAATTGAATTCAATAACATCTAATTTAATAAAATCAGATCAAATCAAATTGAATTCAATAACATCTAATTTAATAACATCAAATTTAATACAATTGAATCCAGTCAAAAGATTTTTATTTTCAGGGTTACAAGTAGACTGGGACAGATAATCAAGGAATTGATATGATTGAAATCTATTAACCGAATAAAATGTAGTATAATAAAATCGAATCGAAATGAATAAGATCGAAAATAAAGCTTTTAATAAAATCCAAATAAATGTATTCCAGTCATACTGAACAAAAACGAGTTTAATAAAATCAAATTGAAGCCAATTCAATCAACTTTGATAAAATCGGATCGAATCAAATCGAACAAAATTTTATTAAAATGGAAGCAGTTTAATTGTTAATTGAATAAAATCGAATTTTATAACATCAAATTTAATAAATTTGAATCCAATTCAATTTAATAACTTGATTTTGATTTTATTTTAATATTCAGGGTTATATGTAGACTTGAACAAACATCAATGAATGAATCCGATATGATTGAATCGGAACGATGTGAAATACATTAGTGCAATCAAATAGAATTTAATAAAATCGAATGGAATTTAAAAATGTCGAATTGAGTGGATTTTACTAATGTCAAATTGACTTTAATCGAATGAAATGTACTAAAGTCTAATAAATTAAAATTTAATAAAATCCGATAGCATAGAATTGATCAAAAACGAATTCTAAAAAAATAGAATTGTATCCCAGTAAATAAAATTAAATTTAATCGCATCGCATTAATAAAATCCAAAAAATATGACAAAATCAAATCGAACAAAAGTAAATTAACTCGAACTAGTTGTGGTTAATTGAATTGAATTTAATAAATATAAATTCAGTTCAGATTTTAATTTTCAGGGTTACATGTAGACTTGGACAGAAAAATCAGTGAATTGAAACAGAACTTACTAAAATCTAATGGAATTCACTAAGATCGAACAGAACAGACTTTAATAAAATCAATGGACTCGAATCTACTAAATTCGAGCAGACTCGAAATTATTAAAATTAAAATTGAAGCAATTAAATAAAACCGAATCAAATCACATGGCATTTACTAAAATCCAACTAAAACAATTTTTGAACAGAGTTGAATTAAAATTGAAGCAGTTCAGTTCGATATAGTAATCGTATTTAATAACGTCAGATTTAATACATTTGAATCCAGTTCCATCTAAAAAGTTAAACATATTGAATTCGAGATATCATATAGACTTCAACAAAAATTAGTGAATTAACCCAAATCAAATAAAATTTAATAACATCGCAGAGAATTTATTATAAAATCCAAGTCAAAATAAATTTAATTGACTTCAATTTACTAAAATCGAATCGAATCGTTTTGTCCAAAAGCGAATTTAATAAAATCGAATCGACTCCAATTAGCTAAAACTGGATCAAATCACATAGAATTTACTAAAATCCAATTAAATCAACTTTGATAAAATCGAATCGAATAAAATCGAACTAAACTAAATTAAATCGAATTGAATAAAATCGAAGTAGTTTAATTCAGTAAAATCGAATATAATCATATCAAATTTAGTAAATTTGAACCCGATTCGATTTAATAAACCGAAAGATGTTATTTTGATTTTCAAGGTTATATATCGACGTTGGTCAAAAACAAGATTTGGGCGGTTTAAAATAATTGTGTTTTAAACATATGTTTAAAACATGTTAGAAACAAAGCCTTATGATTTAAACAACTGTGTTTTAAACACATGTTTTAAAATACCATGTTTAAAAAAAATCTGAATTGTTTGTCCTAAATTTAATGAAAAATAAAAATTAGTCGATACTGTAGATATCATATGCATTTTAACGTAGCTACATAATAGTAAAGTTATGCATATAAGAAAAAGTACTACAAAACCAAAAACAAAATAAATAAAAACACTGCTCTTCCACATCCTCAAGTGAAGAAATGTTTTTATTAAGAGTTTTCAAAATGCTAACTAGTTTCGATACTTTTTCGGTTCCCAGTCGATTTCTTAGTTTCGAGTGAACTATCCCAAATGAAGAAAATAATCATTTGATTTCAGCTGACGAAGCAACTGTATCACTAAACTGAAAGTTACTTCATTAAGATTGCTCTTAATCCAGCATAAAATAAGTTTTACATTATGTAACGAACGACTTCTGAGACTGGAACTCGTCGTTATTAAGATTGAAAAACGCAACGTTTCGCCCGCTTTCACAAGATGCTTCATGAAGAGGTAAGCAAAAGAGTACGGTAACTCAATCTTTGAACCACGCCAGAGGCGAAACTCTTCTAACGATTATCGGAAAGGGAAAGGCAAAACAATCGTGATTTCCAGGATACCATATAGACTTGAACAAACAATTACTAAATTGATACGAACCAAATCATCGAAGGGAATTTGTTATAAGATCCAAGTGCTTATTTAATTTTAATAAAGTAGTTCAACTCAGTAAAATCGAATTTAGTAACATCAAATTTAATAAATTGGAACTCGGTTCTAAAACAAAAGATGCTATTTTGGTTTTCAAGGTTAAATATCGACTTGGGTCAAACGTAGATCAATCGAATCGATTGATTCAATCGACAACAGTGTTGAAATCCATTAGTTGAATAACTTGGAATTTAATAAAATGGAATAGAATTTAATAAGATCTAACTGAACCGATTTTAATTATACGTCAAACAGAATTTAATCGAATCGAATGGTATTGAACAAAAGTTGATTTAGTAAAATCGAACTGAATGCAATTAAAAAAACAGATCTAGTCGCATTGAGTTGACTAAAATTCAATGAAATTGAATGTAATAAAATCAAATGGACTGAAATCGAACATAATTGGTTCAAATGGAATTTCATACAATCGATGCCATTCAATAATTCAATAAATTAAATTTAATAACATCAAAGTTAATACATTTGAATCCAGTTTAATTTAGTAAATCGAATAAAAGATACATATTTTGTTTCAAGGTAAGATGTAGATTTGGTAAAAAATCACTATATAAATTCGATTTGATTGAACCAGCAATAGTGTTGACATCCATCAGTAGATACAATAGAATATTCAGATTTGACCAAACCGAATAGGATTGAATTAAACAAAATCAAATGTATTAATCAAATCGAATAGGATTGTATTTAAAGAAATAGAACCGATTTTAATAATGTCTTGAATGGAACTTGTATCAGTGTTAAAGAATTGACCTTAATATGGAATTTAATAAAAGTGAATCGATTCAAATTTAATAATGTTGAGTTGAATTACTGATGCTGCTGAGACGAGAAACTTCTCGATCTCGTCTCGTCTTGTCTCGTCTTGAAATTTTATTATTTAGTATGTGTTGGGCATAAAGATTTAATTTATATTTCAATATTATAAATTAATACTAATTAATAATAATCGCCCATTATTCAATACAGTATAATGTAATAAGAGTTAAACTTGCATGTTTTCAGCGAATGTTCTGTAGCGAATCAATGCGTAATCAATCATGCATAAAATTACAGACTGGCGATTCACTCAAAGATTCCGGACCGCCTCTTCGATCTAAAAGTTGTGAATCGGAAACACGACAACGGGAAGAAAGGTGATTAGCGGGCCCATTTCGTATGGCATGTGGTCATACACACCCGCTCGTAAGCATAAACAGCCAAATTCCATACCGAGGCATGCAAACATGAGTAAACAAACATTACAACATTTAGCAGTATGTGTTCGGGATGATAATACTTATAGGGGGTTTTGTGGCCCCCGCTGAACTCCTATGTAGCATCTAGTAGAGTATCTCGATCAGGGATTAGTTGTACCTGTAAAACACCTGCAATACGGATGCTTACTGCATCTGGCGACCATTAGCCGAATGCTAACTAGATCAATGACCTCCAACTCATATCGGTGTGATTTGCATTTACGGTTGCCGCTCCCTCAGAAGATCAAAATCTCAAGGTATTTGTGGGAAATTAGCATCCCGTGGCTATCCAGGTGCAGTTCTGTCATTGATGAGTTATGTGCTTATCAAGTCAATGGTTAGCGGTCATCTTGGCGGATGTTCTCCATCTCCAGGTACGATCGTGCACTCTCTGCGGTACCGATTGAGCACCAACCCAGCGATAAAATAATAAGTAACGATCCAAACAACAAAGCTCTCTACAACTAGTGCATAGAGCAGCAATAACAACAATGAGACCGTGTCCAATTCAACTGCATCATCGAACTACATGCAACGTCCATTGCAAAGCTGCTCAAGCTATGATATCTATTAAAGATCTTGTTATTTAATTATTTCGATTAATAGATTTAATTACCACGAGTCACTCACCTAATTCCAGCACCCCGATGGTGAGAGGCAAGGAGAATCACCTAAACCCAGCACCCCGAAGCAAACAGAAAACTACTACGTCCATGGCATTGTTCCTGGATTTCGCTAAATGTAGTTTTATCGAAATAATTTGATAAAAAACACGCACTTCGGGTATGCCCGGATATCATAAGATTCCTTAAAAACCGTCCTGGAAATCATGGGACTACCTCTGGGATCATTCGGGAATCGTTGGGTAACTTCGAAACCACTCGGAAAATCGTCGCGCACATTCGAAACCACTCGGGGAATCATCGGCCACGGTCGAAACCACTCAGGGTATGGTGGATACCTTCGGAATCACTTCGAGTACCATCGGGTATCTTCGGAACCACTTCGGATATGATCGGGTTCCTTCGGAATCGCTTCAGGTAACATTGAGAACCTGAACCACTTGTTCGTTTTTCGATCCGATATGTTTCTCGAAAATAACGAAAAATTTCGGTTTTTGCGATTTCAGCACCATCTATCAAGAATTTTAAAAAATCAGACACAACTTACGTAGTTTTTAGCGTAGAATGCAAATGTGTAATCAAAAGTGAGGGTTCCTATTTAATATTTTAAAGTTGCCCCCCGCCCCACTCACGGGGAGTGGGGGGGGGGGGTTAATTTGGTTATCATTTAAGAGATTTTTAGAAATATTAAATGAGTGTTTTTTCATTTCCCAATCCAAAGCGTATTTTTCGATATATTCAGCCGTTTTCAGACTTTTAGGACACCCGGTATATCTAAAATAAGCTATCCGAAGTATAATTGTCATAGTTTCCTTTGTTGCAGCAATCGTTTCTAGTTTATTTATTCCACGAATAATTTTATCTTTGGTTTGTAGAACCGGCCCTAAGAGTAAAAAGTCTAGATTAACATACGTCTATCCCAAACCCAACCGTTAACGAGTTATTTTCGATTGTATATTTTTTCGGGCCAACATTACCTTGGCCATTTGTTCTCCATAACAACTGAACGTTATTGTTGACACACAATAATATTGTGTTCAGTGTTAACTGTTAAAACTATTAAAATGTTAAATAGTTACAACTGCTGTATTAAAAAGTTTGTTAACGTCCCTAATTACAATGCCAAAGAATTCTGACCGCTTCTCGCAAAGCTGTAGTAAATATAACCTAAAAGTCGCCATTTTCAAAACTAAATGTCTTACAGTTAGTAAAGAGCCCCTAAGATGCAAACTTGAGTTACAAGGACATGTCATTGAGCAAGTGAGCAGCTTCAACTATTTAGGAATTGAAATGAAATAACCAGCGCAAAAATGCTATATGAGGAGGTACAAAAACAAACTAACAAAGCCTTAAAAATATCGGGGTGCTTGATCGACTGCATATGGAGAAATAAATACTTAAATGTGGAAACAAAAACACGAATTTACAAATCAGTTATAAGACCTGTATAGGGATGGGCGCGTGACGTGAAAACAGTCGTGTCACGTCGTGAACGTGATTAATATTTGAAAATCGTGACGTGAACGTGAGTGAACGTGAGTGAAAATTTCCAAGGCGTGATTCACGTTTCACGTTAATTTCACGTTAAATATTTAGTAACGAATAAAAAACTGCAGGGTGCAGTAACTTTTAAATTCATTAAATCACAAATTGTGCCAAACAAGTTACATTATGTGGTTTTATTTTTGGACCCTAAATATAAATCCTTAAAGTTCATACATTCACATAAAAGAGAAGATTATAATGCAAATAAAACTATAGATGATAATGATGAAATACCTAGCAAACGACTCAAAACTGGTGCATCAGCATCAGATTCTTATCTTTCTACACTTAGAGAGAACTCTGACGATGACACATGTAATTAGGATGATGTCGAAACAGAACTAAATTAGTATGTTAAATTAACATTTGGAAATGTAGATGACATTTTAGGATTTTGGAAAAACAGTGTAAATACGCCACTTTTAAGAAAACTTGAGAAATTTTAAACATACCGGCAAGTTCCGCTACAAGCGAAAGAGTATTTTCTACAGCTGGGCGAATTTTAGAAGAGTGCAGAATTCGACTTAACGCTGAAAATGTTGACTACATATTATTTTTAAATCAACATTTTAATGTGTAGATGTGTAGATGAACGTATTATTCTAATAAAAGTAATGTTTTGTTTTTTATACTCGGCTAACGCTGAAATTGTTAATTACGTTTTATTATTAAACCAAAAATGTATTGTGTAGATGTGTAGATGAACCTATTTTTAGAAAAGTATCTAATGTTTTGTTTTGTATACTTGACTTAACACTGAAAATGTTGATTAGTACTTTTTATTTTTAAACCAATTTATTGTGTACTTGTGTAGATGAACTTATTATTCTAATAATAGTAGATTATGTTATTAGGAGTAAAAGTGATACTTTATGTGGCGAAGCTGAAGTTTATTTAGCCGAACGTTAGTGAGACAAATAATTCAGCTAAGCCACATAAAGTCACTTTTACTCCGAATAACATATACTATTTTATCCGCAAACGTATTCAGGTAAATTTCATTAATATAAATTTTTAAAAAAGGATGCATCGGCCGGGAATCGAACCCAGGCCACCCGCGTGACAGGCGAGCACTGTATCCCTGCGCCAACCTCTGTTGTTCAAATAACGCCCTACTGTAATGATATATGAACATACTGAATCACTCGAGTTAATATCACACGGCCACAGCAGCTGTCACACCATAACCCACTTCGACAGATGCTCCGATCCGCTGCTTAAAGGTTTATTTAAATTAACTTTTTCGTACTCTTTTTGAAAATAAAATCCGGCCTACGATCTAAGTCTAAAAATTTGCAACATTTTAAGCCACCATACAATTTAATCGGTCCAGTATCTTCGGAGGAGATAGCTAACAAACATAGAAAGAGAGCAACGATTTTATGTGCTTAGGCAGATAAAGTACGCAAAAGTTGCTATTTTATCTGCTTAGGCAGATAAAGTGACACTTTTACCTTGTCAATAAAGACACATAAGTTGTCACTTTTGTGACGTTGCCGGATAAAAATTATGTTTTTTTGTATACTCGCCTTAACGCTAAAATGTTGACCCTTGTACGTAAAAGTACTTTCAAACCTACGAATTAAAAGTGTTGCCTAGCAACATATCCCTTCTGTACTCATACCAATAAGGGAAACGTCAATTCTAATGACAGCTTTTGGTAATAAAAGTAATGTCTTTGAAGACAGCTGCAAGAAATATATTTGCGAGAAATCAGTATTTATCCTTTGTCGAAGTTATTGTAGTCAATTTTCATTTTTTTCTTTTTATGTCAACTATTCTGATTGCAACATATCACGTAAATTATGTCAGGTGCAAAACATATTTTTAGTTCTCTTTAGGGATTTTTCATTGGTTTTAAATTTGAACATTCTGTTCTATCTGAATTTAAATTTTGAAATAAAAGCTGCGTGTCACGTCGTGAGTGGCGTGTCACGCCGTGAACGTGAGTGAACGTGAGCGTGAACGTGCGTGAACGTGACTGTTTAAAGCAAGCGTGAAACGTGCGTGACGTGAGCGAAAATTCACTCACGCGCCCATCTCTAGACCTGTACTTACATATGCAGCAGAGATCCGCGCAGATACAGTAAAGACCCAACAAACATTAGAAACAGCAGAAATGAAAATCTTACGAAGGATCACTGGGAACACCTTAAGAGACCAGAGAAGAAGTGAGGACATAAGGGACCAATGTAAGATACAAAAAATAGGAGACTGGGTGAAAAACCGTAGAGCAGAATGGGACCAACACATATCGAGTAACACAAGTAAAGGTGGCCAGAGATAACTTTCCACGAGGAAGGCGTAGTCCAGGCATACCAAAGAAAAGATGGAAGGATAATTTGGGATAAAACAAGCTGTAAGCTTATATACAAGTAGAAGAAGAAGAAGAATAAGGCATTGTACAGCGGAGTCGAACATTAGTTATTGTTTGTACTGATGCTGATTGTAGACAGCTTTATTAATTGGGCCGTTGTTCATTGTTATGGTTGGCCTGGGGTCAACTTGCCGTAGAGAGCGCTCTCGTACTTGAATCAGTGGCCATTCGGCGAGATGGCCCACGATCCTTGACCTGTTAAGCACCTTGCTTATCAGTGACCCCAGTGAGCGCGACTGGGTGGCCCTGGAAGCCCGTTTCCTGAAGATTCCTTGTGCCTGTGCCTTTTTCGGTCCATGCGACTACCGCAATTGCGAATTACATTGACATGGGTTGGACCCATTGATGCAGTTAACGTTCGGTTAACGTGGCACCGAAGAATATCCCTGAACGATGTCTTCTTCGAGATGCGACTTGGGAACGCAGCGGGGGGCCATAAAACCCTCTGCAAGTATTATGTAATGAGCACATTGCTGCTAAGAGCTGACTGTTTGTTGTTTTGCCTGCATGACCGATTGTGGAATTGGCTCAGTTTGTGTTCGCGCTAGAGCGTGTGTGACCACCTGCTACATGAAAAGACTCACCGTTCGCCTTGCACCCCCAGTATTGTTTCTGATTTACAACCCCCAGACCACAGGGGTCTTATAGAATTTCTGATGCCAAGCCAACATGCAATATTTACAAACAATAGATGGCGGAGGATCGTGTGCTACACCTTTAAATATATATTTCATTAAACGTTGAAAATGATCGACTGCGGTGATATCTAATCGCTAAACTGTTTGATGAACGATTCGAGTCGATTCACGATTTGATTGGAATTCATTCATGACTAAAAATCAATTGGCGATTGGATTTGCTTCGCGATTTAAATCAACTCGTGATCGAATTGATTTGAATAACCAAATTCTATTAACGGATAGAATCCATTTGTTGCTTCTTCAGGATTTTTGGATACCTAACTGGAGTTATGAATAGTTGCGTAACAAGCAATTACAGCTCGGAATTCTAGCCGTAAAACCGATTATAAGAAATTCTTAAGAATCTTCATCCGAGCTGCTTTTAATAGTGCGGAAACTGAATATAATTAATATAATTTACGGAGTTGTGATCGGCAGCGCTTCATTTAACGCAGATTGCAGCATTCTCGTAAGAGTTTATTTATACAATGCGTCAGTTTGTCTCGATTAATAACAAACGTTGTTTGTGTCTAAACAAACAATTCCGTGAGAATGTGGGTCAGTAACTTAGCAAACGCCAATAAGTAAATATTGGTAATCGAAAACAGTAAAACATACACTGCTCCATACCGCGAAGTGGCGTTTTATGTTTCCCGCAATTGCCTGACCCACTTCGCGTCATTTCCCTATATTATTTATGCTATTTTTACGGTCAGAATTAATTTTAGAGGCCTACGTGCTCCAATTCCAGCACTCACCAGAATTCCCTTTTTATGGTGCAATAGTAAACATCCACAAGTCCGCGACGATTTATGCTGAAAAACACTTGTGCGGTCGTACTACCGCAACAATGTGGCCAGGTGATGTGATTGCCCATTCGCGGGCTTCCCATTCATCCGCGAACCGCAAGCTTGTCATGCTGCAATTTGTAAATAAAAACGGGGTGACTCGTGGAAAATTCGAGGAACGGTGCACCGGCGCTTATTTTTAACAATTCTACAGCTTTTCGTTTATTTCCAGGTTTCCGGCCGCTTTCCAGCTCGGTTTGTGTATTATGTCATTGTTGCGTCATGTGCAGCAGAATGATGCACGCGACCGATCTCGCGAAGAGCGGACTTCGGGCGGGTTCGTCAGTCGACGGCCTGATTGTTGCAACTTGCAACAAACAACTTGAAGCGAATTTGGCAGCAGTGTAAAATAGATTCAATTTTTTACGAATAACTGACAATACTAAAGTATTAATTGCGGGATATTTTGGATCTCAAATAACGAAGTTAAATGCATTCTGACTTTTATTATTGCGATTTATCAGTATGAACATATTATGTTTGCAAAACCCAAATATGGGTCCAAAATAATTGTAAGTTAATATATTTTTTGAAATACGTTTGATAAAGTTTCATGAATATACGATGAAATTATTAATTTATCACATAAATATTATGTGAATTTGTTTCCAATAAGATTTATTTTAAAAAATTAAATTGGATAAAGCGTAGATAAAACAGCTACATAAATTCTAAGAGAAATAAAATATTCACGTTGAAAATAGTTAGTAACAGTGATGAGCAAGCAGTAAGGACTTCATTCTCGAGACCCTTAAAGTGATTTTGCATGCAGCTCAAATCAATGTTCCAGAAAATTAAATGAAGTAGTGATTAGCCTCAGCCTTAGAAAACATATTAAATTTACTGAACTGGGAAAATATGGATATAAGCATGAACGTGAAACATTTGAATCTTTTTAGATTCACTGATGATGTGATGTAGTAGTCTCCGAATGGAACAACCCCCAAACTATGGTAAACATCTGCACGAAGCTTTGCTACAACGAGACCTTAAAATCAATTTGTTCAAAATTAAAATACCGACTAACACCAGCGAGCAACGAGATATATCAGCAAAAGGGGCCAAAATAGAACAAACCACCGAATGTGTCTATCGAGGACAATCCATTAGAGCGGGGAAAAGAAAACCAAACGACAGAGATTAGAAGGAGAGTTCGCATATTCTGCTGATTTTGAGAAAGACCATAAATTCGAAAGAGCGACGAACTTAAGAGATACGCAGGATTTATATGAGCCACTTATGTACATAGTTCTCCTTTTTTCTTTCCATTTATGTCCTCTCGTGTCAGTCTTTGCCATATTTTTCTTGCTGTTTTTACATTGTCGTCTGACCAGCGTAGCTGAAGTCTTCCAACGTTTCGTCTTGCCTTTCTTGATTTCCAGTTCAGAATTCTTTGTGTCGATCTGGCAGATTGTTCTCTAGGTACGTGCCTAGCCCAGTTTCATTCGTGGTTTGCTGTTGTTATTATAACGCTGTCGACTCTGGTTTGACATTTGTCATTTACATTACGTTTCCCCAATACGTAGATGTTTAGCCCTGCATCAAGTTATGTCGGCTAGTACGTCAGTCGAAACATAGCTCGGTTCGTTCGATGATAGGTTGGGGCTAGATAAAAACTCAAAAGACGAAAATCGTTTCTTTGGGCAAATGTATGCGACAACGCTCACCACTGGGACTTACTTTTGATGCTAGTTTTATTCCGATACTCTGATAACTGCTGTACAATTTTTAACAAAAATACAGTAAAACAATCACGAAATATTGATCACTTACCCAGTGTACGAACTAAATTCTGCCAACTAAACCTCAAAACTAGCTCAGTTAAGAGTTTTTCAAACATGAAACTCTTTACTCAAGTTGGCACATGAATTTATAATTATTCTTAATTTAAAATTATCTTTTCAAAGTCTATATTGGTTATGTAGCTTTCTTTTATCGGAAGTGTACGGTGACAGTTCATCCAAACTTTCAATTCAAGAGCTCTTATGAATATAATTTATCAGTTTAGGTTTCAGGTAATTATTGATCAGACATTAAACGGTCTACTTTATTTATAATAAAGATTTTCTTTCACATAAGTTTCATTCCACCTTCGACACTAGTCTAACCTTATTAAAAAGCTCTTTCGTACTAGTTTACAGCGATTAGGCAGATCTCTGCTACAGTCAGTTGATGAACTTCAACCAGCCCATAGCAATATTCTCCACATACCTTACATCATACGATGCTAACGTTCCATTACTTCGTACATGTCAATAAATAAAACATTTTTTAAATTTTAAACTGTGCTATAATTGGAAATTATTCAATCTTCTTTCATTGAATACTTTTAAACTGTTCATTATTTTTAATACTACACTATTCTCCTATTTGTTTAATATCATATGCTGAAGCACAGAAGCGTTGCACTATAAAGGATTATTACATGCAAAGTACAAACGACCTACAATCAGCAACCTGTGCAAATGGAGATTGTACTTTACCTAACTTGGTACAGAACTTGGTGCACATGAAGTTGGTCAGCAGCTGAGTTAAATAACCGCAACATTCTATCTTCATCGCACAATACATGAAGGTTGGCGGATAAGGACAAAGCTGGTGAGCAACTGTACTGAGATCATCACTGTACTAACGATGAATTGAAACGAAGTACTCCTTAATGTGTGACATATCGATGTGTTAACTGTAATTCATTGATTAGTCTTAAGGTTGTATTAGTGGTGTTTATAATATCAGTATAATAAGTTTTTAATATTTAACATTCAATTCGCATGAGAATTTTGTTATGAATTCAGCATTCGTTGTATCATCCTCATTGGTTAAAATGCATTCGAATTGTATATTGCCAAGGGGATAATGTTGATAGTGAACTACTTTAAATTGTTTTATGTCCTACCAGTACATTAATTAAAATTAATGACTCTATTTTAAGGTATCTTAGATACAAAATAACGCTCCAGGGAAATTATTTTCTTCATAAGAACACTAGGGTTATTATGAAAAATTAACAGGATTTGTTTCCATGGATACAACCTTTATTTCAAAAATTATGCACCACTGTCACAATGAAAATTAATGACAGCTCATCTAATGTCACAAATCTAACTTAGATCAGCTAACTAGATCAATCTTAAATACCATAGCATAGTAATTATATGAATTGAATATGAATATGAATTTGGTAAGAAAATTGGTAGGGCATAAAACCTTGAAGGCACCACAGGCATTATGAGCTAAGAGCCCGCGATTATTGTACACACCTCGGGCCAAAGCCCTCGGTTAGTACACTAACAATCTTGGGCTCTTATTTTACTCATAATGCCCCTTGGTACCTTAATAACTATTATGTCTTACTAGTACAGTATTGTATCTTAATAACTGGGATGCAAGGCATATTATGGCGTACATAATAAATACCCTAGCGGGTATTATGGTACTATAGTATGTGAATGGTCAGAAATAACAAGCGTAACATTTCTGGCCAATCACTTACCTCGCTGCGTCAATGCGAGTAGAAAGGGGAGAGAAATCCCCCACCACTTTTAATTCGATTAAGCCACGCCCCCTTAATTCGCGGTTTTATTCGCGGATTTCGCGGTTTTAATTTTAATTCGCGGATTGACCCAATTAATTTCGCGGTTTGATCTAATTAATTTCGCTGTTTGATCTAATTAATCACATATGAAGTTTGATATGTAATTTACATATGTGCTACTGATTAAATTACGCGAGGCCATTTTTAATTTGCTTCCGGAATTACGCGTCGGACTTTGGCGGCCATCTTGGATTTCTGGCGGGAATATTTGAAATTTGAATTTTTTACCGATTTTTTTCTAAGTTTAATTTTTTGAATTTGAATTTCCCGGGGGTGTCGGCCATCTTGGTGCGCGCGCACTTCTCACGGCGGTTGTTTTTAAATTTCGCGGAAATATTTGAAATTCAAACTGGTGGATCTATTTCGCTCTTCGAAGCTGCTGTCTCTCTCTTGCATTCACTCGTGGAAATATTTAAATTTAAAAAATCTATTTGCGGCGGACCCGAGTGGGAATCGAACCCTAGTTTTCTGGTTAACAGCCTTAGCACCTTACCGTTGCGCTATCGAGGCGACTTGGAAATATAGGCATTGAACAAGACGTCATTTCGCAGCTGTGCCGTCACACCGTTCGAGTTGAAACAAATTATTTTTTCGAATATATAAAATATAAGAACGGAATTGTGCCGTCTAGGGCCTTAGAAACTTGTTAATAATTTTAAAAAATTGACTTTGTAACTAGTTTTGCTGTAATTAATTTAATATGAGTGACGCTATCTCACTCAGTCCCATTGATT
>OW679201.1:31983112-32119490 GCA_940337035.1 Agriotes lineatus
CTACGAACGTTTTAGGTAAAAATCTGCGAGCGTCAAAGTGTTGTCACATTTAAAAATCTTAGTCGATCTACACGGCACACCGCACACGCAAAACCGGCAAAACTATCCGATCGGAAAGGGCTGTTATACTAAAATTAAAAATTATTACATGGCACGCGTAGAAATAAACAAACCCATAGCCCATAGCAAGTATTCTAGGGTAGGTACTTCTCGTGCTCTAAAAAGCCCAATTATTAGATTGGTCCACTGTAATGTTTTTCAAGGAACAAGGAACAGTCATAATATCAGTGCTTTGCCGACGCAGCGTCTGTCACCGACAGTGTTGCCAGACTGACCTTTGTAAATGTAATACGACTCAAGTGTTTCTTTGCTTGTGTTATGATATTTTTATGGGTTTTATTAAGGCCGGGATACAGGATGCAGTACAAACTTCGTAAAGAAATACTTTCGGTTTATTTTCGTCTTAGAATATTAGAGATTTTCGTTTTAAAGCTTGATGGGTTTATTTATTTGGAAGACTTTACACTTTACTTTTGTTTTTGCATTAGGATCGGCGGCGGCCGCCCCTTTAAATCGGCCGCCTGCGTGTTTTGAACACAACGCACACATGGTAACGGCGGCCCTGCGCTGCACCACATTCCTCCAGAGCCCCTTATACTCCCCGCAACCTATAAACCCACATAAATCCCCGGCGTTCCTGCACATTCCCGCCTTTGGCCAACTAAAGCTCGGAATTCTCATTACGGCGGCCTCGGGTTTCAGCACAATTATGCAAATAGAACGTTCTCGAGGTTGGCGGGTATGCGTTGGTGCGTAGTATACCAGGACGACCTCCAGCCACAATAGTCGCCTCTTGGAGAGGATTCTGTACATGCTGCTCTGACCGCAGACAGTGGGTTAGTCAGGCCAGCCGGCTCGGGCAGCTTTTTGCTTTTGTGCCTGATGAATGTGCTTATTGTTGACGGTACCTTTCATTTAGAGGTCTTTTTATTTCCTCTAATTTAATTATGACAGCTCCATTAAATTATCCTGGGAGGGATGTCTGGGACAGTCATGGCTGGAAGGCGCTCTCCTTAGCGATATTTGAACGAGCGTTTTAGAAAGGTTAGGGTGGATGATAAATGGAAACAGAAATAGGGTACAACGCTTTGCTTTTGTTTCACCGCAGGGGCAGTGCACAGCGGCTCTATTGACCTAAACACAACATTACAAACCATTTTATATGAATTAAATCGAGAATTGACGAGAAGCTAGATCTATGAGTTAAAACAAGTGGTGTCTTTTGGATCTTTAGATCATAGTTCAAATTCCACAAATAAGTTCTAGAAATCGAATAAGCACAGAAAAGAAAGGAAGGCGGGGTCATGGCTATGTATAATTTTAAGAACATCCCGAGACTTTGTCACGAACGTAGTGGTTCAGCATGTGTTATTATATGTATGTATTAAGATATTTTTGGAGGTAGTGAAAGCGACAGTTTTCAGGTTCCTTTCTGCTGAAAAGTTCAGCTTAACCATTAACAAAGATATCCATGGATTTTTAATAGAAACACAGATTTTATTGTGGGAGACGTTTGATGAGTTATAGTTGTCGTTTATAATAAAAAATATGCAAATGGTATTCAATACGATAGAATGAGTTTTAATTGCCAGTGTCAGTATAACAGCTCCTGAAACTTAGTCACGAATGTGGTGGTTGATCGTATGTTAATACAGAATTGGTTGAGAGTAGGACAATTAGAAAAGCATTCATTATCATCACCACAGGAAAAGAGGAAGCTTTTGCAATATCACCGTATAGAAAGTTTTGATTGAGAAACTAAAAACAAAAGGCAAAAGCAGAATCGCTGTGTAGGAGAGAATTTAAATCTTCGCCACAAGGGTCTTTTAACATTTCCATCACATCGAAAACAACTATTTGAGAGCTCTTTTTCATATTGTGTCGTTAACTGTTTCAATAAAATTTCAAATATTCTTGCATTTACTATAAGTCAATCGCTATTCAAAAGAAATCTAACTTATTACCTATTTTGTGAGCAGAATCAATAGTTTCTTTGTTAAATAGTTTTGTATTTGTATTGTTACGTACAGGCAGGCGCATGGGTTTTCATGTCGGAATTGAAATAATTAGTATTTATGTTTTCTTATAATTTTAAGTTCAAACTACAGGTTAAGTGGAAGAGCAGCAAATAACCTTATGTTGTCTGGCTGAACTTCGCCTGTGAATATATTCAATGGTTGTATTTCTTTTCGATTTTTTTTTCTGGTTGAATAAAGGCATATTATTATTATTATTATTATTAAGAACAATTCTAAAACAATATCATCATTATAGTGGATAAAGTATTGGAGTCCTTGCAATATCATAATATTAAAAGTTGATTGAGAAGCTAAAATGGAAAAAGTAATTAAGTGTAGTAGTTTACTCCCATTCTAAAACAATATTATCACAGTGAGGGAGGAAGTGGAAACTTTCTCCCAATAACATCATATAAAAAGTATTGATTCAGAAACTACAAATGAAAAGGCAAATTGAGCAGAATTACCGTCTTAAGAAAGAAGAAAAAATTCAAAAACGCTCACGTAAGAGTGAGTGAGGAAGTGAACGTTTTTGCAGTATCATCGTAGATATAAAAAGTTTTGATTGAGAAACTATAACGGAAAAGGTAATTAGTGTAGTAGCTTACTCCATAAGTGGGAAGCATTCTGAAACATTCATTATCATCATCTCAGTGAGGAAGGAAGTGGAAACCTCCCAGTATCATCATATAAAAAGTATTGATTGAGAAATTATAAAGGAAAACGCAAATTGAGTAGAACTACTCTCTTTAGAAGGAAGAAACATTTCTAAACATTCACTACCATGATCACAGTGAGTGAGGAAGTGCGCGTTTATGCAGTATCATCATATAAGACGTTTTGATTGAGGAACTATAAAGGAAAAGGTAATTAAGTGTAGTAGCTTACTCCCTGAGTGTGAAGAACATTCTGAAACATTCATGATCAACACAGCGAGGGAGGAAGTGGAAACTTTCTCCCAATAACATCATATAAAGAGTATTGATTGAGAAACTACAAAGGAAAAGGCAAGTCTTTGGAAAGAAGAAAAAATTTAAAAACATTCACTATCATCATCACAGTGAGTGAGGAAGCGAACGTTTTTGCAGTATCATCATATAAAAAGTTTTGATTGAGAAACTATAAAGGAAAAGGTAATTAAGTGTAGTAGCTTACTCCTTCAGTGAGAAGAACATTCTGAGACATTCATTATCATCAGAACAGTGAGGAAGGAAGTGGAAACCTTCTCTCAATATCATCATATAAAATGTTTTTATTGAGAAACTATAGAGGAAAAGATAAGCAAGTGTAGTAGCTTACACCCTAAGTGTAAAGAACATTCTATAATACTCATTCTCATCATCACAGTAAGGGACGAAGTGGAAACCTTTTCCCAATAAGTATTGATTGAGAAACTACAAAGGAGAGCAGAATTACTCTCTTCAGTCATCATGATTACAGTGAGAGAGGAAACGGACACTTTTCCAGCGCCATCTTACGAAGAAGCAAGAGGCAAATAGGGCAGCGTCACTCTCTGAAAGAGAAAAACAATTTCAAAAACATGTATCGTCATCACAGTGATGGAGGAAGTGCGCAAAAGACAAATAGAGCAAGATCCTTCTCCGAGAGAGAAGAAGTGGACGCTTTTGCGATATCATCATATAAAAGATGTTGATTGCGAAACTAAAAAGCATAAGGTAAATGAAACAGAATCAGTTCTGAGAGAGAAGGAAAATTTCACAAAAACCATTGCAGTCTTTACAACATAATGATATAAAAAGCTTTGATTGGGAAACTAAAAACGAAAAAGCAATTAAAGGTAGACGATCACTCTTTGAGTGAGAGAACAATTCTAAAAGATTAATTGTCATCATCGCAGTTACTATCAGCAACGTCACGTTCACAACGCGTTTAGCAAATGCATTTTAGTGGGGAAGAAGTGGACACTTTCACAATTTATACCATTAGAAGTTTTCATCGCGAAAAAGACAAAAAGGCAAATAAAGTAAAAGATCGCTCCTTGGGAGAGAAGAAGAACTCAAAACACATTCATTATCATTATCGCAGCGAGGGAGAAAGTGGACGCTTTTGCAATATCCTCATATAAAAAGTTTTGATTGAGAAACTGAAAAGCAGAAGGCGGAGTGAGAAGAGCAATTCCAAAAGATTTATGACCATCACAGTGATTATCAGCAACGTACAAATCTTTTAAAAAATCCATTTAATGTGAAGTACCATCAAAAATTTTCATCGAAAAAATAAGGAGAAATCGCCCCCTGAGAAGAACAATTCCAATAATATTCATTATTATCATCACAGTGACTACACCAACGACGTCATGTCGACGTCGACAAAGTTTTTAGCCTTTTAGTGGGAAGGAAATTAACACCTTCGCAATACCATTAAAAGTTTACATCGACAAGCTAAACAGGAAAAGGTGTATAGAGTGGCGGTTCGCGCTCTGAGAGAGAACAATTCAAAAAACATTCATCATCATCTAGTGAAAAGGTTAATCGCAGCCCTGATTTTTAACTTGCCTGCGGTGGCTTTTTATACTGCTAAGAAAACTTCACTTGGTCTAGCATAAATTGCGAAAACTTGATACCTATGTTATAGAACGCAAACTTTTTGAATTGGCAACAAAAAATAGATAGAATTTCCGTCGGGCTGTTGCAGGCAGTGACAGCTGAATCAATTTAATTATTCAGTACCTGTCGTGTAAGACGTCTTTCTATTTTGGGCACTAATCTGATTAATTTTACACTTCTACCAAATTATTTCGCAAGGGTATTTGCAATGGAATCATCGCTAACTTCAAAACTTACTCTTTAATTGTTTATATGAATAAAGACATTTTAAGGATTCTCTCCTTTTTCCATACTTCAGTAAGACACTGTAACAATTGAATTCTTTCTTCAACGATCCGGCTTGAAGGATCAACTTCGTTCGTCCATCTTGGCTACAAGCTTCCGGAAAATACTCACAGATGATTCTGTTTGTACAAACGCTTTTGTGTAAATTCGACCGTACCGCAGCAGCCTGCGAACCAGCATTATTCCACGTCCGCGAACTTACCTACTTCTTCAACGGTTGAAACTGGGAGCAAAGTCAGAATTTCCACTGGGCTGTTACAGCTAGCGACAGGTGAATATCAATTGATTTTTTTCAGTATTAATCGTGTGAGGGGTCTTGTTATTTTGGGCACCAGCCTGATCAATTTTACACTTCCGCCTAATTATTTCGCAATATTTGAAAAGGAATTATCACTATCTGTAAAATTGACTCCCTCATTGTTTATACGAGTAGGAAACTCTTTAAAAATCTATTCATTTGCTCTAAAGACACTGTAACAATTGAATTATTTGATCGACTATCCGGCTCGAAGGACCAATCTTGCTCATATATCTTGGCTACAACTTTTCGGAAAGTGCTTATAGATGCTGCTGTTGTTCATAAGTACAGTGCTTGTACAAACGCTTTTGTGTAAATTCGGCCTTACCGCAGCAGCCTGCCAACCCAGCATATCCGCGTCCGCGAACTTGCCAACTTCTTGAACTGCTAAACTATAGGACCGAAGTCTCGCGCAAACTTCTGCCTTTTTGCCATGGGAGTTATTGATCCGCGACTCGCGGCTCACCGATATTGTTATTGTTTATTGGTCACGTTTCCGATATGATTTATAAAGCCGCGCAGCTTGCATTAACAAACGGGTTTTATTAAACCCCGACTAATAAGGCAGTCACTCGTTACTAAGTCTGCAAAAATTGAATTCTTCCCAGCTAATTACCCTAGTTCTGGCCGGTCTTGAAACTGCAACAGGCCGGTCTCAGTGGACGACGCTGTGTTTTTGTTATTATGCACGTGTAGTGCTTTACAATTGGACGGGGCAGCACGTGACACCTGAAGCTCGAGGAAAGCTTTTATCCTTGTCCCTCTCTTACAGTTTTGGGGCGACATCGACGGAGAGAAACGGTTCATAGTTCCGATTAATCCTATTATAGCGGAATTTAACAGTGAGGTTTTTCTTTTCAACGCCACCTGCAGCTGCAAGCCTGTAAGCTGTAACTGAAAGAAATGGACGCAGTGTTGCCAAGTTGGGCGATTAGTCGTAAATTTTATTGCTACAAAGAATTGCAACCAATTAGTCTCTTCTAATTATCCTTCGACTCCGACTACTGGGCAGGCGTTAATGGCAAATAGTCAAGTAGTGATACTTCGAGGTTAAGAGTGTAAGGGTAAGCGTTAAATTATTGAATGAATTACTATTACAGTTAGTATACAGTATTTATCCAGCAAAAAACTTACTGTATTTTGAACTGTCAACACTGGCACGTCTTGAGTAGCATATAATCTCACTTTTATTTTTGTTGCAACCTGTATAATGTCGGCTGTAATATGTAGTATAGCTCAACAAATATTAGCTTCCATGTGGGTAGACGATGTGCAGTAACCGAAATGGTGGGTTAGCGACGGAACTAGATCACTTCGCAGTCGTCTACTGTGAACATCAGATAGTATAAAGCGGGCACAGTCGAGCAACAGTATGGCTCGTAACTTCAGCTTGTCTTCATTCCTCTTCGTGCACTCTCTCTCGCGCAGCGTTTAATATCTGTTGAACGGTACGTAGCATTAAGATTGGTCCTGTGTGAGTGCCATCTATTAGCGATTGTTATTCAAGAAACCTGGCAACCCTGGACGGGCTATTGTGAGCTGTTGTAAGCCGGTGCATCAAGGACGTCTTCAAAATGCAATAAGAAGGGCTTAGGAGGAGCCGGGCTGGGATTAAGCCAGCTAAGCGGCTTATTCCGCATTCAGATGCCCTCCTTCCCATTTTTCATTGCTGCTTTAATCAAATCGTGACAATTACGACCCACTTGCCGTACCTTGCGTCCCGGGGGCTTCCCGGAATTCCGGCGGATTCGGTAATGGGCCGCTTTGTACGCTAAACACGGCACTCGCTCTTTATAGCGCGTAAAAAGTTAAATTCCACACAATTTTCGAGTGCACTGTAATTTAGACGGCTCAGCTGTTACAAAGTTGGTTTAGTGTGCCACAGGTATAAATTACGATTTAATTGCGCCGCGCGCACACCTGTAATTTGGGCCGAATTGACAGATTGCGCCGGTTACTGGCCTTGCATGGCCGATTTTCACCCCGTTTTTGTACGCGGAAAATAATTACGGTTTAAATATTAATTTCGCGCTGTTGTTAGCTCGAGGCCGGAAGGGAATTATGTATGTTCCTTTCCGTTGCGCCTAATCTGGACAGTAACCTGTAATGACTAATGGTGCTAGATCTAGAGAATAGCAGTTCCTTGGAATAGTCCCAGAAACTTCTATTCTCTAGCTCTAGCACCATTGGTGTACCGCCATAGTTAGTTATTGGTAGTGTGAAATTTGAAATAATTATGTAAACGAAACTAATCACCCAGACAATATACTGGACCTTGTCACTATAGCTATATTTATAAACGCGAAGAGAAAATATTGAATGTCTATATATCTAGGTGTCTTTGTGTCTCTTTCTTCTGCTGTCTCTTTCTTCTGCTGTCTCTTTCTTTTGCTGTCTCTGTTTCTGATTTTTTAACGATCTTGTCAGCTTTTAATGAAGGAAGTTTTCATGAAATTACTAGGCATTTCGTGCAATGGTGGTTTATGAGCATGTTAAGGCTTTTCCATGATCTAATGCCAGCAATTCCAATAAGTGGTTATAAGTGTGAATCATTGATTAAAAAGTTACATGTGACTGGCAGTTTTTCAGCTCGAGCATTTCATGTAGTTAATCGGTTAGACTGTATAATATGACTCATATTTCTAGATATGTCGAGTGCTGAACGTTGTGCTGGGATATTTCCTAATATTTTTCTAGTAGCGCATAATACAGGCAAATGCGAAGCGATCTTTAAAGTTGGCCAAGAATAAACAAACTTCCACGTATCTACATAATGTATAAATTGATACAAACCGTACCAATAAACAGATATATACAGAAGTCGGGAGTTGCGGGTAATGTTGCCACTTCTTTTATAAAGAAGCTTTTTGCATATTTTCGGTAACCTTCATGTTTTCTACTTGCGTTATTTACTTCCGTTGTACGAGGAAAGGGAAACATGGAAATACTGTGAACTTAAACATGCCACTGGCCTTAATACAAGGGGAAGAAGAACTGATGTACGAAATTCAGGGTTATACTTTCGTTGTAAACTTGAAATTGATTCAAAAACACGCACAGACCTTTTTTTATTTGCTGCGTGGTACCATGCGCTACAAGTAATTGTGAACTAAATCATCGAAATCGAGTAGATGTGGATGGGCCTGATTCGATAATTTGTCTTACATTATTCGCTACTTTGGTAGTTCTTTGTGTCGGGCTTCCAAACATTTCTTTTGGTTACAGTAGTTTTAGGTAAAATCTGACAATACCCGAAAGTGGCAACGTCATTGTATTTTAACAGCTAACAGAATATCGTATAGAGGTGGTGGGTATAAAAAATGGAAATAAACTTATTAAATTGTCATAAACAGAAGCAAAGCAATAGTTACGGGCGCCAGATTCAACTACTCCGTTGAATCAGTCGAGCTGCAACGTAAGGCAGATTATAAAGAGGCAGTAAATATTAAAGAAAAAGAAACATGGCGAGCATCAATCATAACAACATCTACTATAAATTATTAGAGATTCAGTGCACGAATAGTATACGGGAATCGTGCAATCAGAGAAGTCTGATTTTTCATAAGAGCGCATGGAATCGACTGAGAGAAGTAGTAAAAAGACGCTTAATGAAAAAGCATCAATTAGCTTAAAAACTATAGATTAAGGTGACTCCCAGGTACATTCTTCAACGAGACCTCACCGAACGTAATGCATTTATGAACGATATAGCACACAACCTGATTTGTTGAACAAACAAAAGGTACAGCAAAATATAAGAAAGAATAGAAAGTGAAAACAGATGGTTGTTCGCGGGCTGCAAAGTTATATTATAGTTATATCGGTAAACAGCTGATGGTCGTTTATATGGCATGCGCGATTCAGTAGACCATGCAGCGGTACCAAGTGGTCGACAAATTTGAACAATTTAAATACCTGAACTTAATGGCTACAACATATTTTGGAATACCCAAGAGATTCCGTCGTATCTGGTTCACAACTGCATATGTTCCGGCTTTCCCAGCGTCAAATCTGCAACCCGACAGCTACTGCACGCGTCCATGGATTTTCTGCTGGAAAAAGGAAAAAGCCAAGGCCTGAAAATAATTCGACGGGTAGTCGACCAGGTGAAAGCGGAGATGACCAATTCTTACCTTAGATTGCGGCCAGCAGATGTTTTTATTTCCACAATTATATCCTGAAACAACCAGATGGCTGCAACAATTCACCAATAAGACTGAATCTGCCCCACAATAGACGATATTTTTAGGTAGTAAATCCGCTCATAAAGCGTCTTCAAATGAAAACCCTGAACAAACACGTCGTATAATTTCGCAAGTAAATTTTCGAAGAGGAAATGTAACTGCACACGGGAAGTTTTCGAAAGAAAGGATTGCCAATTGCGAATTTGAAAGTCACTAAAAATTCGAAGTAAGACTTTCTGGCCGCAACATTTTCTTTCGAGACTTCAGTTTTCTCTAAATATTCTACATGTTACCAATTTCGTAAATCCACAGAGCCCTTCATACATGGTTTCGCTAACCTTTCTGCGTATTTTCTCCTAGCGGATAGATACTAAGGAGAGAGGTTCTTCTTCATCTTAATGTTGACTGGGAGCCTGTTACTAACCACGCGGCGTGGTTCTGTAAGCCCTTTCACAGGGGTCGTGACCACGAAAGATATTGGTATGGTGACTGAAGAACATAAGATGTAACCAATGCCCGGGTGTAAGATTCCAACTTGCTTACAGCCCAGTGGAATCACAAACGCTCTACCTACCGGCTACCCATTACCATATGAGAAATAGCATCAACAATGGATAAAGGGTTTGAATGACAAGCAAAATCTTAAATAAAAAGCCGAAGAATGGAGGTTCCTATTGAAAGGATATCTTCTTCATCATCCTAATTTCCTAATAATAGGGTGAGGGTCTGTTATTTACCACACAGTGTGGTTTTTATTTTCGGGCGTGATCCAGACAGTTGACTGGCCTAACCGTTGAATTAAGGAACCTTCTCTTTCCCAGAGGTCGCGACCACCAAAGGTGTGGGTATAGTTACCGACGAGTGTAAGATGTAACCGATGTCCAGGTATAAGATTCCAACTCGCTACGTGCCGATTGGAAACGCAAACGCATTTGGGAGAGAACTCTTAATTTCTTATAAAATTGAGACAGATCAGTGCCTTTTTTCTCGTGACCCCCTCCCCCCCTTGAAAGTCGTCAACATCGGTGTGCAGCATGTTCAGAAGGTATGTCTACGCCAAAATTCTATAATATTTCTTCTAGGAAACAGGATCATATTTACGGGTAAACTGTGCTCACATGATTCAAATGCTCTCTATTAGGGTTTTTTCGGAGTTGTATGCCTATTGCCTATACCGTGTTCTCTTTGAAGGTTGCTGCAAGCCTCCATTTTTGCAATTTTTTTCAGCTTGGGGACCATTTGGTCAGCGTTGAGATAACCGATATGTTCAAAGTACTAAGTCTGCGATTGATCGAACAACTTCAAAACTTCTGGGGATACAGAGAGTAAGATGCAGATTGATAATGGGTAGAAACGGTTAACACAAAATAAACAGCTTTTAAAGGACGGGAAAGTTGCAGCATTGCATTTTTAAGGTCCACCACAGAACCATTCATAACAATCAACCAACCGCTCGCGAATGTTGTAATGAAATATTTGCGAAATTTCTTACATCTCTGATATAAATCTTGATTTTTTTTAATCACGCAAATTTGCACTACTATTTTCGTCGAATTGTCATTGGCGTATTTCCGGAACAAATAATGGAAGGCTAAAGTCCAGGCTTCTGGCAAGCCAATTAACAAAATAATATTTTCAAAGAATTCAAGCACGTAATCCGTATGACTAACCACATCGTCCAGTTGAATGGGGCTGGGCGAAAATAACGATATATCGATAATATTATCGATATCCCCTTCTTTAAATATCGATGTATCGATATATCGATATTAAATTTAGTATTTCCAGGTTTTGCACATATCGATATATCTCGTATATCGCTAATATGGACAGTTACTTATTGATATTTATCGGTCTGTATCGATAAGTATCGATAGTTATCGATATTAATCGATGTTTGATGCTGAGTTACATTTGCTTTAGTAGTCACTCATAAATTCCTTAAGATTTGCTATGCGGCATTTTGAACTCGTCCGTCTTGCTGGATTTATGTTATTGAAGCATTTGCTTGTTTAATTTATATCGTGTTCGGTTTATTAGCGCAATAGCCGGTTGGGGCAATTTTGCTGAATAAACTTTTGGTGAGCATTAAATTAAAAAAATTCCCATATTATGCCGACCTTTTAGCGGTCACTGTTTATGTACTAACAAAATATACTATATACATATGTACATGTATTGATAATTATCGATATAGTAGCCATATTTATCGATATTTGTACAGAAATATCGATAACTATCGATATTAATCGATACCTAAGTGTCGATATTTATCGATAAATCGATATAAATACATAGATAACTATCGATATTTCGATATATATCGATATTTTTCAGTTATCAATAATCAATATCAGAATTTCAATATCGCCCAGTCCTACTGTTGAAATTATGAAGTAGTTATGGTGTATGTGCTAGTCTAGTAGGATTTTTGGGTGGAGGTTGAACCAAGTCCTCGGGCAAGTAGGGGCCAAGGTGAGTCCGTTGTTCTACCTTCTGTGAAGACTGGCTACCGTATAGACTAGAGAGTAACAAGACTACACGCAAAACATATATTAATTATATTCATACACGTTTGCCATTGAATTTTGCTATTCGCATTTCTATCTGATCATTGTCTCTTCTTCCCATTCGAACTTTTCAATAATTGTCATCTGTTGCCTCGTAGAAGAGACGATAAGGGCGTTTTATATGTTCTCTGCATCATAAATCATTTTTGACAGTGGTCTATTATGAAATGTTTTATCGGAATTTTTCCACTGTCTCGGGTCTTGATCAAACGACGTTTTGGGAATTTTGGTCTACTCCCGCGTTCTCAGGAGAATGAGCGTCTGGTTAGTCCTGAGAAGGACTGCTTTTTGTACGTCTTTTCAAGTACACTCGTGCATACCCGATGATTACGAGCCTGTTACTCTTACCACTAGGCCACCTGCACGGCCATATATTTTACATATATGTTACCGGTGTATGTGGAGTAGACTATTTTTATAATTCTCTGCGCAGTAGTGGTATCCAAAAGGCTTTATTTCTGCGCTAGCCTGGCTAATTCGTTCTTCTGCCAGCGCTATCTATGTAAGTTCTTTCAGCTCCTACAGAATCTGTTTTCTTCTTTAGCTACAAGTGATTCGTTATCCCATGGTATGTGGTGGTCTTCGTTCCAGACGTGTTCTGCGATCATGGATTTGATGGTTTCGCCCTTTCTAATATCCTTGGCGGTGTTCCGATAATCTCTCTTGTAGGGGTCGTTGTGTTTCCCCTATGTATTGTCTTCCACACTCGCACGGTACGCTGTAGATAAAGTTCTTTGAGCTCTGGTCTTCGTTCTGAGGCTTGATATGCGCCATTATGAATCTCAGAGTTGTTGTGGCCTTGAAGGCAGTTCTTATATTGAATCTGTTTGCGATTCTTCTAGTTTATCGGAAACTCCTCGGATGTATGGTATTGCGGCCGTGGTTGTCATACAATTTGCATGTACGTGAAATGGCTGTTTGTCTGTTATTTTCTTCTCCGTTGATTTCCTTTCTACACGGGGGTCGTAAGGTCGAGACCTTGGTGACAATCTGGTTGTTTCTAATTCTTCGTATGTTTCTCCATCGTTCTCTATTCTTGGCTTCTCTGGTCACATGTCGTAGAGTACTGCCAATCAGTTCTTTGACCTGTTCATTCCATTGTTTTCGTGATCTCCTTCTGGCTGTAGTGGCTTCGGCCTATCCTACTGTCAATCTTTCTAACGAGTCATCTTTACCTTCTTACACAGTTGGTGAAGTCTCGAGTACAGATGTATTTGTTTTTTTAGCTGTCCACGGGACAGAACTCTTTAGTCCAACACCAAACTTGAAACGGGTCAGTATGTTTTTGGTCTGGCTTTTTGATAGCCCCACGGCCGCGTGTAGCATGCTAAGGAAGACTTTGTATTTTAATTAGTACTCTCTCGTGTTGAGTGTTATGCCGTGGTCCCACCAGATTTTATATAGGTCCTTCGTGGCCGTTCTAATCATTTCACACAGTCTTCTAATTTCTGGTACGCATTGCTCCGAGGTACACGAACAGACTGACCACTTTAAATGTTCCATTTGTCTTATGTCCGGACAGTTGTTGTTTTCGCGTTCGATGATCACAATCGTGGTTTTCTCTTGGTTTTTCTCTAGAGTCGAGGCCATATAGAAGAATCTCTTCATCCAGGCATCTAAGTAGATCCATCAGTTCGTCGGCTGTGTTTGAAAGGAGTGTGATGTTAGCATAGCGCAAGTTGGTGACTGTTTTTCTGCCAATGCGGATTCCACCGGTCCAATTCTGTCGAGTTCTCCTGATTATGTATTCGCCATAGGTGTTACTGAGTATTGGCGATAATATACAGTCTTGTCTAGTGCCCTTTTTTATTCACAGGTGATACGATAGTAATCCGTCTACTGTTACGTCTGTTATAGAAAACCTTTATATGGTATACTGGTGAAGAATTGACTACTAATACCTGCGCCTTCATGACGCATAGATGCTGGAACATGAAATCAGATATTTCGACAAAGCCAATAAAGCGACATCAGTTCTCTTTTGTGTTAAAACCATTACAAAAATACACCGAATTTGTTACTTTGTAATTGAATTGACAGTTGAAATACTGCACAGATTGCATTTCACATGTCATTCCGTACCGTGTAAGTTATAAAGGCACCATATGGCAGTTCGTATGCAACATGATTCATCGTCGTATGTTGCAGAATTTTTGTAAAATCAGGGTTGAAATAGAGCGGAGCGTGAGAGAATGCGCGCTTACCTAGCGTAATATAAACTAATAACGATATTGTTTTGGATATCGCCAGCCTCTCCGTCAGCGCGAGCTCAAATCCACCATGTCGACACAATGCGACCGAGCTGATTGTATCCGAACCGTGTCGCGCACGATTTATCGGCGCGACAATGGGTCATAAAGGCACGTTTCCTTACCCAGGGACTGATCTGATTAAATTTGCGGCAAATCTGGCACGGATTAAAATAGACTTTTGTGCAAATAAACGGCCCCGCGCGGAGCCTAGTTTATCGTTGCGTAAGACCTGGAATTTACAGCCTGTAAACTGTGCCTGAAGATCGACTCCGGCACCGTTTCCAAAATAGCGATTGACGACGAACAACGCCTCCGTTTGTACAATTTTCGATTTATCGGGCTTAATGACTTTATTTGTGTGCCCGTGACTTTATCGAGTTTTAATGACGTAATGGCCGTTCCATGGCCCGGCTTGTTTGTTGATGCCCGTTATTAGCACTGCTTATTGTTTTTTAATAAGGCGCTCGTTTGTATTGTAAATTTAAGACGGGATGTTGAGTTTTTAGGAACGTAACAAATCAGAAGTGGGATTAACGAGACCAGTAAAATTCTACTGATTTTTTTTTATGAAACTGCAATAAGTCGGACTGGATTTTTAGGCAAGAAAGTATCAAAATGCGACGGGAATTAGGCGACACCTCGCTTGAAATGGTTTATAATTATTGTATGTAATTGTATAACGGATTTTGATTTGAGTCAATATATTGTTGTGGCTGTTAGTTCAGGGCCATTTTATTTTTTTATTGGGATCTGTTCACATGCATAAATTACTGGCGACTTACCGGAATTCAAAACCGCCTCTTTGGTGTTCTCTGGGTTTCATGGGACATGCACCCTCGCTCGCATAAGTACAAAACAGCTAAATTGTGAAGTCGGGCATGTAAACAAAAGCATTTAGTATGTTCGGGATGACAGTACTTACAGGAGGTCTTGCGGCCCCCGGGATGCTTCCACGTAGCATCTAGTAAAATATCTCGGATCAGGGATGATTTTGAAATGCACCCTGTAATACGTGAGCTCCTGTTAGCCGAATGTCAATCAGACCAGCGAGAACCGTCTAACGTTGAATGGAAACTGCGGTTGCCGCCCCCGCAGAAACCGAATACGCAAAGCATTTGTGGGAAATGAGCAACCCAGGTTATCTAAGTGCTCTTCATGAATCACTGAGAATTGCTTATCATGTCAAGGGTTAGTGATCATCACGCCAGATGTCCACTATTCTCAGGTATATACTATACTGTATCGCGTACCACTTGGACAGCAACCCAACCAATACAATGAGCAATAACAGTGCAACAGCAAAGCTGTCTACAAATCAATGCAGCAATACCGAGCTCTGTAGCCTAGTGCGTTGCACGCCTACTTAGCATTCGGGAGGTCGTGGGTTCGATTCCCGCGGCCGTCTGCGGTGATTCAGGTTTTTAGGTGGTTTTCCTGAGTCAACAGAGTACCTTCTCTGAGGTGAATGCCGGGGCAGTATTTCTCCACCTTTCCTGACCTTCCCTCCAGTCTCCTCCCCTCTTTTCTCTCACCCATCCCGAGTTTTCCGTTCTTGGCTGAAGAGGGACGGAAGGTCCCTAGAGCAGCCCGCCCCCAGTTCGGGGAATTGAAATAACCTTCACCTTTTTTGCAGCAATGTTAACAATGAAACTGTTCATAGGAGAACCACACACAACCTCCATTACAAGACTACTCAAATAATCGCTTCTATTATAGACCCTATTATTGCATTTTTTCTAGTAATCTACACAAATTACCTTTTAAATAAAAATAAAATTGTAAAACTGATTGTGGTATATAGAAACTATTCCTATTGAATAAATGATATTTAATTAGTTAATTACGTGACGCTTCAAAAATCATATTGGAGGTCTCGCATTGGAATGCCCTCTGTGGTATCAAATTTCACATCCACTCCCACCCGATTGGCCACTCACTAACTGCCCAGTCCAAGGTGTTTAAAGCAACCCCAGTTCCTGAAATAACTTTGGGGTTCAGTTGGATTCTTAGAAATGCTTGGAACGTAATATATTTAAGCTGTTGATTTATTCGAAGTTCTAGAATCATGAAAATACTAATGAATGAGAGACTCGAATATTTACAAACAGAAAATGAAAAAGGGTGTAAAAGTAAATACTATACCACAATATATGTTGTTGAGGTATTTTTTAACTTTTTAAAGGACACCCATGAGCTTTAGTTTTCGCTCAGTGAGTCGATGTCCTGAAGAATATTCTAAAAATCTCATTTCCACAGTTTTTATTTTTCCCCATTGGGGTGGTTTTGTAAAACTTCAGTCAAGCGTTTTCTTCAATTTCATTTTGCATGGTTCCTCTGATGGTTCCATTGTAATAGTAAAAGGTGTCTTATTTTTTGGTATACGTATGTAACAACCCTTATATTTAAGCTATTTAAACGATCTCATCAACATTGGCAATACAAACTAATCGAACTAGCTGATATCGTGGGGGGGGGGGGGGGGATAATAAATATTGAATACACGATAGATGTTCAACTCTAGCTCCAATATAGAATTAATTCAGTGACCTAGTTCTGTTAAAATTACGTTAGTTGGTAAAGAGTTGTAGAGAGAACACCATATTGATTTTTGTCCACAGTTTGTCAACATCCCATAAAACACAAATTCTGATATTTTCTACGTGTCTTAAGTGGTGGATGTAATTCACTTTTGACCACAAGGTGGCGATGGGGTGCAAGCAGTGCAAATGTGAGCCTTTCCTGGCTTAGTGGCGGTGGCTAGTTGCAAACAGTGCAAGTGTGATCTTTCTTTGGCCCAGTTGCAGTGACAGGCGGTTAAAATGCAAAACAGTCTAAACTCACCCCCTGTAAATCTCATTGATAATAATAATTGTGCTCACCAGGGGATGACACCCCCTGGCCTCTTCGTACTTCCGGTAGCAACGTTACAATACTCGGTTTTCGCACCTCATCGATACCTTCACGGATTGGGTTAACTCTTTGTATTTATTGTGAGTGCTTGGTTCGTACCGATCCGCTTGGCTGAATTCTCCAACGCATGCGAGGATTATCACTGCGGAACAGCATGCATTCTCCGGGATCACTAGGCAGAATAGCATGAATTCCGCGGGATCCACACCCTCAGTTTTTATCACATAATAATCCAGCATAAGCAAGAAGCGCTGACGTCTTATCATGTGCTGTAATTGCTAAAAAACTACTAACTAGTACGTACATTCTACATTCTACAGTACTAGCTACTTTCTAACTCGCTAACTAAGGGTACGTATGGCAGCGCTCGCAGGTTTGTCTCGCATTGTTGCCACTTATATTATAATTAATTATTCGTTCGCATAATCACGTATGCCAATATACTACGCAAAGCTGCTCACTCTGACGTACATACGTAGCGCCGATTTAAGAGCCTCGAACTGTCTAACCCCGATTTGGTACATTGGTTGCACCTGCACCCGGGACCTTCCAAAACTAAGAACTCGTGATTTAACGCTTAATATATTTGTTAAGATTGTAAATAAAGAATTAGTAAACGTAGTAATTAAAACTTAACAAATAAAGCATCTTAAGACTATCAAACCTTGTAACCCTAACACACTGAGTAACAAGAATGTCGCGTCCAATACTGTTAAATGGACATTAACATGTAGGAAAAATGGCACCAAATAAACCATTAACCGGAAGAAGAAACATAAGTACACCTCACGCATGTTGGAAAGACTATATAATAATGGTCAGGATCAAACTATTATAAACGGAAGTAGGAAGACGAGGAAGAAAGTGACATCTCATTATTTTAAATTGCATAATATATAGTTCCCTTTCTTTTACTACAACATATCGTATGTTAGATAGTCTGATTGTTTTGCCAGCACTTTTTAAAAAGTATATTTGAAGTTGCTAAGTTTATTTGAAGAATAGCCGCTTTTAAAGTGATAATCAGTCAGTTAAGTGCATTGTAACTTGGTATTTAATCTTTTAATCCATGAAAGATTAAACTGAAGTATTTTCAACGGTGGCACGAGATATATCTTTAAGTGGGAGTCGAAGCGTAGGTACATCTCAAACAAGCCGGTAACCGATACCTAGGTATGGACCAAAAAAAGTAGGAGGAAGAGGAAGTTGAAGAAAAAGAAGCTCATATAACGGTTGTCTTCGTTCTCATAATAAGAGTTCTAAGAGAAGAGAAGTTCCGAACGTTCATAGCATTGATATCTCAAAAACCACCAATTCCAAGTTCCAAAGTTGCTTAACTACTCAATGAGAAAGTTGCATGGAAAGATATGGTAAATAGAAATATGAAATTGTTGACACTGGTTAAGGAAATCTGGTTGTTAACCTCTCTTTGACATACAGCACGCTATTTAGAGCAAGGACAAACCGAAATGAATGGTGCCAAATGTAGAAAACTGCAATTTTCTCTTTCAACCTGTAATGATCATCATCTTGGACGTTTTGGAAAGCTAAATTTGAAAATGGTGACAGTGAGTGTTCTTAAATCTCGTATTGCTTCATATTTTTTAAAAGCATCACTCCCCAGTTCTTTCCTTTGTTACGGAAAAAAACAATTCTTCCCAGCACATACCAAACCCTCCTACCTTGGCAGCTAGAGCCATAAGCCGCAGATGACATTGACTCATCGATTGCTTTTTTCCGTGATGCCATGCAGCGAATTGCCTCATAGTTGCATTTCTAACCGCGCTGCGGTTGTTCTCTGAATCACCGAGCTTGGCCCATCCTTAAAATCGAGTGGGCATCAAGGTGGAGGTCAGGATTTCGTAAGCTGCAGGTGCCGGTCCTGGTGCTGTAGACAGTGTGACGCTGCGTCTCTTTTGGTCAATTGCGTCGCTCATCGGCCGTTCAACTTAGATTCGTTTGTTGTCCAGAAACAATTACGTAATTGCAGTTGCGTGCACGCCAATTCATCCAGTTCCTGGTTTTGCAATACGTAGAGGGTGCAACTGCGCTGCACTCATTAGCGATTAATAAGCACTCCCTTCGACCTTCATCGATTGACTTTTTGTCGGTGGGACTTCCGCAATCGGACACGAAGCGTTTACCGTTAGCATTTGTTGGTCAATAGCAATTTAAAAATATTTTTGCAAGAGAATTGAAGCAGAATGTTGTGAATGTATTGAAGTTGCGGTTTGTTGAAATTACCTATTCCACTTTTGATTTGCTGAATTTTGGACAGGACCGGATCTAAGCTTTTTGATGCCCTGTGCGAAAGGCGCGGTGTCATCCCTACCGTACACAATTCTAAATGGAATGATTCAAGCTTGTATGTAGACATTTTTAAGTTCACAACTGATTAACAATTTTGATACGACATATCGCTTACACTTCTTAGTAGTAGCTATCAATTATCTCAACTTCTGATGTAGTTCTCAATTAATAGGAAAAATATACAGTGCTGAATCACTGCTGTAACTGTATAATTTTGTTGTATGCAGTGGTATTAATTCTATTTATAAACAAAAAGGTTTTGACCAAATACGGACCTTTGCGTGAGGGCTCCAGTAACGAATTTAACAGTAAAGCTCCTTATCTATGATACTTTGGCTTGTTGCTTCACTAAATGGAGAAACAACCAGAGTAACGCCACGCGACTGCCGAGGAATTGAGCTGTATAGAGAGCCAGCCATGCTGTTCATTCTGCGGTTCATAGTAATTTGCTCGGTAATGTTTAAAAAGGGAAGAAGATAAACAACAGCCGCACTTGATTATTATACGGCTGTTGTGTATCACCTTCTCTACGACTCGAACAAAGGTGGGAAAATATCCGTCGTAACTTGAAAGCTTCAAATCTGTTTTTAAACGAATATATCATACTTCCCCAGACAATGGTTAGTCACAATATGCTTCTAGGGATTACCGTGAGTTGTTCGCGAAGCCCTAGATCCAGGGTGTTGGTGTTATTTAAGGTATTGCGATGCAAATCTGTTGCTACGACGGTGTTAGAATACCTTGTATACTGACGGTGCATATAGTCCACGTAATAGTACATTCCAATCAGAGGCGGTGATATGCATAAGCGGGAATAAGCGTTGCTTAGGGGCCCGGGCCCTTAGAGGGCCCTTTGGGGGGCCTGGTAAGTTCTGTATTCGCTTATTAAATATCTCGATATTTTCTACTTCATTTGGGTATAGATTGATAGCACTGCAAGCTCACTCCCCACTCTCAGTTAGCAGTCATCAGTGATCAGACTCGATTTGAGAGCTTTGAAAAACTAACAAACATTTTTGAATATTAAAACCGAAAAACGATTTCAGAATTCAAGAAGGTCCGATGTGATTTGCTTCAGAAAATGTATTCTGATGTCCTCAATAATAATCTCGCCATTCTGTTTGTGAACGCTATCTCCTTACCAAAAGAGGATTTAAATGATAGCATGAGTGTTCCAGGTTTGACATGTTTATTCCTACAGAAATATAACGTTCTCGAAAGCGGTTTTGGCGAGATTATTACTGCATTTGTTTTATTCTTGACTCTACCTGTAACCTTAGCCACAATAGAAAGATCATTTAGCAAGTTGAAAATGATAAAACCTTATTTAAAAAATTCTACGAGCCAAGCCAGGCAACATGACCTTTTGGTTTTGTCAATTGAGCAAAAAGCATCATCTACGATGGACATAAAAATGTTGTGGAACAATTTGCTGTCAATAAGGCCAAAAAGGTAAATTTTTTATTTCTGTAAGTATTTGTTACCTATTTTGACGTGGATTGTTAACATTTTATCTGAATATTATTTTATTTTACTAGTGTTACCTAGGTAGATATTTATCCATCAGTTTTCTTTCTATTTCTGCATATACCAACTTGAAGATTTTATTTAGTTTTATATTTTTAATTGATATTTTTTAGATATGTTAGCTATAAAATGTGTAAAATGTTAGGAATTTACTACTCTATTTCTGTTGGTTATAACAAAATGTTATTTTATTTGTACTTCCTTTTACAATAAAGAAAGTATTGGATCACTCCAAAAATTCGAAATTGAGTTTTCAACAGATCTTCACGTTTTAGAGTCCCCTGAACCCTAAAAACATTTTTTTTCATTGGTCTGTCTGTGTGTGTGTTTGTCTGTGTGTGTGTCTGTCTGTCTGTGTGTGTGTCTGTGAACAGAATGTCTCAAAAACGAAAAGAGGTATGGCGTTGAAACTTGAAACTTCATATATACGTTTTGTGTACTATGTAGATGCGACAGCAAGCTTTTGAAAAAAAATCGCATAACCGGAAGTAGGTGTTTACTCTTGTGATTTTTAAGTTTTTTCGATTTTTCAAAAACGGCTCTAACGGTATTTTTTCAAACTTCACATTTTTATTGATGTGAGATAGGTGATTTTTCAGTTGAATACTTCTAAAATGGGTTTCTTTTGTTTTTTTTTCTATTTTTTTTATTAACTCCTATTTTAAATAGAACACCCGGTATGTTATTACATTTTTGAATTCAGCTTAAAATTCTAGAAAAAATGTATCTTCAACTAACGCTCTATTTTATACCGTTTTTGCAGAATTTGTAATTTTTGAAAATTTTTGACAAATGCTTAAAAATTTAAAATCAAATTTTTGGCTAATTATAAGATCACTGTAAAAAGAAGTTGTGTGCTTGTATCACACCAGATTTTTTGTTAAATGTTTATTTTGTATAAGTAAGTACTATAGTTATAAATATACAATTATTCATTAAGTATCTAAATCTTTTTACAAGGGGGGCCATTTTTATATTTGCTTAGAGGCCCTAGGTGCTCTTGCACCGCCACTGATTCCAATAACTCGAATTGGGAACTCGTACTCCTCTTATCGCAAAATTAGCAAGGGTATAAGACAGCATCTTGTTTCCGTAGTATTTAACTTACACAACGAACCGAATTAGGAAAGAAGTCTTGGAAGAATGACATGGTGGGTATCTATAGGGAAGAAGAAAATCTCAAATTTAGGACCGCAGATGTGCTAATGCAAAGACACAAGGTTTTTGGGCATACTGCACGAAGAGAAGATTTAGAGAAATTTGTAATACAAGGGGAAACCGATGGAAAACGGATCGACGATCAAATCGATTATACAAATTAATTTCTAACAAGCAGACCATCGAACAATAGAAAAAGATGGCAAGAAGACGGAAGAATACAATTTTATCCATCATCGTTAATTACCACCCATCTACTACGATGAACGGACGTGAGAATGATACACCATCTTTCTGCCTCAGTCAAACGTATTAAACATTATATTAATAGTGAGAAAAATTGATGAATCCAAAGGAAAACCCGATGAAAAAAGCATACGAATCGATGAATAAACAGGATTGAATCAACAATAGAGTAACGTCAAACAAACCATCAAACTATGGAGCACCAGAGAAGATATGGTTAAATCTATTTTATTCTTTGCTGTCGTATGTTGCTCGTATATTGTTACGGGGCGAAAGTGTCGCTTAGAATTTTTCGCCCGATTTTACTGTAGGTGTTGTATAGTTTCGAGGTGGAAGATAGCTTTCCGGTCTCCCATTTCCTTTTGGGGTTCATTGATTTAACTTTCTTTTTATATAATTATTTTGCCTACCGATTTCAATTTGTTCATTTAGTCTTTCGATTTTGTATTCTAAATATTGTTTTTTGTAACAAGAATAGTAAACGGTAAACCTGAATGCGTAGTCACAGGCGTTATTCGGCGATCAGGCGAAGATTGTGTGCTGCAAGCGATAAATAGCGTTATTGTTAGTATGTGCTATACTTTTTTTAGTACTAATGCGTATTCCGTTCAGGGATGTTTTTATTACTTCACTCAAACGGTTCCGTACGCTATTATCAGGTCGGACCTTTTACTTGCACGAACCCTGTATTCTATTCGTACACCGAACGTGCCGTAATGATTCGTATGTTTACAATTTGAATTCTGGGTTCGTTTTGCGTTCATGAACCTGTTGCTATTAAAGTCCTCTGTACTATTGTCGTCGGTGTGAAGAAACGTATTGTTGGTGTCTAAAACTAGCCATTTTTATTTTTTACCTTTGGGTATGCTTTTCTTAGATCTATGAAACGTAGGTACATACTAGAGATGTTCCGAATACTCGTATTCGTATTCGCTATATTTTAAATATTTGTATTCGTAATCGTATTCGCCAAAATTAACACGAATATTATACGAGGATTTGACATTAAAATTATAGGAATATAGATAAGAATTTTAATAAAAATATAAAACAGGTATTCATACATTAAATAAAACATTTTTTTTTAAATATCAACCATTCTATAACATTAAATAAAAAACAAAACTATTTTCCATACTATTTCTAAAATTTGCAGCGCGTACGTACAAAAACGATGTTGATGTTGATATTATTCACTCAAGGTCATGTATTCGTATTCGTATTCGCGAATATTCAAGAGTATTTGTATTCGCTATTCGTATTCGCGAATACGAATTTTTGTATATTTGGAACATCCCTAGTACTTACATATTTTTTGCTTCTCTGAATGGTTTTTGTCACTAATCGTGAAACGTATGAATGCTATCTGAAGCTTCCCTGTGTGGTCTAAATCCTGTGATTGTCATTAGATCATGTGTAGATTCAATCTTTTACTTTTTTTTTGTCATTGCTATGAATTAAATTTTAATGAACTTTTTGAATTGATATATATTTAAGGAGCAAAATACAAATGAATGAAACAAATACTTCCCTTTGTTCTTTTCTTTTCATAACTTATCACTACAGATTTATTGTTTTTTTTCTGTTGCATTTTATAATGGAAGTACCCAAAGAAAATGTAAATACAGCTTATGAATATTTGAGTCAGTCTGATCCGGGAAAAGCCAAACCTTTGAGATCCCCCCCCCCTTTCCCCCAACGATAATTTAAAATTAATGGCATCCGTTTCCATGTCGAAATATAAATTTCTGATCGTTCCCTGCTGAATACTGCTCCTTCATAAAAATTTAAGCAGCTGGGAATAGAATAGTTTCTTTTATCAAAAAGTGTAAGGTTAAACAGTTCGAGTCCGTTTTACAGTTTAGTGAAATTGTGAAGGTTCCTTGCTGAGTTCTCTGAACGTAATATACATTTTATCAAGCCGAAGCTTTTTAAATTTTCATTGTCGCGCAATAAAGTCGTATCTGTCATGGACGACTGTAAAAATATTCAAAAGCTCGTCGGTGGGTCATAACGGGCAAAATATGAGGGATACTTTTTAAGACGCTCGTGAATAGAATGTGGAAGTCGTTTCGTGTCGTGTCCGCAATTAATTCTCCACCTAAACCGTTTTTTCTTGCAGGACGTGTGCCGCCTGCTTGCCCCAGTTTTTAGCATTATTAATCCGGGAACGCCTTTGTTTACGGTATCCATTTTCCTGAAATTTCCTTTCGTTATGATAGCCTAGAAAAGCTGTAGATAATGTGAATGTTTATAGGAATTTTATTTTTCGACGGCAATTTTGTAGACCAGCTTTTAAAGATGGTTGCAGATACTTATTTGATTGGAAAATGTTGCATGTGGTTGATATGAATGACTAATCTGTTTCTGAATATAAAGACTGCAATTGATAAAAACGTAAATCATGATTTATCGAATCTACAGTTTGCCAAAAAACGTTATCTTTAATAAGTTTTTCAGGACTTGCCTCGTAGCAAGGCCGTGGGTAGTAGATAAAGTATATTTAGTACTTTATAGAATATTCTGAGCAAATTAAACATAAATTTCTGGATTTTCTGTACAAGTTGCCATGCTGAACTTAAAGGTAAATGGTCGTAACGTAAAGTTAAATTTACGTAACGGAACGTTTAATATACTCAGCACAGATTTGCACATTCATAACTATATAACTAAAGATTGACTATTCGTGACACGTAGAATAATTGTATGGTACGATTTGATATTCGTATCAGTTTCGAATATTTGCTTAATGGTATAGTTTAATATCCGTAAGGTAAAGTTGAATATGCATAAGTAAACATTGAATATTCGTAATGTAACGTTGAATATACGCAACATAATCTCGCGAGTGCTTGTTATGAATTCAGGCTTTCATTAGCAAAGAACAATATACAATATACAATATACGCAACATAATCCTACTATTTGTAACAACGTTTAATGTTCAAATGGCGTGGCTGAATATTCGTACATTAACATCGACTATTCGTAACAGCGTCGCATGTTGATATGGCTAGTAATTAATATTATAAGGCAAAGTTGAATATGCGTAACTAAACATTGAATATCGTAACAACGTTTAATGTTTGTATGGCACGGCTGAGTATTCGTACATTAACATCGAATATTCCTAACAACGTCGCATATGGGTACGGTATTGTAATTACTATTATTTAGGCAAATTAAATATGCGTAACTAAATATTGAATATTTGTAATGTAACGTTGAATATACGCAACATAATCCTAACTATTTGTAACAACGTTTAATGTTCAAATGGTGTGGCTGAATATTCGTACATTAACATACAGTATTCGTAACATATCGCTTGTTGGTATGGTATTGTAATCAATATTATGAAGGCAAAGTTGAATATGCGTAACTAAACATTGAATATTCGTAAATGTAACGTTGAATAAAGGCAACATAATCTCGAATATTCGTACACAACGTTAAATTTTTGTATGGCGCGGCTGAATATTCGTACATTAACATTGAATATTCGTAACAACGGTATGTTATTGTAATTAATATTAATAATGTAAAGTTGAATATGCATAACTGAACTTTGAGTAATGCGTAACGTAATGTTGAATATACCCACTATAACTTGGAATGTTCGTAACTTAACATTGAAGACGCCTAACAACGTTTGATATTTGTATGTCAGGGTTGGATAATCGTACTTTAACATTAAAAATTGTAACGTCGCATATTTCTACGGTATAGTTTAGTAGTTCGTAAGGTACAGTTGAGTATGCGTAGCTGAAAGTTGAATATACGTAACATAACGGTAAAAATTCGTAACTTAGAATTGAATATTCGTAACGTTTGATTGAATGAATATTCTTACTTGAACACTAAATATTCGTAACACCGTCGCATATCTGTATGGTATGGTGTAATAGTCGTAAGGTAAAGCTGGATACCTAGAATGTTCGTAAGAACGTTGAATATTGGTAACTTCATATTTACTACTCGTAAACGCTTTCAATATTTATATTATGTGGTTGAATATGCATAAGTTAAAATTGTAAATGGGTAGCTGAATGTTGAGTGTTCGTAACATAACTTTAAATATTCGTAACTTAATATTGAATATTCGTAACAGCGTTCACTATTATGATAGGATTGCATAGTCGTAACTAAACATTGAATATCCGTAAAAAACATTCGTTTGGTGTGGTTTTTAATACACTCAACTTAAAATTGAGAATGGTAGGTGAACGTTGAATATAAGTATCATAATTTTAAAAATTTGTAGTGTAAAGTTGAATATTAAGGGCGTAGTGTAGTAATGTTGAATATTCATATTTCAGCATTAGTAAATTGTTATGATTTTTTTAAGAAGCTCTACTGCGCTAACGTTATCATGCGTGTATAAAACGTATTTCGTCAAATCACTGTGGCACCAGGTTTTGAAATTGTGTGAACCTTGAATATTCCAAAGATGGATTTAATCGATTCATTTCTAAGTGGATGTTAGTCATAATATTAATTTTGTTTGCTTCGAAATATGAATTTAACAGAAAATTTCAATAAGATCTAAAATTGTATGCTTAGAATTAGGTGGAAAAATCTAAGTTGTTGAAATGTGCATAGGAATCAGGTAGCCCTCATTTTAAGTATTATAAATGACTTTCAACGTGGACAAAGATATTATTTCTGGTACGGGAGGACGAAAAACTTTAAAAGGTTTTTTCTGCTGCCCGATCTTATCTCGGCAATAATGTGGATGTAACTGTTGAGATGATGTTGCTAATGGTGTTCATTTGTTTCAGGTACGTATTGGGAGACGGCGCCTTGTAGAACTAAAAGCTTGGGGTTGAGCCAAATGCGATTTTGTAAGTGATCGATTATATCTAAGAGGACACTGGTAGATAACTGGATATAATTCCTAAATTCAAGAATGCAGCATATTTTTAATTGTGGATATTGGATGAATCATGCGTCACTCTCAATTAACTTATCAACTGTTCACTCAATTTTCTGAAAGTGCCTTTCATGAACAAATTGCGTTTATGATATCTATATCATATTCAGGCCTAACTGAATTTTTGCGGCATGAGCTCAGGTTGCCGGCAAATTAGTTTATTGAGGTTAGAAATTCATTTTCCTCCTGGCAAATATAGCCCGAGCTTCCTTCTGGGGGGGCAGAATCGAATCTAAGCCTGTTTATGCTCGCTTGTAGGCGAGGAATGTCTGATTATGGTGACTGGTATGATTAGATATGGGCAGTAACTTATAAAAACGTAACCTTAAGCCAGACGATTGAATGATTTGAATATGAATCCGAACAATTTATTCAGAAGCGATAAAGGTCTGGCATTAATGCATATTTTTCTCTTAATAATCAACACCTGTTGAGGCCATGCTGGAATGTATGTAATTGTTAGTAAAGGGCAGACCTTGTTTTTTCATTAAAACAGATCATGATCTGTCGTGTCTGTTTTAACATGACAATCTATAATTTTCGAAATGTATCTAAAAGGCTAAACATTAAAAAAACTGTCCTAATTCCGAATATTCAAACAAATAACGACCCTTCGCATCGGGACTGGGATTAATTGCCCGCACCTATCATACGCGGCGTATCCCTCTCCTGATCTGATAGCGCTATCCCGATTTCCCACACTACAGGCGAATGCCATCCACGAAATTGGCTTTTCACGCTCTTGTTTGTAGCAGCAACAAACAGAATTGTTGACCAACCATCATTAACCGAATTCATTAGGCGGGTGACACATAGTCACCACGAAATCCGAGGCATTCGAATTTATTGCCGCGCGGTCAGAGGTCGCGCATTTCCATATGCCCTTTCGTTCCACTCCCACACACGAAATCTTGTGGATAATGCATGTGTTCGTGTCCCTAGAAACCTACAGGGTGTTGTGTGAAAGCCTATTCCGATTTGAAGTTATGGATTTTGCGCAGAATAAGGATGAAACTATATATGACACTTTATGAAGTTTTGCTTCAAGTACCAAAAGTACTTAAGTATGCGTTCCCCAATTACTAGTATTTCTTAAAACAAGTTTTCAATTCGTAGTCATCTAATTGGTGCAGTACAATTTCATAATATTTGATAACTGGAAAACTATTTTGTGGGAGGACCGAAACATTGCAACATTGTTAAACTAGTACCTTTTCCGCTAGTGGATTATAAATTTGTTTTAAAGTACAAACTGTGCCTAAACATAGCCTACACTTCAACTACTGTTTTTCTTTAAATTATGCAATACCCAAATTGGCGCAGTCGGAAGGTGAAAAGATCATAATAATCCTACTTTTGAATTGATCATAATTTCGTGCAGCTTCAAACTGTGAGGCGAAATAACGGCAATATAATTTTTTGGACCGAAGATGATAAAATGGACTTTGGGATGATTTAAATCAACAACAGTTGCTACTATTTAGCACTTTATTGAGTTGTGCTGTAAATAGTGTAAATACAACATGCTTAAACGCAGCATATCCTCCAATTACTGAGATTTTTTAAAATAAATCTGCAAATTGTAATTATCTAAAGGCGCGTGAGTGTAAGAGAAATTTTATTGCGCTAAAAGATGAACTCACAGAGATTATGGAAGAAGAGTTTTTTTAAAAAGCACTGCGCTTGAATCGTTAAACTACTTGTCTTTGTTTTAAATCCCGTGTATTAAACAGGCTGATCCTTCCATCTGCACCATTTAATATATTAAATTATATAATTGAAGTACCTATATGAAAAATAGGGAAAACTTTTCCAAAGCTTTTAACGATGATGATTTTACGTAAACCGGCTGAAACAGTTTTTCTAAATCGTAATTATCTTCTGCGAAGCATTTTAAATTGTTAATGTGAATTTAGTACGAAAATATAAATCGTTAAAGTATTTACCGTTGCAGTAAATGGTTTATAGCATTAATATAAATTCTTGAGGATAATTGTGTTGCATTCAACGTCAACTCTTGTTTGTTATACAATTTTAAAAGATTACCATGACTCTCAGAACTCTTAGGGCTGCGAATTTTTGAACGATTTAACTATTGAGATACCCTTTATCACGCGTACTAGTTCAAGATGTAAAATACGGGACAACTCGGGACAGTTTGCCAATTGTTCTAAAAATATGTGAAAAAACTAACCATGATAAGAACAGTTTAGATTATCTATAATAGGCTTATAGGAGTTAATTAATAACATTTTCTAAAGTATGAAGAGCACTGCAATAACCGATACGAGATAACGAAAGATGTGAACAAAATAACAAAGGACTAATTCAATAATCACTTCTACCATTTATGGTATTTGGTGTGTCTACTTTTATTGGTGAACAGACTGTGCCCATTCCTTTTTATTTATTGTCTTCTCTTTTGCTTCGTTCTATGTACACCTTTTTTCTAACGCATCACCAAGCCCCTTCAGCTCATCAAACGTCATTTAATAAATTCTAGTAGCCATTGTATTTCTAAATAGTTGTGCATTTCCGATTCTGTACATACGTATAACTCCGTTTACTTTTCTAAGGTAGATGATCTCTGCTGCTTATAATTCGGTGTTAGTATCCAAGATTCACAGCCGTATGACAGTATAGGTCTGTAGCAGACGCATCAACGCTGGTGGCATATATAAATCACCCCGCGAAAGGCATGCAAAAGCAGCGCAGTCGATCATAAACGTGAAAACTCCATAACGACAAGCTGTGCAGCCTAAATCAACGGGGAACTCATTGCAAATGTTACGCTGCGCGCACGTAAGTGACTAGTGCCGTAAATCGACTGATGAACGTCGTGAGTGACAAATTACGTCCACGGCTTCAATGTAAATGGCAACACTATGCGAATTGCAGGGAATCCGGGACTAAACCTCACGTACCCGATGCTCAACCCTTTTGGGCAACGAGATCGACTGCGCAAGAATCGGCGGAAGCCACTTCGCCGAGGAGACGTCCTTTTGCAGCAGAAGAGCAATAAACCAATTTCCCGATACTCTGGCTTGAAAACGGGGCCTCTATGGCTAAATTAAACTTTAGAGAAAACGAAGGATCTATCCGGGCCACCGGCAAGTCATAAACAACTCTCCACTTGCGCAACTGGGGAAGCTATATGGATGAACACGCAACTGGATTTCTATATATGGGTGTGGTCATAATTAATTTTGCTTCAATAAAGAAGTGGTTGTTGATTTGTATAAAGTGTTATTATTTGGAAACACTCAACCCCCAATGGAGCAGCACCTAAAGGTCTTTAAATCGCTTTGTAGACGTTCGATTTCGTTCTCCAAGGACTTTTTTCGTGATCGTAAAGCTGCTTTAATCACATAATATGCCTTTAGTGCTGTCCCTATTGTGTTGTTAAATTTCAACTTCTTGTCCACTACTTTTAGGTACTGAAATGTACTAACGTGTGTGTTTTTGTTCCTTCTATCTCTATAGTCGTATTTTGTGGACCTACTGCCGTAGTCTTTGTTTTTTTAAATCAATTCTATTCCACAGTCTTGAAAGTGTGTCAGTCCACTCCTCCAGGGTTTTTTTCATTTAGCAACTTCTGCTCTTGGCCTTTTATATGTTTTTATATACAGATTCCACAGGCTTACATAACAGTGACAGTTTTCTTGTCATTGGCAGTATTAGTACAGGTTTTCGGAAAGTTCTTTCCCCACATTTCGTACCCCACATTTCGTTCCCGGTATATTTCGTCTCTCCACGTCTCGTACCCGGAAACTTCGTTCCCGAGCGAGCTCAATTTGTCTCCTAGATTACAGGGTGTTGAAAAACGAGTGCATCGACCGGAATGCAGTTAGAAAAATGAAAGATATTTTAATTAATTTATTTATTATAATAAACTTATAAAAACTATATACAGTATGTCTCCGGCTTGAGTTTACAAGAGGGAATTAAATTTAATTTTTAGTTTTACATAAAAATGTTATAGGAATTATAATTCCTGCTTGGTTTGTAGAGAACTTTAAGAAAATTTTCACATTTCAAAAACAAGTTGGCCTTGATAGTTAGGCAAAAACTATCTTCTTTTCAGGTAAACTACCCTTTTTGTTCATGATACGGCAAAATATTACTAAGAAAAGTTTTTCAGAATGAGAAATTATGGCCGTATACAAAATATCAAGAAGATACTTAGATTAAACCGTCATTTTTAATAAGTACAATTTATTTTGTTCTTATAAGTTTATTATAATAAATAAATTAATCAAAATATATTTTATTACTTCCTTTTACTATAAAGGAAGTATTGGATTCACCCCAAAAATTCGAAATTGAGTTTTCAACAGATCTTCACGTTTTAGAGTCCCCTGATCCCAAAAAACATATTTTTTTTCATTGGTCTGTGTGTCTGTGTGTCTGTCTGTCTGTCTGTGTGTCTGTCTGTCTGTGAACAGAATATCTCAAAAACGAAAAGAGGTATGGCGTTGAAACTTCATATATAAGTTTTGTGTACTATGTAGATGAGACAGCAAGCTTTTGAAGAAAAACGCATAACCGGAAGTAGGTGTTTACTCTTGTGATTTTTCAGTTTTTTTCGATTTTTTCAAAAACGGCTCCAACGATTTTTTTTAAACTTTACATTTTTCTTACATTTTTAATGTGTATTGATGTGAGATAGGTGATTTTCCAGTTGAATACTTCTAAAGTGGGTTTCTTTTGTTTTTTTTTCTATTTTTTTTATTAACTCCTATTTTAAATAAAACACCCGGTATATTATTACATTTTTGAATTCACCTTAAAATTCTAGAGAAAATTTGTCTCTTCAACTAACACTCGATTTTGTACCGTTTTTGTAGAATTTGTAATTTTTGAAAATTTTTAACAAATGGTTAAAAATTAAAAATGAAATTTTTGACTAATTATAAGATCACTGTAAAAGGAAGTTGTGTGAGTGTATCACACCAGATTTTTTTTTAACTGTATTCCGATGACTGCACTCGTTTTTCAACACCCTGTAATCTAGGGAGCTCGGGAACGAAGTTTCCGGGTACGAGATGTGGGGAGACGAAATATCCCGGTAAGGAAATGTGGGGAACGAACTTTCCGTATCCACCTTCCTTTGTTTAGATCATTTTCCCTCGCCAGGCTTTCTTGCCGCGTTTGTTGCATAGTTCCAAGAAAATGTGTGTTCCCATCTCTCCCCTATGTTTTAACATTTCTGTCGTGATTTCGTCAATTGCTGGGGATTTTCCAATTTCATTCGATTGCCTCTTTAGTTCCTTTAGTTTTATTGCTTCGGTATTGTCTCTTCTATTTTTTTTTCGCCCACTTCGACCTTTGCTTCCTCGTCAGTAACATGTAGTAGGTTCTGAAAATATTGTTTCCATCCATTCATGATCTCTATTTCTTCTGTCAGTTAGTTATTATCACATTCTGTTGTACGCAGAGATCTAGCAGTCTATTGTCTATTCCTACGACATTTCCCAAGACATTAGCAGTACATGCCTTGTACAAGTTTCATCTCTCTTCCGTACTGTGACTAATTCAAGCACACAATAATTAGACGGTTTTTGAGATAATAGAAACCACGAACTGTGACAATTTTGATTATCGAGAACTATTTTATTCAAGGTGGTTGGTTGGTTTTTATGAACTTGATTTGAAAATTTTATTTTAATAAAATCAATTCTATTTATTGTATTAAATATCACATCTCTGAACCGGAAAAACGGGCTTTTTCTCAACTGCCTGTTTTTTTATATTTTTTTTCAAATTAGAAGTACTACCAGTTTTTGTTTCTAAAGTATAATCAAAAATTATTTTCATGTAGTATGGCTATAGAAGAGTTCCTAATTTATGAATGCAACTATAAGTCACTTAAAAATCAAATGTCAAGTTTGACATTTAAGTGTAAACCTAGTTGCATTCATAAATTAGAAACGATTCCATAGCCGTACTAGATGAAAATCATTTTTGATCATACTATATTTAAATCGTTCTGCCATTAATTTCAGAATTTACAACCGAAGCAGCCTTGGACATTGTTGCCGGTGCAATTACAATTAGTCATGCGTACTACCAGAAAAATCCTGCCCTTATAAGGCACGACTTATTGGATAATACTGAAGCCATACGTGCAATGCATGTAAAAATTGCCGGTGATGTCATATTTAAATTCGATTCGTGCCTTTTGAACAACGAACTGGCTCCATCTTCCCTGTACGTGCATTGTTGCACTTAACCAAAGGCACGATTGCTACATCATTCTCTTTGTAAGTATGAGTTACAACTAGAAGCTGGATGGAACAGCGATAAGACAGGGAAGTGCCAAATTCGTCGGTAATTCACATTTGTTACGGCTCACTCGATCACCTTTGGATGAGCTAATGGTTGCAACAGCGATGTTGTTTGTGATAATTGTTACAGTAATCATAATTTTTATTATCGAGGCGCATAATTGCATCAAGTGAAGGTTAAATGTCATGTAAATAACGTCGAATGAATGCCCGCTATTTTATAACAGTCATTGTTGCTGGTGGACTAATCTAATTGAAATATTTAATTGCTCCGATAGTTGAGACGGCAATAAATTGTTCCCCTTCAGCTTTTTATGAAAAAGGCTTCCGGATACTTAGCTAGTAAATCATTGCGTTAATGTACCGATTATTTATATAATTGTTGCCTGGCGTCTCCAGTGGCGTAGCAGCTTTTGGCTAAGTTTTCAATTTTAATGCGAAGATTAACAAGTTTTCAAATTTTGATTTATAGTCCATATTGCAGTTCCCCGAAGGTACCAGGTTTCCACACAAAATTTAGTGACGTTAATTACTATACGCGAATTGTCTAAACGCCGCCGTTATAACGATGTAAAACTGCCTTTATTACGCAGACTGAATCCGCTTAATCGACGTGTAGACCCTGCTTTACGCAAGCTATGCTACAATTTTTTTCCTGGCGTTTTTGTTGTATCTTTATTTTAAATTGTTCATAAACCTAATGTTTCTATTAATTTTACTAGCTTTTGTTTAATTGAATAAGTAATCATAAAAGTAACCGCAACGATAAGAAAAAATATTGCAACAAGCAATCTTTATAGAGCTTCATTTTAATAAACAGGTTAGTCTTCGTAAATTTCATTTCTGCAGACACGTGCATAAAAGCTTGTTTTATTTTGAACATAAAAACATATAAATAGATTATAGCGCAATAAAAATTTTATTTTTATGCTGAAGATACATTTTGTGTTTATTTACCACAATAATTTTTAAATGCTAAAACCGTTTTTATCACTACTCCACGAACGATTTTGGAATTATTGCTCTCTGTTGGGATACGTAGACAATTGGTTGTTGCTTTTTTTTACAAATTTTTTAATATCTAGTTGCTGTTTATAAAATGTGAGTTTTTCATGAATCAAAATAAATAGAGAATGACGATTAAGCGTCAAGTACATAATGAATGAACTGAAAGTGTAAATTGAACCATCGCCGCCCAAGTATTCCACAATTACTCGTCCAATTGGAATATCTGCGTGTAACTCGTAAGTTTTCAAAATGCACATAAACACTTCTTTCGATGCAAAGCAATTAATGCTTTATTTCTTGCGATGATTACATACAATGCCATTTCACACTGGCAAGAAACCTTCAACAATATAGCGATGACTCAGGCGTGGGGCTGCTCAGGTCCACTTAATTAATTACTGCAGCAATAACAAAAATAATGCTGCAAAAGAACGCAGCGTCCGTCTATTTATCAGGAGCCCGCTCTTTGTGGCTATATCGGACGCACTATTAACCAGATGTATACACAGGGGAGAAAAATTCGGTCAGTTATTTCCAGAGGAATAACACGAACACAAAACAGCGTTTATTAGCGCTGCGAGCAATGGCAACAGCTGTTGCCTTACACGTCGTCTCCGCAGGATTATTTTGGAAATTACACTGCCGACATAATCATAAGCCTTTGGCGTGTCGTTGCTGGCTGTTTGCTTTTTTATTTCGGGCTCGTTGGTCTCGGATTGCGTAATTCGCGAGCTTTGAAGTTTTAGAGCTTCCAGGCGGCTCGGGAATTTGGAACCTTCTGTTTGTGTGGTGCTGCGGAAACCGAGGGCTTCTGACGCCAAATATTTGGAATCTTTATGAATTCCCTTCATCATTTCAAAATTGCGTGAGAATCAAGTTTTCAAAATTAAGTATAAGGCAATTTAGGACTGTAAGATTTGGAATGATACGCAACATTGGAATTGCTTAAGCAGAAGGTAACATAGAACAATTTGCAGACCACCGAATTAATTTTGACATTTAAACTACAATATAACTAGTTTATAGTGTACCCGAGCTACAAAATCCTACCGACTGCGCCTATTATAAAACTGTACCAGATCCTGCAATGAGTTTAAATGATAAAAGTGACCTATTTGTACAATATGAGCAATTCTACCGACTGCGCCAGTTAAAATAAATCACATTTTTCAGCATTTATAACTTGTTAATGTTATTAAAGTAGTGAAAACTTATTGCCCTAATAAAACAAACTGGTTCTTTTTGCTTAAACAGCGCTCTTATAGAACAAATCAGGATAATCCATTATTATAATGAGCTTTAATTAAAAAAACTGACATAATTATTGTACCCAACTGACTGCATCAATTAAAGAAAAATGTTGTACAGGTTGTGCAGGTACAAATTTACATGTATCACTAAACTAACGCAACCAACTTTTAATTATGATTAAATAAAATTGTTTCTGCGCTTATAGAACTATGCATAGAATAAATCAATAAACTGAGAAATTCAGTATTTACAACGCAGGAGAACTATGCTCGTTTTGTAAATAAAATAACACGAAGTTCTGACACCGGCCAGCAATTGACGGCCCAGAATGATACACGGTGGTTTATTTCTTATCGGTAACTTACAGTGACGGAATATATTCGGTAAGGCATTGAAACGTCACAATTGGGTTCCAGTTTAAACCTAACGTGGTTGATTGATCATCAGACGTTTGAATTACCATTTAACTCGCTTATAGCGTACTAGACTGCAGCTTCAAAGTCTGGTATAATCTCACACGATAATGATACTCACGAGGCCATCGGAAAGAGTTATTCTGAAAATTATAAAAAATACAGCAATGAATGTTAAGCAGCATTTTTGAGCTTGACATACTTGATTTATATTGTGTATTGAGAAGTGAAATCCTACCGACTGCGCCCGATTAAAACCCAAATAATCAAAAACGTTTAATAAGAAATTGTCTAATTTTGAGAATTTGTGTTTTTGATAATTGGCTATGAAATACTCGATTTTCCATGCAATCAGAATAATGATTTATTAAACATCGTATGTGAAAGTTGTATAAAATTGATTGCTATGAATGGATTTATATGTCGTGTCGATGAGCATTCTATAATGGAGAACTACCATAGGTGTATTTAGTATCAGATTAGGGTCAATCGCTGTCATTCCTACCACTGCACCAATTAAAATTTCTGTAAAGATAATACTTTCGGAAGTCACGTCTAGAATTTTGGCTTATTTTAATTAGTGAAAGGTTTTAATTCACTATAAAATATGTGCAATTCTATAGCCCTGGAAAAATGTCTGCATCTTTTAACACTTGAATACTGTACAATGATAGCTTATCTTTTTGTAGCTTTACAGGTTGTTATAACCGCAGCCCCGTAACAGGATTATAGTACTGAATTTGGAAATATTGCTAGGTCAAGTAATTTTCTGTAGAAATATCGGAGCTCTTAAGTTATTCTCAAAAAATAACTTTTTGTGTGTTCCCTCTACCTGCAACTAGACTGTATTTATTTTTCACGGTTTGCCTTTCGAAATTTTAATTAAGGATCCACGTGGTCTATCTGACGCCATGACAAGTATTAAAAGCCTAAACTCGATATTCAAAAATATTAAGCGCGGTTTTATACCGGAAATTTAGTGGAGCTGCACGCAAGTTTCGAATTTACAATCGCATCCGCGAATATTTCAGCGTTGTTGGCTTCATCCAGTGCCAAAGTCACCAGATAAATATAACGGTTGAAGTTAATGTCTGACATATAAACGGTTTTCAGGAGTTCAGTGCTCGCTCCCGGGCACTAAAACTGTAGTTTTCGGGATGCGTAGCCGGGAAATACAAATTTCCTTGTTTACCTGTCCCGCCGTGATTTACACCCTCGCGTTTGTGGGAGATTCTGAAGAAAAGTTACTCGGGATTTTTCTGTTTCGGAATGGGTTTTTAAGTGTGCAATTGTTGACAGTTTTATATTTCCCGGACGAGTGGTTTTCCATTGGAACAAATTGCTCTTCGTTGCTGAAAGCAGTGGAATACGTCATCGATTTTCAGAATTTCGATTGCGAAATTGGAACGTGCTAATTTTCAGGGATGTGCGGAAAATATTGTTTACATTGCTTCGTCTTGCTTTCACCCGCATGAGTTCTGGTGATCGAGTTTCGCTAATGTTAGACTCGACTTCGATCTGCCTGCGCGAAATGTGTATCAAACGGATATTTCCACAATTATGCCAGACGTGAATCCTTTTGCTGTGACGTGACTCAGGTCACAACTGTTCTATAACTTTAGAGTTGGCGATAGGTTTCGATCAGGTGCCTGTAAATGCGAATCCATTGAGGAATGTGGGTTTGTAACACCTGGTGGGCACTATGAGTTCTTATGAATGCCATTTGGCCTCGCAAACGCCAGGGTTTTGAAGTTTTGGAAGAGATAATTGACGGCTTTGACTTGCCGAGTCTCAGGCCGTGCTCGTAGATGGAGTGCAGCGCCCCGAACTTAACTGTAGCAGCAGTTTTCTTCATTATTAGCTTGTAATCGACATTTAGATTTGCAGCCTTGAAAGCATTTTCAGTGACTTGCGGCATTGAATATTTGTGCAGCTTGCAGGTATTTTAAAAATTGGCAACGATTCAAGGCAACAGCTCTTTAACTTCTGCTGCAGTTTGATATTTTGTTTTCAGCCGAATTTCTGAGATAGAAAACCTTGAGCTCTTTGTATTATTTAAATTGAACATAACTCATATTTGTGAGTTTTATTTGAGATCAGTGGTTTGTAAGAGTTCAATTTGAGCTTATAGAAGTTGTAATGACGGTAATGTTCCAACTATGCAAAAAGTGAAGTAATACAAATGACAGTTGTAATTATGTCAAGCAAGTTAAGGGCAGCAGTAAATTGTCACTCTTCGCCATGAAAACCTCGAGGGTCAATTTCAGGGGTGATCGCTCTTACGAGGTGTAAACGTGCTCGTGCGTGAAGTTCTGCTTTAATTCACTTCATAAAGTTCAGTGTAATCTAACAGCTAAAGCACAAAATGCCCATAATGTTGTAATTCGCACACGGAGCACGATGGCGATAAAATTTTAAACGCTGGCCTTGACTAAAGCTGCGTTTGTGTAAAATACCTGGGTCTCTGCGACGTGCCGATAATTTTAAAGCCTCTTCAATAAAACAGTAGAAAAAGCTGCATTCTTCGCTTAGTCCAGTTATTTCGAGGAGCTAGACTTGAATGTTGAACAATCAATCAGCAGATGGGAATAGTGCACTGCCTCAAACATTCAGAAAATTCCATTTACGACTTGATGGAAATAACTTTATGACAGTGATGAATCCCGAGACGAGTAATATAAAAATTGAGATTATTCATCCCAACATGTGTGTAGCAGCTCGCATATCACGGTTTAAAAAAATAGTATAAGTCGACATAGTATGAGAATTTTATTGACGGGATATAGAAATCAGACTAGGAATGACATTTCCCTTTTCAACAGTGCGTTAACCATTGCAATTATAACGTATATTCGACTATAGCGTCCATTCTCATGAAGAATCTTTCAGATGTGTCAATATATGCTTCTTTGACATCATTTTTAGCTTATAAATTAAGTAAACTAGTAAAATCCGTATTATGAGGATAGCGCTAAAGGAAATTATTTTTCGATTGAGAAAATATGTAACATATAGAGGAAGTCAAAAACCTATGCACAATTTGAGCATTGTGATTATTCAACTCTTTTTCGTAAAATCTCTGCAAAATTTCAATAAAATTCTAACCTCTAAACATCAACTATCCACTGGCAGTCAACGATTATTTGAACAGCAGCAAGAGATTTGCAAACAAACAAGAAGATTAAACTAAGGACCATATTAAATTAAACGTGTTATATTTAGACTAACCATAAGAATTTTTTTCAACCTAGCGCTTTTCTTTTTTGGGGTGGGAACAAATATAGGTGTGTTTCAGTAACGACCCAATTTCAGCTATATTTATGACGCATTTAAAAAAAACTATGGTGAACAATAACATTTACGTGTAGTCACATATTCGGGGTTTGGGGATAAGTTATTTTTCCTGGATTTAGATCGCTCTTACGACTTACCTAGAAATTCCGTAACGCTCATTCGGTCTAAGGGTTGTAGATTAAAAGCACGATACCGAGGAGAGACGATATGTGAGTCCTTTCATGTGGCGTGTAGTCACACATATTCTCTGGCAAACACCTTCGCGGTGCTCCCACGTAGCATCTAGTAGAATGGCTCAGTCAGGGATGTTCTCTTCAGGCGCACAGGCGATGATGTAATATGTGTAAAACGGGTGCTTACCGCATTTCGTACGTATTAGCCGAATGCTAACTAGAGTAATGAGCTCCAACTCATGTCAGTGTGATTTGTATCTGCGGTTGCCGCCCAGGCTATCCAGGTGCACTTCCTGAATCACCAATGAGTTAGATGCTAGCTAGCACTATCTGGGGTACTGATTGGCACCAACCCAAAAATAAAACAATGAGCAACAACTCAAACCAACAAAGCTCTCTACAATTAATATCAACAATGAAACAGGTTCCAACTTAGCTGCATCGTCGAACTACAATATATATTGCAAACCGTACTATTTCCTCATTTCGACTAATCCACGTAATTACCACTTCAAAAATCATACCATTTCGACATGATTCTATAAATATTATTTTAAGCTGTTGATTTAGTCAAAGGCTATAATCATGAAACTACTAGTAGATGAGAGACTACAGTATTTACAAACACAAAATAAAAGGTGCTAAAGTAAATACTGCTTGTGGCTCTAAGAAGAGTTACTTTTAATTCTAAAACAGCAATCTACAAATATCTACGTATTTTTTATTTTGCTGACCGGGAAATAGAGACGGGTTGAGACATCGGGAGCAGATCATAAAAAAGGGATAATTCCGGCTACACCTTCCAGAGAAAATATCAGCCTTCTTATGTATATTAGTTATGATGTGCTCTTGCCTAACTGGTGTGGAATGTGCTATGAGTCAATCTTGATGAAGCATTAACTACTACTAACGCGGATATATATTTTTTTGACAATTACAGGGCTGAACGTTTCTTTAAAATATAAAATTTATAGTCTCAACCAAGACTTACGAAGCCCCTTTTAAACAGTACTAAGCTTATCCATATATATAATAGACTTGTCTGTCTGGGACGCTGGTCCGTCTGGGACGCTGTTTCAGCAGCCAAACCGTAAGAGATAGAGAAAAAAGTTATGAAAGTTATATGTTTGGAATGGTCATGTCAGGTCCGAAACCGAATTTCAGTCACGTGACACTTCCGGTTTTCGAGAAATCACGTGATTTCCGTCCGTCCGGGACGCTGGTTCTTCCGGGACGCTGTTTCAGCAGCCAAACCGTAAGAGATAGAGAAAAAAGTTATGAAAGTTATATGTGTGGAATGGTCATGTCAGGTCAGGAACCGAATTTCAGTCACGTGACACTTCCGGTTTTCGAGAAATCACAAAAAAGACCGTTTTTCAAATAGAACGCGTATTAAATAAAAACTGTTTCAGCAGCCAAACGGAGCTGCGACCCTCTGCGCCTTAAAACCTCGATCGGTTAGGCAACCACTTTGACACCTTCCAGGTCTGGGTACAGTTTTATTTAATACGCGTTCTATTTGAAAAACGGTCTTTTTTGTTTTTTTAAATGAGACATTTGTCTCACTGGTCTGCTAGTCTTATATAATATACAATGTCCTTAATTCTGATATATGTATTCATATACAAGTTAATGGCTTGATTACTAAAGCTTAGTCACAACGGCGCCAGCGGTGTCTTTTAGTTAAAAAATTAGCACAGGTAAAGGCTTTGTAGCCAACAATCCTTCACACTTGTTTCGCTATGTTTACCAACTTCCGTGTCTTTATTTGGTGTCAAATTTAAGAGCAAATGGCCATGTCTACAAGGAAATCTAATTTTGCTAGTGTCGTTGCATTGCGAAGACATTTTCTGACAATATTGACCTGTCTCCCGACCTTTCCGCCTGTAAGCAAGCAGACGTTATAACCTAACCTCAACAATTCAATATAGATCGCACTCGTCGCGAACAGCTTAAAATATTTCCAATTTTCATGACTTTGCTCTTTTCCCCAATTTACCAAGAGCCATTAATTTGAACTAGGCAAATAGGGCGGCTTCCAATGTCATGAAATTCACCAAGAATCGCGCCGAGGCAATTATCCGCTATTTGCCCATCCTCAATTTTTATGTCTTTTTAACGGCGACGTCCGAACCCTAATCGGAGGCCGATTGCATTATATGCCGGTAACCTCAGCCTTGAATTAGCGGTTGTGCTTTACGACTTGCTCAAACAATTAGCGAGCTGTTTCTTGGTCAACAGACGCAATTGCGGCCCATAATTTGTGCGAGCGGAATTTGCGATCGCGGTTGTTTGCTAAATCCTACGTCAAAAAACGCGGCTATTCTTAGCTGTAGGTTATTAGGTTCCGGGCAATTAGCCGGAGCCCTAATTGGACACCTATTTTAGTTCTAGACTGCTTTATCCTCGTGCAGTAGTTAGGCAGCAAATACACGACTATTCCGATTTTATATTATTTCGTTGTCTAACAATTATTTTTACAATTTCAACATTTGCAAGTCATACGTCTACCAGAATCCAAAGAAGTACTGAGGTAAAAGTTGAAGATAAATAGGTGAAGAAGAACTACTGATGTGGAAGTTGGAGACTACTAAAAGCATAACAGGAATTTAAGAAACTGAGTTACAACTCGATTCTCAATGAAAGCACTTCGGGTTAAAACAAAAAAAAACAGTTGAAGATAAGATACGATATCAGTGTACCACCCTTAAACGAGGGGTTGGCACAGCCTTAGCTAGCTCTGATTCTCGGTAGAAACCATGGTGTGAGTAAGGATTAGGCAGCGACAATTTTTATGACGAACAAAATTTTGGGCGCCTGTCGTTAAACAGATAACAACGTAACAAATATAGCTATAAATCTATCACGACGTACCTTATAATAATTACGGGCTTCAAACCTTTACAAAAATGTATAGGTTGAAGGGGGGTTGAAACAAGATAGCACAGTAAATCAGCAATAGGGCATTTAATTTATCCCAACAGTCAACAGTAACAGAAAAAGTTATTTACAAAAGTCAGTAAAGCTAGAATGGCTCATTACAATTATAAGGCAAAGCCTATTGCATTAAAGCATAAATTGACACATATAAACAGGATCAACCCATTAACAATATTGAGTCCAAAATATGGGATTGGAAACATCATAAAATTCGGAGGCAATGCAAACGTTGGAATAGTTTTTTCTTTACTTGAAGTTCCCGTCGATCGCAAGTGTCATGCCGAGCGCTTCAAGGCCGCTCACGGAAATACGCATAAGGTACCTACAAAATTTCAGCAACATGAAATGTTGAATTATCAACGCTTCAAGCGTTGCACAAAATATGGATTGTTATCGCATACAGTTTGTTAATCGAAGGGCTTCGTATTTAGAACTATTAATGGGCAATATCCCTCTACCGATAAATTAAACAGTAAGCTCAATGCATGTACTTACGGAATGTTTAAGAGGCACTATCTTGCAGTCCTACGTAGGTCTTGCCAGCCTCTGCCTGAAGATGTTAGATTGGGCCTTGAAGCGCATACCGGTGGGCTGCAGAAGCCGTTTGCCACGAGGAGTTCACCCAAGGGAACTGAACGCTAGCAACAGTAGGCATCAAAGCTGGAAATCGGCCTGATCGTGCATGAAGGGACGTCGCTGTGCATTTGTCAATTGTTACAAAACTAAAGCTACCAAGCCTTGTTGTATAGAACAAGACCAAATCCTTAGAGGTGGCTTCTAAAATCATATCGATCGAGCCTAGCCTCGTTTGACTACGGCTCGCCATCGAAAGAACGATCGCACCGAAAATTCTTCGTAGCTCTCAACTCGAAGATCGAGGGTTTCTTGGTCAAAATTTAATTCACGCAACGCGCACGAAAATCATATTCGAAAATAAACTGCCTCGAGGAACTATTTAAATCGTAACGTAAAATGTAATGGGGCGTTACAACAGGATATAAAATGAAAAATACAATATATCAATATAGGTAAAGATAGAAAAAGAAAAAGTGTACTGATCTGAATTTCAAATATCGGTGACTTGATTCGTAGTAGATGTAAATAATAGAAGATTGCCGGACTTCAACCTCAGAGACCAAGTAATTACGGCTTGGAAAGCATATACTTGTATAATTGATGGAGTAGTAATCATTGCAAACTAATGCTGAATTTATTGATGGAAGTCGCTTTTTTATATACATTTTTTTCCAAACCATCAAACGCCTAGTAATACTTGATGACTTAATTATTAAAAGTGAACGCGAAACGAGTTATTAGCAAAACGACATAGTTCAATCCCACGTTGTAGATTGATTTTGCTGAATAGTGTTGTGTAACACCATAGGCAACTCAGTGCTGATCGTGCCCAAGAATGCTGACTTGCTATTTCGGTACATTATTGGGCCAATTACACCAAATGAACTGTTTAATGATTTTAAAAACTAAGTTAAGCAAGTGGAAACAATGAAACACCTATGTTAGCAGAAGATCTCTAGAGAGATTAATACATTATAACAACATAACAAGTGAAGCTATAACACACCAGAGAAAAGAAATCCAGACAGTGATTCAAATCCTGACAGTTTTGTTATGTTCTACCATATCTTGTGCGTTTGTGTACGATATTTGCAGCCCTTGGAACTCGGCGAAAGTGAAAAATAGATCCTCTCAGCCATGGAACACAATACCCGTTTCCCTCTCGGTTAAGCAAACGCGTTCTGAGACGAGCTCTGGCGTTTCTGAAAATTACAAATCGCTGTTTCACGTATCTGTCGGGAAGCGGAGCCGACACTCGACACCCCCGAAAAGTTGTTCACACATCATCCATATGCATCCAACGCCCCCGCCTACATAAATCATGAGAATTCGCCCCCGGCAAGGGAGCCAGAGATTCTCGCCATTTGTTTTCGCTCAAGACGTAATAAAATTAACGGGGCGTAAAACTGAACTGAATAATGAATGCTTATTGCACTTACGCGACTTATTTTGTAATTTTTACGCTACGGCCTTGGGCGTTATCGATGGCTTTATGGGAAAGGAGGACATTTATCGCGGGACGTGACATAATATTTGAAGGTTTTAAATTTGCGGGACGCAAACAAACTCGTAAAGTTAAGCATTCATGCTGCTTATACCATGAACTGAATCAACAGATGACTGAATTGTAAAAAACCAAGTTCGTCGCAGAGGGCGTAGCTGTGCGGAGCTTAAAAGCCTCTTAAATGATAAGTTGGAACGATAGCTTATGGATACTTTTGGTTTAAATTACAGAATATTGAAATATTGTTGAAGTGTCCCCTCTCTACCACTTAAATACATTTCCCAATTAATTAAAATTGCCCGGAAAGGTTTCTATTGGACAAAAGAGCTACTAGAAAATAAAGAAACTAAGCGCGTTAGAAGGTTGGTGATAATGCAACTTGTTATGCAGAGAAACATCCAAGGAGGGAGAAGTATTAGACGAAGAAAATCACCATTAAGAAACTTACGTGGGATGGTATAGGGTATAGGAAAAGTAGTTAGAGCTATTCAGAGCAGCCGTAGCCAAAGTGTAAATTGCGATGATAAACAGAAACCTCCAGTAAGGGAAAGCCGAGTAGAAGAAAGTGTCTACTGTAGAGCAGATATTGTTTTGTTTTACTGATAATGAAAAATCAATGCGTGTTGCAACGCCACCTAAAAATATAAAGTACTATAGAAGAGCCAATTAGAGAGCCCTAGCAAGTATAGTAGATCTATTGAGATTACTACTGTAGTAACAGCATAACAAAAAAAGTGCACTAATAAAATCATTTAATGTACTTATTTTTTTTTCAAAATAGGTGCGATAGGTCATAGAGAAGGTCTAGAAAAAGAAAAGGTTCACCAAAGGACCCCTAGTTTGCATAGCATCACTAGTCGTTGTTTAATAGTCTTGAAAAATACCTTTAATCAAAGGGATAAAATCTTCACCGTATGAGGCACCCCAGAAAGTAAAAGGTCGTGATTGTTTCCTCTGCGTTCTTTTCCGGCTTGTCTTCGTTACCGGCATGAAACCAGTTTAAGCGTCTTCAAATGTTCAGTGAATGTATGGGCATGCAGTTTGATTTTTGTGTAATGATTGAACGCGCCTTTTTGGCGGAGTTGCATTCCTGAACCACGAATTAAGGGACGTTTCAATCTCGCGCCATTGTCGGCGGATTCTACGCTGACTTCCTTCTTCGCACGTGCTCAGAACACGTCGGGCAGTCAGTGAGGAGCCGTAGGGCAGAGTTTGCAGAGGTGTTAGCTTCCATAGCACCTGGATGCGGATGTCACTCAAGGCATAATCGTGACCCCATGTCTTCAAGTTGCGGCTCGCTTCATACCTGTGAATGTGTGCCTGAATTTCTTAGAGCGCAGGAAGGGACCCGAGTCCGGAACGTACCTACAAGTTAAAAGTTTCTCCTTGGTATGAACATTTACTGGCGACCAGTTCAGGCATTTTGACATGAACTTGGGGATACACAGTTCGCTCCGCGAGCTTTGTACCTGGAAGCTCACTAAGCGTTTCCTCCTAACCCACGGTGTAGACACCGCTGTATAATCGCCTTGCAAACTATTGCTTTATTTTAATGTGTGCGATAATTTTATACTGTGGTATTCGCATTCTGGCGTTATTTATTTGTTACTGCTACCTGTACTTGGATTGAGCGAATTCTCTTTGACTGCCTGGATGCATGTGTCGTTACTTGGTAAACATCTGTTGGCGCGTTGGTCTTTTAATTAATTCGGGTATTTAAAGAACTGCATACGCCATCTCCATTGAGCTAGTTTCGGCAGTTGTATCCAAGTAGTCACAGTTTATTTAGTTTCTTGATAGAGTAGCCAACGGATCGTTCGGATTATAACAAATTGTCTTGAACACGTCCACAAGGTTTTCTTCGCAGAGCTCCAAAAAGGATCGAGCACATACAACACGACGATGAGATGTTTAGAGACCCACCTTGCACCGACTTTGTTCAAGCCTATCTGAAAGCCCCGACATTTTTGATATTTCTTCCACCTCCAAGCGTCGATCGCATAATACGAGATCCTCGACAAGGGCAATTTTGCTCATCACCACTTCCTTCCAACGTACTTCCTATTCTTCCGTCATTTTCCAAGGATTTGTGTCCCATTCGAAACTATTTTGATCAATCTTTTATCGCGAAATAAGAGGGGTAATTTTCCCCGCACACCCCATCCAGTCGATCTTTGATGCGTTGAGGAGAAAGACCTCGAGTAAGGATAATAGCAGCTCGATATTCAATTTCAATTTAAACGAGTGTAAGCTATGAGAAAACTAAGACAAAATAAATTTTTGTTTTTTCCATGGCTAATAAGACTTACCCGCTGCGATACCTGGATCGACGTCAGGCCGGTAAATTTTGGCGCTCACCTCGTATATCTAGAACAGTGTTATCGCACCCTGTCTTCTATGCGAAAACCAAAAGAACTGGAGACAGTTTTACAAATTTTAGACAAGAATGGAAAATGATTAACGAAAAAGAAGGTGAAGAATCCTTTGAAGATATCACCATGGAATTTGCAAACATGTAAAGGGTATCCAATGTAAATATTGTAAGTGGTGATTGACCTTCAGTAGTTTTTAGTATTTGTGTGCTATCGAACAGTAAATGTATCTTCTATACATGTCATCAAACAGTTGGAGAACTATGTTCCGATGAAATAACGTTCAGTTTATATTGACCATTAGACATGTAGAAATGTTTGCTAATCTGAGGAACAAGAGTAAGCTTCACGCCATTATTCACTTTTTGTTCTAACAGTTGTTAGGAAATATTGGATACAAATAATAGCTATTTATGTTACAAGTACAAAATTAAGGACATTTTTGGACGAGCCGTAATTTATTGCCAGTGAGCGCAGCGAGCGAGGCACATAAGACGAGTCTAAAAGTCCGCTTTCATACGCGTTACATATATAATTTTTTGTTCTACTGCTTGGGAAGCATTTTTTTCTTACTAAAGAATGACATTTTAATCGAACAGGTCGGATAAAACGAGGAGATCATGCTCATACCAAAATATGAAAATCTGTTATTTGATTTCGGTGTTAAAGGTACTAGTATCAAAAAGTGGGTTTTTTTGGCCGCTAGACACTGCCGAAATTCATAGCTTTTCGATATAGTAGAACAAAAATAAAAATACTTTAATGTAACAGAAATTTCAGAATGTTTCATCACATATTGCTATTACATCTGTATATACTGGCAGCTGTCTATCGTCGTTGTTGAGTAGTTCTCATATGATCATCAGCAATGAACAATTTCCTAATGTGTCGCGTCTTATACTTTGTGGTCTTGCTAAAAATGGTGCAAAATTTTGTTTGGCGCCGAGAAAAGGTAATAATATTCAATCGCTTCAGGTGCATAATGTTTATGACACTTTTAAAGCCTTTACTCATTGCAAAGATCTTTACTGCAAGTGTCTGGTTTACCCAGTGCCTTGTGATTGGAAAATATATTTTTCTTCTATTCACAAGCCGCCACTCTTCTTATAGCTGTTTATTTAGCAATTGCAGTGCTCCTATATCTTTTTGATTAAATAGTATAAACTTACTGTAGAGTTGATAACACTATACATTCAATCGATAATTTTAATGACCAATTCGAATTTACTTCTGAAAACATGTAACTTTTGAATGAATCAATAAATCTGTACAATAGAATTACTCCATTAGTGTGTTTTTTACTAAAAAGCGTAATAATGGCTATTCATAATTACATAATAGGCTATTAAATTCGATTGCAACTAGGGAATTAGCTACAGTTCAATTGGCAATAGATAGTAGAATAAATAAATATGTCCCGTTATGAAACAGCTCATTTTAGTGTTAGAATAATAGTTCGATATGTCGATTGGGACGCTTATATTTATTTATAGCATTCTTTTTATTCAACTTAACTATTGTAATATACAGTATACAGGACCCGTTGGAAAATTAAATTTGAACATCAACTGTCGTAATTGGAATAGGTACCGTATTGTATGTATATTGTACGCACTTTTGCTGTTTGTACAAGAAATTGTAGTACCATTAAATTGTTTTTGAAGGTGCAATCAGGAGCCGAGAGACAGTGGACTGTTAATGATGTGATTACTAGTTCAAACCTGTATCTGTAAACAAAATTGTATGTATGTGCTACCTATTGGATTCTCAACAGTGGACAAAAATGGGTACCGGCGATTTTACGCTACAACTTTGTTCAAGGACTGGTGTGGACGACCCATGCCTGGATGAAATTACTCCTCTGCTGGGATAAGATTGCCCTCATCACATATTACTACTACTACTATGGATCACATACCAGTACATTGAGGAAACCTTGGGTATCTTCGAACTTGCAGTGCACGCAATTCTTCATGACGGAATGTTTAGAAATGTTGGTTTTCTATGGATCCTCCGTTATTAGCTAAAGAGCAAATGATCCACCATGTTGTTTGGAAGCTAAATTTCTCGTAATGTCAATAGCATCGATACAAGCGTTGAAACGTGGCTTTATTACTGCGATGTCCCTACGAAATAAGAGAACATGGAGTTCGAAGGTGAACCAGCTCTAGATACAGTCGGAAGATGACAGTCAGTGCGTGATGTTGGAGATGCAGAAGATGGTCGCTGTTAAGTGGTACACATAGCAATGCTCGCTTCCCATCTTAGAGAGTAACTGTCGAAAGTAATCACCCAACACACGGTTTCTGCACCACGACAACGCCCCTGCACATTGGGCCGTCTGTTTGGCAACGATCACAATCATTGTGGTTGTACGCCCTCCATATAGTTGTGATCGTGCACCCTATTGCCTTCTTCACACATGTGACAAATTGACTTAAGGGAAGCCGATTTTCATCATAATCAGGAGCTTATTATGTTACTAGGAAGCAGCTCCACCCGTAATTGTACGATCTTTCGCGCCTCCTGCGAGCGTGATGACGTCCCTCAGGTCTTTCGCCATCTCAGCACCTTCTGTGCTGCACCACCAGCGGACATTCAAGCAACACGTGATCCGCGGTGTCCGAGCCCTTGTCATAGTCATATGCGGCGTTGTCAGCTTTAGCGATCCACACCAGATAGGAGCCAAGGCTTCCGTACCGGGTTACGAGTCGGACCGTGTGCCGGGTCAGCAGCTTAGCAAATTTGTTCCTGCCATCAAGACTTGGGATGAAGCGCTCGGTCAGTCGTTTAGCCATCAACGCTCTCCCTTCGCGTCGCATCCCGCCACGGTTACGTCACGTGCCCTTCACTTAACCAGGGTCTTTGTTACGAAATCCAACCTGATACCGCTGTCGCCCGCTGCAGTCTCCGTTGTCAACTCGTCCGTGCTGGATGGAGTGTTTCACCCAGTGAAGTCGAACTAGTCCGCAAAGCGTTATGGCCGTCTGCCACGCCCCCCGCTGCAGCTATGTGGGTCTGCACATACCACTTAATGCCATAGACGCAGACTTGCTGTCCGAGAGCACCGACACTTCAGCGAGCTCAAGGCTTGCTCGGGAAATATACACCGGATGCCATCCGAAAGGCTAGCAGCTCATATTGGAGAATTTGGCTTTCGACGGCTACCCTGTAGCTCTCACTTCTGGTTCAAGGCGACAAACAGGGCTCCGGCCCTACCGCCCTCCTTACGCGAGTCGTATATTTAACAACGCGTCTTCCCCAATGAAGAAAGTAATACATCCAACGTCTGCCGGGTGTTCCAATGCCACCTTGTCTCTTAACCCCAAGCTCTTGGGATCCTCTCATCTCCACCCAGGCAGTCGGAAATGTGCAACACAAAATCGACCGGCAGTAACTAAAAACTAACGTAGCCTCCATTGACACAGTTGTATGTGAGGCAGCGGCCTTCACGGCCTTGACGCGCTGAGCAACCCGGTTTTTTTCATGTGGCACCCGTCTGCCTACACCGATGCAGTATACATGATGGCCGTCTTAACTGCACATTAGAGTTGCATACACCATAGACACGAACAGACCACACACTTACCAATGCAGAATTAGAATGAAAATGTTTGCTGCCAGATTGAGGAAGACTAATTTTGATTAGATAGAAACAAGTGATCAACGTTTTTCTCACAGTTCGTTCTTTGCATACTACTCGAATACTAGCTTTGACTTGATAACTGTAGTCGGAACTTATCCTCAAAGTTCTAATGATTTTCAGTTTCTCCTAAATTGAACTAACTAACTGTATCTTGTAATCAGTTCCAGCATCTTACTGCTTATTGTATATTTTGTGTTTCATACTTAAGAAACTTGTTTAATAATGAGTTGGGTTTCCATCAGCTTTATATACAATTCATTTCATACATTAAGACAGTAGTTGTTTGATCAGTACCTAAGGCCTACTGTGATCGTTTTAATGTCATCTCGTACTTGCGTTACGCTTAAAACACCGATTTTAACTGACGTAGCTTGAATTTTCAATATCTACATTGTGTATTAATTATCACCTATTTATAGTTAGTAATTCAGAAGTGGGAAATGAACTCTTTTAATCGTATTTTGTGTTCCTCCCGCCATCATTGTATAGGAGTTGACACAGCGACTTCTAGGTTCAAGTATTATGTTGGTTAAAAGAGGCAAATTGGGTCAGTAGATTCGGACAAGGAAAATAAAACGCAGGGAATTAATTTCGTTGCCTGAGATACATAAATTGCTATCGCAGAAGGCGACGACGGTTAATTTGTTGCGGAGGACAACAGTATTAATCCCCATCGCCAGGCGATAGCTGAGCATTGCATAATTAAGCCAATCTAGTTTGTTCGACGTTATCCAGCTGAAAGTGGACTAACTGGTTTTATCAAGCACCTAAGTTTATCTGTAGTGTCTTTTATTACTAATTATTGGTAAAAAGCCGTGCATTCGGTTCGGAATTAATTAGTTGTTGATAAAACGCACTGCATTTGCACCTGCAATTATTGTTTGCAGTACCTGTGGGGAATGCTCTTCAATTATGTTTGTGAAAATGAAAGAATGCCACTGATGAATGGATGTTTAATTCCTATTCTTTTATTTTCAAAATTAAAATTTGCCCTTCCGAAAATGTTACCTTTTTCATGGTTCGGCAGCGACCCTATTAAGGACTGATATCGGTTTATATCAAGGAACACCGATTCGGTGAATGTGACGTTGACCATTACCTCCGAAACAATAAGGCCTCAGCTATCTCACGTGACGACAGCATAGCAAGGCAGAATTGGCCAATGATTGAATTTATCAAACCTCTCTTCTATTTCAGAAGAAATTCCATCGTTGTCCAATTCGGTCTTCCTGTGCTTTAACGTCACACCGGAGAACTATGGCCTGGTTGTTTTGAAGGTTGAATTCGTGACCCAGGTTAAGGAAATCTGATTGTTAAGCTCTCTTCATACGAATTGCTATTTAGAACAAAAAGGAAAAGACAAATATATAATCCACAAAACGCCACATTTCCCTTTAAATCCCCAATTCGGTTCCTTTACACGTTAACTGCTATATGATGCAGTCAACATGTCAATTAGCATTGTCAACATTTTTGAAATGAACCTTTGAATAACTGATTATGACACATGGGTGCTCTTATTTTCCTTTTACTATTTAAATTTACCCAACTGGCTACTTAGCCGAACCGCAGTTAATCGCCATTCCTGAGAAATGAACCCCCAGCGAGGGTCACCCGCCCGAATTTAATCTAACCATCGCTATGGCTACAAACAATATAATTACACACCGCCGCAATCATGAGTGGCATTACGCCGCATGTTTCGGCTTAAACTCGATCTAATCTTAAGCACGAACGATGGGCTTAATTGCCTCTTTTGGGCGCGAGGGAGACGGTCGCGAGGGGCCGCTGCGGGCGAACAAGGACGATGAGCGGACCTAATGCGCGGTATGCTCTGGAATAATTAAAGTGTATGATGTAAGACGTTTAAGATAAAAATAAAAGCTCCTCTTGGCCGGGCGCGGGGTGGTCCTCGTCCCCCGCTCCATTACAAGGCGTTTTCGTGTTTTGGGTGGCTGGGAACGCTTCAAATGGCTTTCTGGTGCTGATCTTATCTGCACAATAATTTGGATGTTAATGCCGAGATGATGCCCGCTAATGGTGTTCTTTTGTTTCAGGTATGTGTTAAGGGGTTGCTTATCTGTAGGCTTAAGGACGGTGGTAAGTCCGAATTTTTTGGAGAAGCGGTTTGTGCTCGTTCAATACAAATGTTCTAAAAAGTATCTTCTTGTGAAGATTGTAAAAAAGTTAGCTGTGATAAATGTGAATTGAGAGACAAAATATGCCCTAATGCCCCACTATGATAGTAGTTTTAAATCTCTTTCGCCGTCTTAAATTGTAAATTGACAATCAAGAAAACCCGTAGAGTTCGCTTCAATTCCTGTATGTAGTCGCTTTGAGTAGCTAATGGAATTTAAGATTTATTATAACCCGGAACTTAATGGCTTCTAAATTTGTAATATGAGAGAATGGAATTTTCTTACCCGTTTTTCTTCAATATTTATTGCCTAAATCTCGGATTAGTTTCGTTTTTTAACGGAGACGTGTGTGTGCCAATTTAAATGTAGTATCTCAGTTTTAACAGTTTTAAAAGGCTGAATAAAAATCGAGCTGACTGCCATGAGAAGATGAGAACTGCTAACGTATGGATTTTTAAAAATATTAAATGGAAGCAAGCTTCCAACCTTTCTTATTTCCTAATATTTCAAATTCTAACAGTTACAATTTCTTAAGATTTTGAAAACTTTTTAGAAGCTTTTCTTAAATTAATATTTCATTAAGGAAATGGCGCTATTCAATTGCTTATCGTTTTAAAAGCTTATCTAACAAAGTAGTTTAGAGTAGGTCAATCAATTATATGCTTAGTTGATAGGACCACGGATAAAGTGAAAAAAATCTACAGTGCCGTCAGAGCTACATAAAGGTAAAATTCTAGAATTTTAATGAGACTTTACTGTAATGAGACGGTTTTGTGCATCCCTCTTTGGGGTGCAAATGAAAATAAACTTCTTTGTATTTTTATAAATTATTCCCCCTTTTCATTGTCAGCTAGCTCAGTTTGCAATGAATTGCCTCTTAACTAGTGATGGGCATAACCGGACAATTTTCATAGTCGAATTATTTGCATTCGAATGATATTAATAACCGAATAATTATTTGAATAATTATTCGAATAAATTTTGGCTGTCGATTCGTTTCGATTTCGCCGGTTTGCCGGTTACGCGGTCCAGCGTCATCTACATCGGTATCGTAACTTGCAGATAGCAGCGGAACTCCGTTAATCGTTAATTATAATAATTGTATAAATGATTTTTATTTGATTTCTAAGGAGTTTGTGCAATAGTAGTAGTAGTAATATTTTTGGGGAGACTTATGTCTAGCAAGTAGGCCTTTATAGGCCCTTTTTGCCAACCCCATGAACAAGGTATAGGCATGCAGAGTACCAGGTACCTTAGTCTTACTTAGAATTTTGCCGAGACTAAGGAGTTCCAACCCTAGCAAGGGATCTTTTACATGCTACATTATGTGTTATGTATTGGAAATTAAGAGGTATTTATTAAGAAGTGTAGAAAGAAAGAAATATGCGGGACTGCTTGCTAATCGCAACAAAAAACAGTGGTAAAACGTTTATGTTTATCGATCGGCTGGGTTAAAGGCGGCAAAAAATTGATTTATGTTCATATCATATGACGACGGACCGACCGCGAGCCTCAGCCGGCAAGGAAGCAAGGGAGAAAACTGTAGAGCGAGAGGCCCAAATGGTGTTTTCAGTACAATCTGCCTTGCTTATGGTTATGAGTTATGAATGACGTATTATTTACAGAATTTCGATTACTCGCAGGTCGCTGAGATACGGCACGTAGTACGTATCAGGATGAGGTTATTTTTCATTCGAATACTTGAAACGAAAACCGAGTTACAAAGGTTATTTCAATAACCGGATAACCGGTTATTTTTCATTCGAATAAGCCCATCACTACTCTTAACCTTCCTATACCAGCTCGTGGTTGCAGCAACTGAAATCATATATTTGAATTTTCAGTCAAAAAAAAGTCAATTTGCTTACATTCAATGTAAAACAAATAGAAATTGCTTGTTATACACACACAAAACAATAATGGAATCGAAAACTAACTTCTGAAATAAATTACCATTCCTACACACATTGGTTTTGAGCAAGAAATGACAATGAACGAGTTATAAACTATTTCAACCATTCATTTATACGTTGAATAATCATAAATCCCCTCCAAAATAAATTACTGCCAGAATAACTATTTTTAATAGGCCTATATTGTACGTAGAAAAGTCGAGCTCCGTGCGGAAAGTCAGACTCGCAGCTTGACGTCATTCGCTCAAAAAATCGCTGCAATGCGGTCCCAAGATCGTCCCCAGATGCTAAAGTACGCTATTGTATACTCAATTGATGTAGGATATCACCAACCGCGTCTATTGACGCGAATCCGCTGTTTATCGCAGGTGTTTCTTGCACTTCCGTGGTGCTCAAACGAGATGTCTTCGCTCTTGGTGGCGTTCACTTCCTTGGGAGCGGCGACACCATATTGACGTTGCCTCCAGCTTCTATTCAAACTGGCGATTCACTAGGATCCTCCGGGATTGCGCTGAATCTGGCTCGGCAATACACTTGAGGCCAGGACGCTTTTTTAACGCTCTGACCAAATACACTGTGCACCTCTCCTTCTCTTCAGCATGCGGCCTTTAACCCTCACTTTCAGCACCGCGCTCTGCACCCTCACTTTCGACACCGCGCTAAGAACACTGCACAAGAGCAAAGCGCGGGCTGATTTTGACGAAACCACAAATCCCCCGGCGGTAATGTTGTATATAATCATATACATAAGTAATACTATATTTTGATATTAGAAAATAAATCTCCTTGATTTATTTGTTACATGATTCACAGGCCGACAGGTTTAAAAATACTCGCAAATAACAAACATATTTCAAGCAAATATTGGATTAAGTTTAAAATTTTGAAAATAAATTAGGAATTTACATTGATGAACTTGTCAGTTTTTATTGTAGATAAATAAGGGATGCTTTTATAATATTTTTTGGGGAGGGGCTTTAGCCCCTCGAGTCCCTCACCTGGCTACGTCACTGTAAATGTTGTATTTTTTCAACATATTTGTTAATAATAATAAAACGCCCCAACAGTAATCGAAGAGCAAAAAGCTGCCTCGCATATACTAGACTGATCGATAAAATAAGGTAAATATTTATTACTCAACACATACATTAATCGTTTCCTCATTAAACAATTTTTGACAGCTCGACAATAAATAAACACTCAGATTTAATATATTGATATACATTCTCAATACGTATTCATAATGTTGGACACTGGATACAGGAAGTTCTATTTTTGCCACAAAAAGAAGAAACGTCTTCAGTAAATATTCCGAACTTCTGCCATTAGAAACACAAAAAGTTTTGAAGATTTCTACATCGACCATACATTATGATTTAACTGAATAATAACAAAATGCTATATTCATAATAGGCTGAAAAATTGTATTGAAAATGGTGTTGCATGTCAGAAACATGAGAATTTATTTTGAATATAATCCATAGCCGTGTAAAAGCTCCTTTATTGGAACACGGTCGTTGTTTAAACACAGCGTTAGCGATTGTGTTGCAATCTGTTTTACCGGTAGCCGTGAGCTGTTTAAAACAATTTCTTTTGTTTCGATCTTTTTTGCCTGGACAAATGCAGCGTCTTTTCGGCAGAATTCTGTGATTTGTGCTCCAAGTTTTAGCTTTTAGCTTCTGGTATAATGGAATATTATTTGTGGAAGCTGCACTGATATGCGGTTTTTTGAGCATTGGACACTATATGGACATTTTAGTCCACGTTTTTGAGACTGTTTTATCATCACAGGGCTTCTTGCCGTTTTAGCTAATTGCCTGTATATACATGGTGAGTGCAATTTCTTCAATTTCAATTGTGGTAACGTAATTGCAATGAACTGACTTTTGTTCGGCATTCTTAGTGTCACTTGAACGACGATTCTGTTCGCTTGAGAATTTTACTACAGTCGTCACTCGGGGGGTTGTGTAAACTTCTGCGATGTACTCGATTTTAGAAGGGCTTTCTGCACCATGAGAGAGTAGTTCGAATTTGGGCCTTATCACATAACGGCTTTGCTAATGACGGTTGTTGGCGTAGACCTTCTGCAGCCGCAATATTAAGCCTGTTTGGGGGCTATTTGTTTTACGTTCTGCAACCGCAGCTTTGAGCCCGTTTGGGGGCCATTCGTTTCACTTACAAAAACGTGAGGCTCTCAGATAAGTAGTGCAACTTAATGATTTGTGTTGATATTTGTACCGCAGCAACTGTAGCTGTATTTAATATGTAATTGTACATCTTGCTGGTTAAATATTAGATTTTGTATTTGTATCGTGATAATCACTGCTGATGTGATATCGTTAATTTGGAGTACACCGTTCGAATAGGTAACGCCTAATCAAAATTCATAATATGTCTGTACTGCTTACAATATACTGCGTTGTTTAATAAATCCAATGCACACGCTTGTATCATTCAGTGTCCGATTTCGTTACTGCTACCTTCTGTATTTCAGCTATTGTGTTATTGCTTGCTGCGATTAATCTGTGTTTATAAGTTCTTGACATATCTGGGTATATTTGTTATAATTAAAAAACTTGTTGGCGATCATTTCATTTGGTAATTAAATCATTTCGAGAACCGCACTCCGTCTCCACTGAAGCTAGCTGGCGGATCATCAAATATACTCTCGTAGCGTTGCAATATTTGAAAGTATTTAGCTATTTAGGGAAACTATAGTGAAGAACTGAGGCGCTAACAATGTACAATTGTTATAATAGAAACAGTTAATAAATAATACCATAGATTTTTAAACATCAATGTCTGCTGCATCTATTTTCGGCAAAAGGATTCGTACATAGACAAACGTTTAAGTTACATCTGATGTGTCCGTGAAGTTGGCGACGACTGGGGGTGCGTGGATGACCAGTAGGAATGAGCAGGTAGTTTTCCCATAAGACATGATCAGATTCCCGAGAAATGCTTTTATTTGACGTTCGGGGCTATTTCAATTCAGGTTGGATTAAAATTGTAAAGAACAGTAAATGGGTACGTTCTAGTATCTACAATATCTAACGAGGAGCGGAGCTTGGCAAACCAGTATAGGGAGAATCAAGTCATTCTAGGTAATTATGTGCTCAGTTGCAGTCTTGTAATTATTTAAAAATAATTACTCCGTAAAGTCGTAGAATTTAAACCACAATAACTTTACAGCCTTATTTCCACGGCTGAACGCTTAAGAATTTAAATATTTCAAGTCGCCCTGTACAGGGCGCATTTATCACAATTATTTTCGGAATGTCAGTCATAATGCGGGCCTGGAATTGTCTCCGACTATTATTCGAGTTCTAAATTTATCCGGGTGGAATCCGGCGCATTCATTTAAAAGAGCCTTCGCAGCCTCCATTTATCACACGCACCCTGGCAACGCACGCAGCTAAGAAGAGTTTACTTTGCGCCAATGCATATTGCATCGCTGCAACCGCAGCAAGGTCGCAAACCGACGCCAGTTCGCGGTTTTGGTTTTCTGTTTGCTGTAAAAATTAGTGGTTGCACGCCAGATCAAAGGCCCTGCAGAATAACAAATCAAGACTGCTGCGGTAATTTGCTGGATTAAGAGGCAAATGCGGTTATGGTTTTGCTTTGGAGTTGCCTTTCAGACTGCTACGTAGTTTTTTCGTTTGCATTTAGCATGTGCACCTTGACTGTCCATATCCATATACTACTTACAAACGTTTTACTTTATGTGATTATCAACTGCCAACTCGTTAAAAATAATGATGGAAGTGTAGCCGGGGTGTAAAGAAATTAAAGACAAAGAGGTAGCCGTAACCGAAACAGTTTTGTGGAACTACGAAGATATATGAAGTAGACGAGAACAAAGAAAGTCCTATTTAATAAAAGCATGCCATCTTGAAATGGATAAAACCGAAAAATGGCTTCAAGACAATTGTGGTTTCTACAAAAAAGTGACAAATTATGAAAGCAACATAGATCGTAGTATACTTCACAGAATTGATGAAAGCTGATGAAAAAGCTAGTCGAAGTGGACGGAACAGATCGGAGACTCCTAACCGGTTTTTTGAATGATATCTGTCCTCTTGACATACCATATTAAGAATTGTGGATCTACGGAACTATGAAAATAGCCCCCAAGACCATTATGGCCTTGACAAAAGTCACAAATTTTGGAAGGAACACGCATGGTAGCATACTTCACAGAAGATCTTTTAAAGCCCAATTGATGTAAGCGGATGAACAGGCGTGTCGACGTTGAAGGGACAGGTCGGGGATATGTAACCGGTTTGTTGAACATTGCTGCTTTCTTGACATACCATTTCAAAAATTGTGGATCTGCGGAACTATGAAAATGATCCACAAGACAATTATGGCTTCTACAAAAAAGCCACACATTTGTGAAGCTACATTGGTAGATCACATTATCCGAGAAGATCTTTTGAAGCCGCAGTGATAAAAGCTGATGAACAAACGTGTCGATGTTGATCTGTCCCGGTTTTGTTGAAAGGTGGTTACCCTTTGGACATACCATATCAAGAATTGTGGATTCACGGAGCTGGAAAAATGGCTCACAAGATATTTAATTTTGGTAGTTACATAAGTAGATCGCAGTATATTTCACAGAAGATCTTTTGAAGCTGAAGTGATGAAAGCTGATGAACAAGCGTGTCGATGTTGATGGGTCTCAGATTTGAGACATACCATATCAAGAACTGTGGCTCTGAGAAACTATGAAAATAGCCCAGAGGATAATGATTGCTTCTTTAAGCTATAAGCTATAAGCTGTATGAGTAGATCCTAGTATACTCACAGAAGATCTTTTGAAGCCGAAGTGATGAATGCTGATGAACAAGTGTGTCCATGTTGAAGGAACAGATTGGAGACTGATAACCGGTTGTTTAATGATTGCTGCCCTCTTAACATACCATATCAAGAATTATGGATCTGCGGAACTATGAAAATGGTCTACTAGATCATTTTGGCTTCTTGAAGTGAGTGCATAAATAGGTAATAGTATACTTCACAGAAGATCCTCTGAATTTGAAGCGATGAAAGCTTATGAACAAGCGTGTCAATGTTGAAAGAACAGATCGGAGACTCATAACCGTGTTTGTTTAACTGGCCGTTGCCCTCTGACATACCATATCAGGAAGATGGAGAAAAACGAGGCATGCAGACTAGGGATCTGTGGAACTATGAAAATGCCCTACGAGCCAAATATGGCTTCTACACAAAGCTACACATTTTTGAAGCAACATAGATTGTAGTATACGTAATAGAAGATCTTTAGCGGAAGTAATAACAGTGACGGTCTTGCACAGGAAAAGTATGGACTGTCAGACCATCGGTGTAAACCGTCCTCGACACCGAAAGGTAAAACGGGCTCAAGATAATGAATGGATGAATGAACGAACCTTTCTCGGGATGTTCTAAAGGCAGGTACTGTAAGGAACAAATATAATTCTATTGAACTATTCCAGGACACACCAGGCGAAAAAGTGTACAAGCTATTTTCTAAACGATTCCAGTAAGCTTGTCGAGGTTGAAGGGGCAAATGGTGTCGAAGTTCCAGCCTAGGTATTCCTGAACAATTACAAATGCCAATTGTGGATATTGTTCGAAGTAAAGCTTGTATGAAGCGGTTCGCTTCCAACGTGTTGTGTTGCAAGCTGTCTTCACGTCGTTAGTGTGCAATAGTTTAAGAGAAAAGCTATTTCATCAAAGTACTGCTCCCGTTTGGTACAAGCAGGTGAGGTTTAAGTCTGAGCAAATTAGGCCCTGGTTCTGAGCTTTGGGGGAGCACAAGGATCTATGATAGGTCCTCTATAGAGAAAATTTCAAAATTAGCGATTGTGAGCGATATAGCTTTAATATATATCGTTTCTTGCAATTCCTGGAAGCAGGAAAACACATTAAACATGTAGAAAAGTAATTCTCTCTTCGCAGAAGCTCACAGCAACCGCAGTCACTATAAATAAAATCGCGATCATGCCTTGATCTATTTTCGGCGCCGTTGTTGACGATTGAAATTGACGTTGGGGCGACCTTCTATTGGCCTTCTTCATTTGCGCGATTGGATGTCGCCCGAGGTTTATACTTTTTGAAAAGTTAGCGTTTGTATCAGATAATTTGCATCGTAATTATGCAATCTTTGCGGATAAATAGTCTCGGATTGGCTCATTCATTAAGTTTTTGCGATAAGGTTCATTGATTAACTTAGCAGCTTAGAATAGGTTGTTTGTACTTTCTCATACCAGAACAAAGCAACAGCGGTTTAGCTAAATTTATAACTTAAAGTACTATATGTCACCGTTAAAGGACGAGCATATTGCAAATACAATTAAATGTGGCGCCCTTATTAAATGCCTCCCTGGCCGGTCACGTGTACAACTACGACCTAGTTCCAGCACTGTATGTCCTTTGTTCTCCGTTCGATATTATTCCTCTTCGGCAGTTTTATAACCTAGTTCGACCCCACTTCTCAGAATTAATTTAAAACTCGCGAAGTAATTACTATCGACATGCTCGCTGTGAGCGGAGGCAGGGTAGTTAATTAAGGGAGAGGTAAAACTAGAGGTAGTTCGAATTCCGTTCGAAGCCGTTGATCGCATTTAAATTTGCAAGCTGCCCTGATGCCTCGTCGGTCTCCACACGCTCAGAGAAGAAATTTAATTTTCATCGGTCGACGAGCCCTGCGGCCCTGAAATTAAGTTTTAAATTCTCGAAAGTGCCCGTTTCAAATGCCCCGAATTTAATTTGCAAATATACTTGTGTTGATGTTTTTGTACGGCCACCAGCTCGAAAGTACAGGTACAAATAGCCACGGTTAGCAGTGTATAACAATTCTACTATATTTAAAAATAAGTGGGGAAGGTTGCTATGTAGTTGATCGCCATATATGGCAAATGAAATTCTGGTCTGGTTTTGTAATATGCGCAAAGGCACTGTTTTGCTGAAAGTTTTGTTTAAGAAAAGGATGAGAATTTGATTAATATCAATCAGCAGAAAGCAGAAACCATTCAGAACTCAGTTTAAGTTCGGAAGGATGCCAGTTCAGTATGTACACATTACACTAACATTTTATTGTAAGATTCTACGTATGGTATGGTCATAGTTATTCTGAAATTGAAGACATCAATAGCGATCAAATTTATGAGGATTCTAATTGAGCATGGACGTTAGCGAAAATCCTTTTAGAAAACTAACCTAACTGACGTGTCGTCTGGAAAAGGACAATTTCAGTATAGGTTCAAGTCATGCCGTTAGCTATAGTTGTTCTCAAATTGAAGAAATTGATAGCGATCAAAATTTAGAAAGGTGATAGATGAGTATGCACATTAGGGAATATCCTTCTACAAAACTGACACAACCGAATTGATAGCAAGTGCCATGCACTTAGGACTTGATTATGGTTCTTCACAAATTGAATAAATCAGTAGCGCTCAAAATATAGAACGATGCGAGTTCAGCATCCCTGGTAAGGAAAATCCTTGTACAGAACTAACACAACTGAATTGCTAGCAAGTGCCATATGCACTTAGGACTTGATGACGGTTCTTGTCAAAGTAATGAAATCATTAGCGATCAACATATACTAGAACGATGCCAGTTGAACATCCCTGGTAAGGAAAATCCTTGTACAAAACAAACACAACTGAATTGATAACAAAAGCTATATGGAGGGGCACAGTTTTCATTACAATATTTACCTGCTTGTGACTTGATTATGGATCTTCTTAAATTGAAGAAATCAGTAGCGATCAAAATATTAAACAAATATTAAACACAACTGAATTGATAGGAAGCGCCATATGCAAGAGCACAGTTTTCATTATAAGGTTTTACTGAGGACTTGACTATTACTTCTCAAATAGAAGCAGTCAGTAGCTATCACAATATAGTAAGGTGCCAGTTGAACATCTCTGCTAAGGATTTTTTTGTTGTTCAAAACTAACACAACTGAATTGATAAGAAGTGTCATCTGTAAGGGAACCACTTTCATTTGATTCTACTAAGAACTTGATTATGGTTCTTCTAAATTGAAGAAATCAGTAGCGATTAAACTATTGAAAGATGTCAGTTGGGCATCCCTCGTAAGGAAAATTAATGTACAAAACTAACCAGCTGCAAGGGGGCGATTTCAAAGATAAAATTCTACTAACGACTTGATTATGGTTCTTCTCAAATTGAAAACATCAGTAGCGATCAAAATATATAAAGATTGCAGTTGTGTATCCCTGGTTAAAAAACTCTTTGTACAAAACTAACACAACTGAATTTATAAGAAGTGCCATTTGCAAGGGAACCATTTTCATTTGATTCTACTAAGGACTTAATTATGGTTCTCCCAACTTAAAGAAATATGGAGCGATCAAAATATAGAAAGAATCCAGTTGAGTATCCCTGGTAAGGAAATGTCTTGTACACAACTAACACAACTGAATCGATATGATTTACCATATGCAAGGACACAGTTTCCATAATAATATTCTACTTAGGACATGATTCAGGTTCTTCTCAAATTGAAGAAATCAGTAGAGATCAAAATATAGAAAGATTCCATTTGAGCATTCCTGGTAAGGAAATTTCTTGTTTAAAACTAACACAACTGAATCGATAGCAAGTGCCATATGCAAGAGTACAGTTGTCACTATAACAGTCTACTTTGGACATGAAATTGAAGAAATGAGTAGCAATCAAAATATAGTTAATATAGTCAAGCATCCCTGGTAAGGTACATTCTTGTACAACACTAACACAATTGCATTGATAAGAAGTACTGTCTGTAAGGAGACAATTTTCATTACAAAATTCTACTTAGGACTCTATGATTGTTCTTCTCAGAGTGAAGAAATCAGTAGCGCACAAAAGATAGAGCGATGCCAGGAGAGCATCCACGGTAAGGAAAAGTGTTAAACTAACACAACTGAATCGATAGCAAGTGCCATATGCAAGAGTACAGTTGTCACTATAACAGTCTACTTTGGATATGATTAAAAGGTTCTTATCAAATTGAAGAAATGAGTAGCAATCAAAATATAGTTAATATAGTCAAGCATCCCTGGTAAGGTACATTCTTGTACAAAACTAACACAATTGCATTGATAAGAAGTACTATCTGTAAGGAGACATTTTTCATTATAAAATTCTACTTAGGACTCTATGATTGTTCTTCTCAGAGTGAAGAAATCAGTAGCGCACAAAAGATAGAGCGATGCCAGGAGAGCATCCATGGTAAGGAAAACAACTGAATTGATTCTACTTCAGACTTGATTATGGTTCTTCTTAAATTGAAGAAATCAGCAGAAACATGTCAGTAGAGTGAGCATTCACGTTGAGCAAAATCTAATAACAATTAAATAACTAATGAGAGTGGAATTCGTAAGAGGACAAATTCTTTATAAGATTCAATTCATAGTGTAGCAATAGTTCTTCCCAAACTGAAGAAATCTATAGCGGTTAGGGAAAATTCTTTTAGTACACATACACAACTGAAATCATAAGAAATGACATACATACTGAGGCGAATAATTTGATCATAGGATTTTTCTACCCATCTGTATAGTGTCTTATTAAATTGCAGAAATAAAAATTAAGAAAGATATTTTAATAGTTCTCATTTCACTATACAAAAGTAGTCGTTATATGGACATGTCGCTATAGGTATCCATTTATCGAATTCTAAGTATCGACAGGCGAACTTTAAGGCCGACTTGGCTAATTTCCCTTTTGATCTCTCAGTATTTGCGAACAGTCCCAGTGCATAAAGAGGGAAGATTATGGGCGGCAAGGATGAAATTCTTTCCTCCGCGGATCAAAGGAATGCCGGTCGATATCTTGCGTGTAATGGCATTCCCGGCCTTGGGGAATCAAGATCTCGCATTCCAGGCCTCCCTCGCAGCCTGGCAATTCGAGCGATAAGGAGGAAACTCGATGACAAGAAATCGTTTGTCTGTCTGCAGGGGTCGCTTGTGACGCCCCTGCACACGCTTATGCAGCCCTCGCGATGAGTGATGCCCGATAGGAAGGGTATGTGTTTATTTTGGGTTAGCGACTCCAGCACATGTTACTTCCTCCTTCCTTCGGTCGCAACAAGACGGAAAATTGCCGCCAGGGGCGTACTTGCAAAAGGTGTTAATTGAAGCCGTCAACGCCTCCAGAAACTTGTAATAAACTTGGATCTTGAAAGGGTAAATAGATTATCCCCTCATTTTCCCATCGGAAGAAACATGTGTTACGTAGCGATTGGGCTAAAAATAATTGGAAACACTGAAAATTGATAAACAAAGAACTGATAGGTGTGAAAATCTGAAAAACGAAGTTATATATCAACATTTGATAAACACATTTTCAACACTACAAGGCTTCCTCAATTTTTTAGAACTTGCGTCTAACCTTCTCATCACCGCACCGTTCGGACAATCATTACGCCTGCTTATTTTGTTTTTTCTGCGACTATCGACATAGTGAGAAAGAGCCCAACTTTGCAAACCGTTTTATACAGTGCTGCCCATTGTCTGTTCCATCGGAATTTCGTCAGAGTTTAACTGCTTGGTTTCCCGGACTTTCCATACAATGAGCAGTGCCGATTGTCGACACTTTTCGAGGTATTATAAATTCTATTGAATTGTGTGCAATGCCTGCTAGTGCTACATAATATTTCAATATTTCCTAATATTCTCTTATGGAATTTCAGAAAATAAAATTACAAATGAACTAATTTTCATATGGTTCGACAAAATGTGTTGTAGCAAAAAACTTTCCACCTTCACAAAGTTCATAAAGGTGATAGAGGTTTGTATGACACGAAATTAATATTCCTGATAGCCGGAAGAGCCGCCCTAATGGAAGTCGGCGCCCGTGGCCCTTGTTCTGCCTGGATCAGGATCGCTTGTGGAGCAATAAAGCCACAAATGCCGCTTTTTGTCCGTTCAGGTTCAGTTGGCGCGTTTCCTTATTTGGACGGCATTTTTATGGCCTTTGATAAAACTTATTTTCGTGCCGCATAAGTGCAGCGTCGAATTGAAAGCCGTTATTTAGTACAAGGAAGTAGCGAACAGAAGGGCATTGTGCGCAGGAAGAACGCAAGGCGCATTCAAAGTTCATCAAGTCGAATTGCGCGTCTCGTAATGGATAATGTTAACGAGTGTGTTTTATACGCACTCCTCGTTTCGGCTGCGATGAATGGGTCATTTGTGTTGCTCATTGCTGCACTTCCTAATCACACCCGCAGCCATCGGCTGCACTTGCAGCAGCGAATGCAGAATTGATGGCCTTTGTCGCCGCCGCGAAACCTTCGCAACACGCCGCATGATAGAGACTTTCTCGGTGGCCATTCATTAGCACCTAATGGAAGGCTTTTATTGTCCCTGCTGAACATTGTAATTAAAATGTGTAATTCTGGCTGCTTTTATCGCGCCTAGGCGAACAGTCGATGCTAATAATAGCGGAAAAGCTTATTAAGCCCCATTAATTTGCATTGGTGGTAAAATTTTGTTATCTGGTTGCTGGCTGCAAACAATTACGAAGACAATTAAAATTTCTCATCTGCAGTTTTTTCTGTTATTTTCTATATTTTATGTAATTCATACATGTTAGTTTTTTTCTCCTAAACCCAGTAACAATAACTCTCATTTTCAATTTTTTGTAATTCGAAAGTAGCTGTTCACCAGTTTTATATATTACATCTATATTTTAGAATGTCTAAAACACTTTGATTTTGTTCAAATGTTGATATAGTGTAATTTTCGTATTTTTATGTAGGCTGGAGTTTTGCTACCGAATTTTTATTACAACTTTCTATGTTAATTGTTAAACCTGAGCAGTTATAATTTGCAAAACATGAACGACATCGTCATACATTTTACCGAAAGATAAATTTCTATCTTTTAAATTCGGTCTACAAACCTTTCAGTACTTTCTGTAGATATACAGATATACACTTCAATCTAAATGTTTCTTTAATTTTAAAGAAATTTTGAAAAAAAACCAACGTAGCCTTAACTATCTCTTACATTTAGTAAATTTGAAGTGCGCCTTCAGTTCCAACTAGTAAAATTTGGCACAGAGAGCAGCTTAAGTATGCTTTAAATTTGGTAGATATATAGCGCCCCTCAGTCGTGAATAGTCACGAACTTTGCACACCAAATAGCCTAAGTATCTTTTAAATATGATAGATATAGAGAGCTTTTTCAATGATGAATTGTCACGAATTTTGCTCACAACGTAGAATTTTTAAAATTTAAGTCAACTAGTAATGAATTTGGTACAGAAAGTAGCTTTAAGTATGTTTTATAATTGATCCCTCCAGTCATGTATGTCATATAAAAACAAGTTCTTCATGTTGCCCGTCTTGCAGGTTACTTAATTTTAAATGTTTTTATTTTATTTTAAAGGTTTCGAAGAAAACCAATAAACTTGTACACAACGTAGCCTTAAGTATCTCTTAAATCTAGTAAATTTGGAGTGGTCTTTCAGTTCTAACCAGTAAAATTTGGCACAGAGAGTAGCTTTAAGTGTTTTAAATTTGGTAGATTTATAGCACACCGTCTCTGTCTTGAATAATCACGAACTTAGCACACAAAATAGCCTTAACTATCTTTTAAATTGATAGATTTAGAGAGCTCTTTTAATGATGATTTATCATAGATTTTATTCACAACGTAGCCCTAAGCATTTCGAAAATTTAGTGGATTTGTAGCTTGTAGCGCTCCCTCAGTCATAACTAATAATGAAGTTGGCACAGAAAGTAGCCTTAAGAATCTTTTAAATTTGATCCTTCAGTCATATGTGTCGAAACAAGTTCTTCAGGTTGCCGAACTTGTAAGTTACTTCATTCTAAATGTTTTTTTTTTACGAATAAACTTGTACACAGCGTAGCCTGAAGTATCTTATAAATTTGGTAGATTTGTAGCTCTCCTTCAGTGATGAATAGTCATGAACTTGGCTACTTGGCACACAAAATAGCCGTAACTATCTTTTAAATTGATAGATTTAGAGAGCTCTTTCAATGATGAGTTATCATAAATTTTGTTCACAACGTAGCCTTAAGCATTTCGAAAATTTAGTGGATTTAGCTTGTAGCGCTCCCTCAGTCATAACTAGTAATGAATTTGGCGCAGAAAGTAGCCTTAAGAATCTTTTAAATTTGATCCTTCAGTCATATGTGTCGAAACAAGTTCTTCAGGCTGCCGAACTTCTAAGTTACTTCATTCTAAATGTTTTTTTAACGAATAAACTTGTACACAGCGTAGCCTGAAGTATCTTATAAATTTGGTAGATTTGTAGCTCTCCTTCAGTGATGAATAGTCATGAACTTGGCTACTTGGCACACAAAATAGCCTTAACTATCTTTTAAATTGATAGATTTAGAGAGCTCTTTCAATGATGAGTTATCATAAATTTTATTCACAACGTAGTCCTAAGCATTTCGAAAATTTAGTGGATTTGTAGCTTGTAGCGCTCCCTCAGTCATAACTAGTAATGAATTTGGCACCGAAAGTAGCCTTAAGAATCTTTTAAATTTGATCCTTCAGTCATATGTGTCGAAACAAGTTCTTCAGGCTGCCGAACTTGTAAGTTACTTCATGCTAAATGTTTTTTTTAACGAATAAACTTGTACACAGCGTAGCCTGAAGTATCTTATAATATTGGTAGATTTGTAGCTTTCCTTCAGTGATGAATAGTCATGAACTTGGCTACTTGGCACACAAAATAGCCTTATTTATCTTTTAAATTGATAGATTTAGAGAGCACTTTCAATGACGAATTGTCATGAATTTTGCTCACAACGTAGCCCCAAGCATTTCTAAAATTTAGTGGATTTGTAACTTGTAGCGCTTCCTCAGTCATAATTAGTAATGAGTTTGGCACAGAAAATAGCCTTAAGAATCTTTTAAATTTTATCCTTCAGTCATATGTGTCGAAACAAGTTCTTCAGGCAGGGCCGTAGCCAAGGGGAGGCTAGGGGAGGCTCAGCCTCCCCTAACTTTTTTTTAGCCTCCCCTAGCACATTAGTCACTAAGTTAATCTAACTTTTTATTTTAATTTTTTCTAAAATTAATTAACAAAATCGCGCGGGATCGTAGTCTGAAGTCACATCTCCACTCCAACAGCTGAGCGAATATTTTATTCTTCAATTTTTAATGGTTTTCATGAAAAAAAAACTGGAAGTTTTAAAACCAGCTGATAAGGTGTTGCAAGCTCGAGAAACAAGTTTAAAAGATGCATTGGTACTAATAAACAGTTACACAAACTATAAAAGACCTAAGAAACGAAAAATCCTTTAATGACATAATAATCTAAGAAGTCCGCAAAACCTATTTTAGTCTAGTTGAAGAAAATCAACCGTCACCACGCCGGCGTAAGAAAGAAATTACGTTGTTAAAGGAGTTTCTCATTGCCGAAAGAATTGGTGAAAGGTCATAATATGAAGTCGATCAAAATCCTGATCTGCACATGAAAACTATTTTGTATCAAAATTAATAAAAGATTTTCTACTAACGAGGATTTGCTAACAGCTATTTCTTGTGTAGAAGATGAAAATCTGGATCTTCAAAATATACAATTTTTAGAAAGTCTAGGAATAACTAACTATACCATGTGCGGAAGAAATTGCGGCCGTGAAAAACTTCTTTAATGCGCAGAAACAAAGAGAGTGGCACATGCAGTGTTGACTTATTTACAGACGTTGTTCAGCAAAGAATTGCTTTCCCTGATACTCATCAGTTGAGGGCAACTGCACGTACATTTGGTTGCAACCCTGCTTTATAAATCTTCATTTTCTGTGTGGACCCGCATAAACAGAAAACAAAGAACATCCATGCATCATCAGCGCATGGCAAATTTAATTTTGCCAGCTTTTGAAAAAAAAGCGCACTGAAGGCATTGATATGGATAGACTATTAGTTCAATTCAACAGTTCGAGAAGTAGAAAACTTCAACTGTTTTAAATATTTTATTTCAATTTTTTTTTCAGTACGAAAACTGCTCATGAACACGAAATGTTAGATGGCGGTACAATGCTCAACTTGCCCCGGATTCGGGATACAGAGTTGGAACGCGCCTTTGGTGCTTGCGCAGCAACCATTGTGTGAGGTGCGTGTCTTGGTAATGTGTTGACCTTGTTACTCTATCTCTTAGGTCTGTGGTTTTGAGTAGAGCACAGTCAATTTGGTGCCCAACTGTGAATGGTCTCACCGAGCCCGATTCCAATCGCCAAGACGACGGAAAAATTCCGACCCCCTCGGGATTTGAACCGACGACCTGCTTAATGCAAGCCTGGCGCCTACCCAACTGCGCCACGCGGCTTCTACTTAAAAATTTAGTACTGTCATAAAAACTCAAAATGTCCAATGCGCTGTTTATCTGTCAATTCAAAAATTCACATAAATCTGCTGTAATTTTTACAGTTTTTGTATCATAACAACTGGAATAAATATTTTTGAAAAGAGTAAAGTATGAGAAATATATGTACAAATTATTATGTTGTGTTCTTTTTAAGAAATATAAATATTTTATTGCGGCGTCTTATACTATGAAAATCACTTTCTTATTTCATCAATATTTTTTATTTATAGAGCAGAATATACAAATCCCACGAAAGGGTTAAGTAACACAGAAAATTATGCTAGCCTCCTCAACCTTTTTTTTTGCCTCCCCTACGTTGTCATACTGGCTACGGTCCTGTCTTCAGGTTGCCGAACTTGTAAGTTACTTCATTCTAAATGTTTTTTTAACGAATAAACTTGTACACAGCGTAGCCTGAAGTATCTTATAAATTTGGTAGATTTGTAGCGCTCCTGCAGTCATGAATAATCATGAACTGGGCTACTTGGCGCAGAAGATAGCCTTATGTATCTTTTAAATTTGATAGATTTAGAGAGCACTTTCAATGAGGAATTGTCATGAATTTTGCTCACAACGTAGCCCCAAGCATTTCTAAAATTTAGTGGATTTGTAGCTTGTAACTTGTAACGCTCCCTCAGTCATAACTAGTAATGAATTTGGCACAGAAAGTAGCCTTAAGAATCTTTTAAATTTGATCCTTTAGTCATATTCGTCGAAACAAGTTCTTCAGGTTGTCGATCTTGTAAGTTACTTCATTCTAAATGGTTTTTTAACGAATAAACTTGTACACAGCGTAGCCTGAAGTATCTTATGAATTTGGTAGATTTGTAGTGCTCCTTCAATTATGAATAGTCATGAAGTTGGCTACTTGGCACAGAAGAGAGCCTTATGTATCTTTTAAATTTCATAGATTTAGAGTAGGGATGGACCGATACGGGTTTTTTGGCCGATACCGATATAATCGAGGCCGATACCCCCATATATCGGCCGATATATTCTCATTGCTCTCTCCACTACTTTTTGACTACATGCAAGCAAGTGTGCGCCGCTGCCTGCTAGATTCGGGCGGGGTAATCCCCTAAACACGAACTCTAGCTTAGGTTTGCTAATGGAAGTGTCTTCTTGTAATTTCGTTTTAATAACGCAATTTAACACTATCATTTTTTTTTCTTGACCTATTAGTTAGTATTGTTAACAATTTCTGATGATGCAAGACCTTGAAATGGCATCGCCTGATCGAATGTTTTTGCTGATGGGCCGAGCTCTGTGGACTAGTGGTTACCACGTCTGCTTAGCATTCGGGAGGTCATGGGTTCGATTCCCTTGGCCGTCTTCTTCGATTCACGTTTTTAGGTGGTTTTCCTGAGTCAACAGAGTACCTTCTCTGAAGCGAATGTCGGGGCAGTACTTCTCCACCTTTCCTGGCCTCTCTTGCATTCTTCACCCATTCTGAAATTCCCGTTATTGGTTGAAGAGGAACGCAAGGGGCTCCCAGCTGGGGGAATTTAAATGACTGAAGCTTTACCTTTTTCTTTTTTGCTGATGCAGTGCATTACAGAAGCTCGAAGATATTTCGCTGCATTGTGCAACACACTTGATGGAGAGCCTAATATTTTTACATAATAATTTACAAAAAATGAATTTTCAGTATTATATAGTAGTTATATTTTATACTCCACATTGATTATTTACATTATATTGTTCATTTCTTATAATAAATATTAAAATATTAAATATTGAAAGAAAATTCACTTTTGCCGATATATCGGCAAAAAGGAAGGCCGATATGACCGATACCGATATATTCCTAATTCGGCCGATATGGCCGATGTGCCGATACCGAGTATCGGTATCGGTCCATCCCTAATTTAGAGAGCACTTTTAATGACGAATTGTCATGAATTTTACTCACAACGTAGCCGTAACAATTTTTAAAATATAGTGGAAATGTAGTACTCCCTCTGTCATAATTAGAAATGAATTTGGAGCAGAAAGTAGCCTTAGGTATCTTTTAAATTTGGTATTCCTTCAGTCATATATGACTTACTAAAACAAGTTCTTCAAGTTGCCCATCTTGTAGGTTACTTGATTCCAAATGTTTTTTTAATTTTAGAAGTTTGAAGAAAGCCAATAAACTTGTACACAACGTAGCCTTAACTAGCTTAAAAATTTGGTAGATTTGTATCGCTCCTTCAGTCATGAATAGTCATGAACTTGGCACACAAAATAGCCTTAAGTATTTCTTAAACTGGTAGATTTAGAGAGCTCTTTCAATGATGAATTGTCATGAATTTTGCTCACAACGTAGCCTTAGCATTTTTAAAATATAGTGGATTTGTAGTACTCCCTCAGTCATAATTAGTAATGAATTTGGAGCAGAAAGTAGCCTTAGGTATCTTTTAAATTTGATATCCCTTCAGTCATATATGGCATATAAAAACAAGTTCTTCAAGTTGCCCTTCTCGTAGGTTACTTCATTCCAAATGTTTTTTTTTATTCTAAAAGAAGAAAACCAATAAACTTATACACAACGTAGCCTTAAGTATCTTAAAAATTTGGTAGATTTGCGTCGCTCCTTCACTCATGAACTTGGCACACAAAATAGCCTTAAGTATCTGGACACACTAGACACACTCTTTCTTTTTCATACATCTGTCCAAGAACTAACTATCAAATGAATTCGCCACTCATACGCATATGTAAATATTATAATAACATTGCAGCGGTATTAGATATATTTGAAGTGAATATGCAGAGATTGAAAAAAAACATTGAAAACAATTGATTTTTGAGATGACACGTATTTCGTTTTGTTTAATTTTTATAGTATTTAGTTATTTTTTCTAATTTAAATTAATTTAACTATATTATATGTATATAAGTATACTCTTCCTATAATTAGGTTTAACCTGTTGGAAGATGCTGATAATAAATAAATAAATAAATAAACTGGTAGATTTAGAGCGCTCATTCAATGATGAATTGTCATGGATTTTGCTCACAACGTAGTCACTAAGCATTTTTAAAATATAGTGGATTTGTAGTACTCCCTCAGTCATAATTAGTAATGAATTGTACCCAACGTAGCCTTAAGTATCTTATAAATTTGGTAGATATATAGTACTCGTTCAGCCATGAATATTCATGAACTTGGCACACAAGATAACCTTAAGTATCTTTTAAATTTGATAGATTTAAAGAGCTCTTTCCATGATGAATTGTCATGAATTTTGCTCACAACGTAGCCCTAAGAATTTTTAAAATTTAAGTTATAACTAGTAATGAATTTGGCCCAGAAAGTAGTAGCTTTAGGAACCTTTTAAATTTGGTAGATTTGTAGCGCTCTTCTAATCATAACTACTAACGAATTTGGCACTGAAAGTAGCCTTAAATATCCTTTAAATTTAGTAAATTTATAGCTCCCTTTCATTCATTAACATAGAACACATTGTAGCCTTAAGTAAATATCTTTTAAATTTGGTAGACCTATACCGCTCTTGCAATGATGAATTCGGATCCATATTGCAGATAATGTAACCTTGAGTATCTTTTCAATTTTGATTTGTAGCGCTCATCCAGTCATCAAATGCCCCATTCGTGAACGTGCCACATAAAGTAGCCTTGAGTACCTTTTAAATGTGGTAAATTTATAGCGCCCCTTCAGTCGGGAATGGTCATGAACCTGGCATACGAGGTAGCCGTTAGCAACTATCTTTAAAATTTGATAAATTTCTAGCGCTCCTGCAATGATAAATTGAGATTAATTTGGCACACGATGTAGCCTTAAGTATCTTAAATGTAGTAGGCTTGCAGCGCTCCTCCAGTCCCAGGATCTTTTAAATATAGTAGATTTGTAGCACCCTTTCAGTCATGAGTAGTAATGAATTTATACACAAAGTATCCTTTAAATCTGGTAGATTTACAGCGTTCCTTCAATTATGATTATTTTTGCACACAAAGTGTCTTAAATTTAGTAAATTAGTAGCCCCCCTCCAGTCATGAAATATCCCAATCATGAGTGGATACAAACTTGGCACAAGAAGTAGACTTCAGTCAGAATACTATGACGATGACTATCTTTAAATTTATAGGAGATTTGTGGCGCTCCTACACTAGTAATGAATTTGGCACCGAAAGTAGTCTTAAGTATCTTTTAAATTTGGCAGATGTACAGCGCCCTTTTCGCAGATAAAGTACCCTTAAGTATCTTTTAGATTTGGTATATTTGTAGCACTCTTTCGGCTATAACTGCTAATGAATATGGCACAGAAAGTAGCTTTAAGTATCTTTTAAATTGGGTAGAATTATAGCTCACCTTCGGTTATGATTATGAATAGTCATGAAGTTGGCTCACAAAGTAGCTTTAGGTATCTTTCTAGATTTATAGCGTTCTTTCAGTCATGATTTTTTTTGTTATGTCATTTGCACACGAAACAACCTTAAATATCTTCTAATTTAGTAGATCTGTAGAACCCCTTCAGTCAGCAATAGCCGTGAATGTCGCACAAAAAGTAACCTTAGTTATATTTTAAATTTGATAGATTTATAGTGCACTTTCAGTCATGAATAGCCACAAATTTTGGGCATACTAGCCTTAATTGCTTTTTAAATGTGTTATATGCTGTTTCAGTGAAATTTGTGCAAAAGGTAGACTTAAGAGCTATTTTTAAATTTTGTAGTATGCGCTGATTCAGTCATAAATTGTCGTGTATTTTGCACACTCAGTAGCCACTAAATATCTTTGAAATTTGTTAGATTACTAGCACTCCATACATCATGAATTGGCGTGAATTTTGCAATTAAGATAACCTTAAGTGTCTTACATTTTATAATTTTACAGAAATCCTTCAGTGGCAGTAAGCGAATTTGGCACACAAAGTAGCCTTGAATATCTTTTATATTTGATAGAATTATAGCACATTTTCCATCATGAATAGTCCTTTTTTCTAAGAGTAGCAATCACACTTCACCTGAAAATCTAATTCTAATTATTATTATTTATCTTAGCGTGTGAGGTATCCCTACGTGTCAGTGTTTTGTTCTTTTTGATTATTTGCATATTGGTTATTTGTTCGTCCATTAATTACTGTTTTATTATCAGTAATTTTGCTCTTTTCGCCATTAAGCACTAGTATTGCTGTTACAACGTATTAAATACATATATAGTCAGTCTATTACAGCGATTCATATCGCCACATTCCAAGTAAAGCTGTGAATAATCAACCAAAAGACCTTTCGTTTCTATTTCAATTCGAACACCAGAACATTTCTAAGCCATCGCCTGGGATGTTTTAACCGATTATTATGCAGTCACTTAAAGTGTGTAATCTTAGACAGGGACAAGCAATTTACTTGTGACGCGCATCTGCTTGAGCCCGTTTTGTTAAAAAGAACAGAAATCTGTTTCAACTATTTTCTGCTGTTATTTATAAATAAACTTTCGGGCTTAACGGTTCCTCTTGTCAGAGCACTAATTCGGGTTAGAAGAACTGCTCCATTTGGATTAAGGTTGCTCTTGTAGTAGTGACATCAATTACGGCACGCCCAGCTGCAACGTCACTTGACTCTAAGGGCAAGTGAAATATTAAGCGACGCCAAGCGTTCACTTTCAATTCCTAAAATTAAGGCGACGTGAACGCGTCGTCACCCGACGCATTTCAGGAAACCGAAGCCCCAATAAAACTGTAAACGATACAATTTCATCAGCTCTTCGAGCGCCTTTTCGCGGCTGCCGCAACGCGCCGAGCAAAAAAGCCCTATTAATTTTCACGGCTTTCAGGCCGTTAATGCCCGGTTCGGTTCACACCAAACTAATCATTAGCTTTTGTCAGACATTAACATATTTTCCTCCCTTATCGCGGAGGGCGCAGACCGGCGGAGACTAATATGTTTTTGCTTGGAGTTCGAGGACCACCTCGGAGCCCGAGCTCAAAGTAAACAAAATGTATTTTGTGTGCGCTCTTGAACGAAAATAAACATTTTAGGAATTCACGCAGCCTCCGCCTGGCTGGTGGTTTAACGGTTATTTCGGTAATAAGTTTGTTTTTAAAATGGAGTTACTCCGGACACCTGTTCCTTGATGTAAGGTATTTGCTATGTAACGATGATTAAGTGATTATTTTCTTATTTACATTAGCAAATTTGATGCTAAGTATGAACAGTTTAGCTTCATAGAACTGGATATGTTTGGGTAAAACGCAGTCGATGTTGGTTTAGGTTAAATGGAACCATTAAGTGACTGACTAAATCGTAATAAAATAAGCGAATGAAACCCAAGTTGTAACAAATCATATAATGATAATAAGACTCGTACTTTTGAGGAAATAACAAACTAAAGAGTAAATACGAGTATTTTAGATCATGCAAGGAAAGGCTTATATCCAGCATATAAATTGTATGGAAGCCTCGCTAGTTCGTTACTGAGTCTAAACTCAAAGGGAAACAATCGCTGTTAAACGCTGTTGAGAAAGGGGGCTCGAAAATTATCACACTAAGCAGTAGTGCTAACCAAATATTTATGTGCGTGCAGTTGGGAATAAATGACATTCGCTGAGTGATAAAATTTTTACACCTTTCCAAATACAACCAGTTTCTTTACAACCAAGGGAAATTTATCCAGGTACCTGTATACTCCCCAAACTAGAACTAAACTATGTTACTTGCTAGCCAGCATTCAATTGTGACTCTGAAAGTACTGAGTTTTTAACAACTTTGAAAAAATGCGCAAAGAGGTTTTTAGCCATTCAGTAATTCCAATTTGGCATAACTGTTATCTGCAACCCTATTAAACATACATGTCAGCACCAAAATTGCTCATTGATCTCCTGAAAATGTAAAAGGGTGAAGACCAAGTGGTTACAAACGACACATCAACATATGAGCGAACAAATTTCTATGATAAATGTTTGAATCTCTTTACGACATGAGGTGAACCCTCCAAAGTTGAGCACCGATGTTACAAATACATTTATTTAAATATCAGGCCACGCGAAAACTAGTCGCCGAGTACAGCTAGAACTACGACTTGATCTCCGCAAGAAACAGTGCAGGCACTGACCTCGCCTGACTTAAACACCTGAATGGGCTGCTGGATCAAAATCATTCTATCGAACAACTGTCCTGGACGTTGAGCAATGCGTACAGGACCGTCATAGCAACCGCCGACAGCACAAATCAGGTTCGCACTCTGAAATTTGCCGCTTAAGCCTCTCCTATAAAAATGCTAACGAAAAATATAAGTGGGGGATAAATCTACAATAGAAATTAATGATTACCAGAGCTCTGTCCCCTTAATTGGTTGGGTGACGATAAATTATTTTAAATTTCCCCCATAGATAAACTCAGACAGGAAAGCTTTTCTTCGCATACAACTTACAAATTGTCTCAACCGAAAGTCACTCGAGAACACAAGGACACGAGCATTCATTTTAAGTACACACGACGAATGAATGGATGCAAACCTTATAAACACATTAAAATGGTCTCAGGCTATCCATCGGTTATGTACTCCTGTTTTTGACCTTAACATTAATAACCTCTATAGAGTGAATTGTTTTCTAAAGTGAAATATGAAGGTAGGTTGTAGTTTAATTCAAGTAGAAGATCGATACTCTCTGACTCTCTTAGCTCAAGCCAACCTACTTTTGAAGATGAATATCTCCCAATCGTTTGCATGATGTTCCAGTTGTATGTATGTTGTCAACCTATTATTGTTGTAGTTTTCGTAGTTGGGAAGGTTTGGTGGTGGTCTTCTAAAAAGCAAATTCTTGAGGTTAACTTACAGAGCAACAGTTTTAGGTGTTCAAAATGGAAAAATGCAGTGTCGTTAACTCCACTCTTACAATATATGTTATTTTCCCCTTTCTCCAACTCCAATGGTTAGTGTTAAATTCCAGAGGAACGATATTAGGTCTCGTGAATGGAAAATCAATGCGTTTAGAACGTTGTTGACACAGCTTTTCACATCTTTTCTTCTTCATCAGCGTGTGTCCAGCATTCTTGAAAGTAAATATTCACTTCACTTCCTTGAGTTCTTAGCTTCTACGTTTTGTCTACCTATGGTTTTTGTTGTCTTCGTAGTTACGAAGGTTCGGTCCCAACTGGATCGATTTTGTAATGTTATGTTTTTACTTCAGTGGTTGAGGTTGTACCAGAGACGAACTCAACGGTTAGAACGTTATTAACCGTTTCCACACTATATTATCTTCTTTTCTCCTTTCTTGTCAGCTTATGTTCTTCCATTCCTGAAGATATACATTTTTCACATTCTACCATAAATTCCTGGCTTCTGCGTGTTGTCCACCCATGGCTTTTGTGGTCTTCGGAGTTAAGAAAGTTCGGTCCCAACTCGTTCAATTTTGTAATGCCATGTTATTCACTCCAATGGTTGGGGTTAAATTTCAGAGCAACGATTTTAGGTGTCTGGAATGAAGAAACGCAGCGGTTAGAGCGTTTTTGACTCTACTGCCACACTATATTATCTTCTTTTCTTTTTCTTCAACAGCTTGTGTGTTTCCGGTTTTGAAAATAAAAATTTCTCACTTTCTTCCACGATTTCTTGGGTTATGTGTTTGGTCTAACCGCGGTTTTTGTGGTTTTCGTAGTTTGAGAAGAGTAATTTTGTAGAATTAGTATAAGCTCGGCCTAAATATAGGCAGCAGTGTGCAATCTTAGTAATAGAAAGTGTAGCAGTCGACATACATTTGTCTTTTTTTGCACTAATAGATTTTATTCTATTTTATCCTCTTTTACTTCCGCTTGTAGCGGACATAAACATCACTTTTTTAAACTTTCACATTTTGAATACATGAACCATAAGTAATAAAGGTGGTTCGTGGCAATTGGTGGAGCTCGTCTGCGAATGTATGGTGTCGCTGGCAAAAAATGTGGCATGAGTACGAAGCTCACTGGTTCCTGAATCGATGGAAGTGACTTTATGAGGAAGAAAGGAGCCGTGCAGCTGAAGGTGGTGCTGTTGCTGCCATTCATCGTCGGAAGGCAATCGTGAGTTTGGAGTTCGTTGCGGTTCTTGGTTTTCAGACTGCATAACTCAGCGGTGGAGTTGGAAGTGCCCCCTGGGGAAGAGAATATCGAAGGCGGTGTAGTTGCAGCTCGGGGATTGCTTCCTCTGCAGCCATATTATTCGACGGAAAGCGCTGAGCTTGTGTGAACGAATACACACGTATCTGAGATTAGCATTCTTTTGTCACATGCAAATTAATAAATACAAAGATCTAAGACGTACCTGATTAAATAGAGTGTAATTGGCTGTTTTATCCAATGTTAGGTGCAAGTGAGGTTATTTCAAAGCATTAATATAACTTCATTTATAATAACGCGAGAATATCATTTAACTAAGTTTGCGTTGGACCTAATAGGAATTAAATAAAGTTATTATTTTACCCAAGTGTTAAAAAACCCAACCCTGGTTTGAGTTATTCGTGTTCTACCGTGCTAGGCAATTGAAATACAGATTTAGCGATTAAACTAAGGGGCAGAATATTTGGCTGTTGAATGAAGTTTGTACCTGATATTTAACCAAGCATTTTTTAGTACCTACAAAAATATAAATTAATATTAAAAATTAATAATACGTCCATTCATTGCAATATATATTGTTGTATTTTATATTGCAGTACCTATACTTGCAAATTAACTGTTGGTAGTAAAATACCTAGGAAGTTGAAAATATATAGGGATTAAAGCAATTCACAAATTATGATTGTCTAAACCTCTCTACAATTTTGATTTTTTCGTCGCTAGTGACAAACGCAGGAGATGCCGTGGCTTCAGTCTCCAGGAAAAGATATTGATAAAACCTTAGGGATGACTAGCTATTTTGTATTCAAATGGCGCTCGAATGCCTCAGATACCAAGCTGCATACCTTGCCGGAACACATTCTCAAATCGCTCACGTAAACGGCAGTTCTGGGAAGAAAAAATTAATTCAGCCGCGCTTCTAAGCGGCAATTCCCAGGTCGAATTCGCCCATTCGTCGCGGGTCATTACCGCGGCCGAATTGAAAGGGGTGGCGCTTGACCCATCAAATCGCAATTAAAACTGGGCAAACTAATAGGAAACAATCGTCTTCCGGTGCACGCAGAACTTTTATGTCCGCTTTTCCGGGTCCGGGCGCAGCGGACCAATTTCGCTTCGATTTCGGTTGGTCGCCTGTGCAGCTGGGCCGCCATAAGGCGCTAGGTTCGTTGTCAGGTGGATTTATAGAGGAAACGTGTTAAAATGGAATTCCCCTATTCGGCAGACCGGCGGAAGCTTATGTGTTATTGCTTCTGAAGGCGGCGGTCTGTTGCTGCATGGTTGTTACGAGATGTCCCCGAAAAAAGTGCCGCGAGCGGCAGGTGGGGCTCAGCCTCTCCCATTAGGGGATTGATATGTCGGTTTGTGGTGTTGTGACACTGTAGTTATGAATCACAACTCGGGGCTACGGGGAGGTGAGTCATTAGTTTCGGAAATCCTCATTATTGAAATATATGGGTCGTGTAGAGAACAACTACAGAAGAGTGGTTGTAGTAGTGTATAGTTCTAAGCGTATCTCCTTTGGTGGGAACATGCTCAAGACATAAGATGATGTATCACCCATCAGTAATCAAATAAACTGCTGACTCATCAAAAGGTACAGGTCAAACCTACATGCCAAGGAGGTATAGAAGTAGTACTTGGGAACACACTTTCAATGTCCTCTTAACTAACAAGTAGCTGGTTTTTATCGGCCTTAACCGACAGATGATTACCTGGTTTCGTAGCAGGATAGTGACGGATTGCCCCTTGGGGTTATCATAAATATACTAAGCGATAGGAACAACAATCAATGTTTTGGCTCGTCGAATTATAGTAGTAGACAACCAGTTGCCGTAATTTTGTATTGAATAGAAAACGTCATTGCTATTGAATGCTTGAAAAGGTTTATTGAAAGTGGCAGCGCTTCATTCAATTTGTTGAATGAACTACGTAATGCGAACGATAATCAATCATGGTTAGCAAATAAACGACTATCAGCCCCCTAAAAAAGCACCTTTGTTTAGATGAGGACCAGATTGTGTCCACTGTCTAATTTGGGAACAAAAAGTTAATTGTTGTATAACTAGATATAGATACAGATTTTAAATCAAGGACGTAATAGAGGACTCGTATAAATAAACAAATAAATAACTGCCAGAGCCCATTCTAAGATGATAAGTGCTAATTACATCGGCAATGAGAGAAAGTGCCTTGCTTGGTTTTAATTTTGGTTAAAGTTGGTTTTAAAAGTTTTTCCTTATAACAAGTTTGCAAATATAAAGCACTTTATTGACAGATAAGATGAAGATGGCGATATTTGTTTGGAAAGAAATCACTAAATCTATAGCTTTAATGTATCCATTTTGGAGAAAACTGGATAATTTACGACGATATTTTGGTGCAAATTTGCTTGGTGAGAGTCTCCTCAAAATTCCTATTGACTTTTTTTAGCACGATTTAGCGAAATTAAGTCATGATCAAGGAAATTCAGATTACTAAGATACATCCTGAAAATGAATGCATTAATTTACCAGAAAATAGGTTATTATTCATTTGTAAGCACTCAAAGTATTACTAAAAATGTATGGTTAACTCTGTGGAGATTGCAAACTGTTCAGCTAGTTACTAGATATGGCGTATCTTCTGCAGTTGATTCATCCATTGCATTCTAAGACGGGGTTTCGTATAATCAGATCTCTTCCACAAAGGAAGAGCTTCAATCGGCTAGATAGTAGTTTATGAAATCAACATCTTCCAACAATGTTGTTCAAATAAATTTGGGTGGACGCAAAGTTGGTTCTCTTATTTTATTATTTCATTGATTAATAGCAAACCTCAGGCAAAATTAGCGTTCTTTTGACAAAAACTAATGAAAAATAAATTAGAAGCAGATCATCTGGACCAGATGAGCGCAAAAGCTGGTTTTATTCCACTACTGATTGGTAACAAAGGTCAGACAAACAGAATGTTTCCTCGCCAGAAGGTAATCAAACGTCAGTTAGAAACAGACCACCAGGATGAGATGGGCGCAAAATTGGTTCTCTTCCTATACGGATCGGTAATAAAGGGTCAGGCAAACAGAGCGTCTCCTCACGAAACGGCGATGAAAAAGTCGGTTGAAACAGGATACCAGGACGATATGGGCGCAAAGTTGGTTCTTTTTCTCTACTGATTGATAGTAAAACTAAGGCAAACAGAGCGTTTCCTAGTCAAACGAAAAAATCAATTAGACCAGGGGTCGGCAACCTTTTTCGGACGGCGGGCCATTTTCAAAATAATTTTTTTTATGCGGGCCGCACATTCAAATGTAACTTAAATAGTGCTTTTATATCATATACGAGTATAAATATTATTAAAAATAAATATAGAAAAAATTTATTTTTTATTGACATGCTATAATAACAATAATGTTAGAGAACAAAAATTTTACAATTCTTAAAAGGAAAAAAAAGAAAATACAATTCCAATTAAATATGTAAATATAAAATATATAAATATAAAAAATATAAAATATTGTAGTGAAACGTCATACGGCTGTCAACATGAACGCACATATGAACATACAGTATCAAACTGGCGAAATGAAAGAATTAGTGATGGGCGTATCCGGAATGAATAATCGGAAAGTTTCCGATTGTTCAAAAAATCGGAAGGTTCCTATTATTTCAGAACTTTTCGGAATTCGATTATTTTACTGTTCGGTGCACAAAATTCGGAACTTTCGGAATTCGATTATTTTACTATTCGGTACACAAAATGAGAAAACGAAATGCCAATTGGAACTGAACGGAATACGGAATGTTGTATTGCCTCACTTGACTGCTATATGCTGGTTGGCGAATGTCGACGGGTCGCGCCGTGTGCGCACGTGTATGATACGTGAATGGCACTAATGGCAGTGGTATTTCGTAGATTAATTATTAGATAGTACACCTACAGACTTCAAATTCAAGTATTGTTTTATACTATCTATTATGTACTTTATGTGCTATTAAACTTTAAAATATCACTACCATTTTCCGAAAGTCTATTAACGTAACTACTGTAATAATTTGAAAAAATATTTTATTTCCTCATATCTCACTGTGCGACTCAAACTCATAAATTGTTTTTTAGGATACTGCATTGCTAACTAGCGTCTACATAGTTACAAACGAGTCCGGTAGATAAAATTTACCGGCCTAGACCAGTAGTAATAGAACTACTACTGGTCTAGGCCGGTAAATTTTATCTACCGGACTCGTTTGTAACAATGTAAACGCTAGTTACCAATGCAGTATCCTAAAAAATCTTATACGATACACGACCGGTAGAATTCTTATGGCCTTGCCAAACATACAGGTCTCGCCCTACGGTTCGACCTGTAAAGTATTGGCGCGGCCATAAAAATGTTGATACCGGTCTAATAACGTAAATAGCTATTACTGACCGTCCTACAAACCCAAACAATAGATGCCAACGCAGATAAGGGCTTACGGCGCGACGGCGAGTGCTCTCATCGTAAATTTGCACGCACTTCATCTTCCTTCCGCTTGTGGTTATTTCGCTCGTTTTCCCTTGCTTGCATTTACGGAATGTAAAATAATCGGATGATATTCCGATTTTATAAACATTCCGAAATGGAACATTCCGATTATTGAAATCATCCGATTATGCCCATCACTAGAAAGAATGCTACACTTGCTAAGCGAGACGTCGTATTCGCTGGGGAGTGGGGATTAAACTTGCGCAGTAAAATAGGTTTCCCACTATGCTTCTGCTTGTCGCGCATTTTTGTCACCGGCCACATTTCGGCACGCTTACGCTCTAAGTTTGTTGATTTTTCCTAAAGTTATATTGGTGCTTTGGCGGGCCGCGCAAAAAGTTGCAAAGGGCCGCATGCGGCCCGCGGGCCGCAGGTTGCCGACCCCTGAATTAGACCACCAGGACTAGATGGGCCCAAAACTAGTTCTCTTCCTCTATGGATCGGTAACAAAGGACAGGCAAACAGAGCATTTCCTCACGAAAAGGTGATGGAAGAGTCGGTTGAAACAGACCCCCAGGACGAGATGGGCGCAAAGTTGGTTCTTTTTCTCTACTGATTGATAGCAAAACTAAGATAACCAGAGCGTTTCCTAGCCAAACGAAAAAATCAATTAGACCACCAGGACTAGATGGGCCCAAAATTGGTTCTCTTCCTCTACGGGTCGGTAACAAAGGTCAGGCAAACAGCATTTCCTCACGAAAAGGTGATGAAAGAGTCGGTTGAAACAAACCTCCAGGAGGAGATGGGCGCAAAGTTGGTGCTCTTCCTATACGGATCGGTAACAAAGGGTCAGGCAAACAGAGCGTTTCCTCACGAAACGACGATGAAAAAGTCGGTTGAAACAGGATACCAGGACGATATGGGCGCAAAGTTGGTTCTTTTTCTCTACTGATTGATAGCAAAACTAAGGCAAAGAAAGCGTTTCCTAGCCAAACGAAAAAATCAATTAGACCACCAGGACTAAATGGGCCCAAAATGGGTTCTCTTCCTCTATGGATCGGTAACAAAGGACAGGCAAACAGAGCATTTTCCCACGAAAAGGTGATGGAAGAGTCGGTTGAAACAGACCCCCAGGACGAGATGGGCGCAAAGTTGGTTCTTTTTCTCTACTGATTGATAGCAAAACTAAGATAAACAGAACGTTTCCTAGCCTAACGAAAAAATCGATTAAACCACCAGGACTAGATGGGCCCAAAATTGATTCTCTTCCTCTATGGATCAGTAACAAAGGTCAGGCAAACAGAGCATTTCCTCACGAAAAGGTGATGAAAGAGTCGGTTGAAACAAACCCCCAGGACGAGATGGGCGCAAAGTTGGTTCTTTTCCTATACGGATCGGTAACAAAGGGTCAGGCAAACAGAGCGTTTCCTCACGAAACGGCGATGAAAAAGTCGGTTGAAACAGGATACCAGGACGATATGGGCGCAAAGTTGGTTCTTTTTCTCTACTGATTGATAGCAAAACGAAGGCAAACAGAGCGTTTCCTAGCCAAACGAAAAAATCAATTAGACCACCAGGACTAGATGGGCCCAAAATTGCTCTAAAGATCGGTAACAAAGGTCAGACCAACAGAGCATTTCCTCACGAAAAGGTGATGAAAGAGTCGGTTGAAACAAACTCCCAGGACGAGATGGGCGCAAAGTTGGTTCTTTTCCTATACGGATCGGTAACAAAGGGTCAGGCAAACAGAGCGTTTTCTCACGAAACGGCGATGAAAAAGTGGGTTGAAACAGGATATCAGGACGATATGGGCGCAAAGTTGGTTCTTTTTCTCTACTGATTGATAGCAAAACTAAGGCAAAGAAAGCGTTTCCTAGCCAAACGAAAAAATCAATTAGACCACCAGGACTAAATGGGCCCAAAATGGGTTCTCTTCCTCTATGGATCGGTAACAAAGGACAGGCAAACAGAGCATTTTCCCACGAAAAGGTGATGGAAGAGTCGGTTGAAACAGACCCCCAGGACGAGATGGGCGCAAAGTTGGTTCTTTTTCTCTACTGATTGATAGCAAAACTAAGATAAACAGAACGTTTCCTAGCCTAACGAAAAAATCGATTAAACCACCAGGACTAGATGGGCCCAAAATTGATTCTCTTCCTCTATGGATCAGTAACAAAGGTCAGGCAAACAGAGCATTTCCTCACGAAAAGGTGATGAAAGAGTCGGTTGAAACAAACCCCCAGGACGAGATGGGCGCAAAGTTGGTTCTTTTCCTATACGGATCGGTAACAAAGGGTCAGGCAAACAGAGCGTTTCCTCACGAAACGGCGATGAAAAAGTCGGTTGAAACAGGATACCAGGACGATATGGGCGCAAAGTTGGTTCTTTTTCTCTACTGATTGATAGCAAAACGAAGGCAAACAGAGCGTTTCCTAGCCAAACGAAAAAATCAATTAGACCACCAGGACTAGATGGGCCCAAAATTGCTCTAAAGATCGGTAACAAAGGTCAGACCAACAGAGCATTTCCTCACGAAAAGGTGATGAAAGAGTCGGTTGAAACAAACTCCCAGGACGAGATGGGCGCAAAGTTGGTTCTTTTCCTATACGGATCGGTAACAAAGGGTCAGGCAAACAGAGCGTTTTCTCACGAAACGGCGATGAAAAAGTGGGTTGAAACAGGATATCAGGACGATATGGGCGCAAAGTTGGTTCTTTTTCTCTACTGATTGATAGCAAAACTAAGGCAAAGAAAGCGTTTCCTAGCCAAACGAAAAAATCAATTAGACCACCAGGACTAAATGGGCCCAAAATGGGTTCTCTTCCTCTATGGATCGGTAACAAAGGACAGGCAAACAGAGCATTTTCCCACGAAAAGGTGATGGAAGAGTCGGTTGAAACAGACCCCCAGGACGAGATGGGCGCAAAGTTGGTTCTTTTTCTCTACTGATTGATAGCAAAACTAAGATAAACAGAACGTTTCCTAGCCTAACGAAAAAATCAATTAAACCACCAGGACTAGATGGGCCCAAAATTGATTCTCTTCCTCTACGGATCGGTAACAAAGGTCAGGCAAACAGAGCATTTCCTCACGAAAAGGTGATGAAAGAGTCGGTTGAAACAAACCCCCAGGACGAGATGGGCGCAAAGTTGGTTCTTTTCCTATACGGATCGGTAACAAAGGGTCAGGCAAACGGAGCGTTTCCTCACGAAACGGCGATGAAAAAGTCGGTTGAAACAGGATACCAGGACGATATGGGCGCAAAGTTGGTTCTTTTTCTCTACTGATTGATAGCAAAACTAAGATAAACAGAGCGTTTCCTAGCCAAACGAAAAAATCAATTAGGCCACCAGGAGTAGATGGGCCCAAAATTGCTCTAAGGATCGGTAACAAAGGTCAGACCAACAGAGCATTTCCTCACGAAAAGGTGATGAAAGAGTCGGTTGAAACAAACCCCCAGGACGAGATGGGCGCAAAGTTGTTTCTTTTTCTCTACCGACTGATAGAGATAACTCAGGCAAACAGAGCGTTTTCTAGCTAAACGAAAAAATCAATTAACCACCAGGACTAGATGGGCCCAAAGTTAGTTTTCTTTCTCTACAGATCGGTAGCAAAAGTCAGGCAAACAGAGCGTTTCCTCATGAAACAGACGACCAGGACGAGATGGGGGAAAAGTTGGTGCTTTTTCTCTACTGATTGATAAAGATACTCAGGCAAACAGAGCGTTTCGCAGCTAAACGAAAAAATCAATTAGACCGCCAGGACTAGATGGGCCCAAAATTGGTTCTCTTCCTCTACGGATCGGTAACAGGCAAACAGAGCATTTCCTCACGAAAAGGTGATGAAAAAGTCGGTTGAAACACGAGACGAGATGGGCGCAAAGTTGTTTATTTGTCTCTACTGATTGATAGAGATAACTCAGGTAAACAGAGCATTTCCTAGCTAAACGAAAAAATCAATTAACCACCAGGACTAGATGTGCCCAAAGTTAGTTTTCTTTCTCTACAGATGGGTAGCAAAAGTCAGGCAAACAGAGCGTTTCCTCATGAAACGGTGATGAAAAAGTCAGTTGAAACAGACGACCAGGACGAGATGTGCGCAAAGTTTGTTCTCTTCCTCCTCTGATTGATAGCAGTAAGGTAAACAGAGCGCTTCCTAGCGAAAATGTGACGAAGGAATCGATTCGAAACAGACCATCAAGACGAGATGTGCGCAAAGTTGGTTCTCTTATACGGATCCTATACGGATCGGTAGCAAAGGTCAGGCAAACGGAGCGTTTCCTAGCTAAACGAAAAAATCAATTAGACCACAAAGACTAGATGGGCCCAAAGTTGGTTTTCTTCCTCTACAGATCGGTAGCAAAGGTCAGGCAAACAGAACGTTTCCTCGCTAAATGGTAATGAAAAAGTCGGTTAGGATAGACCACCAGGCCGTGATGTGCGCAAAGTTGTTTGTCTTCCTATACGGATCGGTAACAAAAGACAGACAAACAGAGCGTTTCCTCACGAAACGGTGATGAAAAAGTCGGTTGACTCAGACCACCAGGACGAGATGGGCGCAAAGTTGCTTCTTTTTCTCTACTGATTGATAGCAAAACTCTGACTGATAGAGATAACTCAGGCAAACAGAGCGTGCTCTGGCCAAACAAAAAAATCATTAGACCACCAGAACTAGATGGACCCAAAGTGGGTTCTCTTCCTCCACTGATTGATAGCAAAGTTAGGTAAACAGCGCTCCCTAGCGAAAACGTGGCGAAGAAATCAAATAGAAGCGGACCAAGTCTTGTTGGTATGTTTCTAAAATGATGTTTTCATCACTGTTTGGCTAAGGAACGCACCATTTGCCCGCACATTTACTATTAATCCGTAGAGAAAGAGAACCAACTATGCGCCCATCTCGTTCTGGTGGCCTGTTTACCTGACCTTCGCTATCAATCAGTGGAGAAAGAGAACCAAATTTGGGCCCATCTCGTCCTGGTGGTCTGGTTCTAATTAATTTGTTCGTTTGGTTAGGAAACGCCCAGTTTGCCTGATTTTTGTTCAGCAACATTGCACCCCTCTCGTCCTTGTGACCTCTTACAAATTGACATTTTGATCACCGTTTGGCTAGAAGTATCTCGTTCAGGCGGTCTGTTTGCCTGACCCTGACTACGAGTATCAACCAGTAGCGGAAGAGAACCTTTGCGCTTATCTCGAAAATCCATGCGGATTGATAATAAAGGTCAGGCAAATACGGTATTCCGTAGCACAATGCTGACGAAAAACAAGAAAAGAAATAGAAAGTTCATAGTTGGGCATTGTAGTTTTTCATAATATACACCTTAGAACCTGGTTCTTTGAATTCGTCTTTTACAAAGTGAATCAGTTCATTTCGCAGATTGATATCGATAACATTCTAAAATGCCCTCCGCCAAATAAAAACTGGAAGAAAATGGAATGAATTAATTTCAGGAAGTCCTTTGGAACACTTAAGCTGAAATCTGTAATTTGTAGTTAATGCACATTGTTAAACTGTAAAAATAATTGTAGAGGACGATAGAGAGTAAATTGAGTGCTTGCATTCTTTTTGCGATTAAAATTGACATGGCAAAACGCTTCTATGCTATTTGGAGCAAGGTCAGAGCGGGCGCTCCTAACAAACATTTTCAATCTAATTTAGTGTCGACGCTATTTGTAAAACATATACCACGAGTAGTTGTATTAGGCAATTTTTCAAAAATTGTTCTTTGAATTAGTAGCTTCTGGAATGCTATTTTCATTGTATCTGGATCCATATAAAAGTTAAAATCGACAGTAAATATTATTTGCGAATATTTTCGTAGATCTAAAAGTGTAATATTCAAGGAGAAACATCTAAATTCAAGTTCTTTTGTGGGCCCTCGTGCATAAACTAACACACTCCGCATGCAAAGTTGGACGCCCGCCTAGCGTCCAACCGAGTATGTAGGTTAAATCAATATGGAAACTAAGGTGAGAATATATTAATGACAGATAAGCTTCTATTTGCATTTCATTAGCGTATTACGCAACCTTCCGAACGGTTAACAGAAGTTTGCTTACCAGCACGCGTGTTTTACCTTGTAAGATCTGTATAAACACCTCGTTCCGAAAACACACAGGAAAAACCGGCTCCCTTTTCCATATTAATGCTTTTTTTCGGTATCAGGAGTGGGATCACCTGTCGCATTGCATAATGGAAAGCCACCCTTGTAAAGCAGATTTTTTCGGATCATGGATTTGTACAGATTCCGTGCGACACAATTATTAATACATCTGGAATGGAAACGGTTTCGAGCCACAGGCGGAAATTTTTTAAAGGAATCCTGCGATTGCGATCGATAGTTTCGTGATTCTATTACATTTTAGCGCTGGTTCGCGTTTCTGCGAAATATCCTGAAATTTCAGTTTAATTTACAATTTAAATGGGATTTGCAAGTTTATTTTGGTTTAATAGTAGAAAAACGACCTTCTTTTGTCTTTAGCCACGTGGAATAATCGAGGAATGTTCAATCAGGATCAGGATTTACTTTTACTGTTTCCTGTTTTTGCTATTCGGTTTTTCTTAATACTTTATACTCCCATAATCTCTTCCTCTTCCATTCATTGTCTCCACAGTATGTGAACTTAAGTTTAATGCATTTTTTCAGCTGATACGTTATTGTACACCTGAAAACTTAGTGAAGGCCGACCAGCTACAGTGAAGAAGGCTTGGGTTCTTTAATCTATCTTCAATTCAATAATCATTGCAAAAGGGTGCCAATGAGTCTTCAATACAAGAAATGTGCCTAGATAGAAACGAGAACTTGTAGACTCAAAAGCTAGTCAAAATCAAAATAATTTGAAAGCATACAAATAACGGCCAGACCACAAATGAATTCGAAGCACGCATATGAAAATAAATTTAATGGACAATAATATACCAGCAAGACTTAAAGTTTACATAAACAGCAAAACCCGAGGAGATTGCAGGAATTTCAGTCGAAAGTGGTGGCAGTTAGCACAACATAATAATAATTACATAAAAACGGCAACTCTCCCACAACGAGGCCTCTGAATCTTTCCGGCTCCCACTACATTCACAGTAGTTTGATACAGAATAGCCGAAGGTTGCGGGGGGCTTCCACGGCAATGTAACTGGGAGCCATCCGGTCCTCAGAGCAGGCGCGCGACAAAGCGAACATTAACAGACATGTAAACGGCTACGGAGGAAACAGCTGCAAATACTGCAAAGATAAGTACAAACGCTAAAACGAAAGATCGAGTATAAAAGACTAAAAGACTTACCCCATAAGTCGAATGAGAGCTGAAGAGATACATTTTAATGCGTTCAGATATCAGAAGCGAAAAGCACTGCAAAGAATCTTAGCGCCAATCAGCGACAGTCAAAGCGAGAATCACGCCGCGACACATTCCAAAAATAAGCATTGTAACCGTAACCCGAAACAAGAGATTTTAGCCCGTAACAAGGCGCATATGGGTTTTAGTATGGTCTTGTATAAAAGTAATTTATGTGAGAGGGAAAGTTGGGATCTAATGAAGAACGGTTTTTATTTTATCAAATTCTTCTATTACAATAGGTCTTCTAATTGAATTATTCCCAATTTTTCTTTAATAAAGATCCACCTCTACATCATTCAATTCTGCAAATTCTTCTCCATTTTTCTTCTAATATAGAATATGTTGTTCACTTGTTCGCTGGCTACGTTGTAATATTAGATTCCATTCGAATTCTTCACTATTTTACAGTACTCCAGGCCGATTTCTACTCATTCAATAAGTTTTGTTGTTTGATATCAATTTTTTGCCATTTTCTTCTATTGAAGTCAATTTCCATCTCATCTAATTGTTGTACTATCTCTATTTAGTTTAATTTTTATCGCATCAGAAGGGTAAACGAGTAAAAAGTTCAGACCTCCTTTCACAAGACTCCTGTATATAGCGAAAAGTTTGACAAGCCGTTTTAGTAAAAAACAATAGTACAAAACACAAATAAGCAGATAAATCGCATAAACAATATCGAATGAAACCAATCACAGAGATTGAAAGACATATATACACGCACATTGAGCCTTGGCAGTAAGGATCTTTGCAAAGATGCTCTCACAGAAAGGCCTGCTGACCGTTTTGCCGGCGCCATGCTTTAGGTAAGCGCCATTGCAAAGTTGCCAGAGCTCTACGCAACTGTGTGATGTATATCCGGGTTGTGTAATAGCATGCATTTGTTAAATACATCTGCAATTATTTTTAAAATAAATATCTATAGTATCATGTTTTATTAGTTCAGTTGGGCATTGTCTTTCCAATCTCTTCAACTGTAGATCATTGTATATAGTGCACATTCGTGTACCATTTTTGGTAGTTTTTAGTGAGTGCTTTTGCATAACCCGATCGGTCTGCTCCAAATGTCAGTAACTACATTTACGGTCAAAAAGCGATGTAGTTTGAGCTAGACTTACTTGGCGTATTATTTAAATAGTACACGCCGTCATCCTGATTTTGTCGGAATTGTTGCGGCAGGTGCTCTCGTACTTTCTTCGCTGATCGCTGGCGAATTTCCGCCCACTTGGTCCTGATGTCTGTCTGCTCCAAGATGCCTGTTTTTTTAGCCCTTTTCAATTTCTGGGGTAAGTGCACGTAGTTATTTTAGAAAGCTTGGTTTCTGATTTTTGCCGAATTGGATTACTTTTCGGGGTTTTTCTAACTGCTCTGGTTCCTTATAAGTGCACGTGCTGTACGGATCTTGTATTGCTGCTCCCGTGCTGTACTGCACTGTTGACCGGTGTTGTTCTCCGATGTCTTCTTTTGATGCTTGGATTGTTGATCTCAGTGGCTGGCGGGTCCCTTCTGTTATGCGGCCTCGACTTACTGAGGCCAGGTGTTTTTAATCGCTGTCAAAAGACAGCTATTTGGTCATACAAGAATTCTTCAAATTTTGCCGGGACCTATTTTGCTGCTTGTGTCGAGATTATACAGCTGTGTCGGGTGCCAGCGTTTTCGGTTGAAGTTCTTCAGGTTTTTCGAACATCACCTTTGTATATGTACATTTGTAACTATATATTTGTTTATTTTATGTATTTGCGGGAATCTGTGATAGTAGTTATAATAGTTTGACTCTTGCGTGCACTCCGCTTAATGAACGTTTTACGTACACCCCGCTTAATGAACCTTTTAAGGATATTATCTAATACATTGCATTTCAGATTATTGTGATTTCGGTTAAGTTTACAATTTATGAGTTCTGGTTTCTATCTTCTATCGTTTGTAATGAACTCACTGTTACCTGGCCGGTCCTCAAATATGCTCATGTAATAAAGATGACTTGATTTTGACATAAATTTGGGGATCATCAACCTAAGCAATAAAGGGGTTGATCTAGCATAAGCTCATAAGAGTTTAATGCATTTAAATATTAACATGAAATATTGGTATATTGAACGTTTTATTATATTTATAGAAATTGTAATTTTAAGTAACCCATTCATTATGCGGAAGTGATTTTTCAACCAGCTGTAGTAGCAACCGGAAGAGAGAAAGCTTGGTTGAAGTCTTCCCCAATGAAGTCCCAAATAATTCTCTAAATTTCAAGCAAGCGGATTTCTGCAAACGGGTGCCTTTGGGGGCTTCCGATTGAATTGCGATCGACAGGAAAACCGTTTAGCCGAAATTGCCCCGACAAAGCGGGCTTCCTGAAGGAAACGCGACACTGACACGAAAAAGTGGCAACAAAAGCCGAATCCGAGCTAAGCAGATGTAAACTCGGTCCTACAAGGCCTAAGTGTTACGGCCTACATCGCCTACAAAACGGCCCAAAGGGCTATATAAAGGCCATAGAGCTCCCTCGCCCTGCTCGTCTGCCGAATCCGTAATTATTTATAGCCACACGCCGGATGCGACTGTCGAGGGCGACTTCTTCATCGGCGAAGGCGAGAACTTTGCCTTTGTTTTCCTCATTCCCGGCAATAGACCTAAATTAGCCCCAATTGCCGCGGCATTAATGAATTTTATCTGGTAATTAATTTAGAATGTAGTTCAAGGCGTACAACATCGTGTCGCTTTAGGAAATTGCAGTTGTTATCGGAGGAACAATTGCCTGTCGTCGATTCATATCCGCGCGCTCGCGCTGCTTTCCGATTATCCCACTTCTGAATTGTTGAATATTTCAGGAAAGCTTTTAGCTCGTCTGCGTTTTTCTATAAACCCATTAAAGGCTGTGGCTGTAAGCAATCAAAATTATGGGTTGCTTCCCTGTTTTCTGGCCATGTGTCTGATGCACGAATAAAGCCGACCAGTGGTCAAATCAGCTGCCGGCTCACAATTATACAACTTGTGGTTATTGTAAGCGATGGGGGCGATCCCCAGCAACGGCTGTTAAAATTTCATTGGGAAATGTGCCGCCTTTATGGCTGCAGTAACGTTAAAAGCCTTTCGTGGCGGTTCCAAATATTGGAGATAGACGTCAATCGTGAACTTGAGTTATTTCATGAGGAAATCCCGTGGTTATCCAGTTTATCAGATTGGTTGCCGCTTCGTTATTGAATGGGATTAATGCCATAGAATACACAAAGAAAGCTTTGCGAATCTGGGTAGATGCGAATAAACTCGGAGGAATGTTTGTTAAATATTGTGAAAGGTTGAAAAATTCAAAAGAAGCACGGAATTCTGAACAATGCGGTTGAAACACTGAAGCGTAGCATTTCAGCCAGCTGTCATCGTGTTCGTGTAATTTTTTACTTTTGAAATAAAACATTTTCCGCGATAAACGTGTGCCCGCCTGGAAATGGTGGCGTGTAAACAGAGGTTCTCGTTCATTTTAAAATAATGCAGAAATCCTGCTTTTCTTTTTTTTTATTTTATCCACAAGCTTGATTTGATTTTATTTAGCGCACAATATAAATGTAATAATCCCCTCCTCACTAATAAAGTATGTAATGGTTTTTAAATAAAATAATTAATGGCAAGGGAAATTACACTTTGTGTTAGATTCAATTACAAACCTGCTTGTCAAACTCAGGGCAAATTAAAAGTGTAACATTTAATTTCGACAAATAAATGGTCTATTGTCCCTTTCTTATTTTATCTATCCGCAATAAATTCGGGGTTTAGCTCCATAGAACATGAGGCAAACTTGGTTCAGGGTGTAGGCTCATAAAATTAAGAATAACTTTGTATGACAAATAAGTAGTTGTATGACAAATACTCTCAAATATTTCTGGCAAATGCACAATTTCCATCTGACATTTAGATAACCTCTAAATCTGACTTAGCAAACAATATGATCTGCCATTGCGAAAACAGCGTTGAATTGAATTTTAAAACACCAAAATGGCAAATACGCATCAAGTAACTATTAATACTGTGACGTAGCAACTGCTAAACTCGTTTTGTTTCTCGTGTGACGTAGAAACCGACGTTCGATCGCTTTTTGTTCAATATCCGGCGTCATCCCGCATTTTCAAAGGACGCTAACTAAATTTCTCGAAATTGGATGGATCTGGATAACTGTAATATGCCTCTTCACCTCGTACACAGTTTAATCTCGTCGATCCCCGCGAATTTTAGGGTTGCAGCAAAGGTTTCCTGCGGAATCCTACCTTAATCGGAGGCTTCTCGGATGCTGGTTACACTCCCCAATGACGCCACGGGCATTATGCACTTGAGAATGGTTTGTTGGTTGGAATTTCTGCACGTACGGCCTCCTGAAGGTCCTCTCTGCCCGCAGCAGACACTATTTTCGCTGGATGATGCAGCTTACTTAAGGAAATGGGCTTTCGAAGTCATTCGCATTTGGAAGAATTTTACGGATGGCTAATCTGCTTCACTTGGCCTTCGTAGCACTTGGCAAACTATACCCACAGATGCCCTGCACACTGGCTAATAACTTTAGACACAATTGGGATAACTAAGAACTTATTATTTATAATTTTATGTGATAAATTGAGGAGCTCAATCTGGTCCCAGCACAAATTTTACAGATTTGTTTGGTTATTCTAACAAAACCACTAAAATGATCTTTTTCTTGAAATAATTGGTATTATACTTGCTCTATAATGCACTGATACACTTGGCGTTCCATTAACGTCTCAGTAATTGTCTTTCGATTGGCTGCCTTCCATTTTTCATTGCTCTTTGCAATTATTATTTTGCTAGCACTGTTTCGTTTACCTTTCAGCTAATTTGCCTTTTGCTGGCTTATACACTTTTACTACGTAACGGTCATATTTTTTCGGTGTTTAACAAATCATTTTGTATCATTTTATTCACATTATGTCTGATATTAATAAGCTTAACTCCGTCAGTTACAAATTAAATTGCATTAGCCCTTCCGAACATTTATCATATCTGAAACTGTGAATGTAGGTAACCCTTCTAAAGCCTGCTTTGTTTCATGCTAACTTTTATCCCTCACATTATTAGTTACTACTGCTCACATCAAGTGCACCTATTAATGTAAAGTACTGCTTATCTTGCAATAGATAAAATCTTTATTTCCGTGATCATGTTGACCTTATTCATTTAGTTATTTAGGCAATCAGAATTTCTATGGGCAGTGAACCATTACAATATAGTGTCTACGTATTAACTGTCGAAATTAAATTTAGCACCGTGTTAAGGTAAGGATTAATTCAGGTGAATGGATCCTACAACTGACGTTATATAGGTAGCGATAATAACGGTTGCGTAAAGTGTTGCAACTAGAAATTACAGTTTTGGTTATGTAATATCATTTAAGATGATACCCTTCCAGTTCAGTTCCACGTCTCCATCTTGTGGCAAACGTCCCATTGCTTTTCAAACAGCTCTTGCACAAGTCATTTATCTGTCATCACTAGACTTTTAATTTTATGTCCAAACCTCGCCCATTCAGTCATTTAAGAGCTGCCAAAGAATTCCGAAAGGTTGGTTAAGCAGCTTCACATTCGTAGAATTCAGATGCAATCGGGTAGATTTTATTATCTTCTTTTAATTACCTAGGGACAAGCACTCGTTAAAATTCTTACGCAACCGTTTAGGCTTTCGTCTAATTTATTATTTGAATATTCATTTTAAGCTGCAGATAAAGCAATTAATTCGCGGCACAGTTGATTGCAAATTGGAAGCTGTGAAAATGGGCACTGGTTAATTAGCATTTAATAAAGGACGCGTTCAGTTGCGGTGGGATTCCGTTACCCAGTTCTGAAAATTAAATCTAACGGAGTCCAGACGACGTGCAACCTTGGGGTTGCTAAATTCATAAATTGAACCGATTGTCATTGCTGCCAATTTGTGAGTGGTGCCTCCAGGGCCTTGGCAGGCAAAAATTAATGTTAACTAACGAGCTATCGACACCAGCGAAGTTATTAATATCAATACTCTTCCATTGCCAAATAATAGAAATTGCGCGAAAGCATGGTCGTATTCATGTAAAGGTTGAACGGGTCCAAAGCGATCATTGCTCTATTTGTTATGGGCAAGGCCTCTAGATCTAGGAAATGGGAAAGAAGACACGCAAAATATAATCGTCATTGCGTAATGAAAGCAGTCGTAGGAAGGAGATAAAAAATTGATATCTTATTGATTTGGTACTCATAACTCCTAAACATTGAAATTTCCCCTAACTGATTTCGGAAAGGCTATAGATTATGGTAAAGAAGAACGTGTGTGACGTCATTTGTTTTCTCCCATCATATTTAATGCTCTAACGAAACATTAAATATTCTAATGTGAACCTTTCTAGAATTGTAAAACTTCGAAAAAGGCCCGTAATACGTGTTCGTTGTTTTTATAAGATTCCCCCATACCTTGAGAGCGCCGTATAGGAGATGTTGTGGTGAGTGCTGACAAATTCACAAATAATCTTGTATTGGTTTGATCACAGCTTCTTAGTATTACTAGAACACCGTTTGATATCTACGAATGCGAAGCTTTTTAGATCTGCAAAACGGTAGAAAGGGCTAGTAATAACTGCAAATTCCAAGAATATTCTATGACAGCATTTGTTGTATACAAAAGCAAAGAGTTATAATGAACATGATCTATAAGAATTTCTGTGACACCATTCATTTGCTGAAGTTTCGAAGTTCTTGCTATGTTCGCTTCTCTAGAAGCTGTCACATTCACAAACAACACGACCCATCCAAAATAATATTGCATGGTCTTCTTTCAAGGTTCTTGGTATTTATAGAAAACCGTTGGAGATCTTCAAATTTCAAGCTTTAACACTAGTAATCATTGCAGATGCCAAGAATATTCTGACAGCATTTATTGTAATATATAAAAACAGGGCTACAATGAACATCATCTATAAGAATTCCTGTGATACCATTCATTTGCTGAAGTTTCGAAGCTCTTGCTATGGTCGCTGCTCTAGAAGCGTCGCTGCTCTAGAAGCTGTCACATTCACAAACAACACGTCCCATCTAAAATAATTTTGCATGGTCTTCATCCAAGGTTCTTGATATTTATAGAAAACCGTTGGAGATCTTCGAATGTCAAGCTTTGACACTAGTAAGAACCGCAGATTCCAAAAATATCCTGACAGTATTTCTTGTGGTATACCACAACACAGCGCTACAATTATGTCATCTCTACGAGTTCCTATGACACCATTCATTTGCTGAAGTTTCGAAGTTCTATGGTCTCTCCTCTAGAAACTGTCACATTCACAAACAACACGTCCCATCCAAAATAATTTTGCATGGTCTTCATCCAAGGTACTCTGTATTTATGGAAAACCATTGGAGATCTTCAAATGTAAAATTTTTACACTAATAATAAATGTAGATTCCAAAAATATTCTGACAGCATAGCATGTCTTGTGATGTACAAAAACACAGACCTACAATTAACGTCATTTTCAAGAATTCCCGATAACACCCTTCATTTGTTGAATTTATGAAGTTCTAGTTACCGTTTCTTCTCTAGAAGCTGTTATATTCACAACGCATTCAACACATCCCACCCAAAGTAATCTTGCATGGTGGTTATCAAAGATTACTGATATTTATATAAAACCATTGGAGATCTTCAAATGTCAAGCTTTGACAATAGTAGTAACTGCAGATTCCAAGAATTTTCTGACAGCATTTCTGGTCATGTACAAAAGCACAGTTAACGTTGTCTTTAGAAGTTTCTATGACATCATTCATTTACTGAAGTTGTGATATTCATTCTTGCTGTGGCGTCTTCTCTAGAAGCCGTCACATTCACATATGACACATCCCGTTCAGAACAATCTTGCACGGTCTTTATCCAAGGTTGTTGGTATTTATAGAAAACCATTGAAGATCTTCAAATGTCCACCTTTTCACATTGTAAAAAGAGAAAGGGCTAGTGATACGTGCTGATTGCAAAAATGTTCTTTGAAAGCACAGATGTACAATCGATTTTATGAAAAAGAAGATATATGTTAAGGTTATAAAAAAAAGGATTTCGCAAATAAAATATCCCTTCTTAAGTAATGCTGTATGGTCTTGTTCCAAGGTTTTTGATATTTGCACAAGAGTGGCACATTTTCTATTGTGAAGTCTTTTAAACGATAGAAGGACCAGTCCTGAACCAATACCATCTGAAGAACAAGGTCTCAGCTCTCCGGCGTCAGTCAGCACAGGTAGGTCGCATTGACCAAGGATTAAATTTACTCCGCCTCGAAACTCGAGATAAGCGGCTGGATAAAATTCACTCATTGGCTAATTCGACCTACCTGTGCTGATGTCACGCCGAAGAGGTGAGGCCTTGCTCTTCAGATGGTATTGCTGAACCCAAGAAAGTTCTTTAAAGCAACTTCTAACAAGCCAAAGGCGCCGAGTGCCAGTTGATATTTTCTCTCACTAGACGTATTACATTTTTTTGTCAAGAACCCAAATAGTAATATGACAAATCCACACAGAAACTATCTCTTCCAAAGTGATGCTCTAGAGAGAGCCTTGTTCCAAGATATTGGGCATTTGTTGAACAACATTTGAATATTTACTAATGCCAAGGTTTTAAAACCATGGAAAGAACCAGTGCTGAACCCAAGAATGATTATTAAGGGCAACTATTATCAAGGCAAAGGCACAGAGTGACAGTTGATCTTATCTCTCAGTAGACGTGTATGACATAATCTGTTGAAACCCCAAGTAGTACCTTAAAAAATCCACGAACAAATGATCTCTTTCAAAGTAATGCCTTGTTTCTATATTTGTGGTATTTGTAGAACAGGTTGCGCAATTTGTAATGCCAATTTTTTAAAAACATGGAAATGATCAGTACTGAATCCAGAAATGTTATTTGAAAGCAACTTTAAATGCACAGAGTGACAGTTGATCTTATCTCTGACGCGTATGATGTCATTTGTTGAAGACTCACATAGTAACGCGACAAATCCACAAAAACAATATCTCATCAAAAGTAATGCTGTAGAGCCTTGTTCCAATATATTTGGTATTTGTGGAACAACAGTTGATCATTTTTAAATGATATGTTTTAAAAACCATCAAAACAACCAGTGCTGAACCCAAGAATGTTCTTTGAAAGTAACTTTTATCAAAGCAAAGACACAGAGTGATAGTATCTTTCAAACTGATCGTACCTTTCAGTAGACGTATCATATGGTTGGTTGAATATTACTTCATACATTTTCGTGGATGGAAAACATTAATATTAACTATTACATGAGAAGGTTTGATTAGATAAAATGTTGACCGGCTCTTTGATCAATAGTTTTCTTCTTACAAACTTATTTATTACTTAGCCATGAAGTGAAACAACTAAATACTTCAACTACTTCGGTAAACGGCTTCATGAGAATAGTTTAATTATGATATGATCTATACTTGAAGTTTATTTTGTGCATAGTGACATTTTCTAATTGAACATCAATAGAGTAAGTATGTTTTTAATTTATCTAGAATCAGTTGAAGGCTTAATACTGACCGTTCCATCAGGAAAATTGATACTTTGGAAACATGCATTATAAACACCCATTCCTCTTCTGACAAAAACTGTCAACAATTTGTGTACTTTCAACTATCTTACATCGTCGTCACAATAATTATGATAAGCCACGGTATTTGTGGAAGATGATGATCACTCTACTGCCATAATTAGGTTTAATCCAGATAGTGTCGCACGTAATCGTCTTATTGTTCTAATTTACTGCTGTCATAAACCTGTATTTGAGGATTGTGTACTCCACATAAAGTCAGATAAACAAACTATGGATGTTTGTCGTATACATCCTTAATCATGTCCTTCAGTTAACTGTTCAAATAGTATTGCCTGGAATTAAATTCTTGAACATGAACACCTAAACAAAGTGTTGTGCTGAGAAAAATTACTTAACTTTGCGAACGACAAACGTAAAAATTAACCGGTTAGGGTGTGTCAGAAACCAAGGCACATTGATTGAATAGTAGTGGACCATAAGCTGACTTTTGTGGAGCTCCTCTAGTAGTTGTCGTTTTCTATTGAACTGAAAGTTTTGTATTCTTATATAAACTACTTTAAACAACCCACTTAAATTTCCTTCTCGATAATCTCGCTCCATGTTTTTACTGGGTTTGCTTTCCCTGGAATACTAGCTTTCTTGTCCCTTTTTTTCTACACTTGTTCAAACACCGTTAGCACTATGTTGATCATCCGAAAGGGTCTCGCTCAAGAAGCCTCCAGAAAAACAATTCCGTATCTAAACATTTCCCCGAAAAGGGTGTGCCAAAAATTGTACAAGCACAAATATAATCTGTTATGATGGTGCCTCACATTCTCAATAATAGCGGTTCATAAAACTTACAATCCTCTATCTCCGTCTGGCTCCTCCCCTTGTTATCCATCGTCGTGGCCGGGGCAGCTATATATTTCTTCTAGCCTAGGAGCAGGGGTTGTTTACATTAGCACCGTATTTATTAACGTGTAATGGGACCCCGTAATCTCGGGGATGAGATCTCTTTACAACCGTTCGGCTCGTCGCAGCTTTGTTCTCACGTCGACGTTTTTGTTGGCGCCGTGAGATCTGGAATGTGATAGTCCGTTGCCCAAACGGAACCGGGCAAACATGCCCGCTTCATACGAACTTTCAATCAGTTTGAGTGCTCTGCGCGACTTGGAGATGGCTAAAATGGATTCAGAAGGGGTGCGTGTTTTAATCCGGCGCAAAGTGGGATAAAGTCACGCACTCGATGGAAATATGGAGCACCGCTTTGTTGATAATGGGCTGGATGCTGGACTGTAACCAAAATGTGTATTTATAAAGGGGGGGGGGGGGTAGGTATAGATTACGTTTTGAAAGCTGGAAAATGTTTTCACAGTTCTTCATTAAATCGCTTAATTAGTTTTCATGAACAATTTACTTCTGATTTATTGCTTAACACACTACAATTTTTCTATGTTAACAAGGCTGCTGAAGGCTAGTATGTTTATCATTAAATGCAGTAAACTTTTTCGTGTAGAAAAATCAAGCAATATTTATTAGATTTGGCAAGAACAACCATCTCCTTGTCGAAACACAAAATAGCTGCGTTTAGTTCTATTGAAATAATCATGATGCCTACCATCATAATATTATCCCAAAAAACTTTTATGCATATAATATAGAACATTAGAACATTCCATTTCTTGCTGTTATTGATAGGCAGTTTCATAACTGTTATTTCACAGCAACATTTTATTGTTAACCCTTGCTAGCACATTCCACCTATTGTTGAATATGTGTCGATGCTCTGCTACTCCTAACAGCTGTCTTTAACCGTAGATTTTAATATCCGCAATCCCTCGCAGCTGTATTACTCAAATTGTCGAGGTTACCTTTCCTTGTTTGCAACTCTCCATGTTAAAGATGTCGGTCTGTATTAAGGCATATGCTTTTGTTTGTTGGGTGGATGCAGTCTTCAGATTTTTTATTGTTTAGTGTTCTATCTACCATAGCTCTCGTCATCGCTCTTTTGATATGTCTGAATTTATTGGCCGATCGGGTTAGGGTAAATGTTGTCTAACACAGGTGAGCATTGGGAAGATGCATTGGTCAAAAACTCCTTATTGAGGTTATCAATCTTTATATTACGTCATATGTTTTTGTTTGTTTGCGTATTTACTTCTTAGATTTTCATCTTCCAATCTAAAACGCTCCGTATAATCACCAATGCACCCTACTTTGTTCCTAATAAAGAAATACTTAACAACTTGTAAGTGCCATCAGTGAAAGAGAGATAGTTCAGTGCAGTGTAAAATATCTTCAGAGATTAGAAACACATCCGAATCCGTTAGCGTTAAACTTACTCGACAATAGTGCTGATGTGTGCAGACTGAAACGCTTTAAACCGCTAGATCTACCCACACGCTACTAATTAACTTAGGTAGTATTCATTGTAATTATTTATATAAGTTAATCACAACGAGGAACGTTAAAGGACGTTCTCTCACACGTTACTTATAGTGCAATGTTACATTTCTGTATTTATCTGATTTGCTTATTGCTACTGTGGCAAATAAATGTCATAGCCTTTTTCATCGCCCTTCGGTTGGTTATATCTGAATCGATTATTCGTTCGATCGGGTTAGGGCAGATGTTGTCTAACACAGGTGAGCATCGAGAAGACGCATCGATAAAAAAACTCAATGATGAGGTTAGAATATCTTTTCTGTTTGTTGGCGTACCTCTCTTTAGTTTTTTTATCTAGTTGTGATACACCTACCATAGCTCTTTCTATCGCCCTTTGTATTCGTCTGCATTTATCGTCCCATCGGGTTAGGGGAGATGTTATCTACCACGTGAACAATGGGAAGATCCATTGGTCAAAAACTCCCGTGTTGAGGTTAGCACATCTTTATAGTACGTCATACGTTTTTGTTTTGTTGGCGGATTCACTTCTTAGATTTTTATCAAGTAGTGGTACACCTACCACCACCACCTACCAAGCCTTTTTCATCGCCCTTTGGTTATATCTGAATCTAAATGTTGCCTAACACATGTGAGCATGGAGAAAGCGCATTTTGGTCAAAAACTCCAAGATGAGGTTAGCACATCTTTATAGTACGTTTTCTGTTTGTTGGCGTACCACTCTTTAGTTTTTTATCTAGTAGTTACACACCTACCATAGCTCTTTCCATCGCCCTTTGTATACGTCTGCATTTATTGGCCCATCGGGTTAGGGTAGATGTTATCTATCACAGGTGAACATTGGGAAGATCCATTGGTCAAAATCTCCTTGTTGCGGTTATCACATCTTTATATTACGTCATACGTTTTTGTTTGTTGGCGTATCCACTCTAGATTTTCAATGTGTAGTGTTATACCGACCATAGCTCTCTCTATGGTCCTTTGGGTACATCTGAACTTCTTGGCTGATCGGGCTGGGGTATATCTATATAGTATCATCTACCATAGGGTGAACATTGGGAAGACGCATTGGTCAAAAGTTCCTTGTTGAGGTTAGCACATCTTTATATTATGCTTTTTGTTTTGTTTTTTGGCGTACCATTATTTAAATTTTGTTATCGAGTTATGTTGCTTCTACCAGAGCTCACTTATTGGCTGAGTGGGTTATGGTAGATATTTTTTACCACAAGTGAGCATCGGGAAGACGCATTGGTCAAAAATTCCTTGTTGAGGTTAGCACATCTTTATATTATGCTTTTTGTTTTGTTTTTTGGCGTACCATTATTTAAATTTTGTTATCGAGTTATGTTGCTTCTACCAGAGCTCACTTATTGGCTGAGTGGGTTATGGTAGATATTTTTTACCACAGGTGAGCATCGGGAAGACGCATTGGTCAAAAATTCCTTGTTGAGGTTAGCACATCTTTATATTACGTTTTTTCGTTTTTTGGGCTATCACCCTTCACATTTTGTTATCAAGTTATGTTACTTCTACTACAGCTCTCTTAATCGCGGTTTGGGTATATATGAATTGATTGGTCGATCGGGTTGGGGTAGTTATTATAGACCGCAGGTGAGCATTGGCAAGACCCAGTGGTCAAAATTTTCTTGTTCGGAACAGCACAGCGTTGTATTATGTCATATGTTTTTGTTTGTTGTCGTATACACTTTTTATATTTCTTTTATGGAGTCGTGGTATACCTACCATAACTCTCTCCATCGCCTTTCGGGTATATCGGAATTTATTTCTCGATCAGGTTGTGGTAGATGTTATCTACTAGAGGTGAGCATTGGGAAGACCCAGTGCTCAAAATCACCTTGTTGGGGATAGAGCAGCTTTATATTATGTCATATGTTTTTATTTATTTGCGTATCCACTCTCAAACATTTTTGATACAGTAGTGTTATATCCATTATAGCTCTCTTCATCAATCAACCTTTGGTGGTATATCTGAATTTATGGACCAATCAGGTTAAGGTGGATGTTATCTACGCACTGGTCAAAACCTTCAAGCTGAGGTTGGCATTGGCACATCGTTATACGTATTTCGTCGTATATTTGTGTTTGTTGGCGTATACACCTTTTAGATGTTGTTATCGAATAGTGTTATACCTGCCATAGGTCTCTCCATCGCCCTTCGGGTATATCGGAACTTCTTGGTCAATCGGGCTGAGGTTGATACTATCTATCACAGGTGACCATTGGGAAGACACATTGGTGAAAAATTCCTTGTGAGGTTAGCACATCTTTATATTACGTTTTTTGTTTTTGATGTACCACTCTTTAAATGTTGCTATCGAGTTATGTTACTTCTACAACAGCTCTCTCAATGGTTGTTTGGGTATATCGGAATTTCATGGCCGATGTGGTTGAGGTAGATATTATCTATCACAGGTACGCATTGGGAATACGCATTGGTCACAAATTCCACGTTGAGGTTAGCACATCTTTATATACGTTTTTTTATTGTTGGCGTACCAGCTTTTAAGCTTATTATCGTGTTATGTTATTTTACCACAGCTGTCCCAATCGCCGTTTGGATAGGGGAATTTATTAGCCAATCGGCTTGGGGTAGATATTATCTATTACAGGTGAGCATTGGGAAGACCCAGTCGTCAAAATCTCGTTGAGGATAGTACATATTTGTATGACGTCATACTATGTTTTTGTTTGTTGGCGTATGCTTTTAGATTTTTTTATCGAAAGGTGTTATACCTACCATAGCTCTCTCCATCGTCCTTCGGGTATATCAGAATTTATTTGCCGACCGGGTTGGGGTAGATGTTAGCCTACTACATTGGGAGAAGACCCAGTGGTCAAAATCACCTTGTTGGGGATAGAGCAGCTTTATATTATGTCATATGTTTTTATTTATTCGCGTATCCACTTTCAAACATTTTTGATACAGTAGTGTTATCATATCCATTATAGCTCTCTCCAGCAATCACCCTTTGGTGGTATATCTGAATTTATGGGCCAATCAGGTTAAGGTGGATGTTATCTACGCACTGGTCAAAACCTTCAAGCTGAGGTTGGCACATCTTTATATTTCGTCGTATATTTTTGTTTGTTGGCGTATACACCTTTTAGATTTTGTGATCGAATAGTGACCTGCCATAGGTCTCTCCATCACCCTTCGGGCATATCCGAACTTATTGGTCAGTCGGGCTGAGGTTGATACTATCTATCACAGGTGACCATTGGGAAGACACATTGGTGAAAAATTCCTTGTGAGGTTAGCACATCTTTATATTACGTTTTTTGTTTTTGATGTACCACTCTTTAAATGTTGCTATCGAGATATGTTACTTCTACAACAGCTCTCTCAATGGTTGTTTGGGTATATCGGAATTTATTGGCCGATCTGATTGAGGTAGATATTATCTATTACAGGTGGGCATTGGGAATACGCATTGGTCACAAATTCCATGTTGAGGTTAGCACATCTTTTTATACCTTTTTTTGTTGTTGACGTACCAGTTTTTAAGCTTATTATCGTGTTATGTTATTTTACCACAGCTGTCCCAATCGCCGTTTGGGTGTATGTGAATTTATTGACCAATCGGCTTGGAGTAGATATTATCTACCACAGGTGAGCATTGGAAAGACCCAGTCGTCAAAATCTCGTTGAGGATAGCTCAGATTTGTATGACGTCATAATATGTTTTTGTTTGTTGGCGTATGCTTTTAGATTTTTTATCGAAAGGTATTTATTTCCCGACCCGGTTGGGGTAGATGTTATCCTACTACATGGGGGGAAGACCCAGTGGTCAAAGTGTTCTTTTTGAAGACGGAACATCTTTATAGTGCGCCACATGTTTTTTTTTGTAGGCGTATCCCTTTTGTAGAATTTTTATCGGGTAATATACCGACCCTAACTCTCCCGATCGCCGTTTTGGTATATCTGAATCTCTTGCCCGATCGGGCTGGTGTAGATGTTATCTACCACAGGTGAGCATTTGGGGAGACGCGTTGTCGTAAACTCCACGTTGAGGTTGCGACTTTAAGCTTCATCATATGTCTTTGTTTATTGGCGTATCGAATTTTTAGATTGTTTATCGAGTAAATATACCGATCATAGCTCTCTTCATCGCCCGTTCGGTATTTCTAAAGCTATGGGCATATTGGGCTGGGGTAGATATTATACACTATAGGTGAGCATTGGGAAGACGTGTTTGTAAAAAAAATTTGGTTTGTAATGCCTGTCCCAATTTACCAAATGAAAGCTGCTCTCTGGACGAAAAATGTGCCATTGAAGTGAATTTTTCGTACAACCTTGTCTGAATTATATTAGTGGATCGGTCACTTTGCTGATTCGATGATGTGAGGCGATCTTCCTTAGCAATTTCTCATTTAATAGACAATATTGTGATGTATAATCCAACGAAGGCTTCACTCGAATTCTCAATGGTTTTAGGCTTTTAACTACGGTAACGACTAAAGAAGTGAAAATAATTGAACGTCTAGAGCTTTCTAGAAACAAATTATTCTATTATTAATCCTTTTCAGGATCAAGTTTCGATGCCAGAGGATGCTGAGGCTCACCTCAATGTGCTAAAAAGCAAACGGGCTGCTTCGCTTTTCCATATAAGTGTAGTAATGCGGCGTAATGGCATTTGCACAGCAAAAAATGAGCTGTTAGCCTCATCCAGCTCGAGTGCTGGGTTTGCCGGCGAGCGGGTCGTCACCGCAGCAACTGTAGCTAAATGGGCACTGAAAAGTTCGGAATTAATTACGTAACTCGCTACTTTCCACGGAGAATCGCAAAACCTCGCAACGCTTAATTGGAAGCGGAATTAAGTTTCAAATACGGCGTTGTTGCTCCTATTTACTTATTTTTGTCCCCGGGAAATACGGCTGCAGAGAATTCCAGCAACCGGCACGCAGCAACTTATTGTACCGCCGGCGCCCATGCTAGTTGGATTTTTTGTGGTCGCGCCCTTAGGTAACACTCCAGTAATGAAATGTTTGTTATCCTTTCTGGAATTTTATAATGGTATGACAAACTTTAACGAAGCTGTATTTACTAGATGTAGAGAGCACTCGAAGCCAAATTCTAGTATGGTGCAGAGCAACGCATTTGATAAGGTCTGCTATAGTTATAGAAAACACGCTTCTTTCACATCGAATTTGGCAACGAAACCTTCCAACTAAGAGAAGGAAAGGCCGGGGTTCCTCAAGGTAGTGTACCTGGACCTGGTGAATTTTATGCTTTTAGTTACTCTGCACTTTTCGCATTAGTACGTCATGTACAGTGTTTTTTTTAATTTGTTTGTTTTGTACAACGCTGTCCTAATGTAGTCATTAAATGCATTTTTTTATAAAAACTATGAACTTTTGTTGTTGACGTAAGTTGTAAGGTTGTCCTTAGACTGTGAGGGTATAAATTAGTTTCTCTTCTCAAAGTCAAACTTGAACTGCCTGCATGCAGCCAACTTCACTGCACCATCGACCGCATACCTCTGGGGCTTTTTGTAGCTTCCCCGTTAGCTTAGGTAAGCCGAGTACGGATTCGTGTTTCATCCTAGCTACAGGTAGATTTGCGATTACAGCATGGAGGGCCCTAACAATGCTCTCTTTAGCCCCAGTTTGCATACATCACTATGGCTGGCTCTTGAATATGTTGTACCTATTGATGTGATGTATAAATTATGTCCTTCGCCATATCGAGTCTTACTTGTTCGTTTCAGTGTGTATTTCTTCACTAACTATGGAATCGTGCTTCGAAGTTTCCATTTCCTAGTTTAATTTGCAACAAGTTCAGTTCGCCGGCGGCGCTTTCACAAAGAGCAAACTAGATCACTCCCCAACTTTGAAGTTCATGGCAAAGGTCTGGCTTTTTAGAGGGGTTCCCCGAAATCGCGACGATTACGCCGCGCGACCCAGTTGGCGGTTGGCATCTGCGGCACCAGTGGCACATTTCGCATCATTAGCCTTAAACAAAGCAAACTGTCCCGAAGGTTGCACCACATTTGTTCCTCGTTTGTGTCTGGGACTAATTGAGAGCGGCATTACGTAAGCGCTCTGCTGCCCCAACATCGTCCCACATGCACAACCTCGACCCAGACGCATTATAACCGTCGCCCTCGTAGGCGGCCGTGGACATGATATAGCGAGCGTTTCGATTAGGCCGCCACAAGTGCCCTCGACGCGGCTTCTGTTGTTTTTGGGGCGATTGAAATCGGATCCCTGGTTTTCAATCGCGAGTACGTTATTTTTAACCCTGACGCCTGCGTTTGTATCCGATTTTGAAATTCTGCAACCGCACCGTGTCCAATAAAATTTAAGATTTTTGTGCTAGAATCGTTGCAGGATGTAACTGTCTGTGGTAAATACCAGTCCTCTCTTACGATCTATAATAAAATTGCGACCGCAATCTATTCTCACTTCCTTTGGATTCCTGTGGCTTCCTATAACCCCACAGTGTATGGTTTATTCCTTAATTTTAGCACAACTTAATTGCAAAAAAAGAATTTTGCCCGATCGTGGATTAAGCCATTCTGTGTGAGAATACGAGTTGACCGTTGTCTAAAGCTCTGAACAGTTCGAAGTTCTTTATGTATCTTCACAATTCACACTTACTTAATTTTTGTCTTCATCGTCTTGAATGGCTCTGGGAGAACTATTAGTTTAGTTTTAGTGTGGCGCCCTAAATTGTTTTAGAGGTGTAATTATTGCAATGCGCGACACGTTGCTATCAGTAGCTGCGGTAAAGGCCAATGGCGGAGGTTGTATTGAGCAGGAAAAAGCAAATGTGATTTACTGTAGTTCTTTTTCCTAAAAGGGGGGAGGTTCAGCTTTATACAGCACAACGCAACTCACGTATTATCAATAAACTCGCCCGGAGAATATTTTTACGATATTCTTATGCAAATCTGTATTTTATACATACTTCGTTGGATAAAACAAAACAATTAAGAGTTGATATATGAGAATGCAGTTTTTCTCCGTCTGCCAAGCCGACCCTGACCCCATCTACACTACGTTAATATCACGCTACAAGCCGAATTTAATTGCCGCGTTTGTACACGAGTTGTAATGGCAGATGAGTCTGCAAAAACTGGCCCAAATTGCAGGTTGGAGGTTTTCGAGTTCCTAGACCTTCCGAAAGTTCGCGGACTTTTCGGGCCACAGAGCTCGAAACCGTGCCGCCATCTGCCATTATTAATTCCTAGTTTGCGTAATGGCAATTTCACTTTTACTGCTCCATAAAATTCTTCCATTCGAGCTTAATTTTATGCTCGCTCCTGCTTGTAACGGGGTTTGAACGGCTCGTAAAACCCTTAACGGGAAGTCGAGCGCTCCACGGCCTTCTGTGACTTTATGGAAGTTTCCAACCTTTTTAAAATCATCCTCCGACGTCGTCGAGTTCGCAATCCTTTCACGGATTAGCGGATTTGGGGGATGTACCTGGATCTGGCGCTTGAACTTTCGGCACCCATATATGGTTCTTGTCTAGTTGTAGCTGTAAGTTGTAATTGTACCTTTGTATGGAAATGCGCCGTGCCCTTCTACGAATTAGGACTGTAATGGACGTCCTAATTGCTAATGGCCCCTGGGACGGTTTAATTAGATGGATAGGTTGAAAAATTGTTTATGACAGATTTATGTGGTCGCCTGGAATTGAATTTCCGTCGGTGACGACATGTAACTGCGTAGGTGGCTACTCGTGCAATTTTACTCAATTTCTGTGGAATTTATTAAGAAACAATTGGGTTACCTAGGCGTATCTATTATGCTGCTTTCTAAAATGTAGATTTGTAATTTCAAAACTACGTGTAGTGGCAGCTAGTTACAAATTTTATTAATTGCTAATTTCAGAATTTAATTAAATTCCGAAACAGCATAAAAAAAATCAAAAAGACTGCTTAATACAGTAAAAAAACTATGGGGGTGTACTTTTTACTTTCCCAAAACTACATACGTAAGGTAGAGCGTTCAAAATTAAATATGTTGATCTAAACCTGGAAACATGTTAGTACATGAAGACTGCTTGAAGTACCCTCCTACTGTGTCTATATTGTATGCCGGCAAAAGCTTGTTACCGGTAAATCCCCGTTTACGACATGTAATAACCTAAAAAATTGCCGAGTAGCTCAGTGGCGCGGGGCGAGTCGTAAACTGAAATAAAGGGGAGCTCGCTTACGTTAAAGTAATTGTACCTTAAAAGATACAGGGATAAATCCGTGTTATTTAGGACGTCCGCCTTGGCGGATTCGATACCAATGATGCACTTTGAGGTTGCAACATGGAAAACCTGGGCGATCAGACATAAGGGCGAGGATTTGGAACCTACCTGGTCTGATGATCCACAAAATGATTATATGACTTCAAAGTGGGCGGAACTGCACTGCGTTTTACAAATCAAAAGTCGTAACAGGAACTTTTAGACTATTAAAATAACATCCATAACATTATATGTAAGCGTCACACTTGCAGTTATGACAAGACAAAGAATTTCAAAATATTCTTACGCAATTTCTACCTGCTTGTGATAAACTAAACTAGCAAATGTTTGTCTGCAATACGAGCCCCACAGAGGCAAGGAATATCGATAAACTATCGCACAGGCTGAAGGCGTTACTGCACTGCTACTACTTGTTTAGTTAAAACGCAGACAAAATTGGTAGTAATTTACACGTACAAAATTTTATTCGAGTGCAATTGAAATTTGCGGTAAAGCACACAGGCAATCATGCAGGGGTAATAAACATAAACTCGACTTGGCTCAAATTGTGTTCAATCGCGACCAAAACCATGCTAAAACCAAATAAAGTCACATACCCCCAGCGCTGCACAAAATCTTGACTGGTCGCCAAAGTTGAACGATGAAGACGGGCTTAAAAACGGTAGGGTTCGTGGCTTGAAAACGGAAGCGAAATGGGGTGCTCCCCCGGAGCTTCGTCGGGATGCCGGAGGGTTGCGAAACGATAGATTGATGTACAGGGCGTAGTGGAACACGCGTCCCGCGAAACACTGAAGTAAGAGGGGATTCGGAATTGCAAATGCGTAGCCTGCGTTTTGGGACAATCGTGGCATTTAACTAAAATTGGCACGATAAGGCGTCCCCAAACGGAGATATCACAAAACAAAATGTTCTGATCTACCGTCCGCGATTTGAAATCCTCCACGAAAAGCAGTTCCATGAAACTTAATTGCACGGCCCCTTCTGGCCTTTTGGCCCTGTGGTTGATAAATGTTAAGGCCAGAGTAAAAGAAAACCGGCCGTGGAAAAACGACGATAAGGATCTTAAAAGACACAAACTAGAAGAAAAGTACAAGTTTTCTGTGTAGAATTAGTAAAAGCATGCAATAGAGTGAATGAAGCATTCTACGAGATCGACAGCAAGAACAATTTTTAGTAGACGTAATCTGTAAAGGTAAACCCCAACACTCACAGCAAAATGTCGCCCTTTTATTTTTCTTTTCTCTCTAAGTCTATCGGCAATCATAGCAAATGGTGTGGCGCGATCTTATGCCAAACGGTTCACTCAATATTCTTCAGAAGACTGTTTTCTTCCGGCATTTCTTTGACCTTTTATTTTGCCTTTTATGATTAATTTCAGAATTCGGTATGGTTTCCGTTGTAAGATGTGTCCGAGCGCAGGTACGAGTACTTTTCTACTTTTATGATTCAAAACAATTCGTTCCTTTACAGAGTGCTATCCTAACTCGCATATAGTTAGTATCATTTTATAAACATGCATATTTGGTTATTGCGTATTCACACGTTCTGTGGTTTCCATGGACAACACTATTGCGAGGCCAAGGTGGGTCCACTGATTTCTAGTAGAGATCAGCTTGTTCAGCTGCCAGGAATGACGCTCACACTCGGCCCTCCTGGCCGAGCGGAGCTGCAGAGACGACCGCAGCATAGTGAGATTTATGTTTAGCAAAAAAAAAACACTTTCCAAAGTTGAGGATATTATTATTGTCTCTGAACACGGTTAACACCTTCAGCATTTCTAGTCGAAATGTGTACTAGTCAATTCAGTGATGTAGATGCCTCGGTATTGCTATGGTTGTTTAGGGTGCCTTCAGGTGCTTGCTTTTTAAAACAATTTTCTACGTGACGGCCTAAGCGACGACAATACCGATATCTTTCGCCCAACCTGTTTTGACGATTGCTTCTTTTATGCCGGAAGGGGGGGGGGTGTATTGTTACGACAGTAAAATGGGACCAATAACCCAACTGAGCTTGTAAAAGGGCCACGCCAAGAGCTTTATTCCATCTATTGTTCAAACCCAACCGAGTACTAGAAACTTTCTTCGTCCCATTCGTTGCCTGGGAATCATAACTCTATAATAAAGCAGAACACTTCCCAAGGTCAAACATGCATGCGCGTGGTCTATGTGTAGTTCGATTGTGGGCGTGGTCTTGATATTAGCAGCGTTGCCAGACCTGGTACAATTCTACGAATCTGGTACATTTTGAAACCGTTTCTACAAATTTATTTCGTACAGTGTAAATCTGGCAACAGGGCTAAAATCGTCGTGTTGACAGCTGGCCTTTAGTTTACGAAGAAGGAAACCCTCATTTCTGTTGTAGAAAAGTGAGTATTCGTTATTATATTTTTCATTTTAATTTTGTGTGCTTTTGTGTGACATAACCTAAGATTTGCATGGAATTTTTATCTGGCAAAAACAGAGGCAATCAATGCGTTTCGCACTGCACAATTTTCATTATTATCAATCCTATTAAACAATGACTGCTTTTCTGCCTGTGAAATTCGTGGTGTTAAAGAGAATAGGTAAGTTTTAAAAATCTTGTATTGTACGACGCCACCGATGAACTACTGTTCCTAGAGTCAGTAATCTTGGAGGGAGGCGCGAACAGCTGATCGTTTAGATTAAAATTACCTTAAAACGTTGCCAGACCTTTATTGTTTGGCTTCAACAGCTTTTGGCGCCAAATTATTTTTAGTTTGCTTTTAATCGTGAACAATCGTTAAACAAACGCCATATCTACCTAACAGCATTTACACCGAAGGAAATTATGTATTAATCCCCGCTTCGTCAACCGTTCAATACATTTTAGTTTGACCCTAACCGCAACACCTGCAAGAATCACGGATATGGTTTAGTGTCAAAATGTTATCTTCATTCACAAAACAGTTGGAGCTAGAACACCTCTATTCGACATTGATGTTAGGACCACGATAAACATGCAAACTAAAACGAATTAGACCCCAAATTGCTGTACAAGTAAACAAAGGTCTGGCAATAGTGTAAGGTATTTGACATGTTAGCGATCCCTCCCTCCAAGATTACTGACTCTAGGAACAGTAGTTCATCGGTGGCGTCGTACAATACAAGATTACCGTAAAAAATAAGTTGTAAGCTAAAATATTTATCTGGCATTGAAATTAAAACTCAAGTTAGTTATTTTAATTTATGTTGAATAGAATTAGTTCTGTAGTTCTGGTGCTATTATTATTGTTGTTTTGTTGTTAGTGCTGGACGTGAAAGTTACGGTGACTCAGCCATAGGATATGTGCAGCTCCGACGAGAGGGTGAATTGTGCACCGTTAAATGCAGAATTTGTCCTGAACACCGAGTGAGAGCAAAAAACTATAATGTGGTGTTACAAGTAAATGAAAAGCAGAGTAAAGTAGAGAAGGTGGAATGTTTGGACTGCGCTGCATCAGCTGGTAATTTAATAATAATCTGTTATTAATCTGTTTTAAAATTAAAAAAAAAAAATTTACAGGTGGATGCAAGCATGCTGTAGCAGTACTTATGTGGATGCATAGGAGGAGCGAAGAACCCGCACCCACAGAAGTCTAGTGCTATTGGAAGAAGTCGCAACTGTCAAAAGTGGACACATCGCTAAAATTTTTGACTGTGGCAGAATTTGGGGGTATACCCGTTGAAGAAGATCAGGGTAACTTTTATCAGGAGGCAATGCGTTTAGGAGTACAAAACAAAGCAGCTGGCGAAATATTTAAACTGTTTAAAGAACCCAAGTATAGCTGCCTGGATTTGTACGGTTTATTATTAAAATTTGTTAGCAGTGGTGGAGCCCTATATGATGATTTCATCACCTTCACCAAGCAGCACATGAATGAAGATTGGTGCAAGGAAGCTGCATATTGTACCCTAATGCAAGCCGAAGACAGTTTGTGGCATCGTTTACGATATGGGAGGATAACCGCCTCGAAATTATATAATGCTGCACATTGCAAAACTGAATGTGGCTCATTTGTGCAACAGGTAATTGGAGTTACAAAACTGAGGGATACCAAAGCAATGGAAAGGGGTAGACGATTAGAAAAGCAGGTATTACAAATTGTCGAAAAAAATATGAAGACCAAATTAAGTTCTGTGGGAATTGTACTTTCAAAGAACCACCCTATTTTCGGAGCTTCACCAGATGCAGTGAGTGACAATTTCGTTGTTGAAGTGAAGTGCCCCACTACAGACAAAGCAGTGTCAAACTATATAACATCACAAAATAAAGTTACGGCCAAGTATAGAGCTCAAATACAAATGCAAATGCATTTTTTAAATAAATCGTATTGCATTTTTGCTGTTGCAGATGCTAACTTTGAAAAAAACCAAAAAGTTAATTTTATTTCTGTGGGCTATGATGCAAATTACATTAAACAAACAATGTTAGAAGCTGAGAACTTTTGGAAAAAAATATTTTTCCTATTTTATTAGCATCTGCGAACAAATAACTGCATTTTTAATTTTTATTGTTAGGGATAAGCGTGTAACTATTTTTAAGTAATATTTAATATTTTTCCCGCTGCTGATCTTGTAAGTCAGTGATACAGCCTTAGTAACAAAACGTGTTAAGTCGGTGATTATATTTGTTTGCTGCTTTTTCTTGACAACGGAACTTAATACTATTATAAAGTTCTTAGGATAATAAAATTAGCAAAGCAAGATGCAGATTTAGACGTTTTGTTTCTAAATTGCAAGTGTTTATGTGACATGTGACACTCAAAGGTAACACGACTCACAAAAATTAATCCTGGTGACAGGTGACAAACCAAACGATTTTTTCAGAAATCTAGGAAAATTTCGATAAGCAGCGGGAAAAATATAATAAGATAACTCGGAATGTATCGCCTATTAACATTTTCGGCAGGCAACAAGCCGCGACTTCGTCTTGGCTTGTACTTGCCTACCCCAAATGTTAATAGGTCCTTACATTCCTTGTGACTTAAATAGCTATTTAGAATTGTAATATATTGTAATAAATGTAAAATTTTACAGTGTCACTGCAAGTTATTATAATTGTGTTTCAGTGTTGAATGTACCAGCTTTAATTTTGTTTACAATAAACAAAAAAGCGTTGTTTTCTATTTCTGTTAATACATATAATAGGTAAACAAATATTTTTGGTGTGTGACATGATGTAACCGTAATTTTTAATAAATGCAATTGTTTAATCAAAAAATAACGTTTTAATCTAAGTCGACAGATCCTTCTGAAATTTTGTATAGGGTTATAATTTGTCATTCTAAACAACTTTTATTAATAAAATTTTACCGTATCATGAACAAAAAGGGTAGTTTACCTGAAATTAACATACAATTATCTCAAAAATAACGGTTTTTTATAAGTCCGCAGATCTTTCTGAAATTTTGTATCGGGCCATAATTTATCATTCTAAACAATTTTTCTTAATCAAATTTTGCCGTATCATGAACACAAAGGGTACTTTACCTGAAAATAAAATAGTTTTCGCTTTCCTGTCAAGGCCTTACTTGTTTTTCAAAAACTGAAAATATTCTTAAAATTCTTTTCAAACCAAGCAGAACCGAATCCCAGAACCTTAAAATAAAATTCAAAATTTTTTAGACCATCTCACCTCTTGTAACATCAATCCTGGGACACACTGTATATGTTTAACATTACAATATTATTGCTCTACAGTTAGTGTCGTTAATTATTTTGATATTTGTTATCTAAGTGGAAAAGCAGATGCTATTTTAAATAGTAATCTGAATTTGCCCTTTTGGTGGTGAAATGGGGGTTGTCGAAATTAAGTGTCTTTATTGCGCAAAGGCCATTGGCATAGATGACCTAAATGTTCTAAAATGTTCAGGTGTACAAAAAAAAGGATGAAGAACTTAAATTACATCATAACCATGGCTACTACTACCAGATACAAATGCAACTCGCTATTACTGGAGTTAATTACTGTGATTTTGTGGTATGGAGTAGTAAACATTTTTTCCGTGAAAGAATACATTTCAATGAGGTATTTTGGGAAAAAGAAAGCGCTATTGCTATGAAGTTTTTTAACAATGTGATGATGCCAGAACTTCTCGGTAGGGCATCCAATCCCGGGATCCCAAAATGTCGGTATCTCGGGATCCCTAATTTTTTTATCCGGTATTTCAATCCCGGTATTTTTCCCCAATACTGGAATTTTCGATATTTTTGGGATTGCTTTTGTGTGCACTGCGTCGCAGTTCGCAGAGTCTGCGAGTCGCCTTACCCAGCCTGGCCGGCGCCAGACATGGAGCAACATGTTGATAGATAATAATTAGTATGGTTCAGGGTAGTAGCAGTTAGCAGATGTGTCCATAAACGGCGTAAACTGTGTTCAGTTGTGTTGTCACTGTTGCTTGCATATTTACCTATTATACACCTACAAGCCTATGATATATATGGATAATACTAGAAATACCGGTTCTGAAAACAGGAAATCCCGGTATTGAACACCGGAAATCCCGGTATTGAATACTGGAAATACCGGTACTGAAAACAGGGAATCCCGGTTTGAACACCGGCAATCCTGGTATTGAATACCGGGATCCAGATAGAATTACTTCAATACCGAAATCCCGGGATTGAAAATTCAGTTGGGTATTGGATGCCCTACTTCTCGGTAAATATTTCACAAATAAAGCAGTTAAGGATGCTGCAGCTAATACTGATTGGAATGTATTCAAAGAGTCGTTAAATGTTAATAATGGTACAAATTTAATGTTTTGTAATAAAAGTAGTAGTACGGAAACAAGGACCACTGCTCTCGTAGCCACGCAAACTAAAGATAACAGTATATATTGTTTGTGTAAGGGTCCTGATAATGGAACGCCTATGATTGCTTGCTGTAATTTGCACTGTTCCGTGGAATGGTTTTATCTGATTTTTATTGGCTTAACATCTGTACCTAATACTGAATGGCATTGCCCTTTATGTAGTATAAGTGAAAGTACTAGTATTTTGTATTATATTGGTATTGGAATATAAAATAAAAGCAAATAAATATTTGATCGATTTATTTATTATCACTTTAATTGCAGTACTGTAAAATAAGTAAATACAAACATCATGTTTTTAAAAGCACGACCGGTGAGATATGTGAAAAACGCAGGTCTATTTTTAAATAAGTAACCGAATGCGCCAAGTAGCTGCTATAGAACACTGCAGTTTAAATTGAAACTAAATGAATTAATAACAGATTCATCCATTTTCAAGTATTCTATAATGTATATTGGTTATTTATATTTATACAGTACAGTAAACATTGCGCTTCCATACTTTGACCAAAATTATTTAAAAAGATATTTTTGTCAACTACACGGAAAAATTGCATGTTTAACACATTGGAAAATTCCATGCTCACGTAAAACTTTTACATTTGCTGGAAAACTCTCACTTTTCTTAACTTGTAGAGCAATCTACTATTAATTCACTAGCGATTTAAGAAGAAAATTAACTCGCTAGCATATAAACATTATAAACAGTTACTTATGGTTGCTATTATAAAGATAATAATAATAATGCCAGTTTAAAATGCCAAAGAAATAATAATTAATCGAGTTATTTAACAATATCAGTAACGGCGTAACTGGAGACTTGAGTTACCGCATTTATATTTTTATGGCGCTCAACGGCTTAAACCTGAAAAGAAACACAGATTGCAGGCAGCTGAAAATTATTTCGGTGGAGCAAATAATTCTCACATATAATCTCATAAGTCACAAGAGCATTAATTCTTTCCGGATTTTTTTTTGACTGCGTTCCAACAACGTCATATCAATTAGGACGCCTTCCAGGGGCAAGCGTTTCCTTTACAGAGACTTTCCATTTGAAAATATATTTTTTGGAACTTTTCCTTACTGCCAATCTCTAGCGTGCTTTTAAAACTTTCTTTAGTGCAACAAAAGTTATTAAATTCGTCCTACATTTTAAATGCGGCATATGCCGCGGGGTTTAAGCTAGTGAAGAATAGTCTGGCTATAACGTTTAACGTGACCATTCCCCAGGGCTTTCCAGCAGCATTCACAGGATGATTAAATTCCAGTCTGAACAAAAAACTTCTTGAACAGCCGCGACGTATACTCCTTACCCCTATCAGAAATAATGCGCTTATGAGCGCCAAAGAAACTTTGTAAAGGCATCGACATATACCAATACGTGAATATGACCGTGTATGCTTTGACAAATGGGCCCGATTTGATAATATCAAAGTGACTGACATGATTGTTGAAGCAAGAACAATAGGGGACATAGTGCCAGAAAACAACCAAGAATTGTAGCAACGGCTTATCGATCTTATAATCTTTCAAAAATGTCGACATTTGGGACTGCTTTATTGAAATCGCAGATAGATAAGAGCCTGCTAAGTTCCGAAGCTATAATACTTCACCGTATGAAAAGCGTTTTCAATCGTTGGATCGTTCTTCATCGACAATGATTTTTCAATCGTTTATGACAACTCATGGAAGTGCGTAGGTAAAACCATTTTCCTGGACCAAAATTAGAGAGTGTTCTTCCTGAGCGTGTCGTCTTCCTAATTATAAGACGCTAAAAACATAAGAATTCGTATTTAACAATGTACGGGCTCAGTTGAAAGAATGCAAGTTCAAAATAAATGTTTTCAACATAAATGTTTGTCGATTATGGTTAGGGCTACGTACATGATTATGACTACGCACTAACCGGAATCACAAGATCAAACTAGCGAAATATATTGCTACGAACACATTTTAAGCCTCTATGATTATTATAACAATTAATATTTCAGCAATGTACTTTTTAAAATTGCATTAGTTTTCATAATAATTTTAAAACAGTGTTAGCCTTGATTTAAGCAAAATATAATCAGAGTAGGCTTAGAAACAATGTTAAACAATGAAGTATCGAAGAAAAACAATTGGGGCGGGGGGGGGGGGGCAAGCTGAAAGGTGTTATTATTTTGACCAAGTATCGTGACATTCGCGAGGAGCTCGAGTTGGGCTCTAATTCCAAAGGCAACAAAAATGTCAGAAAAACTTCACTCTAAAAGATCTAATTTAACGAATTTCTTGGTGGCGTCGGTTTTTTCTGAACACTTCCGGCACTAGCGTCCTGTGAGTGTTTTGTTTTGTGACGTGTATTTACTTACGACATTTGTTTTCACCTAAACAACGCTTTAATTACGTAGGCAGAGATAATTGTTGAGTATAACGAACTTTTTTGTTTTGCGATTTGTGAGTTTTTCCGTTAGTTAAAATTATACCTGTATGGTAGCTATCCCGTTAGTTAAATCACCATTATACAAAGAGTGTACTTTTAAATTATTATGAAAATAATACCACGATAATTGATTTGATGGCAAATGCATTTCTTGTAATTCATATAAATCAAAATAATACTTGCCTGGATTTAAGATGATTAAAATCATTTATTTTATTCTAAAGAACCAAATCAACTAACTAAAACATAGTAATATGTTAGTTGGTATGGATGGAAGTATATCAGTAATCCTTGTAGAGGGTAAAATGAAGGCCGCCTTAGCAGCGTGTTTTCCGTCAAATGCTCTTTGCTGTTGGACAAAGGCCGTATCGTCAGAAATATGAATTCTTACATCTGGTAATTAGCCCTAAAAGCCTTCCAAATGTTTGCGAAATGTAATTGTTTATGTGAGTGGAGGGACTAATGTGTGTGAATGCTGAATGCGTAGGCCGACGATTATTGCTTTACACAAAGTGTCCGTAAATTGCGTGTGGTTGTAGAATTATACGATTTAGAAATAACGGTTGGAGTAATATGAATAGTGAGGCAATTGCAGCCAATGGGTGCTGATGTAAGCTTTGTCAATTGGAAATTCAAAAAAGTTGCGTATATAGCAAAGTTGATCCTCAATAACGAGCTTGTTTGAATTCTGCTAAACTTTTGTTTGCTGCGTTTAATTTTGCTTTCGTTCGGAATAACACCGGATTTCTCTGTATATTTTCATAGCTGCAGGATGTTTCCCATTACCTTTAGTTAACAGGGTTGATGCCTTTCATTTGTAAAACTTTTCTAATTTTATATTTGTATGTAAATTTGCAGGTATAAAAGGGCTTTTCTACAGGTCTCTCTGAATTTTGCCATGATTACAGGTTTCAGATATTATTTTATTTTGGAAAACACACTTCCCTCGCATTCATGCTGGTGCTTTTCCCCCCTTACTTCGTTTTATCCAATTATTAATACTCCTCTTCTTTTTGGAGCTTCTATGACTGTTACCACTTGCTATTTGCCTCTTCTTTCTATTCTTGTCTGTTACTCCATCCATAGCTTTATATATTGTTTTTTACAAGTGCGCTTCTGCCATAGCTTTTACTAAACACCTTCCAAGACAAATATTTAGACGAGCACGTAGGTGTCATGTTAAACAAACTGATCCGCATTGCCAGTTTTGCTGCTAACGCGAAAACAGGTGTCTCACATAAACAGCTTACGCCGCAAACGAGCTTCTTTGAAATCCGAGCTGACAGTCGCAAATTTAGCTGCTGATTTAACACTTGCACTGCTCATCCAATCATCGCCCGCTCACCTCCGGTACGTTTCCTTAGCAAATTCGCCCGTTTTTTGCCCTCGCTTCCTGACACTGGCTGAAATCCTAGCCATGTGTGCGTCAGATGCCAACGAAACGTTCGGGAACCGTTGAGATTGGAGGTCGATGGCGTCTTTTTTACGCATTAATTGCTTTTAGTGAAATATTTGTGACTACCAGGATCGGAATTCCCGGGAAAAATCCAAAGGCGATGAGACCACTGCTCTGAATTTAGGTTTCTGTGGGAAAAAAATTGCCAGGTTCATCACAAGAGGAAACTAAAAAGTCTGAACTTCATTCATGAATATAATTTGGTGATTGCAATTCTGTTATAGGTAGATTTAACAGATCTTGGATTGCAGTTTTAGTCTACGATGATATCGATACCTAACCAAAAAATTGTAGGATGTACGAAAACTTCTTCCTTTACCATGCCCAACCAAGACATTTTAAAATGTTCGTTCTGAAAAATGTTGCAAAGTTTACTTTTCTATCGTTTTCCACAGTATTCTTCTTGCCAATGTACGTTATTTTAACTATACTTTGAAATCATGACAAAGAATAAGTTGGATAAGAGTATAATTGAAGGACTAGGAAGGCAGTGCTACCATCCAGAAACCCCCACATTAGACAAAGCAAACGAGAGAAGAATGAAACGGCCACAATTCAACAATGTCAAAAATAAGATTGGCTAAAACACCAGATGTTCGTAAAACCATGGAGTGAGAAGAGTAACGTACCTTTTTTCATTATCCAATCTGATCTAATCGTTTTAGAATATGTGATCACCAACATTAAAAGATGAAAATTTATATGCTAGAAGAAAACAGAAGAATAGAAAGACCTCCAAACAGTAATACTAAAAATTATACAAAAAATCAGTAGTGTTGAAGTACAATAAAAAATCTGAATAATTCTCGTTTGATGAAAACAACTCCCGATCAATACCTGACACTTAATTTTTTGTATTTAAAAGATCCTTTATGTGATCCTCGGTCTCTATCTAATCTTTGATCTTTTGTATACAAATATTCCATTGAGTTATACTTAGAAGATACCTTCTTCTTCTCCTTTAGTCGGCGTATTTCACCATTCCGGATATATCCCTCTTCCAAGGTGTTCTACACCTCCCCATCCTATGCTGTCGTCATTCATCTCTTGTAAGCTACCCTTCTTATGTCGTCATACCATCGTGTCATAGTTGTTTTTTCGGGTCCATCGATCTTCATTCATTCGGGCTATGTACTCCACCCATCTTTATTTTGCTTTCATGCTAGTTATACAAGTCTTCCATTTTTGTTTTTCCTCTTAACAGTTCTTTTTTTTCTTGTTACGTTTAATATAGCTCTTTCCATATTTCTTTTGGTGACCTGCATCTTTCCTTTATCAATTCGTCTGGTTTGGAATAATGCAGTGATCGCCGCCTTACTGTATAAAAAGGAAGACAAGTCAAACTTGGAAAATTACAGACCAATTAGTTGGCTAGAGGAACTCTATGAAGTCCTAATAAGAATAATTACGAATACGCTGACCAATAAATTGGACCTATACTAGTCGACGCTACAGGCAGCGTTCAGAAAAAGCTTTTGCCCGCTGGACCACATACAGACACTACGAAATATAATGGAAAAGCTGCTGAATATAGTGTGGATCCACACTTGGCGTTCGTGGACCACAATAAGGCTTTTGAGTCTCGAGAAGCATGGGCTATAATCAACTCACTTAAAAACTGTGGAATAGACTCGAAATATATTGAACTACTGAACAACATGTATAAAGAGACAGCCAGTGCATACGCTCAGATACAAAAAAAAAGTAGGCAGAGGTAATATAATATTGATTAAATTGTTCACCTAGGTGATTGAGGACATCTTTAAGGACCTACAATAGGAAAAATGTAGATTAATCATCAACGGAAAAATGATGAACAACCCCAAGTATGCAGATGGCGTAATACTAATATCAGAATATGCAAATAATCTACAAAAAAATTCTAGTAGAACTGAGAACAAAATTGGAAGAATTAGGTTTAATTATAAAAACCTGGAGAAAACCAAAACAATGCAAAGACAACAAGGAACAGATCGTGGAAACATTAACATCGCACTAAAGGGACAAAACTAGAAGCAATAGACAAATATGGGGCAAACCATACAAAAATATGCATAAAATGGCGTAACAAACAAAACATTGCCCTTGATTTTGGTTTAGTTCCAATTTTTAGTGGATCGCTGCGTTTGAACCTTTATGTTTCGTTTTCCTGTTAATGTTTTGCTCTAGTACAAATTTTCTCTTTCCTGTGCTCAATGGTTAGAATATGAGTTTCCAAATGAAACTCGTTTAAAGAATAAACAAGACCGGTTTAGTTCCAGTTCCAAATTTCAGTGAACCTTTGTTCTTCAACCCTTTCGATATAAATTTCGATTTTGCATTGATGGTTTGGTCTTCATACGAAATGTCTCTTTTCACTGCTCAATCATTAGACCTTGAGTTTCCAAATGAAAATCGTTTAAAGAATAGAGAAGGTAGGTTTAGTTCCACTTCCAAATTTCAGTGAATGTTTACATTTCAACTTCCTTGATATTTCGTTTTTCTATTGATTTGATCTTGGTATGAAATGCTTCTTGAAGTACTCGATGGTTAGACCTCGAGCTTCCAAATGAAAATCGTTTAGAAGATAAATAAGATAGGTTTAGTTCCACTTCCAAATTTCAGTGAATGTTTACATTTCAACCTCCTTGATATTTCGTTTTTCAATTGAGTTGATCTTCGTATGAAATGCTTCTTTACGTACTATATGGTTAGACCTTTAGTTTCCAAATTAAAGTCGGTAAAAGTATAGAGAAAATAGGTTTAGTTCGAGTTCCAAATTTCAGTGAATCTTTGCTCTTCAGCCCCTGCGATATTTCGTTTTTCCATTGATGGTTTGGTCTTCATACGAAATGTTTATTTTCAGCGCTCAATTATTAGAACAAATAAAATACGTTTGGAGAATAGAGAAGGTCGGTTTAGTTCCAGTTCCAAATTGCAGTGTAAATTTACGGTTCAGCTGCTATTGGTGATTTAATTTTCGTAGAAAATTTTCTTTTCAATGGTCTATGGTTAGTCCTTGAGTTTCCAACTGAATATCGTTTAGAAGTTAAATAAGATAGGTTTAGTTTTCTCAACCCTTTTTCTTTTTTTCCATTGATGGTTTGGTCTTTACACGAAATCTTTCTTTTCAGTACTCAATCATTAGATCTTGAGTTGTCAAATGAAAATCGTTGTAAGAATAGAGAAGTCCGGTGTAGCTCCAGTTCCAAATTTCAGTGGCTGTTTACGTTTCAACCTCCTTGATATTTCGGTTGTCTATTGGTATGATCTTCGTATGAAATGCTTCTTTACGTACCATATGGTTAGACCGTGAGTTTCCAAAGGAAAATCGTTTAATGAGTAGTGAAGGCCGGTGTAGTTCCAGTTCCAAATTTCAGTGCATGTTTACGTTTCAACCTCCTTGCTATTTCGTTTGTCTATTGAGTTGGTCTTCATATGAAATGCTTCTTTACGTACTATATGGTTAGACCGTGAGTTTCCAAGTGAAAATCGTTTCAAGAACAGGGAAGGTCGGTGTAGTTCCAGTTCCAAATTTCAGTGTATATTTACGGTTCAGCTGCTATTGGTGATTTAATTTTCGTAGAAAATTTTCTTTTCAATGGTCTATGGTTAGTCCTTGAGTTTCCAACTGAATATCGTTTAGAAGTTAAATAAGATAGGTTTAGTTCCAGTTTCAAATTTCAGTGAATATTTTCTCAACCCTTTTCCCTTTTTTCCATTGATGGTTTGGTCTTTACACGAAATCTTTCTTTTCAGTACTCAATCATTAGATCTTGAGTTGTCCAATGAAAATAGTTTAAAGAATAGAGAAGGCCGGTGTAGCTCCAGTTACAAATTTCAGTGGATGTTTACGTTTCAACCTCCTTGATATTTCGTTTGTCTACTGATTTGATCTTTGTATGAAATGCTTCTTTACGTACTACATATGGTTAGACCTTGAGTTTCCAAATGAAAATCCTTTAAAGAATAGAGAAGGTCGATTTAGTTATAGTTCCAAATTTCAGTGAATCTTGGCTCTTCAACCCATTTGATATATATTTCGATTTTCCATTGATGGTTTGGTCTTCATACAAAATCTGCCTTTTCAGTACTCAATCATTAGATCTTGAGTTGTCAAATGAAAATCGTTGTAAGAATAGTGCAGTCCGGTGTAGCTCCAGTTCCAAATTTCAGTGGATGTTTACGTTTCAACCTTCTTGATATTTCGGTTGTCTATTGGTATGATCTTCGTATGAAATGCTTCTTTACGTACCATATGGTTAGACCTTGAGTTTCCAAAGGAAAATCGTTTAATGAGTATTGAAGGCCGGTGTAGTTCCAGTTCCAAATTTCAGTGCATGTTTACGTTTCAACCTCCTTGCTATTTCGTTTGTCTATTGAGTTGGTCTTCATATGAAATGCTTCTTTACGTACTATATGGTTAGACCGTGAGTTTCCAAGTGAAAATCGTTTCAAGAACAGGGAAGGTCGGTGTAGTTCCAGTTCCAAATTTCAGTGTATATTTACGGTTCAGCTGCTATTGGTGATTTAATTTTCGTAGAAAATTTTCTTTTCAATGGTCTATGGTTAGTCCTTGAGTTTCCAACTGAATATCGTTTAGAAGTTAAATAAGATAGGTTTAGTTCCAGTTTCAAATTTCAGTGAATATTTTCTCAACCCTTTTCCCTTTTTTCCATTGATGGTTTGGTCTTTACACGAAATCTTTCTTTTCAGTACTCAATCATTAGATCTTGAGTTGTCCAATGAAAATAGTTTAAAGAATAGAGAAGGCCGGTGTAGCTCCAGTTACAAATTTCAGTGGATGTTTACGTTTCAACCTCCTTGATATTCCGTTTGTCTACTGATTTGATCTTTGTATGAAATGCTTCTTTACGTACTACATATGGTTAGACCTTGAGTTTCCAAATGAAAATCCTTTAAAGAATAGAGAAGGTCGATTTAGTTATAGTTCCAAATTTCAGTGAATCTTGGCTCTTCAACCCATTTGATATATATTTCGATTTTCCATTGATGGTTTGGTCTTCATACAAAATCTGCCTTTTCAGTACTCAATCATTAGATCTTGAGTTGTCAAATGAAAATCGTTGTAAGAATAGAGCAGTCCGGTGTAGCTCCAGTTCCAAATTTCAGTGGATGTTTACGTTTCAACCTTCTTGATATTTCGGTTGTCTATTGGTATGATCTTCGTATGAAATGCTTCTTTACGTACCATATGGTTAGACCTTGAGTTTCCAAAGGAAAATCGTTTAATGAGTAGTGAAGGCCGGTGTAGTTCCAGTTCCAAATTTCAGTGCATGTTTACGTTTCAACCTCCTTGCTATTTCGTTTGTCTATTGAGTTGGTCTTCATATGAAATGCTTCTTTACGTACTATATGGTTAGACCGTGAGTTTCCAAGTGAAAATCGTTTCAAGATCAGGGAAGGTCGGTGTAGTTCCAGTTCCAAATTTCAGTGTATATTTACGGTTCAGCTGCTATTGGTGATTTAATTTTCGTAGAAAATTTTCTTTTCAATGGTCTATGGTTAGTCCTTGAGTTTCCAACTGAATATCGTTTAGAAGTTAAATAAGATAGGTTTAGTTCCAGTTTCAAATTTCAGTGAATATTTTCTCAACCCTTTTCCCTTTTTTCCATTGATGGTTTGGTCTTTACACGAAATCTTTCTTTTCAGTACTCAATCATTAGATCTTGAGTTGTCCAATGAAAATAGTTTAAAGAATAGAGAAGGCCGGTGTAGCTCCAGTTACAAATTTCAGTGGATGTTTACGTTTCAACCTCCTTGATATTTCGTTTGTCTACTGATTTGATCTTTGTATGAAATGCTTCTTTACGTACTACATATGGTTAGACCTTGAGTTTCCAAATGAAAATCCTTTAAAGAATAGAGAAGGTCGATTTAGTTATAGTTCCAAATTTCAGTGAATCTTGGCTCTTCAACCCATTTGATATATATTTCGATTTTCCATTGATGGTTTGGTCTTCATACAAAATCTGCCTTTTCAGTACTCAATCATTAGATCTTGAGTTGTCAAATGAAAATCGTTGTAAGAATAGAGAAGTCCGGTGTAGCTCCAGTTCCAAATTTCAGTGGATGTTTACGTTTCAACCTCCTTGATATTTCGGTTGTCTATTGGTATGATCTTCGTATGAAATGCTTCTTTACGTACCATATGGTTAGACCTTGAGTTTCCAAAGGAAAATCGTTTAATGAGTAGCGAAGGCCGGTGTAGTTCCAGTTCCAAATTTCAGTGCATGTTTACGTTTCAACCTCCTTGCTATTTCGTTTGTCTATTGAGTTGGTCTTCATATGAAATGCTTCTTTACGTACTATATGGTTAGACCGTGAGTTTCCAAGTGAAAATCGTTTCAAGAACAGGGAAGGTCGGTGTAGTTCCAGTTCCAAATTTCAGTGTATATTTACGGTTCAGCTGCTATTGGTGATTTAATTTTCGTAGAAAATTTTCTTTTCAATGGTCTATGGTTAGTCCTTGAGTTTCCAACTGAATATCGTTTAGAAGTTAAATAAGATAGGTTTAGTTCCAGTTTCAAATTTCAGTGAATATTTTCTCAACCCTTTTCCCTTTTTTCCATTGATGGTTTGGTCTTTACACGAAATCTTTCTTTTCAGTACTCAATCATTAGATCTTGAGTTGTCCAATGAAAATAGTTTAAAGAATAGAGAAGGCCGGTGTAGCTCCAGTTACAAATTTCAGTGGATGTTTACGTTTCAACCTCCTTGATATTTCGTTTGTCTACTGATTTGATCTTTGTATGAAATGCTTCTTTACGTACTACATATGGTTAGACCTTGAGTTTCCAAATGAAAATCCTTTAAAGAATAGAGAAGGTCGATTTAGTTATAGTTCCAAATTTCAGTGAATCTTGGCTCTTCAACCCATTTGATATATATTTCGATTTTCCATTGATGGTTTGGTCTTCATACAAAATCTGCCTTTTCAGTACTCAATCATTAGATCTTGAGTTATCAAATGAAAATCGTTGTAAGAATAGAGAAGGCCGGTGTAGCTCCAGTTCCAAATTTCAGTGGATGTTTACGTTTCAACCTCCTTGATATTTCGGTTGTCTATTGGTATGATCTTCGTATGAAATGCTTCTTTACGTACCATATGGTTAAACCTTGAGTTTCCAAAGGAAAATCGTTTAATGAGTAGAGAAGGCCGGTGTAGTTCCAGTTCCAAATTTCAGTGGTTGTTTACGTTTAACTTCCTTGACATTTCGTTTGTCTATTGAGTTGATCTTCATATGAAATGCTTCTTTACGTACTATATGGTTAGACCTTGAGTTTCCAAATGAAAATCGTTTCAAGAACAGGGAAGGTCGGTGTAGTTCCAGTTCCAAATTTCAGGAAATGTTTGCCTTTCAATCTCCTTGATATTTCGTTTGGCTATTGATTTGATCTTCGTATGAAATGCTTCTTTACGTACTATATGATTAGACCGTGAGTTTCTAAATGAAAATCGTGTAAAGGATAGAGCAGGTCGGGGTAGTTCCAGTTATAAATTTCAGTGAATGGTTACGTTTCAACCTCCTTGATATTTCGTTTGTCTATTGATTTGATCTTCATATAAAATGCTTTTTTACGTACTATATGGTTAGACTTTGAGTTTCCAAATGAAAATCGTTTAAAGAATAGAGAGCGTCGGGGTAGTTCCAGTTCTATATTTCAGTGAATGATTACGTTTCAACCTCCTTGATATTTCGTTTGTCTATTGATTTGATCTTCGTATGAAATGCTTGTTTGCGAACCATATGGTTAGACCTTGAGTTTTCAAAGGAAAATCGTTTAAAGAATAGAGATGCTCGGTGTAGTTTCTGTTCCAAGTTTCAGTGAATGTTTGCGTTTCAACCTCTTTGATATTTCGTTTTTCTATTCTTTGATCTTCCTATGAAATGCTTCTTTGCGTACTCTATAGTTAGACCTTGAGTTTCCAACTGGAAATCTTTCTTGGTTTAGTTTAGTTCCAGTTCCACATTTAATTTAATGTCGGTGTTTCAAGTTTCAACCTCCTCGATATTTTGTTTTTTATTTGTATTAATGATTTGATCTTCGTAGGAAATTTCCCTTTTCAGTGTTCTATGGTTAAACCTTCATTCTCCAAATGAAAATCGTTAGAGAATAGAAAAGGTAGGTTTAGTTCCAGTTCCAAATGTCAGTGAATGTTTGCGATTCAACCTCCTCGATATTGTGTTTTTCTATTCATGATTTTGTCTCTACCGATGTTTTCGTCGTGGTAAGCAAATTTTCTTCTCAGCGCCGCTCTATGTTTAAACCTTGAGCTTTCAAATAAAAATTGGTTAGAATATAGAAAAATCTGGTGTGATACACTCACACAACTTCCTTTTACAGTGATCTTATAATTAGTCAAAAATTTCATTTTGAATTTTTAAACACTTGTCAAAAAATTACAAATTCTACAAAAACGGTACAAAATAGATCGTTAGTTGAAGAGACAAATTTTCTCTAAAATTTTAAGCAGAATTCAAAGATGTAATAATATACCGGGTGTTCTATTTAAAATAGGAGTTAATAAAAAAAATAGAAAAAAAAACAAAAGAAACCCACTTTAGAAGTATTCAACTGGAAAATCACCTATCTCACGTCAATGCACATTAAAAATGTAATAAGAATGCAAAGTTTGAAAAAAATCGTTATAGCCGTTTTTGAAAAAATCGAAAAACAAACTGAAAAATCCACAAGAGTAAACACCTACTTCCGGTTATGCGATTTTCTTCAAAAGCTTGCTGTCTCATCTACATAGTACACAAAACTTATATATGAAGTTTCAACGCCATACCTCTTTTCGTTTTTGAGATATTCTGTTCACAGACAGACAGACACACAGACAGACAGACCAATGAAAAAAAATATGTTTTTTGGGATCAGGGGACTCTAAAACGTGAAGATCTGTTGAAAACTCAATTTCGAATTTTTGGGGTGAATCCAATACTTCCTTTATAGTAAAAGGAAGTAAAAACTACTGAACTAACTCTGAATGTCATCAAATAACAAATTATTTGAGTATAGCTGTCAACTGTTTTCAAGTCAAGGCAACTCGTATTTAAAAAACATGAAAACTTTTGATTAATATTATTTAACGAAAATTGACAAAATAATTTAATTTTTGATACCATTAGATGCGCAATAATTTTCTCTTTCCATTGATACCAAAACATTTTTTGTAGGTTGAATTGGCGAGCAGATATTCATAAAACTGTTAAATACAATGCTAAATCCCTATGTTCCAGTTTGAAAGTGGACAGCCGGTATGAAGCTACTATTGGTCGTAAAGGGTAGTTGTTTTTATGTAATTTAGATATCCTTCACAAATGTTTAGATTTCATAATTGACATTTAAAAAAATTTTTTTCTACATTCATTTTAAATATCTTTCCAATTAATATTGTAAGAATTATTAGTTTTAACCATTTATATTATAATTAAAAAAAAACTCATTTTCGTTTTTAGCTTATTATATACTAATATATTGTGTATTTCTGAAGAAGTCGGCTAAGCTGACAAAGCGTTAAATAAATTTATAAAGAAAAAAATTGACTGACTAATTTTCCTAAAGACATATTTGTTTCTTATACAATTTACACCAGTGAAACTTGTTACATTGAATTGTTTTGCCGATTCGACATTGTAGTACGCAAATATGTCTTCCGATGAGGATGTGGTTTCGTTATGGTGGGTAAACCGCCAAAAAAAATTGATTAAGAGAAATACACGATTTTGGGCATCCTATTAATGTAATCAATTTGCACATAGTGCTTCTGTCGTCGGTAGGGAATTGCAGCAACATCCTGAGAACTTTAAAAAATTTTACAGCATGAGCCAGCAAAACTTTAAAACAGTTTACTATTGTAAGAAGTAGAAAAACTCAACTAATTCGCGAAACATGTTCTGTTAACTGTCTGTTAACGAAGTGCATCAACGCCAACCTGAACCTAGCAATGAGAAGAATACCACAGCAGAAAAAATCATTTCTTCCCAATCTTCAGTTATAACCACCACACCTGAAGATCCTCAAGAAAAAATAGCTCAACCTAAAGTAGATAGTCCTTCCCAAGGTTCATCCACCGCCATTGCGCTATTTAAAACCCCCAACTCAGTCAAAGTCACCAGAAAATTAAAGCGAAAAAAAACTGAATCTGAAGAAAGCTCGGAACTGTCTGATACAAACACTGAAGAGGCAAAAATACTAAAAATAAAAGACATAATTGATAGCTCTCCAGAAAAATTTGCTCTATCATATGAACAATTTATTAGTTTCACTGAAAATGCTCTTGGATCACCATCCCCTATGAATATTGCTAAAGACTATACCACTGACATTAAAGATCTTATTAAAATGATCAAACTACTATATCCTTCTGCCGACAAGCACTTAAAGAACAGACTTACAAGAATTAAAAAGAAACTTTTAGCTGAATGGATTGAAACAACCGGCGATGACAATTACTTAGAAGACTTTGAATCCAATGAATCTTCTGCGATGGAATATTAACAGCTCTCTACAACAGCAAAATTTACAGTTAATGAGTATAAAGTTATCTCCCTTTATTACATGTGCACAAGAAATAAACAAACTACGTATATCGTATCAAAATTCCGATACCAATATAACCCATTGGTTGACTTAATGTTCAATATTGTTCAGTGGAATGTCAACGGGTTTTATGCCCGAATAGAAAATATCAAATTACTGCTAGCTAACTATAACCCTGACATTATGAGTCTACAAGAGACAAACTTTAAAGGAACTCATACTGCAAAATTAAAAGGATATCGTGCGCACGCTAAAAATCGAATACATTCTAACGTAGCTAGTGGTGGAGTTGCCATATATATAAAAGACTCTTATGCTAGCGAGGAGGTCATTTTAAACACTAATCTCGAAGCTATTGCTATAACAATCCGGTTTCCTAAGAAGATCACTGTGTGTAGTATGTACATACCTAACAGTCAAGACCTTAATACAAATGAAATTGAAAATCTCATTCAACAACTTCCAACGCCCTTTCTTATTTTAGGCGACTTTAACAGTCATAACACGTTATGGGGATCACGAAGTACTGATATAAGAGGTAGACGCATGGAACAAATATTAGATAATCCTAATATTACTCTATTAAACACTGGCGCAGCAACACACTTTGTATCATCCAATGGAACCTACAGCACTATAGATTTATCTATTAGTTCAGCACAGCTAGCACCTACCCTTGCATGGGAAACATCTTCTTATCTTTACGATAGCAACCACTTCCCAATACAAATCCAACTTAATGACTCCAATAAACAGAGAATACAGTTCTCTCCCCGGTGGAAGTTACAACAAGCAAACTGGAATCAGTATGCACATTTGGTCGATGCCAGTATCGATTCTTTGGACATGGAAGATGATTTGGATAGCATCGTCCAAAAGTTCACCCAAATTATTATTGATGCAGCCGAAGGAAGCATTTGCAAAACAAAACCAACGCCAAATCGTATACCTGTACCCTGGTGGAATGCCAACTGCGAAAATGCCATTAAGGAATCGAAAAGAGCTTTCAATAGATACAAAAAATATTCTACTTTAGATAACCTCATTGCATTCAAAAGACTAAGAGCGAAAGCCAGGCGAATTGTAAAAGAAAGGAAAAAGTTGTCATGGAAGGAGTACGTTAAATCAATAAATCGCAATACCAGTGCATCTGAAATATGGAACAAGATTAGGAAATTCAAGGGAACTCCCACACTTTCTACAATTAATGTTATTAATTATAATGGCAATGAAGTTACATCATCTGGAAGTATCTCTGAAGTTTTGGCAATCAACTTTTCAAACATATCTAGTAATGCAAACTATGACACTGCATTTGTAGAATACAAAAATATTGCAGAAAAACAACAAATATGCATCACATATGAAGATGAACATCCTTTAAACTCAAAAATAAGAATATCCGAATTAGACTCCACACTGAAAGCATGTCGTAGTAATTCTGCACCTGGGCCTGATAATGTACCGTTCATATTTTTGCAGAAACTGTCCGATAAAGCCAAAAGAAAATTGCTTAACATCTACAATTTTATATGGACCACCAACAAATTTCCAAAGGCATGGCAGGAAGCTACCGTGATAGCGATTTATAAACCAGGAAAGGTTAAAACCAACCCACTAAGCTATAGGCCAATTTCACTTACATGTACCATGTGTAAAGTAATGGAGAAAATTATAAATCGCAGAATGTGCTGGTTTCTGGAAAAAAACAATTTTTTCACAAAACACCAAAGTGGCTTCCGACAAGGCCACTCAACGTATGATCACTTAGTTAGTTTAGACAGTGAGATCCACGAAGCGTTTGCAACCAAACAACACCTAATTGCTATATGTTTCGACTTAGAAAAAGCATTCGATATGACATGGAGATACTACATCATCAAAACCTTACATGATTATGGACTAAATGGTAACATATTAGCCTTTTGCCGTAATTTCCTCCAAGAACGACGATTCAGAGTTAGATATAATGGTTTCTACTCCAGCTCCATGAAACAACAAAATGGTGTTCCACAAGGGTCCATTCTCAGTGTCACGCTTTTCCTTATAGCTATAAATGATGTAACATCTAGAATACAAGCACCAGTGAAGATTAGTTTATTTGCAGATGATCTAACCGTATACTGCAAAGGAAAAAATGTTGATTCAGTTCAAGGACATCTCCAGAGAACTATAGAACATTTAATGAAATGGACAAAACAAACCGGATTTAAATTCTCCTTATCGAAAACGAAAGCGATACATTTCACCAGGCAGAACCTTGCAAATCAAAATCCTAGACTAACTTTACAAAACCGCAATATAAAATATGAAGACCGTGTAAAAATATTAGGAATGATATTCGACAAAAAACTTACATGGGCTTCACATCTAGAAGCAGTTAAAAATAATTGCAAGGAAAAACTAAATGTTCTAAAAGTTTTAGCAAACCACGAATGGGGAGCTGATACAAAATGTTTACTACAAATATATAGAGCAGTAATTCGCTCTAGAATAGACTATGGTTCAATAGTGTACATATCAGCAAAGCTTGTTCATCTTAAACCGCTGAATGTAATCCAGAATAATGCTATAAGGATAGCTACTGGAGCATTTGTTACTAGTTCTACAGCAAAACTGCTGTGCAACGTCAATGAACCACCACTATCAGCCAGAAGAGAACTACTTTCACTAACCTATGCAACATCTATAGCATCTAACCCAAATAATACCGCTTATCAACACGTATTCTCAAAACGTTTCCATTCGATTTATAATATTAATCCTGGATTGGCACAACCCTTTCATCGCAGACTGTCTCTCTTGCTACAAAAGTTAAACCTAGAGTTCCCACCAATAATCCCTAAATCTTTCTCCGAAATTCCTCCCTGGGCAATTTGTACCCCTAACATAAGGTTTGACCTTGAAATCTTTAATAAAAAGTGCACTAATCATGATGTTATACGAACAAATCTGCGTGAAATGTTGTGCACAAACTTTCCACGATCGGACTATACGTACGTATTCACTGATGCTTCAAAAACAGAAGATGGGGTGGGAGCTGCGTTCGTTACCCATGAGAACTGCTACAAGTTCCGTATGCCAACTAATGCTAGTGTATTTACTGGTGAAGTGGTTGCAGTACTAAAAGCGCTGGAGTGGATCCAAGAACAATGTGGAAAAAACTTTCTATTACTTTCAGATTCCAAAAGTGCCTTAGAAGCAATTAAAAATGTGTATACCACAAAACCTTTAATACAACAGATACTACAGCTGTATACCACCATTCAGCACTCTACTAAGAACTTAACATTCCTCTGGATCCCTTCACATATTGGAATACCTGGCAATGAAAAGGCCGATCGAGAAGCCAAAGAAGCCATAACATCTCTAGATGTAACCTGTAGTGATAGCCTTACAGTATCCGATGCTAAAAAACATTTCAGAAGATGTGCGTATAGAAACATACATGAGGAGTGGAAGAGAGAACGCTGCATAACACCGATTGGATGGCCCAACAAGATGCCATGGGAATACACGACTAGTAGAAGGCAGCAGATTATTTTAACTAGAATTACAATTGGACATACCCGCCTTACACATTCTCACTTACTCCAAAATACCGATCAACTTAAATGTGACACCTGTAATGTTCCTTTGAGTATATTTCATATTCTTACAGAATGCAAAAATTATGAAGAAGAAAGGAAAACGAACGGGATTCCACCAAATATAGATGAAGCTCTACATAATCCACAACAAATATTGACATTTTTAAGTACAATTAAATTACTACACGTATTATAACTTATGTAGCAATAACTGTAATCGTGCTAATAACCTTAGCAGTTGAAGCACGTTAATTAAAATTAAAAAAAAAAATGTTCTGTTACATGAAACTTGTATATGCAATAATTTTTGCTCTCCCGTTTCAGAAACACCTGTCTGCATTATCTTATTTGGATACACGTGCTGTGC
>OW679201.1:32119590-32226323 GCA_940337035.1 Agriotes lineatus
GCTGCTAAGTTCCGAAGCTATAATACTTCACCGTATGAAAAGCGTTTTCAATCGTTGGATCGTCCTTACTTCATCGACAATGATTTTTCAATCGTTTATGACAACTCATGGAAGTGCGTAGGCAAAACCATTTTCCTGGACCAAAATTAGAGAGTGTTCTTCCTGAGCGTGTCGTCTTCGTAATTATAAGACGCTAAAAAGTGCGTAGGCAAAACCATTTTCCTGGACCAAAATTAGAGAGTGTTCTTCCTGAGCGTGTCGTCTTCGTAATTATAAGACGCTAAAAACATAAGAATTCGTATTTAATAATGTACGGGCTCAGTTGAAAGAATGCAAGTTCAAAATAAATGTTTTCAACATAAATGTTTGTCGAGTATGGTTAGGGCTACGTATATGATTAGGACTACGCACTAATCGGAATGACAAGATCAAACTAACGAAATATATTGCTACGAACACATTTTAAGCCTCTATGATTATTATAACAATTAATATTTCAGAAATGTATATTTTAATTTTTGTAAATAGTATAAAATTGCATTAGTTTTCATAATAATTGTAAAACTGTATTAAAAACAGTGTTAGCCTTGATTTAAACAAAATATAATCAAACAATGAAGTATCGAAGAAAAACAATTGGGGGGGGGGCAAGCTGAAAGGTGTTATTATTTTGGCCAAGTATCGTGAGATTCGCGACGAGCTCGAGTTAGGCCCTAATTCCAAAGGCAACAAAAATGTCAGAAAAACTTCACCCTAAAAGATCTAATTTAACGAATTTCTTGGTGGCGTCGGTTTTTTCTGAACACTTCCGGCACTAGCGTCCTGTGAGTGTTTTGTTTTGTGGCGTGTATTTACTTACGACATTTGTTTTCACCTAAACAACGCTTTAATTACGTAGGCAGAGATAATTGTCGAGTATAACGAACTTTTTTGTTTTGCGATTTGTGAGGTTTTCCCGTTAGTTAAAATTATACCTGTATGGTAGCTATCCCGTTAGTTAAATCACCATTATACAAAGAGTGTACTTTTAAATTATTATGAAAATAATACCACGATAATTGATTTGATGGCAAATGCATTTCTTGTAATTCATATAAATCAAAATAATACTTGCCTGGATTTAAGATGATTAAAATCATTTATTTTATTCTAAATAACCAAATCAACTAACTTAAACATAGTAATATGTTAGTTGGTATGAATGGAAGTATATCTAGTACATCAGTAATCCTTGTAGAGGGTAAAATGAAGGCCGCCTTAGCAGCGTGTTTTCCGTCAAATGCTCTTTGCTGTTGGACAAAGGCCGTATCGTCAGAAATATGAATTCTTACATCTGGTAATTAGCGCTAAAAGCCTTCCAATTGTTTGCGAAATGTAATTGTTTATGTGAGTGGAGGGACTAATGTGTGTGAATGCTGAATGCGTAGGCCGACGATTATTGCTTTACGAAGTGTCCTTAAATTGCGTGTGGTTGTAGAATTATACGATTTAGAAATAACGGTTGGAGTAATATGAATAGTGACGCAATTGCAGCCAATGGGTGCTGATGTAAGCTTTGTCAATTGGAAATTCAAAAAAGTTGCGTATATAGCAAAGTTGATACTCAATAACGAGCTTGTTTGAATTCTGCTAAACTTTTGTTTGCTGCGTTTAATTTTGCTTTCGTTCGGAATAACACCGGTTTTCTCTGTATATTTTCATAGCTGCAGGATGTTTCCCATTACCTTTAGTTAACAGGGTTGATGCCTTTCATTTGTAAAACTTTTCTAATTTTATATTTGTATGTAAATTTGCAGGTATAAAAGGGCTTTTCTACAGGTCTCTCTGAATTTTGCCATGATTACAGGTTTCAGATATTATTTTATTGTGGAAAACACACTTCCCTCGCATTCATGCTGGTGCTTTTCCCCCCTTACTTCGTTTTATCCAATTATTAATACTCCTCTTCTTTTTGGAGCTTCTATGACTGTTATTACTTGCTCTTTGCCTCTTCTTTCTATTCTTGTCTGTTACTCCATCCATAGCTTTAAATATTGTTTTTTACAAGTGCGCTTCTGCCATAGCTTTTACTAAACACCTTCCAAGACAAATATTTAGACGAGCACGTAGGTGTCATGTTAAACAAACTGATCCGCATCGCCAGTTTTGCTGCTAACGCGAAAACAGGTGTCTCACATAAACAGCTTACGCCGCAAACGAGCTTCTTTGAAATCGGAGCTGACAGTCGCAAATTTAGCTGCTGATTTAACACTTGCACTGCTCATCCAATCATCGCTCGCTCACCTCCGGTACGTTTCCTTAGCAAATTCGCCCGTTTTTTGCCCTCGCTTCCTGACACTGGCTGAAATCCTAGCCATGTGTGCGTCAGATGCCAACGAAACGTTCGGGAACCGTTGAGATTGGAGGTCGATGGCGTCTTTTTACGCATTAATTGCTTTTAGTGAAATATTTGTGACTACCAGGATCGGAATTCCCGGGAAAAGTCCAAAGGCGATGAGACCACTGCTCTGAATTTAGGTTTCTGTGGGAAAAAAATTGCCAGGTTCATCACAAGAGGAAACTAAAAAGTCTGAACTTCATGCATGATTATAATTTGGTAATTGTAATTCTGTAGTAGGTAGATTTAACAGATCTTGGATTGCAGTTTTAGTCTACGATGATATAGATACCTAACCAAAAAATTGTAGGATCTACGAAAACGTCTTCCTTTACCATGCCCAACCAAGACATTTTAAAATGTTCGTTCTGAAAAATGTTGCAAAGTTTACTTTTCTATCGTTTTTAACAGTATTCTTCTTGCCAATGTACGTTATTTTAACTAGACTTTCAAATCATTATAAAGAATAAGTTGGATAAGAGTATAAGTGAACGACTAGGAAGGCAGTGCTACCATCCAGAAACACCCACATTAGACAAAGCAAACGAGAGAAGAATGAAACGGCCACAATTCAACAATGTCAAAAATAAGATTGGCTAAAACACCAGATGTTCGTAAAACCATGGAGTGAGAAGAGTAACGTACCTTTTTCCATTATCCAATCTGATCTAATCGTTTTAGAATATGTGATCACCATCATTAAAAGATGAAAATTTATATGCTAGAAGAAAACAGAAGAATAGAAAGACCTCCAAACAGTAATACTAAAAATTAGACAAAAAATCAGTAGTGTTGAAGTACAATAAAAAATCTGAATAATTCTCGTTTGATGAAAACAACTCCCAATCAATACCTGACACTTAATTTTTTGTATTTAAAATATCCTTTGATCTTTTGTATACAAATATTCCATTGAGTTATACTTAGAAGATACCTACCTTCTTCTTCTCCTTTAGTCGGCGTATTTCACCATTCCGGATATATCCTTCTTCCAAGGTGTTCTACACCTCCCCATCCTATGCTGTCGTCATTCATCTCTTGTATGCTACCCTTCTTATGTCGTCATACCATCGTGTCATAGTTGTTTTTTCGGGTCCATCGATCTTCATTCATTCGGGCTATGGACTCCACCCATCTTTATTTTGCTTTCATGCTAGTTATACAAGTCTTCCATTTTTGTTTTTCCTCTTAACAGTTCTATTTTTTCTTGTTACGTTTAATATAGCTCTTTCCATATTTCTTTTGGTGACCTGCATCTTTCCTTTATCAATTCGTCTGGTTTGGAATAATGCAGTGATCGCCTTACTGTATAAAAAGGAAGACAAGTCAAACTTTGAAAATTATAGACCAATTAGTTGGCTAGAGGAACTCTATGAAGTCCTAATAAGAATAATTACGAATAGGCTGACCAATAAATTGGACCTATACTAGTCGACGCTACAGGCAGCGTTCAGAAAAAGCTTTTGCTCGCTGGACCACATACAGACACTACGAAATATAATGGAAAAGCTGCTGAATGTAGTGTGGATCCACACTTGGCGTTCGTGGACCACAATAAGGCTTTTGAGTCTCGAGAAGCATGGGCAATAATCAACTCACTTAAAAACTGTGGAATAGACTCGAAATATATTGAACCACTGAACAACATGTATAAAGAGACAGCCAGTGCATACGCTCAGATACAAAGAAAATAAAAGTAGGCAGAGGTAATACAATATTGATTAAATTGTTCACCTAGGTCAGGGCTGTCCAACACGTGACCCGCGGGCCGCATGAGGCCCGCCAGTATATTTTTGCGGCCCGCGGATCGAATTCCCCTTTGAGTCCACCAGTCCTGATCCTGTCCTCTTCTTTTCTACCTGGGCTCTCCGGTCTGACACGCTAAACTGTCTAACGGAGTAGGCCTCCAACCCTTACCAGACCAGGCATCAAGAGAGATGACGTGTTGTACTGTCAGCCCGAGAAGTTCAAATTTTCCGCTAGAGCAAGACCGCTAGAATTAAATTTTACCTTGATTGTTGAACTTTTTTGGAAAATCGAATTCCTGAGGCTTTAACTCTGTCTTAATATGCTGTACTGTCTTGAAGGGCTTACTGCTTAAAAGCCATTTCCGACCGCCTAATTTTTAAACGCAAATCCCGGCCCCCCCGAGAGATGAAATACTCTTCCTAACCTCATTTTACTAATAATTAAACATGTAACCTGTAGACATCGCAGCCTGTACCCCGCTTGTGAGCGGCTAGAGTCCTGTAGCCGCCATAAACTCACATGCGGGCCCCTTTTTGGTAATTAAAAGGCGTTCGATTCCGCAGCCCGCAAATTCCCTACCGGGAAAATGTCAACACCATTTTCCGGCTTAAGGCGAATAAATTCCATCTGCAGGAGTTGACACCGCGTTCGCTCCAAGAACGACGCCGCAACCTCCGCACCAGGATTAAGGCACTAACGCCCGCCCCAGGTAACCCTTAAAATCGCTAATTTTACCGGAAGATTACAGCTTAAAATCACTGCTGAGTGGAAGGTCAAGTTTGCAGGAACAAAAGACTCACTCAGGCCATTTCCCGAAGAATCGGCGTGCGTACCGGCGGACTACCAATATGGACCCGCAACACTCGCCGGTGCATTGGGTTGCAGCTTGACCCACGAAACCAGACACCGTTCCAGAAAAACATGTTAATTTTAAATAATGTACAACTCAGATTTATTTTTAATTAATAATTGTAACTAGCTAAAAACATTATATTTGTTTTGGTAATTATCTGGTGTTTTACCTAATCGAATATATATTTGAGTGAACGTATTTCTCCGATTTGAGCTTAACCCGAAGGGTAAATCTTTGACGCCCTTAGTAAGGGGGAGAAACGTCACATCTCTATACGTAAATTTACATTAATTGATGTATTTTTTTTCTTTTGTCAGTATCTCAAGAACGGAAAGGAATTAACTTAAAGTGAATAGGATTTTTTTTTGTATAGAATCACTTCTAGAACATACGGTGTAAGTTTGTCGGTTACCTCAGGGAACATCCTGTATATCTCTTTTATGTTTCAATGGTTTTTGTAATGTAACCTAAGCTTCTTGGATAAATAAAAATTAGTATTAAAATATACACGTTTTATATTTATTACAAATCACTCACAAAGTCGGATACGACACATTTTAAGATGCGGCCCTCGTAACCATCAAATTTTTTACAGTGGCCCTTGGGTCCCTTGAAGTTGGACAGCTCTGACCTAGGTGATTGAGGACATCTTTAAGGACCTACAATAGGAAAAATGTAGATTAATCATCAACGGAGAAATGATGAACAATCCCAAGTATGCAGATGGCGTAATACTAATATCAGAATATGCAAATAATCTACAAAAAAATTCTAGTAGAACTGAGAACAAAATCGGAAGAATTAGGTTTAACTATAAAAACCTGGAGAAAACCAAAACAATGCAAATACAACAAGGAACAGATCGTGGAAACATTAACATCGCACTAAAGGGACAAAACTAGAAGCAATAGACAAATATGGGGCAAACTATACAAAAAGATGCATAAAATGGCTTAACAAACAAAACATTGCCCTTGATTTTGGTTTAGTTCCAAGTTTTAGTGGATCGTTGCGTTTGAACCTTTATATTTCGTTTTCCTGTTAATGTTTTGTTCTAGTACAAATTTTCTCTTTCCTGTGCTCAATGGTTAGAATATGAGTTTCCAAATGAAACTCGTTTAAAGAATAAACAAGATCGGTTTAGTTCCAGTTCCAAATTTCAGTTAATGTTTGCGTTTCAGCCGCCTTGATATTTTTTTCTATTGATTTGATCTTGATATGAAATGATTCTTTGGGTACTGTATGAGTAGACCTTGAGCTTCCAAATGAAAATCGTTTAGAGGATAAATAAGATATGTTTAGTTCCAGTTCCAAATTTCAGTGAATCTTTGTTCTTTAACCCTTTCGATATAAATTTCGATTTTCCATTGATGGTTTGGTCTTCATACGAAATGTCTCTTTTCACTGCTCAATCATTACACCTTGAGTTTCCAACTGAATATCGCTTAGAAGATAAATAAGATAGGTTTAGTTCCAGTTTCAAATTTCAGTGAATATTTTCTCAACCCTTTTCCCTTTTTTCCATTGATGGTTTGGTCTTTACACGAAATCTTTCTTTTCAGTACTCAATCATTAGATCTTGAGTTGTCAAATGAAAATAGTTTAAAGAATAGAGAAGGCCGGGGTAGCTCCAGTTCTAAATTTCAGTAAATGATTACGTTTCAACCTCCTTGATATTTCGTTTGTCTATTGATTTGATCTTCGTATGAAATGCTTCTTTACGTACCATATGGTTAGACCTTGAGTTTCCAAAGGAAAATCGTTTAATAAGTAGAGAAGGCCGGTGTAGTTCCAGTTCCAAATTTCAGTGCATGTTTACGTTTCAACCTCCTTGCTATTTCGTTTGTCTATTGAGTTGGTCTTCATATGAAATGCTTCTTTACGTACTATATGGTTAGACCGTGAGTTTCCAAGTGAAAATCGTTTCAAGAACAGGGAAGGTCGGTGTAGTTCCAGTTCCAAATTTCAGGAAATGCTTGCCTTTCAATCTCCTTGATATTTCTTTTGGCTATTGATTTGATCTTCGTATGAAATGCTTCTTTACGTACTATATGATTAGACCTTGAGTTTCCAAATGAAAATCGTTTAAAGAATAGAGCAGTTCGGGGTAGTTCCAGTTATAAATTTCAGTGAATGGTTACGTTTGAACCTCCTTGATATTTCGTTTGTCTATTGATTTGATCTTCATATAAAATGCTTCTTTACGTACTATATGGTTAGACTTTCAGTTTCCAAATAAAAATCGTTTAAAGAATAGAGAACGTCGGGGTAGTTCCAGTTCTAAATTTCAGTGAATGATTACGTTTCAACCTCCTTGATATTTCGTTTGTCTATTGATTTGATCTTCGTATGAAATGCTTGTTTGCGAACCATATGGTTAGACCTTGAGTTTTCAAAGGAAAATCGTTTAAAGAATAGAGATGGTCGGTGTAGTTTCTGTTGCAAATTTCAGTGAATGTTTGCGTTTCAACCTCTTTCATATTTCGTTTTACTATTCTTTGATCTTCGTATGAAATGCTTCTTTGCGTGCTCTATGGTTAGACCTTGAATTTCGAAATGGAAATCTTTCTAGGTTTAGTTCCAGTTCCACATTTAAGTGAATGTTGGTGTTTCAAGTTCCAACCTCCTCGATATTTTGTTTTTTTATTCGTATTAATGATTTGATCGTCGTAGGAAATTTCCCTTTTCAGTGCTCTATGGTTAGACCTTCATTCTCCAAATGAAAATCGTTAGAGAATAGAAAAGGTAGCTTTAGTTCCAGTTCCAAATGTCAGTGAATGTTTTGCGATTCAACCTCCTCGATATTGTGTTTTTCTATTCATGATTTTGTCTCTGCCGATGTTTTCGTTGTGGTAAGCAAATTTTGTTCTCAACGCCGCTCTATGTTTAAACCTTGAGCTTTCAAATAAAAATTGGTTAGAATATAGAAAAAATAGGTGTATTAATCCAGTTCTAAATTTCAGTAAATCCTTATGCTTCAACCTTTGCGTTTCTATTGATGATTTAATCTTCCTTGGAAATGTTTCATTTTAGCCCTATAGTTCGACCTTGAGTTTCCAAATGAATGTAGTTTAGTGAATAGAGACGGTAGGTTTAGTTCCAAAGAGAAGGTAGGTTTAGTTCCAATTCTGAAATTCAGTAAGTGTTTGCGTTTTAAAGCTCGAGTTTCCAAATGAAAGTCGTAAAAATAGAGAAGATTAATTTCTGAAAGAAGATTTTACTGCTTTGTCAACGCAGACGTTTTTTGTTTGTTTTGTTAATGTTGGATATTTATGTTAGAATTTGTAGCATAAACAAGGAAAACAACTTTCCACGTACCTGGAAACTGCATTTTGCCAGTTTAACTAATTCAGCAAGAATTTAATGTATTTAACGAGAATTACCAACAATGTTGCACGTGTTTACAAAATCCTTTAATTGCGGTAATATGCAAATAAATAAACTGATGGGAGGTTTGTAGTGAAGGTCAACATCTATTAACAGGGAATAGTTTAAAATGTATTTATTTATCAATATGGTTTCATATAGTTCGATAATACTCATATTCCTGTTTATTTAATTGGGCTTCTGCATGCCATTTGATAGTAATAAAGAAATAGGAAGGAGGAAAAAGAGAAAAAGGTTTGCTCAGCAAATATCTGCATGCTAACCTGGCTGTATTGGAATTCTAACGCCGACCACACGTACACTTCTTTGAACGTTATCCACGGCGTTAGAAAATAGATTTCCTGAAATTACTTAAGTATTTACTTATATTGTGTTAGCGTTGCGATAAAGTTGGAGCTGCGCCAGCAGTCACTGACCTACTGTTTACTTGCTCTTTTGAATAAGCTATAATTACGGCATAAGTGCGTGCTTATGCAAAACGGGCAAGCATGACGCCCGTAACGAGGCATCCGAGTTTGTCCAGGAGCCCCGAAATACCGCGGTTATTATCTGCGCTAACGATAAGCCCACACACCGGGTGTTTGCCTTTGTTTAGCCGCTGTTCTGACACGGTTCCCACCGAAATGGGCCGCGTTTACGCAACTTCGTCTGTAAACACGGAATTTATCGTGCCGGTGTTGTTCCAACAACCTGGGGCGACATTATTAAATTTGTACATGGCGTTCGGAGAGTAACTGCCGCCGGAGGATTAGATAAACTCTTTTATTTTGCCCAACACGTTGGTGCCAGATTGAAATAAAGTGCACCTTGGGGGTGCTAACTTTCCGCGAGGCGGCAGGTCACGCTATTGCAAACAAATTTTGTGGTCTGAACTTCTGTGATAGGAAGTTGGGGAAGAATAATATTTAATTAGTAGACGTTCTTCCTCTGCTTGCATTGTATGAAATTGTCATTGTTGCCTAATAGCTGTTTTATATGGGGAAGTCCCTCTGTATTGATGGATAATTGCACCTTGGCTTTAATGAACCCTTTGTAACTGCCCACCCTATTGGTAGAATACTTGTTCTTTCAAAAAAGTATAGGAAGGTGCTTCATCAACATCAATAGCTTAATGGATGGAGCTTCTTAGCTTGTTATGTCCTCGTGATCCTCCAAGCCCGTTAGCGTTGAAGCTGATACGTGAAATCCATCAGTGCATGTAAGACAATGCAACAACATGACGGAAGAAACGTGGGCTTTAATAATCAATTGCATTGTGCCAACAGACTTACATTAAGAAGTACAGTACCAATAGAAAGTGCAGTCCGGAAGAGAAATATTCGAATAAAACCATAATGTTACTCGCCATAACCGCTACTGAGTAAAGATTTGAAAAATGCAGGAGTTGAAAGGCGAAAGGCTCGGAAGAACTAACAAGTAAAAGGCAATCAGAGAGTATAGTTCAAGTTACTACAGATATGGTGTAGCAGGGCTAATTAATATTGATGAAGAACAAAGTTGAAATTCTGGAGGTCAAACCTGCACAAGAGGTACATGGTCACCAGCTTATTAGGAGGCTTAAAATTAGCAAAAGTTATTAATGGTATAGTAGATTCAAGTTGCGATTACTCATTTACTTTAAATGAAAAGCTGTTCTAATTAATAGTTTTTCTTAAATTGCACTTCGAGATAATAGTTGCTAGTTCTAACCTCTTTCCAACTGATTCTTTCTTCTAACGAATGCATTTACATTTCACGCTTCATTCATGTTTAAAGATGGTATAGTGGTAGATCAGAAATCAGAAATCTTTCACTTCTTTAAAATGGAAAGGAATTCGCAATGATAGTTGGTTAACTAACCCTATACGACATAGAAGAAAAGCTAATCTACTAACTTTGAAAGAATTGATTTTCTTTTAACTTATACTTGGGATGATAACAATTTCGAGTTCTCGTTCCATTAGAAGTGTTACAGTATTTTATACAATAATATCTTCATGGTACATTGGTCGCATGTCTTCAGTTGTTTTTTCATTGGAAGAGTCTGTTCGAATTTCTTCATAAACACCGTAATGGTGTCCTATAAACATGTCTGCTCATGATTAAGTTTGGGTCCACTTTTTGTTGGAAGGGTCTGAAGTATCTGTTCCAATTTTCAATTACATCTCAATGATATACTGATTACATGTCTATAATTCTTTTTCCATTGGAAAAGTCAAAACGTCGATTTCAGTTTCGATTCTAGTTTCTTCAGTAATTCTATTAACATGTGCTCTTGATTAAGAAACGGCAAGTTGAAGTCCTCTTTTCATTGGAGAGTTGAAGCATATATTCCCATTTCTTCAATAACACCTTTGTGATATACTGATAACATTCCTCCAGTTCCTTTTCAGTCTGAAATGTCAAAACGTGTACTCCAATTTCCTCAGTGATATCTTAATGCTGTAGTATTAACATTTCTGCTCGTGATCAAGACACGTAGATATTAAATCCTCTTTTCATTGGAAGCGTCGAAGAATCTATTCATATTCATTCAAGAACACCTTTATGATACACTAATAGCATCCCTCCAGTTCCTTCTCCATTTGAAGAGCGGAAACGTGTATTCTTGTTTCCTCAGTAATACCGTGAAGATGTGTTATTAACATGTCTGGTTTAGATTAAGAAATTAAGCGTTGAAGTTCTCTTTCTACTGAAGGAGTCGCATTATCTATTACAATTTCTTCATAAACACCTCCATAATGCACCGGTAGCATGTCGGCTCTTGATTAAGAAGTTTAAGTCCATTTTTTTATTGGAAAAGTTGCAGCATCTATTCCGTTTTCCTCAATAACACCGAATGATGTACGGTAACATATCTTTTCTTGACCAAGAAATGGGGAGTTGAAGTTTTCTATCCGTTGCAAGAGTCTCAGCATCTATTCCAATTTCTCCAATAACACGTTGAATGTATAGTGGTAGCATGTTTCGAGTTCCTTTTCCATTAGAACAGTCAAAACGTCTGTTCTAATTTCCTCTGGCAAAACTGATGTACTATTAACGCGTCGGCCCGTCATCAAGAAACTGAGAGTTGATGTCCTCTAACCATTGGAAATGTCGAAACATGTACGTATTCCAATTTCTTCAATAGCATCTTAATATATACTGGTAGTATATCTCCAATTTTTTTCCCGTTGGAAGAGAAAAAAATCGGTTCTAATTTTCTCAGAAACACCTTAATGATGTACTATTAAGGTGTTACCCTCTTCATCAAGAAATGGAAAGTTCAAGTTCTCTTACCATTTAATAAGTTGAAGCATCTATTTCAATTTCTTCAATAACACTCTAATGATGTACTGTTAACATGCCTCTTCTGGACTAAGAAATGAATAGTTAAAGTGTTCTTTCCATAGCACCAGTCGCAGCATCTCTTTCAATTTCTTCAATAACACTTTTATTGTATAGTGGTAACATGACTCCAGTTCCGTTCCCATTGGAACATTCAAAACGTCTGTTCTAATTTCCCCCGAACACCTTAATGATGCATTATTAATATGCATGAAGAAATGGAGAGTTTAAGTTCTGTTACCATTGGAAAAGTCGAAGGATATATTCCATTCTTTTCCAATAACACGTTAATGATCTAATTTCCTCAGAAACACCTCAATGATGTGCTATTAACATGCTCTTGATCAAGGAATACAGGACTGAAGTCTTCCTTCCATGGAAAGATTTTAAGCATCTACTCCGCTCTCATCAATAACACCTTAATGATACAGTGGTAGAATGTCTTCAGTTCTTTTTCCATGGGAAGAGTGAAAACGGTTATAATGGTTGGCTATTAACATGTCTGCGTCTGATTACGAGATGGACAGTTCGAGCCCTTCTTCTCTTGGAATACTTGACGTACCTTTTCTCAATACCATCTTAATGATGTACTATTAACGTGGTGTCTGCTCATGATCAAAATTTCAAACTTTTCAGTTTGAGTCCTTTTTATTGGAAAAGTCGAAGTATCTGTTCCAACTTTCAATAACATCTTAACGACTACTGGTAGCACGTCTCCAGTTCCTTTTCTATTGGAAGAGTCAAAACGTTGATTCTCATTTCTTCAATAGTACGTTAATGATATACTACTATTACATGTCTGCTCCTGATCAAAAGATGGATAGTTTTCTTTCCATTGGGAAAAGAAGGCCTTTATGATACACTGGTAGCATGCGTCCACTTCTTTTTCCATTCAAAGTGTCGAAACGTCTATTTTAATTTTCTCAATAACACCGTAAAAGGTGTACTATTAAAATGTCTGGTCTTGATCAAGAAATGGAGAGTTCAAGTTCTCTTTCGTCCGAAAATGTAGTAGCATCTGTTCCAATTTCTTCAATAACACCTTCATAGTTGATAAGTCACTGGTCAAGAAATGAAGAGTGCAAGTCCACTTTCCATTGGATATGTAGAAGCATCTGTTCTAATTTCTGCAGTAACACCTAAATTATGGTAGTACTGGTAGCATGCTTCGCGTCCCTTTTACATTAGAACAGTCGAAAGGTTGTTTTTAATTTCTTCAATAATACATTAATGATATACTACTACTACTACATGTCTGTTCCTGATCAAAAGATGGAGTTTATCTTTCGATTGGAAAACGAACACCTTTATGATGGACTGGTACCATGCGTCCACTTCTTTTTCCATTGGAAGTATCGAAACCTCTATTTTCGTTTTCTCAATAACACCGTAAAGGTGTACTATTAAAATGTGTGGTCTTGATCAAGAAATGGAGAGTTCAAGTTCTCTTTCATTTGGAAATGTAGCAGCACCTGTTCCAATTTCTTCAATAACACCTTCATAGTTGATAAGTCACTGGTCAAGAAATGAAGAGTGCAAGTCCACTTTCCATTGGATATGTAGAAGCATCTGTTCCAATTTCTGTAGTAACACCTAAATGATGGTAGTACTGGCAGCATGCTTCGATTTACTTTTACATTGGAAGAGTCACAACGTATAATCTTTTCTTTAATAACACGTTAATGGTGTACTATTACCATGTCTGCACCCGATCAAAATATGGAGAGTTCGAGTCCTCTTTCTACTTCTAATTTCTTCAATACGTGTCTGGTTTCTTCCTTTTACTAGAAAGCCCAAGCATCATGAAAACCGATTTAAAAACAGCTAACCTAATCATGATGTAAGAGGCTAGTGATTCTAAATAAGGAAGGGGGTGTTGGAAATGAACAATTAGATTATGGAAGATTGTAAAAATTGTACCAAATGAGAAATGCTTTCAATACTTCGGCTATGACGACTTTTCTGCTTTGTAGGATGCTTTCTATTCTTTAGATATCGAACTCTCTTATATGCTTGACAGGTTTTTTCTGTTTTGTGCTATGTGATACAAATTTAATAAACTTAATTGTCCAGTTAGTGGCGTCATACCAGAGTTGGACCCCTTTTGTCGACAAGGTATTTTCGACAACTTGATCTGTGTCGTTTTGCCACGTATTCATTCGATATTTTTGTGACCTTTGGGTGATATTTTATGACGATCACTGTAAGAAAAATTCTGGAAGATATAACAAAGAAAGAAACACTTCCTTACACTTCCCTAATTATATGTATTGATAGTACCAGCGGTTGCAGATCGACTGACTTTCGAACAAAGGATACCTTCATATGCAAAAACAAGCTTGCGTTCGAGCTGAAACGCGGACTATTTATAAAAAAAATTTTGTATTAATTAGAAAATTACGTGCCCGATTACAAAAGTTACAAGCGGAAAAATAGATCGTGTATATGGCACTTATCTCACTAACGCGATTTTGCGGCCGCTGTGTTATACACCGGTTGTTAGCAAAAAGCCAAAGTTCCCTTTTTCGCCGCAAGCGGCAACACTGCTAATTAGAATTCTCTAAATTGAAAAGGTGGAAAATTAATTCTGAAGGAAATACTCCAAAGTGATGTACGATAATTACTGGTTGCGTTGTATAATAATCGCTCATTAAAGTATCATTTGATGACATGTTAATGCATTTGATTAACCTATTTGGCTTAAATGGTGCTAATTTTTTCATGATTGACAAGTACGTTGTAAAAACGTTCTTTGTGACGTAGGATCAAATGTTTTTAAAAATAAATCAGTGCAAGTGCTTGTCGGCTCATAAAGCGCATATATTTTCGTGTTTATGAATTTTTAAATAAATCATCGCCGCTAATGAGGCTCTAAGCGGCTTAAAGTCAATAGCAATCTATCTTTGTTTATTTTTAAGATTTGATAATATTTCAATTTAGCTTTTTAAGCCAAGGACCGCATTAATAAACAATTATTTGAAACTCAAGTGCCTCCATTCCAACCAAATGGCGGTGAACGATGAAGGATTCATTTATTTTTTCATCATGACTGTTGATTCTGCTCTATTTTTAAATTTGCCCCAAATATTTTTGTCTGAATTAATGTAAACTGTTGGTTGTTTTTCTAACCTTTGTTATTGTTGCAGGTATGTACCTAAGGAAATTTTCGGGGAAGTCCTAGTTTTAACGTATATTAAGCAGATATGGGTAAGTCCTTCAGTTTTCTACTTGGGTTTTCCTGAAGTAGAAAACCTTGAATTGCATAGAGCTAATAATATTCGCTAAGGACTAAATCCGAATATCAAGGTCAGTGTTAAATTCAGACTGATTACTCCGGGGGGGGGGGGGGGATGAAACGTCTGGGGGGTATTTTTACCTATTCCCGCTCAATCCACCCATTCTTTTATAGATTAAAAAACCATGAATGTGAAGTGGTAATGTTTTCGGGGGGGGGGGGGGATTTTTCCTCCCGGTAACCCCCCTGGATTCAACACTGATCAAGGTACAGAACCTCCTATAGCAGTTCTTAGTAAAGCGAATCCGAAAGAAAATTATTCAACTGCAGAACGTAATTCAAGCCATTTAATGGTTAATACTTAATAGTACTTCTGCGCAGTGTGTGAAATAATTTTGTACTGCATTTGCGGCGCGTGAGGAATATTGATAATGGAGCCAACCGAACGCAAAAAATCCCTTTTCCTCCCCCTTTACAAAGATAGATTTCGACATCCCAAGATGTAAATATTTTGCATATGGGCTGAGAAAAGTTAGCATAGTGAAAAATTTACCACATTTTACAGGCTAATAAATCATGATGAACTGAATCGAATATCTCTCATTAATTTTTCGTTTTGCGAAAACCCCAACGTGTAACGTCTTTTCAGTTGGAATTGTACACACGGAGTGTAAGCATTTATATCAGTAATTCGACACCCGCGCTATCAGCTGCGACCAAACTGGTCGAGTGCTTACGCGGATGTGGCTCCAACTTAATCTTAAAATATCCTTATCTTTTGACATATTTCTTGCCGCTCTATCCCCACGACGGTCTATAAACTATCGAAGAGCTTCGTGCTTTTTCGATTGGGTTCCCATGCGTCCGAAGAACCACGCAGCGCCTGTCGTACAGTTCATATTCGTGATATAAAAATTGCTCGTGTGTTGTTTTAAACTTTAAAATGAGAAGAAATACAAGTAGTAAAACTAAACTTTTCTTATAGAAATGGCAGAAGTAGTGTAGTATTTTTGAATAAAACAGTAATGAAGAAAATGTACATAGAAAATAGTAGAAACTACAAACCAAATTTTAAGGATTTTTTTCGGCCACTAAACATTCATATTCATCTCTAAGCAAATTTTCAGTGATCGTTATTTAGCCTTGATGGACACTTTCATAATTTCATTTATTTAATTTTTTAAAGTGACATTTTTAACTGCCCCAATTATAGAAAATCTAGGAAAGAGCCTAACAATGTGAATAACTACCTTCCAGTAAAATCAATTCAGCTTTTGTTTTTGTTTGATATTTGAATTGAATTATTGCGTTTATATCACTACGATTAATTGTTAGGGAATTTTAAATTAACATATATTTTTTAAATATTTACTATAAAAATTCTGCAACAAACTAATTTGAATTATCTTCGCGTATGCTGAAACACATCGTTAACGCAGTAAACGATATAGTGTATTTGGATACGACATTTAACGAAAAGCAGTTTCTGATTTCGGAGGCTTTCTCACTCGAGTTTCGCCTCTGACGTGGTTGACACGTTGAGTTACCGTGCTCTTTTGCTTTTTCCTCCTGATGAAGCCCCTTACGAAAGTGGACGAAACGTTGAGTTCTTCGACGTCAGTAATGACACGGTCCAATCCCGGAAGTCGTTTTTTACTTAAAAGCAGTTTATATTTCGTCGAACTAACTGTTTTGACTTATTATAGACCTCGCAGCTGTTAGTATTTATTGATGGATTCACTATGTTTAATGACATACGTATATATTTTGTAGCTGTAGATTTCGTACGCTGCAAAAGAGCTTTTGGATGAGGACGCGGAGGGAGAGTTTTGATCCGCTATCTTAAAAAATTTTACCTGTAGCAAACTGTTTTTGAGTCTTTAATAGAGCTTGCAACTGTCGATACTTATTGAGGGATTCATTCTTTAGTGAAATATTTAAGCGGTTTCTTTCTAACTGTGCTACATAACAGTGGTTTACTAACTGGTTGGGGGGGGGGGGATGTTTTGATCCAATATCTTGAGAAAGTAAGGCATAGCGAACTATTTTTGATACCTTATACAGTTTGAGAATTATTGCAAATAAAAATTTAATCAGGACTATATGACCATAGCATTCGGTGTTTAAGGAACTTTTTATTATGATCGTATACTCTCTGAGGCTTTCGTGGTTACTCGAATTATTTCGGCTTAGACCGCGTAGTCTTGTGGATAAACACCCAGCATACTCTAGCGTAATGTGCCTTGCACCTTGTGAACTCGAGCAACGATCCACGCGATGGTCATGTTCTTTGGTGGTTCGTGTTTGAATATCGTGAGAACGAGGATATTTAGGCATATTTGGCCTTGTGGCTGTTTGTTTCGGTCATATTGACTAACGTTTTGCAAAACAGAGTGAAAGTTGCACTAAGAACTGGTGTGGAGCTATGTACAGTCCTATGTGCCAGGCGTTGGGAGCGACGTAACGCTGATTGTCGTTCAAGTGCAGCGTAATCCGTGGGGTGTGGCCGTCTGAGGCACAGTGATTGTAATGCTTTAGATCGTGTCTCACAGGAGCCCACGTTTTACTAAGCTTATAACCATATTCTGTATTTGTATTATACGGATGTTTTTCTACCTCTATGGCTTCACGTATCACTCGTAGGAAGTAGTAAGGTATTCTGGCAAGTACTGTGGCGTGCTCTAATTCTAAGGTTGCTCATATGTAAATGTATGCACAGCTACGGCTGATTTTGTAATGCGTTTGTGTTTGCAATCGCTTTTATGTTCTTGAAGTCTTAGATCAATGGAATGACTAGTCTGTTCAATATAATCTACCTTACGTTAAAAGCTCAACTGATAAGATAGGTTGTATCCTGAAACGATGCAACTAGGGTTTCCAAGTCCCGGGACCAACAGTGTTTTCGGGACTTACGAGCTAAATTTCAGGTCCCGGGACTAGTCCCAAAGATCCCGAAAATGGTCCCGAAAGAGAAATAGTGTTCAGGTGAAATTTCCAAATGAAATTTCCAAGGGAAAACAAGTGTTTTAAGTTAAATAAAGTATTTCTGTGCTGATAATTTGCGTTGGGGCTCGTCTACAACTTCATTGCTTTCTTCTGGTACTAAAAATGTCTGTCGCTTTAGCTTTTCTTTGAACTGCAAAGTGCGTGTGTAATCCTTTCGTCAAGCTGCCTCTGATTATGATAATTTTGTAGGAACCCACTTTACATTTCGCCAATTGTTTATCTTCAATATATTAAACTGTTGCCATAGTGACTTCAAATCGTTATTTTTTTAAATGTAGAATGAAGGTAGGTTGCGGATCAGAATTCATTCTAATTGTAACGCTTTAGCAGACAAATAACGAACACGCTTAAAACCCAAAAATATAAATTATTCAGTTTCTTCGTACATATCTAAATCCAACAAAAAAAACAGACAAATACATAAATAGAAGAAGATATGCAAATATGGCTGAAACAACACACAGGTTTAATTCTAACCTACCGAAAACAATACCTCTCCTGCGTTACGCAAAACGCAAATAATGCAGAATGTACAAGAGGCATGAGTAATACGCCGGACGCCGGTGAATACCCGTCCTAATTCTCTGATATCGAGTATGCGCACGCATGTTGACATGGTCCCGGGACTTCGCCTGGGCTGGCTGTGGTCCCGGGACTCGGTTTTTGTGGTAGAATCCCGGGACTGTCCCGGGACCTGATCCCGGGACTGGAAACCCTAGATGCAACATTAAAACTGTGTTCACATGAAATTAAACTTCGAGTAACGGTTTCAAATCAATAAGAGACAAAATTTCAAGTTTAAAAACCACTGACGTATGCCTTGTCCTTGCGGCTTGAGTTATATTGAACAGACTGGTCGTTCCATTGATATAAAACTACAAGTACATAAAGGCGATTGCACACATAAACGCATCACAAAATCAGCCATAGCTGAGCCTACATGTACAAATGGGCACACATTAGAATTTGAGCACGCCAGAGTACTTGCGAGAATACCTCACTACTTCTCACGAGTAATACGTAAAGCCAGAGAAATAGAAAAACATCCAAATAATATAAACAGGGAAGACGGTTATAAGCTTTGTAAAACGTGGACTCAACAACAACTCGTATTACGCTGCACTTGAATGACCAATAGGCGTTACGTCGTTCCGAGCTGCTGGCACAAAGGGCTATAAATAACTCCACACCGACCTTCAGTTCTTAGTGCGACTTTCACTCTGATTATGCCAGCTGCAATGTCCATCGACAAGTTAAGCAATACGAATCCACAAACAGCAACAAAGCCAAGTCTGCCTAAATATCCTCGTTCTCAAGGTACTCAAACACGAACCACCAAAAAGCATAACCATCGCGTGGATTCTTGCTCGAAATTCACAAGGTGCAAGGCACATTAAGCCAGAGAATGCTGGGTGTTTATCCATAAAGACTACGTGATCTAAGCCGAAACTACATGTTAGCAAGAACTTTGTATTTCACATGCCTGCAATGTGCTGCAACAAATTAGGTTACTAAAAGTAAGTTATTACTTGCTTTTGAACTGTAAATAAAACTGTTACAAAAGATAATGCTGCTATAATACTGAAACAGTGAAAGCAAACACTTAGTCATGCGAACTATATTAATGTGCAAAGAAAAAAAAATGACGCCGGTAGGATTCGAATCTGCGCTCCCAGGGTGAATTTCATTTGTAGGCAGACGCTTTATGCAATATACTAAATTCTGCTGCCTGACGAATATGAATTTTCAGTGCGTCTTAAATGACACACTGACGATAATACCTGTGACAAACGAACTGCACCCGATCGATGCCGATGAATAGGTGGTCCCAGAGACGCACAGAAGCAGAGACACAGGATACAACGTACACTGTTGATATTTATAAAGCTTTTCGCTGTGTGTAGTAGCGTGGTGTGTTTCTAAATTGTACTTTGCCACTATTGCTACAGATTAGTATTGTGATCATATATTTTAAAAAATAGTTATAATGTAGTTAAATATCAGTTGTTATATCCCTATTGATCTGTGTTATACCACACCTTTAAACATGATTATATGGAAGTATATGTTTCGTTTTTATTACAATCTACTTCGACAAAAGTAATAAGTAAATGTGATAATGTTATATATGGCACGAAGGGGATGTAGCCATTACTATTTCCCCTGATGAAACATGGTGGTTAGTCCTGGATGGTGTGTCATGGTAAATCCTGTGGCCATTGCCGCTGTAATCTTCTTTCGATTGCTGGCTGGTTCCGAAGTTATTCTACAAGGTCGTTTGGGTCTCCCACGAGATTTATTTTATTCCGCACTCCGCCAACAGCCGTTAGGCCCAATTATAGGCGTCACTGTACATTTTATGGGTACTTCCAACCCCACCAACGACTGTCATGATGTTATTATGACAACCGGGACTAACTTTATTCCGTGGCAGCCGTACCACGAGGTGCCGGAGAAGCAGCCGTGGAACTCCCATCCAAGTTCTGACCAGAGAGAGCGTTGCTTAACTCTGCTAATCGAACGTGGACGCTTGTTCAAGCTACACCACCCGGGACCTTGTTGTGGTAGGTAGTTGCGATTCTTTGTATTTTATTGCCGATAAACTATATTCCCAAGTCTTTGTGCAGGGTTTGGTAGTTTTGGTTGTTGACGTATGGTGCGTCTGATATCATCCGAAGAGTTTTAGATTGGAATCTTTGCAGTATTTTAGTATTCGATGGGTTTGCACAACCCCAAAGTTGTACTCCGTAAGACCAAATGGGGGTTTTAGTATAGCTTTATACCGGGTGTCCGTTCTCAAAGTCGAACATAGGCGATTAACATTGTATTGAACGTTTTTGCCGATTCCTGCTCGCCAATTCAACTTACAGGGAATGTAATAGTATTAATGGAAAGATAAAATTATTACGCATCAAATGATACCAATAATAATATTCAAGATGTAATTTTTATTTTAAAATACTAATTTAAAACTTGGGAATTTTTAAATATGCCATGGCTTGCTTTTCAAGTTCGATAGAATTTGTCAAAAAAATTGGTAATTAGTTGGAGTAAATCAGGTATTTTCTGTCAACGTCTGTTAATAGTATCTACAAAAAAATGAATTATTTCAATGAAGAACGTTAATTACCTATGTTCGACTTTGAGAATGGACACCCGGTATATTAAAATCTTGTTTGTGAGGGAAAGCTGTGAGCGTCGGCCGAGCAATCAATACATTTGTTTGACTTTAAGGTCCAATTGTTTTTTTTAGCCTTAATATGCGATCTCCAGGTGAGTTTTTAGTCAAGTAGTAATCCGAGGTATTTAACTTCAGTCTTGACCAGAATAGGGGCGTTGTTTATTGTGGTTGGAGGACATATTACACGTTTATTGGTAAAAGTTACTTGGATAGATTTATCGTAAACCATAAGTATGTACTTACATCCTTTAAATATATAAGTGCTTCGGTAAGTTAAGACATTTGTTACAAATTATATTTTTATTTAACTTCAACTTTTTATTATAGGCTAGACGTGCACAGTTGTAGCAAACGCTAATAAAAATTTAGAGGGGTTTACTTTCGTACGTTCATGTAATTTCTTTGTAGTTATGCAAATAGCGAGTGTTAGTCGTTCTTTGAATCTTGTATTTATGATACAAACAATGTGTCGTACATAAAAAAATCAACCACGAGAAAGGTGTTATGTCATAGCTCATACTAAATCAACGTAGTTAAAAAATTTCCTTTAATCAAAGTGAATAGGATTTTCCGTACCTTTTTTAACTGAAACTATTGTAGTTTTAAAAAATATACATAGAAAAAGGGGTCGTCACTGTTTCCTAACGTGATATTTCATGCTTAGAGCACAGGAATGCAACCTCGGATAAGCTATATTTTATGTCTGCCCATTTTTCCCTGCCTCACATCGAAACAAACGCGCGTCATTTGTACCGAGCCGAAGCCGAAGGGATGACAGGTATAATCACAGTGTTCAGAAGTCCGCGCACAAAGGTGCTATTTAATTCAACCCTAGCACAATCGCCAGCGCCACCTAATGGATTGCGCGGATTGGCGCGGCGATCCAAATTTCCGAAATGTATCCGTCTTAATCAGGCGCCCTTCGCAAGGCTCCAGATTTCATCCCGGCATTAATCATCGCACTGCCCTCTTTCCCGTAAGTCGCGATCATCGCCGCATAGCGCCAGCAAAATATACAACTCGGGATTTGTTTAAAGTACACGCAGGAGATGAAAAGTTGGGTAAACTCGGCGCCGCTAATGACTCAGGAACGGGGATGTTTATGGCGCAAGATTGATTTTGTAGGACGGCCGGATTCTGTAACAATGAATTATGCACTTGGGCTGGATTGGTGTGATTACAGTGGGCGTCTGGATTTTTGAAAAATGGGGTGCTAATCGCTCCGGTCCAATTTCTTGAACTAGCCTTGGCCTCGATTCCGCCTACTTGAGATTTAGAACAATTAAGTTTATTAAATGTATAAACGATCTCTGCGTGGCCTGAATTATTTTCTTTAATCCCATGAGGGACTTGCGGCCTCAACAAAGGATCTCGACCACCTACGATTGTTCGGCTTTCTACATGTCCTTTCTTCCTTTATTTCTTTACTAACCGTTCTTGGTTAATAATTTTAGAGGTGGGGATTGAAACACTATTACTAGAAAACATAGGTAGAAAGGCTCAAACCAATAGAATAGAAGACAAATACAGCCGGGGCTGGTAGCTCAGTGGTAAGCATCCTGACTACTGATCTAAGGGTCGCGAGTTCGATTTCCGGTCCCGGTGAGGTTTTTAAAAATAAAAAAAATGCAGATGAAAGCCTCTACAGAATGCCATCATTCGGAAGTGATGTAAAGCCGTGGGTCCCATGTTACTACGATGTGTAGCATGTAGAGGATCCCTTGATAGGGTGACAACTCTTTAGTCTTGGCAAAATTCTAAGTAGGAACTTGACCATATGACCAAAAGTGTCGGTGTCTTAAGGTACCTGGTACTCCACATGCGTAGACCTTGTCCATAACAAACAAACAAACAAACAGACGAGAAATACATTAAAACTGAATTCAAATATTTGGCATCACTTGATTACTATGTTCTATAGGTACAGGTACACGCAAAAAGGCAGCGTGGTGGAGAGCATCGTATTGCATAAGAAATAAGTGACATCAGAACGGAAGAACACTCCAAATGGTATGGGTACGTCCGACCAATGCGAAGAGCTAGATAGCAAAAAATATTAACTCAGAAGTCTTTAAGGGGAAAAAGAAAAGGAAGCACACCATTTCTAACGTAGGGAATTTCTAAAAATAGCTATACAGGAAAGAAGATTACAAGAAGCAGACTTGAAAAACAAAATGTGGTAATGGAGATAAAACCGGTATACCCGACGGTATAACAGCCGGAGAAGCAAAACAAGAAGTGGAAGAAAACCGTTCTTTTGCACATGGTTTTGTGTCTACCAGGTCTTTTTCCCCTTCTTTTTTTGATGGTTTCTACTATTATTGTCTGCTCCAAACTTCATCATTAGACACTCTCTGTTCGGTGTATGTTAGGTATTCTCTTAAGCAGTTAATGTTAAAGGTTTGCAGTTCACTTGTAACTGTTTTTGTTAGCTTCCATGTATAGCAGTTGTATAGTAGCACATCTTTTGAATTACTCCCCGTAATTTTAACTTGTTCTTCTTGTGATTTGTTGGAACATGCCATAAGCCAAAACAAGAAGTAAAGAAAACCGTCCTTTTGCAACGTGGTTTTTGTGTCTACCAGGTTTTTTTTTCCGGTGGAATCCACTCTGGCCGCTTAATGTTATTGTCGCTTCTTCTAAGGGTGTCACCAATCCTTACTTTTCGTTGGTAGTTTCTGCTATTATTGTTTGCTCCAAACTACATCGTTAGACACTCTGTCGGTGTATGGTAAGTATTCTTCTTAAGCAGTTAATGGTAAAGGTTTGTAGTTCACTTGTAACTATTTTGTAGCTTCCATGTATAGCAGTTATATAGTAGCACATCTTTTGAATTACTCTTCGTAATTCTTAACTTTGTTCTTCTTGTGATTTGCTGGAACCCTGCCATAAGTATCAATTTGAGTTGTTCAAAGAGACCCATTTGCTTTTCGTATCCGTATTCTACATCTTTAGTAAACTAGGCTACCCAGATAAAACTATTTAACTTACTCTATAACATTTACAATTATTTCTCTTGTTTCCTACAATTTAGTATCATCTATTTTGTTTCGGCTTTCAATCTTCCTGCATAATCAAGCAAAAGTCGTCTGGAAGTTCGTATTTTCCCTCCTTCAGTCACTCCCATTGTAATTTTACTAAGTCTCTAGGTTTCTTCATAACCTTCCTGCTCCATCTCGTACCATTAGAAATATTATCAATGACAGTACTGAACGAGTAAAGTACTGCATAATACTAAGACTCCCTCTTGGGAGTTTTGCCATTAGACTTTTCTTCGATCTTAACGGTAATTTATGTTCTTTCCATATATGTTTTTGTTGTTTCTGGGTTTGTTTTCAGCAATTCCGGATCAGTAGTGTGAATACCAGGTGATTTATAATTTTTAAACTTTTTTCAAAACCTTTATGATACCAGCTATAGGGAGTGGTTCTGTTTCTATACCAAAACCTTCTTGGTTAGCACGTTCTGTATTTGGTTCTTTTTTACTAGTTTTTATTTCTTCTTGAAGTTGTATCCATTTCCCGTTACTTATTACTATTTTGGCATCTCTGTCCTTAACTGGTTTTCCTATTCGTTGTTTGTCCGTGATGATATATTTTTTTGAACTTTTTCACAACGTTTATCTTTCCAGCTCTTAGTGGATGGTTCTGTTCCGGTATTAGAATCCTTGTGGTTAGCACATTCTTCATGTGATTCTTCTTTTCTGGTGTCTTATTGCTATCGACTACTTCATCGTTGTAGCTGTTTACCTTGACTTAATGTTGTATTGTCTCTGTTTTTAACCGATTTTCTCGTTAGTTGTTTGTCAAGTGTTGATTTATATATATTTTTTTAACTTTTAACTATTTTCCGTTCTGATGCTAGTACCTTCTCACTTAGCCCCTTCGTTATTTCGTTCTTCATTGGTTTCTCTTTCTTTTTTCCACGACGTACTCTTTTTATCATTTTAGCTGCTTCTCTCTACTTATCATGATTTTGCCTTTCCTGTTCTTAATTGTTCGTTCTTGATAGCCAGTATAGATTTGGAACTGAAGCTTTTTGACAACCCTTTTATCGTCCCTTGACTTACTGCTGTTGTATTCTCTGTTTTCAACTGGTTTTCTCGTTAGTATGCCAGTGGTTGATTTATATGTTTTAACTTTTTTAGAACTTTTAACTATTTCAGTTTTAGTAGGTGGTTCTGTTCCCATACCAGTATGTTCTTACTTATTTTTTTTATTTCGTTCCTACTCGTTGGTTTGTTTACCTTTTCCACGACGTACTGCTTTCATAGTTTTAACTGCTTATCATTATTTTGCCCTTCATGTCCTTAACTGTTCGTTTCTTGATAGCCAGTGTTGATTTATAACTTTTAAGCTTCTTCCAACCCTTTTTATAATTACAGTTTTAGTATGTGGTTCTGTTCCGATACCAGGAACTTCTTGATCAGCACCTTCTTTATTGGTTTCTATTTCCCTTTTTTCTCAAAGTACTCCTCTAATCATTCTAGCTGTTTCCCTTCAGTTAACTATTATTTAGCCCTTTCTATTTTTAATCAGTTTTTCATCCGTTGTTTGTCACTGGGTGTTTCTGTTCCTGTATTAGAATCCTCGTGGTTAGCACATTCTTCGTTTGGTTCTGCTTTTCTAGATTTTATTCCTCTCTTCCTCGAAGTACTACTTACATCATTCTAGCTGTTTCCCGTGTCTTACTACTGCTGTATTCTTTCTGTTTTCAACTGGCTTTCTCGTTAGTTTGTCAGTTTTGATTTATATATTTATTTAACTTCTCTAGAACTTTAATTATTCCAGCTCAATTAGTGTTTCTGTTCCGATGCCAGCACTTTCATACTTAGCACCTTCTTTATTTCGTTCTTCATTGTTTCTCTTTCTTGTTTCCACGATGTCCTCCTTTCATCGTTTTAACTGCTTCCTTGTACTTATCATTATATTGCCCCTTCTTGTTCGTAACTGTTCGTTGGTTGAGAGCCAGTGTTGATTTATTACTTTTAGCTTCCTCACAACCCTTTTATGATTCCAGCTTTAGTGTGTGGTTCTGTACGGTACCAGGACGTTCTCGGTCAGAATTCTATTTCTCTTTTTCTCAAAGTACTCCTCTTATTGTGCTAGCTGTTTTCATTCACTTACTATTATTTAGCCCTTCCTATTTTTAATCAATTTTTCATTCGTTGTATGCCCGTGGGATTTATATAGCCCCAGTGGGTGGTTCTGTTCCGGTATTAGAATCTTCGTGGTTAGCACATTCTTCATTTGATTTTCTTTTCTGGTTTCCATTTCTCTCTCTCTGAAATATTACCTTCATCGTCCCTTGACTTACTGCTGTTGTATTCTCTCTGTTTTCAACTGGTTTTCTTGTTAGTTTGTCAGTGTTGATTTATATATGTTTTTAACTTTTTTTAGAACTTTTAACTATTTCAGTTTTAGTAGGTGGTTCTCTTCCCATACCAGTATCTTCTTACTTATTTTTTTTAAATTTCGTTGTACTTCGTTGGTTTGTTTACCTTTTCCACGACGTACTGCTTTCATAGTTTTAACTGCTTCCTTGTCTTTATCATTATTTTGCTCTTCCTGTCCTTGATAGCCAGTGTTGATTTATCACTTTTAAGCTTCTTCACAACCCTTTTTATCATTACAGTTTTAGTATGTGGTTCTGTTCCGATACCAGGACTTTCTTGGTCAACACCTTCTTTATTGGTTTCTATTTCTCTTTTTCTCAAAGTACTTCTCTTATTGTTCTAGCTGTTTTTATTCACTTACTATTATTTAGCCCTTCCTATTTTTAATCAGTTTTTCATTCGTTGTATGCCAGTGGGGATTTATATATTTATATAGCCCCAGTGGGTGGTTCTGTTTCGTTATTAGAATCTTTGTGGTTAGCACATTCTTCATTTGGTTTTCTTTTCTAGTTTCTATTTCTCTCTCCCTTGAAATATTACCTTAATCGTTCTAGCTGCTTCCCTTGACTTACTACTGTTGTATTCTCTCTGTTTTCACCTGGTTTTCTTGTTAGTTTGTCAGTGTTGATTTATATATGTTTTTAACTATTCCAGCTCTAGTAGGTGGTTCTGTTCCGATACCAGTATCTACTTACTTATTTTTTTATTTCGTTCTTCATTGGTTTCTCTTTTCTTTTTCCACGACGTACTTATTTCATCGTTTTAACTGCTTCCTAATGCTTATTATTTTGCGCTTCATGTTCTTAACTGTTCTTTCCTTGATATCCAATGTTCATTTATAACTTTTAAGCTTCTTCACAACCCTTTTTATCATTCCAGCTTTAGTATGTGGTTCTGTTCCGATACCAGCACTTTCTTGGTCAACACCTTCGTTATTGGTTTCTATTTTTCTTTTTCTCAAAGTACTGCTCTCATTGTTCTAGCTGTTTTCCGTCACTTACTATTATTTAGCCCTTCCTATTTTTAATCAGTTTTTCATTCGTTTTGTTTTGCCGGTGGTGATTTATATATTTATATAGCTCTAGCGGATGGCTCTGTTCCGGTATTAGAATCTTCATGGTTGAAATATTCTTCGCCTGGTTCTTCTTTTCTTGTTTCTATTCCTCTTTCTCTTGAAGTACTACTTTCATCGTTCTAGCTATTTCCCTTGACTTACTACTGTAGTATTTTCTGTCTCTTTTCAACTGGTTTTCGCGTTAGTTTGTCAGTGTTGAATTATATATTTTTTTTTGTTTTGGAACTTGAATTATTCCAGCTCTAGTAGGTGGTTCTGTTCAGATGCCAGCACCTTCTATATTTCGTTCTTCATTGGTTTCTCTTTCCTTTCATCATTTTAGTTGCTTCCCTGTACCTATCATTATTTTGCTCTTCCTGTTCCTAACTGTTCGTTCGTTGATAGCCAACTTTAGTATGTGGTTCTGTTCCGATACCTTCTTGGTCAGCACCTTCTTTACTGGTTTCTATTTCTCTTTCCTCAAAGCACTGCTCTCATGGTTCTAGCTGTTTTCCTTCAGCTATTAGTAATCAGCCCTCTTTATTTTTTCATTCGTTGTTTGCCAAGGGTGGTTTATATATTTATATAGCTCTAGTGGGTGGTTCTGATGTGATATTAGAATCTTCTTGGTTTGCACATTTTTTATTTGGTTCTTGTTCATTAGTGTCGAATTTTTTTTTCGAAGTACTCCTTGCATCGTCCTGGCTGTTTCGCTTTGCTATTAGTTTTATCCACTCTGTTTTTGACATGTTTTCTCGTTCTTTGTTTACTAGTACGTAGTGATCTTGTACAACTCCTTACCATTACCAACTTTAGCGGCGTCTTGTGGTGTCGCAGCTAGATTCTTTGCCCAAACTCTTTTATCTCTTTTCACTGCTCTTTACTTTGCACTGTTCCCGTAGGTAGTAATTCTTATTTCTACCACTCCTGCTTGATTTTTTGTTTGTTTTATCGTTCTTCTTTCGTCTATGGTATGGTATCCACGTTACATTCGATGTCGATAGCTTTTTGTTCTTCTTATATCGGTACTTACCTTTTGGTTCTCTTTATTACATCTGTGAGTTTGCTCCATGTGTCTTCTATCTCACCGTCTTTCAAAGTAAGTGTTACATATCTATTTTTCAATTGCATGTTAAACCCCGATCAATTTCTTTCTTAATTTATGGGCGTTATAAAGATTTTTCTCTACTAGTATAGCAATTACATTTCAAAAGTTTGACACGTTGTTGCTTGTGTTTTTTTGTAAATTGTTTTTTAGGTAGAGGTGAACTTGTATAATTTAACAATTTGCTGTTCTTGTGTCTTCTTTTTATCGCGGCAAGCCTAACCGTTAATGTCTTCTTTCTATCAACTTCTTCTATGTACAAACTATTAGTTATATCCTCATTTATGAATGTATCGCTTCTTGCAACTCCTAGCGTCCTTAGATGTTTCAATTCGAATGCCTGGAGTTTGCTTTGAAGTTCTTCATTTCACATTCACAAGTTACCATTGACACAAATACAGTATTAAAACGTTAGTTTTGTCTTTTGATGTTTCTGTTTTACGAACGGAGTTTAGTGTGTTACATGCTGGTGGTATTTCAAATAAATGTTTGTAAAACAATTCTAGCACTGAATGTAAATTATTCTTAATTCGTCCTAATCAGTAAAAGCTCAAGAAAGCAGAATTCGGTTATAACGCTCTACGAATACCGCGTAGGTATATGGAATGCCAAGATTTTGAAATAAATTTCATTAAATACCTTCTTAAATAAATTCAATAAGTTAGATCTCCTACTTTCTTCCTGTAGTAACTAAACTTAAGGTAAATATAGTATAGTATAATTCGGTTATAGCGGACACAGCTGTAATGGTCCAGCGTTTATACCGCGATAATTTACCGGAATTGACTGAGTTCTATATAGTTAGCTTGATAGCATCATAAAATGTGCTTTATGACCCCCCTGCGAGAACGTTGTATGGTTATAGTATGTGTACAGTCACGTTCAGAATTAATGTCGGTTTGAAAGAAAATTTTGTCGATTTCTAGTAAATTTTAAAGCAGAAATGTCCATCGCTAGGTGAGCAATCTGTTCCTCCTAAAATTAATTGCAGGAGTGTACGAGAAATATCTCTTGTTTGGGCCTTACTAAATAGGATATATTGCATATTGCTGCAGTATAAGGAGTGTAAATGGAAGCTCCGGGATTAACACTTAAACACTACATGTTTAAACTTTTTCACTGTCTCTTAAAATGAGGTTAGGTCACGGAAATATGCCAGAAATAGGCCAAAGCATTAATTCTTAACAAAAGTTGGTTTAACCAGCGACGAAAGCATTTGAATGACAATAGATTAGAAAATATGTTTGTAACGGTATCGGTTCGCCTAAAACGATCCGAGGGCCATTAATATTCCGTGGGTCTTGAATCAATAAAACGCTCGTAGGGGAAACAAAGCTCCAGTCGCAAGTAGTGGACCACGAAGCCAACAATGGATGAGTCAAAGAATTTAATGGTCTACAAGTTAGGGATAACAATAGAACACTGTAATGGTTAGTGCTACAACGTTGATTAGCGAGGAGACGATGATCGAGAAAAGGGGAAAGTGGTACTTAATGGCTCGTTCTGTTTAAATGTAAATTCATTATGTTTACTGTACCCTGTCTTCAATCTATTTTAATTTTCGCAATGCAATTTATGGGAAGAAAGTTATATTTTGTGAAAGTGATATGTTTATATGGCAACTACGTACAATGAAAGAATCAGAATTGTTTAACCTTTAACTAGGCGGATATTGAAAACGACAAAGAATGTTAGCTTATTATTTATTAATGGTTATTTAGAACGCGAATACGAAAAACATGGTAATATTTCTACAAGAGGATTATTGAATTTGTTGTTGAGTTTACAGTACCATTTTGTAAATGGGATTTAAATGTAATTGTTCAGATATTTTTCAATTTTAGTATATCCACATCTGTTCTATTATTCAGTGTAGTTCCAATCATTTGCCTGAACAAGCCTAAATATTACTCGATTTACTTCTTCCACAATAAAAAGGTAAAAGTTCAGGGTCGTTTCAATTCCCCCAACTGGGAGCGAACTGCTATAGGAACCTTGCGTCCTTTCTCAGCCAATAACGGGAATTTCAGGATGGGTTAGAGAAAGGAGGGGTTGCGAATAGAAGAGAGGCCAAGCAAGGTGGAGAAGTATTGCCCCGGCATTCGCCTCAGAGAAGGTACTGTATTGACTCAGGAAAACCACATAAAAACCTGAATCAAAACAGACGGCCACGGAAATCGAACCCACAACCTGCCGATTGCTAAGCAGACGTGTGATTAGCACAGAGCTCGGTCTTCCACAATATGTGGACATTCATTATTTATCTCATTTTCATCCTCCTTACTATACCGCCTCACTTGTGGTATAGAAGGAAGAGAAGCGAAAGAATTATACTACTTCAAATTTTCTGAGTTCCAGTAAACTGAAAAGTTGTCAAAAGACCGCAGTTTCTTGTGTATTGGAAAGTGTAAGAGATATACACCGGCACGCAAGGAATGCCAATGCAGCAGTAACTTATCAGCAACTGGAAACGCAGCCGAATAAGAAGGGAGATAGGTAAGAAGAAGGAGAAATAAGAACGAAAGGATTCATGCGTTAGACCATACAAAACTAAATCCCAAAAATCCACTCACTTGAAGTGAAAGGCGTTATTTACCTTCCAATTAAAAAAAACTAGCATCTCGGGTTGTTCCGGTTATTCTGACAATTTCCAACAAGGTTCAAAATGTCAGTAAAACGATTATTCTTTAGCGAAGATATCCGTCTGTGGCTAAACACAGAGAAATGTGTATGAACTCACCGTGCAGTTTCAATGTCACATTTAAGAGAAAGAGACGCGGTGTGGCTTCGCCTGTGAAACTGAACAAAGGATAACCAGCCTAAAATTTTCAATGCCACCTCGTATCGCAAAGGAGTGTTAAATTTTGTGCCTGCTGTCACTTCCGATTTCTCATCGTAACAACTGATTAATGGAATTTTCTTAAGATTATTTTAAAAATTGCCCGTGTTTTGAACAGCAGATCTACATTTGCTGCCGATAGTCTTGAACTCCTTTTGCTGCCTCCATTAGGAACACTGTTATATTTAGCCAATAACGTTGATAATAATTGGACGTACATGAGACAATATTTGAAAAATAGTTTTGTTGAAAAGTAGGGTTAGACCATCAACTAAAATGTATCCCCGTTGATGTCGCAAGTTCATGAGCGTGAAAGAAGTTGAGTGGATGAAATACTGTAGATACAAGGGATACAAGGGAGAGGGATCTGTAGAAAACTTATAATTCTTCTTCTCCTTTAGTAATTTTATTTTTCCATTTTTGAATATAAGTTTTTTGCTGTTTGTCTTCATTTTAATCGTGCTGTTTTTAATGGAATCGTAGCGTACCATTGTGTACGCGCCCACCCATCTCTTCGGCTCAGTCAAGGTCTTCATTGTAATATTAATATTCAACCATTTTTGTCTGCAAATATTGCAATATGTCATGCACACTTTTTGCACCTTGTCGGATGACATATACTGCACCAGTTTTTAATTATGATCTTTCGTGGTATATTTGTTTTTTCCCTTTACCATAGCTTTTTGGGCCGCCGTATATTGTGATTGGGTGGAGGCACGCTGGTTGAACATTTATGCAGGGATGTACCTGAATTTACCGAACGTCATCCATGCCCGTGTTTGTCTTCGTTCCATTTTTACTGTCTTATTTTTCTTTCCTAACTATTACATTTGTCCTCGATATATTGTGACGCACCCTACTTTTTAGTGTTTATTATTTATAATATATTTATTTTAAATAAATAAAATTGAGTATGAACACAGTCTGAATTTTATGATAAAATTGCTTCGCTGTCTAATTAAAAATATAATCATTTAATTAATTTCTATATTTTATCGAATAGCAACTTATTAAAAAATTTTGCGCCGGCTAACTATTGAAAATCCATCTGCAGGGTTGGATTTCTACACTATTGAAAGGTTACCGTTGAATGGCAAATGCTCGATTCTGACGAGTGACGAGTAACCACAAAATATTTAATCCCAAACAAAGCTGTTCGAAGCACACAGAAAATTCAGCATATTTTCACAACTAATTAACCAACAATCAATCAGTTGACCTCAGCTAAATTATAACGGTGCATTTCTAATAATCAAGTAGTTTGGTTAACCTGGAATTTTTTGTACAAGTGCAAAAAGACGCCAAATCGAATTTGCTTTTCTTCGAAGGAACGCCGATCTCGTTTCCGACTTCTCCAAAGAATGCCAAGCTCGTATCTGCTTCCTGGCAAGCTTCCTCTTGCTGCTTTCTCCTGGACCACAAATAGGACCTCCTCTTGCACCTTGCTGTCCGCTTCCCGCAGTTCCAAATCTTGTAGAATCTCGCCTCCGAAGGCGAACTCGCACAGGCTGGGGTTGGAAAGGACGCCAAGCTCGTATCTGTTTCCTGGAAAGCTTCCTGCTGCTGCTACCTGGCTCTGTACTACTACTAAGGCCTCCAGATGCTGCACCTTGCTTTCCGCCTTCCGCAGCTCCAATACTGGCAGAATCTCGGCTCCGAAAGCAAACTCGCACAGGCCACGCTCCAGATCCAATTTATTCTGGAAATTCACTCCGAAACAGTGCCAATCTGACCATAGCTGGCACCCACACCCCACACACAGACATACAATAAAACGCACAACTGGGCACAACATATTTACTTTGATCACCAAATTAATATCTCGAGAAGACAACCAACACACGGCTTTCGGCTGGGCTCATGGCCAACAACCCCCTCAAAATAATAATTTGGGTCACCATAGTAACATGATTTACAATTGTTCATCTATAAGTGATTTGATTTTAATTGTAATTGTTTTTGTAATTGTCATTCAGGAAACTATAACCTCACAATTGGTCGAACTTTTCACTTGACTTCACTTTTAGTTAATAAACACTGATTAACAAGCCACTAGCACATTCTTACAATCTCCAGTTACTCTCAGGTTGCTTCTCACATGCTCTGTCAGGTTGATTCTCACATGCTCTTTGTATGATCTATGCCTTCTTGCACCGCTTTGTAACCTTTTTAGCTGCGTTATCGATTGCTGGCACTTTAGTATGAATGCAAACGCTGCATATACCCTCTGTAAAGCTTCGAAACACCTTTGCAGTATAGCGACTTCATTATCGTGTCCTGACGTTACTCAATTAATCTATCGGTCACCATAAAATTAGCTAAATTTGCCATATGAAGCAAAAAATTGAACACAAGCTCATTGCAACCCTGGCGATATTGTTTTATACAATCACTAACCTCTGTTAATTAAATACAGTTTTTGCTGTTGCAATAAATACAATACCAATTCTGGGCCTATTTGAATCTTTCATTAACATTCGTAAGTTAGCAATGCAACCAGAATTGCTGCGAGCATCATACCATTACAATATATATAATAATCGACGTGTTCTCAGGTGTTGACCTGTCGGTATCGAGGACCATTCATACCACGCGGGAAGTGCAACGGAGATAATGGGTCCATGCAAATTGATCTTCCAACGGATATTAATGATATTATTAGATCTGGCTGCCTGATTACTGTTCGCTTATTTTCAGCAGTATAATGGGTTTAGGTATACAATGGGGTCAGTAGTAAATTGCGTTATTTTTCCAAAAACCCTAAATATTTGCAGGAATACAAACCATTTTAATCAATGAAATCCGGAAATAAAATAAACAGAGTTGCTTAGAACTGTATTGCTCAGTCTATTTCGCCATTATCTGGCAATTGTAAAATTGCTGTTTTCAGAAACGTGGCCGCGACTCATGTCTAATTCAGACAAGACGACATGCACGAGATATTGACACGTCGTAAGCCCGCGTCCTACTTCGTGACGACTCCTTCACGCTGCCGTCTAAGAGCACGTGTTCAGCCACCAAATCGAATTGGCGCGACAGCCCTTTCCGGAGAGAAATTTCACTTTTGAACTGTCCTTTTAAACTTTAAAGGGACGGTTGTCTTCGTCACCAACTGTTTGGAAAATGGAAAAAGATCGTAACTGTTTTTAAACATTAACTGCTCGCCAGAGTCTTCCGCTGATTCAAGAGAAACATTAGGGATAAATGCAAATCGCACCAGCTGATACCAAGTAACTCTGATGGTTAATGCAGACTTGACGTTGGCCCTAATTCTTACTTTTTTAACATATCGTTGCTACAACTTTTTGACAAACAGGAAATTTTCTCATTCTTCGTTGAAATTCCAAACAGGCCGTCGTCAGTATTCCATTACTAGGCTCTAATCCGATTTTTGAGTCGGGGATGTCCCCGACAACTTCATTATTCTCGTTATCGGGCCGTCCCGTTGTTTCGAGCTTCTGTCCTCTAATGCAATAATCTCGGCAAGGCAGAAAAACCAGGGCGTGCTCGGAATGCGGTCCTTCGATGGGCGTCCGGCATGGACGCCGCGGCGCCCGTCCAGCTGAAAGCCGCTCTCGACGTTATCGGAGGAAGTAAAAAATGCTAAAAATAGGAGGAATAAGTGTTCCTGTGCACCCGCCGATGTGATGCTGGTTATAACATAACATAATTTACGTGAGGTCGTTGGCCAGACGTCGGTATTATTAGAGCACCGCTGCATGGCTCCTCAACCGGGGGTTGATTCGGAATTTCGCTGGAAATAAATTTTACTTGCCTCATTTATCGGACGTTGTCTTCATCCTGAGGGGACTTCTGTGACGGTTTTGTGGTTGAGCGTGCCCTTCTCCTAGGGGAGCCTTTGATAGGATACATTTATTTCTTTTGATGCTTGATATAAAACTAGGGTTTCGTGATGTATTGGGGTAGGATGAGGTTATTTCCTTAAAAGAGGAACTTAATGGGGTCGTTGTAATAGACGGGGTCCGAAACAGATTAGATCGCTGAATAAACAACTCGCAGTAATGCCTATCCGGTCATGATGAACAGGTTTCGAGGAGACTATTTCCTTGATAAAACAGAAAATAAATAAAGCTTCAAGCAAGATCATGTTACGGAAGAAAAGAGTATGGAACTTCCGGGTGAACAAGGTTGAGATACGGTTACTGAAGAGTATGCAAGTAGTAACGGCGTTAACTTATTTGCGAATTAAAATGACATCTTCAGTGGCAGTACAAGTTTACCATATAAATATCACTACCGTTAGGTAAAAACACAACAGAAAGTTTATCAATGAGCGAAAAGTGTTTAAATTGCATTTCGTTGTGGAGAAAAGCAAGTGAACCATCTAGAATAAAATTATTGATCCTAGGTATGGAGTGAAATTGTAAAAAATGCATAATTTAAGAGAGGAGCTGCACTATTAGTGGATTGAAGTGAATTGTCTTGCTCTCTTCCTTCAGTTTCTATCAGTACATTTTAGAGAAATTCTTCTCTGATGTTGGGCCGTGACTGTGTATGTTACAATTTAGTCTTCATCAAGGCAATCATTTTACTGGCTTAGTAGCGGCAACAACAAAAAATGTATTTAAAAGAAGAAATATCAAACTTTCTGATGAAGATGCTAGGGTTGTGGATATTCTTCTGGACGAAGAAGATAGACGAAAGAGATAGTGATAAACTCGTCCTATCTGTGGAACGAGATTGAACATAAAAATATATTGTGAATACTACCATGAGTGATAAAGAAACCGTTTTAAACGAAAATGTTAAGGTTTTTCATGAACGAACAAAATTAATATAGTATCCGTGCAGTGAAGAGACACTCGCTGATAGACAAGGTCGGTGTGCAGTTATAATTTTGAAGAAAGAAGAAATATGGAAGTTATTACATTATCCTCTCTTTGCAGAGACCTGATGTTTCAAAAAATTTAAACAGACATGAAGTTTACCAATGGACTAAAAAGGTTAAAAAGTGTCTGATGAACAACGTCGGAAATGGGATATTGTGCGAAAAAAATGATGGAAATGAAGATGAATGATCGCAAACTTCCATATAGGAATTCATTAAATGAAAAAGAAACAGAAGTTAGGTAGATTATTCTCACTTTCTTATCAACTAAATATCTAAATAAGATAAGAGAAACTTACCGGTTGTCTTTAATCTTAATTTAACTAGTGTAGCCTAACTGATGTGAGGTCGTATCTACACGTATTGATGCGGTTCCGAGTTGAGCAGCAATGCAGTTTTAAATTATTTTAGGGCAGCGTTCACACAGTTTAAGCACTTTTGTTCACGCTTAGGTCCATTACTAACCAAACTCACTTAATTTACTAAAAGATTACGAGGCCACCTTGCCTCTAAGGGAAATTCACACAAAGGGCTGAGCCACTCACGAGGTGAAAAAAGACCACGTCCGAAGGGATGCTAACACGAATTGGGGCCGAGTGCTTCAACCAATTCTCCCTAGTGCATCCGCTCAAATGCATCATGCGAAAATCTCTAAGTAATATATTATGCGCCCAACGTCCAGTAGATGGCGCTGCACACTTTCTCTTGGCGTTGTTGTCGCCCGAGTTTACGCGTGGGTACTACCAAAGCGTTAGTTTGGTCTGGTCCCGTGTATGATATAAGGGTAGATTCGACATGGTGTTGCAAGGTTGTAGGTCCTTCACCCACTTTGAAGATGGCTCTATGGTAATCTTCTTATGGTTCCAACGCCATAGTGTTAACTGTAGCCCCAAATCTAAGCGTGAACGGATCCGGGGCTTCGCATCTAGCATTGTACCCTCTGTGCGGGAATAAAAGCTGCAACGGCCAACTTTAACCTCCCTTTGGGTCTCGAAGTGGTCCGGTGAAGTTTGCTTGGAGTATAACTTGTGGGAAGCAGCGAGGTTTAGAAGTGTTGTGCGAACATTTGGGTGGGAGCGGCCAGGTTGGAAATCGGAAGTGGTCGACTGCGCCTGCGAAAATTCACAAGCACCTGCTTGGGGCGCTGGCGTATGCGGTCATTATGCGGCCTCCTTCGTATTTCCCGGTTAAAACTTGATAAAACCAACTTTGTTTTACTTAGCCCCACGTTGGGCGCCAAATGCAGCCTATCTGGTACAGGGAATCTACACATATTGATGTGGTTCCGAGTTAAGTAGCAAGACAGTTCAACGTCAATAAAGGGCGGCGTTCACACAGTTCACGCACTTTCGACCACTCTTACACTGTTTATTAAACTAACTTGACTTGCTAAAGGTTCGCAGCTACTCACGAGCTGGGGAACGCTAAAATGAGTCATGCTTAAACGACTAAATAATATATTAAGCGTCCGGTATATGGCGCTATACCAATCAGATGACAGTAATTTCTTCTGATGACAGTTTGTGAACAGCAACTGCCTTAAACTTCTTCATACATAATAAACGTAAGGATATTTTTCTCAGGTGTCGTGTTTAATTTGAGTGAAAATAAAGCAAGTGCTAAGATGCCTATATAGATTAGCATCTTGTAATTTACGAATTTACCAACGGATATGCCATATTAAAAACTGTTAAATTACTCTGACACACTGATACTGGGCAAAAGTGAGGGTTAACACGGAAAATTGCAATTTCATGTACACAAAGCTTATTAACTTGTAGGCTTGGCCCATCAGAGTAACGGGGAATGAAAAGTTGATGGAACTAATGTGCTCTACAGCCTCAAAAACATAATTATGGCTTGAACCATTACTTGAGTGAACGGACAATGAGGCTTGCAAATGAACTAAGTGATAGCTGTTGTTTTATAACGGACAGGTGTCCATTTTACACATAGAAAAGTAACGCGCGTTAGCATCTAAAACTTGACAGTGTAATTATGCTTGAAATTGTCGTAAAAATTGGTTGGATAAATTAAATATATAGCTATCCTGTATTCGGGTTCAATTTTCTCTTACAAATGGAATGACCAGAGCTCAGAATAAGGCTTCTATAAATCGCTTTAATGTGTCGTTATTAACAGTGTTCTTGATTTAAGGTTGCTTAAGTAACCTATGGTTAGCCTCGCTGAAATTTACAGTAGAATTTTACGGTTGCTCGACGTCATAAATCGCAAGCAAGTCTTAGCCACAAGGTTAGTTCTATAAATATAACACCACAAAAATCTAAACGGCCCATTCGTTGCTGTAAACCTCAGCAAATGTGGTTGCGGCCTCCATTACCCCAATGATGCTGGTGTGCACTGAGGACTTTTCTAAATATTGCAGCACGTACTGTATATCAAGGGACTGACGCAACCAGTTATTCTGATTTAGCTCTTTGAGGAAACATGTTCAAACATTAATGATGAGATGAACTTAACTCGCAGACAGGGAAAATGACATAGTTGTGGGTTTAAGAGCAGTTACATTGTTCTGAAGTTATCTTTTATGTGGTAGTTGAGGTGGCTTTTCGCCAGTGTGAAATTGGAAGCAAAACTTGCCGTAACAAAAGTTAATTAACATTTTAAAATCTGTAGGCAAAGCTGCAGAACTCTTAGTAAACACAGTTTACTTAAAATTTATGATAAAAGGTCGTAGATTGGAAGTTAGATTAGTTGCCCCGAGTTGCTATTCCAAGTTAAGAGTCTATTTAGCATCGAATTTCAGCAAACTTCCCGAAAGCCCTTTGAAGCACAGAAAAAACATTTAAGGGCTCATTTCCGTTATAATTGAGTTAAACTTGGAATGCCCGAAGTTCGCGTTGGGGGTTTCTTGATCCTCCAAGAATCCCACGTCTGTGCTTGACTGGCATTCCGTTCGCTATGTTAAAATCAAGCATGCGTTGATTAAGAGTTGGGAAACTCGCAACGATTATAGCCCCGGATTTCCGGAAACGAGCTTAACTGTAATTATTCCAACTTAATCCGGCGGCGCTGTTAAAAAGCGCCTGAAAGTGGTCCGAAGTGGGCCTAGTGGGGGGCGGCGCCGAAAAGTAATCGCTTGTAAATATTGGCAGCAAGCTAATTGCGCGAGTGCAAACTCCTCGCCGACTAATTAGTTTTCGTTTGGAGCAGTGATTTCAGTTTTTAAGCTCGCAGTCAAGCATCTGTTCGATTAGTTACGATGAATGGCAATTTGCCCGGATCAAGTCGGCACTGACGGCTTCCTAATGAAGTTTTCAAATGGAAAAAATGTCCTGTCGCAGATTTCCTGCAGGGATTGATCAAAATAAATGGGTCGGAAAATTACTGGCATGTGCTCTACACTCTCAGCTCCGCAAATTGCGTTTTATACAACTTGTCGACAACAAGTAGAATATACTCCTAATCCGAGGTCGCTGTGAGGATTGAAAAGTTGAAGACCAGAATAGACAGGGTTGAGTCGATGCTAACAATATCTGTGCTAAGAAAGAAGTATTGATGTCAGAATTTTCTTCATTATTGCACTTTTAGATTGATGATTAATGGAACCAAGTTTTTAGGTTTGGTAATTTTTTGAAAGGTGAGAATTTGTTGAAGGAATGAAAAGGTGGGGGGGTCCATTTGTGAGCAAGAAAGCCAGACCAAACTTCCCTCTTTAAACATTTGTCGCCTACGTCAACTCACAGTATTGAACACAGCTCGAAATATGAAACTATTTTGAAAATGAAAGATTATGCCATAAAAATTATTCAAGTCAAAATCGTCAACCTAGTCGACTATTCAGTTTATTTCTAGAGTTAAGCCTGCACAAATTTTACAATTATATTACAAATATAAACAAGTGATTGCAGTTTGACCAAGTAATATGAATCAGAGTGCGACGTTGTGCGGGTTTGCTGCTCTTGTTCTCTTATCACTTGCTTTCTGGTCCTACCTCTTCTTATCTTCCCCTGTATTTTCTCAAACGTAATTAAATATTCAGCACATTGGACAAACGCATATCAAATGTCCTCAACATCTCCAACGCAAATTCCTGTAATGAACGCCCATATAAATGAAATCAATTTGCTCTCCGTGCCGTTTGTGCGATATAGCACTTATCGCAGTAATTCCATGCTATTAGCGGAGCGCCTTGAACTGCAACTTAAAATAGGTTATTATCCGAAAATAGATGCAGTATTATTTGCCCAAGGAGTGCCCGATGAGCTCAAGATAAGTAAGTTATTATTTATTCGAGCACGTTGAGCGCAGCACTTACATAATATTCGTTACGATTTATTGTACTTCACCTTGTAACTCCAAATTGCTAAATTGCAGGGCCCTGTCTGTATGAATAATTTATGGCTGCCGATGCACATTATAATAATTAGCGAAACTGCTTCAGGGCCGGACTGACGCACGAAAAGCTCCCTCGAATTCTGATGGATGGTGTCCAGTGGAGCGTGTAAAAAAGAATTAGTTTGCTGGTCCTAGGCGGTCGCGTTTTCGTGCCGAATGGCTTGGAAAAAGTGTTTCCAGTGAATATTAATGTTAGGATTCCGTGTTGTGTTGTAAGAGTTTTTTTGTTTATTCCCTAGTTTCTCCAATTTTACGCATCTTAATAGTGACCACAAGAAAAATTACACATTAGTAGTTGATTGCTTCAGTTTTAATTTGTTTTGCAGAAATGATTTGTACAATTTCGTGCTAATGTGATTCTTACGTCTTTGTATAAAAGAAAATATGAAAATGTCAAACGCGAGTCGCATTCAATACATCATATCAGCTAAAATGAAGTGCCACTGCATTACACAGAGGAAGTATATTTTACGTATTTCACATTACATATATTTTTTAAGCCGAAAATTATATTTTAAATCTGTAAGTTCACTTTATGTCCAGAAGATTGCACTTGTTATATTGTTTACATTGTATTAGCAATGTTACACATGTATTTCACATTTCACGCGTCACACATGCACATGTTGGCTTGTTGGAACTGTATTTCATATACATATCCCTCAAATGCCCAAAATGCTATTTTAAATCTAGACTCTTTCTCGTCTCAAAAATTCTAGTTCATTTTACATCCAGTAAATTATATTTCCTGTATTGAAAAATAGTCTTGCATGCATTATATTTCTATCACACATGCACTACACAATTTACACAGCTTGTTGCAACTGTATTTCATACTACATGTATTTCATATTCCAAAAATTCCAGTTTTAACTCCATAAGTTCACTTCACATCCACATCACTGTATTTCATTCACACTACATATGCTTTACATTCCAAATATTACAATTTAAAATCCATAAGTTCGCTTCACATCCAGGCTTCATTATTTCACATTCCAAAAATTCCAATTTATAATCCTTAAGTTTACTTCACATTCAGGCGATTGCATATTGTTATATTGAAAAATGGTCCTGTACACATTATATTTACTGTGTAATACATTTATTTCACATTTTAAACACTATACATGCACCTGCTACCTTGTTGCAACTGTATTTCATACTACATATATTTCACATTCCAAGAATTCCATTTTTAACTACATAAGTTCACTTCACATCCACATCACTGTATTTCACACTACATACGCTTTACATTCCAAGTATTCCAATTTAAAATCCATAAGTTCACTTTACACTCAGGCGATTACATTTGTTTCATTATTTCACATACTAAAAATTCCAATTTATAATCCATAAGTTGACTTCACATTCAGGCGATTACATTTGTTAAATTGGAAAATGGTCTTGCGCACATTATATTTACTGTATAATACACGCACTTCACATTTTAAACACCACATATGCACGTGCTACCTTGTTAGGGCAGTATTTCACACTACATATAGTTCACGTCCTAAAATTAGAGTTGAAACTCCATTCACTTCACTTCACATCCAAAAGATTACATTGGTATATTGAAAAATAGTCTTACCTACATTATATTTGCTATATCACGCATGCATTTCACATTTTACACACGACACGTGCACATCTAAGCTTGTTAGAACTGTATCTTACATTACATCTATTTGACATTCTAAAAATTCTAATTTATAATCCATAAGTTCACTTCACATCCAGCCGATTACATTTGTTTCATTATTTCACATTCCAAAAATTCCAATTTATAATCCATAAGTTGACTTCACATTCAGGCGATTACATTTGTTAAATTGGAAAATGGTCTTGCGCACATTATATTTACTGTATAATACACGCACTTCACATTTTAAACACCACATATGCACGTGCTACCTTGTTAGGGCAGTATTTCACACTACATATAGTTCACGTCCTAAAATTCGAGTTGAAACTCCATTCACTTCACTTCACATCCAAAAGATTACATTGGTATATTGAAAAATAGTCTTACCTACATTATATTTGCTATATCACGCATGCATTTCACATTTTACACACGACACGTGCACATCTAAGCTTGTTAGAACTGTATCTTACATTACATCTATTTGACATTCTAAAAATTCTAATTTATAATCCATAAGTTAACTTCACATCCAGCCGATTACATTTGTTTCATTATTTCACATTCCAAAAATTCCAATTTATAATCCATAAGTTCACTTCATACCAGGCGATTACATTTGTTTCATTATTTCACATTCCAAAAATTACAGTTTATAGTCCATAAGTTTATTTCATATTCAGGCGATTACGTTTGCTGTATTGGAAAATGGGTTTGCTCATATTATATTTACTGTATATATAATACATGCATTTTACATTTTAAACACCACACATACACGTGCTACCTTCTTAGAACTGTATTTCACAGTATATCTAGTTCACGTTCCAAAAATTCGGGTTGAAACTATAAGTTCACTTCACATCCAAAAGATTGCATTTGTTATATTGAAAAATTGCCTTACCTTACGTACGTTATATTTGCTATATCACACATTCACTTCACATTTTACACACGTCACGTGCACATCTAAGCTTGGTAGAACTGTATTTCACACTACATATATTTAACACTCCAGAAATCCATCACATCCAAGTGACTACGATTATCATATTGGAAAATATTCTTGCATACATTATATTTACTGTATACTACATGCATTTCACAATTTAAACACCACACATGCACGTGCTACCTTGTTGGAGCTGTATTTCACACTACATATAGTTCACGTCCCAAACATTCGAGTTGAAACTCAATAAGTTCACTTCACATACAAAATATTACATTTGTTATATTGAAATATAGCATTGCATAAATTATATTTACTATATCACACATGTATTTCACATTTTTACATACCACACGTGATCATCTAAGCTTGTTCAGACTGTATTTTACACTATTTTACATTCTAAAAATTCCAATTTAAAGTCTGTAACTTTACATACAGGCGGTTGCATTTGTCATATTGGAAAATAGTCTTGCACACATTATATTTACGGTATAATACATGCATTTCATATTTTAAACATCACACATGCACGTGTTACCTTGTTGGCGCTGTATTTCACGCTACATGAGTTCAAGCTACAAAAATTCGAGTTGAAACTCCATAAGTTCACTTCACATCCTAAAGATTACATTTGTTACATGGCAAAATAGTCTTCCACACATTATATTTACTGTATAATACATGCATTTTACATTTTAAACACCCAAAATACACGTGCTACTTTGTTGGAGCTGTATTTCACAGTACATATAGTTCACGTCCCGAAAATTCGAGTTGAAACTCCATAAGTTCACATCACATCCAAAAGATTACATTTGTTATATTGAAAGATAGCTTTACTTACATTATATTTGCAATATAATACACGTATTTCACATTTTACACACCGCACGTGCACATCTATGCTTATTGGAACTGTATTTTAAACTACATATATTTCATATTCCAAAAATTCCAATTTAAAATCCTTACTTCACTTCACATCCAGGCGGTTACATTTGTTATATTGGAAAATAGCCTTGCGCACATTATATTAACTGTATAATACATGCATTTCACATTTTAAACACCCCACTTGCACGTGCTACCTTGTTGGAGCTGCATTTCAGGCTAATATAGTTCCAAGTCCCAAAAATTCGAGTTGAAACTCCGTAAGTTCACTTCGCATAAAAAAATACATTTGTAATATTGGAAAATGGCCTTACATATATTATATTTGCTACATCATACATATATTTCACATTTTACACACCACACGTCCACATCTAAGCTTGTTAGAACTGTAATTTACACTACATACATTTCATATTCCAATTTAAAATCCGTAACTTCACTTCACATCCAGGCGATTACATTTGTTATATTGTAAAATAGTCTGGCACACTTTATATTTACTTTATAATACATGTATTTCACATTTTAAACACTACACATGCACGTGCTACCTTGTTGGGAGCTGTATTTCACACTACATAGAGTTCAAGTCCCAAAAAATTCGAGTTGAAACTTTAAATTCAAAAGATTACATTTGTTATATTGAAAAATAGCCTCCCATACATTATATTTGCTATATCACACATGTATTTCACATGTAACACACCACACGTGCACATGTTACATAGTTGGAACTGTATTTTACACCACATATATTTCAGGTCTCACAAATACCAGTTTAAAATGCTTTCACCCCACATCCAGAAGATTACATTTGCTGTATTGAAAAATAGGCTTGCTTACATTGTCTACTTCTCCCATCCCGAACATTTTGTTTAACTTATATTTACAAATAGAATATTACAGATAGTAAAATTTTCTAGCATTTGCGTTTGACAATAGTTGTAATTATTCATACTTTCGTAAATGTAAGGAAACTTCGTTAACTGTTTAATTCATATTTTAGCAATGTAACGAGCTTCGTTAATTTACAGAACGTTCTTTGTAGCTGGCGCAAAATTACTCTTGTAAACTCTAAACACTCCCTTGCTTGCTAGTTGCCAGGCACATAATTATTATTTTCGCCAAGGTTCAATTTTCAAGCAGCCGTCATTAGCAGATTTTCCCCTTGGCGGTCGCGTCAGGCTCCATAACCAAGATGAATGATGAAAACTCGGAGCATACACGTCTCTGTAAAGACGTCTGCTAGATAGCGCTATCTGAGGAAATGTCAAAAAGCGACATTTATTTCCCTGACCTTACGATGGCTTTATACGGCCGCAATTTTCATCCGCAGATAATTTCCCGGCCGATTCCAGCCGGTAATGTCTGAGTTTCCAGCCGCTTGGTTGCGCCCGCCCGATTATTTGAATACAATCGCTGATCAAAAACGCAAATGGGCCGTAATTGCTTGATTACATGCGTGCGCTCGCACTTGTGTGCGGCGCTGGACGTTTACGGCGTCAAATGACAGCGTTAATTAATAAAAGTGTAATTAGTGCTCCAGTTCTGCTCCAACAAGCACGGCTTTGTGGCTGCAGCTATCAATTACTGGGCGGTGTTTGCACGCTGCCCATAGATGCCTGCAACAAATAATGATCGTTATGAAAGTGCTGTGCTTTGTCCTGCATCAGAGAGCCCTTTGACAAGGGTTCCTGTTTCGTTGATAACAATCGTTTTCCATTGCGCTTGAAATTATAGAATAGGACTGAAAATATCGTACGCTAAGGGAAAAACTAGTTGCAATCTGTTAAGAGGAAGAAGGAAGAAGCCTATGTTGAGGGTTGTTTATTACTCGTGACTGGATGGACCCTTATTTTCTCGAAAGTATAATTAGGCATTGTGTTCCGTTTGTGGTACCGGAGATTTGGAATTGTTTTATTACCTTTCTCCTGGAACTGGATGTTTTCTCGGCCAGTCCGAACGGTTTGCGTCATCCGAGGGTTTTATTGCTCGAATCTTCATCTGCGTGCGGTCAATGGGATTTCCCCTATTTTTGCGCAGCCAATTTTTGTTCCCCAAAAGGCTTGAGGACTACCCGCTAATTGCTCCCGGATCCCCTGCAGTTCACAGATGATATAAGCAGGGTTGGCACGAAGTAATTTACATGATTACAAAAAAGTAATGAATTAATTCACATTGTGTCTAATGTAAGAGTAGATAAGTTACATACATTAAATTACATCTGGCAATAGCACACACAGTGAAATGCATTGAAGAATCACCAGAATGCTCAAGGGAATCGTGGTTTGTAAATATCATTGAATATTATTTTTATTATTGCCTTATAAGGGGGAGGAAGGGCATTTCATGGTAAATATAGACCGTATAACACAAAGTGACATAAAGTAACTAACGACAGCAGTGTCGATTACTTAATTTTTTTGTTAGTGTATTTGAATTTACTGCAAAACACACTAGAAAAACCGGAAAATTAACTTTCCTAATGTAGACGTTAAACAAGCAATAAATACTATTTGCGATATAGTAATACATACTTTACCCGTATGTTTAATTAATATCTAGTTTCGGTGTAATTTAGTACTGTTTAGTAGACAAGAAAAGTTAGTTAAGTCCTTGATTATTATTACTTTAAAGTAATACTAATTTTGAAACTAGGCGCATTTTACTCAATTTTATAAGACTTTATTTTAAACCGAAAAGTTATGACTTATTCGAATCCTGGGTGGAAATTACTGAGATCTGAGTTTTAAATTGCGTGCATTTTAGACTCGGAATTGCGGATGCATTTTGTTACTCACAACGCTAATTACTCAGTTTACGAAACTGGTCACTTAGTTGCACGTAGCGTAACATTCTAGATTAGTTACTCGTTGCATTAGGCTACACAGCTTGCTTATCCGAAATGTTTACTGCGCTGCTTTTGTAGGCCTTTCTCGGGGTAATTCATATACACTACACGTGGCCATGTATCAGCTACAAGGTATAAAAACCAGTGGATAAAAGTCAGAAACGTGTTGTTCGAAGCAACAAAAGTCGCGTGGAAAGAGTTTGGAAGATAAGTGAAGTCAAATAGGATAGAAATCCAAAGGTGTAGTATAAATTACTACTAAAGGATCGTTCAAGAAGATAGAAGAGAAATACGTAATAGGAACATGGCAATTTTTTTTTAGAAACCCTAATGAAAAACGAATTAAAATATCGGAACTAGTAGAATAGGGAAGAGGAAGTAAAGAATAAGGGGTACAGGAGTAGTATTGAATACACTATAGCAAATCGGAGAAGAATTAGTTGTAGGTATATATACGTAAGGCAAGCGGGAATAAAGTTGGTTCTCATAAAGTGGTAGTGATAAGTCTATTCAAAAATGGAAATAGTAGGAAATGGGAGAATTATAGGAGAAAACAATATGAGAGAGAACTGTACAAGTAATATAAAGCTTCGGATCTGACAAAGGTGCTTGATGGAGTACTAATAGGATACATATGGCACTGCCTACCGAAGAAAGAAGTTGCAAATGAGTTGATGCTGGTAAGGCAGGGAGGTATATAGTGCTCCCCATTGGCTGTGTTTTCGGAATATGATAAGCTTTTGCCTGCCTGATTTGAAGGATTACGATGTCCGTGAGCTATTTTCAACGCTTTTGCTAAAGAGGAAAATGAGTTAAGGTGACACGGGAACAGGAACAATGATAGGCATATCAACAATGAGACAACAGCACAGAAGAAGAGGCTGAAGAAAACACCATCTATGCTATAAAATGAACTGGTAGCAAAATTCATCCATGGCAGGCGACAAAGCGGTGAGCAAGCTAAAAGCATTAGCAAAACGGTGTTTATTCTACAGATGCAGAACGGAAACGGCCTAGAAAGAGTAGCATCGATACCAAACGGCAGAAGAGGAATTCGACTAAGAAGAAGAGGAAGAACAAACCAAATAACGAAATTTCACGATGTTGTTCCTTCAGTTAAGCTCTCGTTACATAATTTTCAGATCCAAATGAATAATGATAGATGAACGCTGACATATGACACAACAAATGCTGAAAGGAATGCGAAGCTACTAGATTCATAAACGTATAAGAATGCTTCTTCCTTTAAATTGAATGCACTCAAAATAGAACCCGGTGGGTATTTAAATAAAACCAAGATTTTTAGAATATTTTCTAGTTATTCTTGATCACCACTTTATAGTTATAAATACGTTTGTTTTCTTAGTCTTAAAGGGTTATTTATAAATATAGAGATATAGCAACGTGCTATAGTAATTGGACAGTAGTTTACTCTTCTTTGGTGCGGTTTGAAGGTAATAATAAGAATATAAATTCAGGAAGTGTATCTAAAATTCCAACTTCCATTCTATTGCAAGTATCAGATTAAACGAAACAACTTTTATTTAATTAAAGGCGTCCAAAGCCGCCAAATGGTGCTACTTTGTATTAGCGGAACAATAAAAACATCGCAGGAACAAGAAAGAATATCTTTTTAATTGGTTGCTACGCCCAGCTTTCCATGTTCGTTTGTTTTGATATTGATTTACGACTAGCGTGCCCTACTTTACAACGAGGGTAACACAGTAATAATTTTTGAAATGTAATACTAACCACCACGTTGAAAAGGAGAGTACAATGTTGCACATTCATTTTTCACGTTGCATAATTTTTGTTATTTCAAATACTTAGTCAGATGTATAAAAATAGATTTGAAGGCGTGTACACACGGGCGAATCCGGCCCTGTTTCTCTCCTTTCGATGCCGCGACACCAAATGAAACCGAAAGCAATCGACGCGATGCGTTTCCTGCACTTCAGAAACTCTGGGCCCACGAAATCGGTCGTTAAACCCAAACAATGGACTTCCTCCGGCAGCAATTGCCGGAGGACGCGCAGGCCAACGCAGAGGACGGGCCCCGAAGGCGAATTACGTGGGTTCGATCGCGTAATTTTCGTTTGCTCCACTTTCAATCAACCTGTCAGGGCTGGCAGGAAAATCACGACAGATTCGTCTCGGCCGCAGTTTTATCGGCTGGTCGTAATTGGCTCTATTTATTCAATCTAGCCGCCGGGGTCACTGTCAACATGTAAAAACTACGAACTTGACCCCTGAATTCGAGCTGGCCTGCTTTCTGATAACACGCCGGCGACTTGGAATCGTAGTCGACTTTGGTCAGCCGTCTTGTTTTTGTACTTTATGAAATCTTCCCAGGATTTCGACAAATTCATTCATAGTTTTTTTATTTTACAAGATTAAGACATTCTTGACGATTGGGACTGTCATTCAGTTTAATGCCGTCCCACTTCAGTGAAAAGTCGTGGAATTAATGTAAATATTACTCATGGCGGAATTTCAACACTCAACGAAGAAATGATCATTTTGAGTTTCACTGCAATCGCAGCGTAACTCGTATTCTTTATAATCGGTGAGAAGATTAAAACATTCTCGCAAGAAATTACAATTTTGAGTTTCATTTCAAAATCATGCAACGGTGATTCTTTACTGTTGGTTAGAAGATTACTGTTGTTCTTCAATTTAATAATCTCTGGCGCTCTAGACTGAATTAACATACAAAATTATTGAAGAAAAAATGTCAGCACGTAACGCAAGAAAAGATAATTTTGAGTTTTATTTCAAAAGCAGCGTAACGATAATACTTCACTGTTTGGAAAATTATAAAATTATGGAAGACATAATTTCAGGTAGTAACGCAAGAAAAGATAATTTTTGAGTTTCATATCAAAATCAGTGTTGTAACGCGACACTTTACCGTTTGGTTAGTAAATTGAAATATTCTTGATTACACCTATTATTCAGTTTAATCACTTCTAAAAGGCAGCTGAATTAACATAGAAAATTATACAAGACAGAATTTCAGTACGTAACGCAAGAAACGATAATTTGAATTTCATTTCAAAAGCAGCGTAACGATGATACTTTACTGTTTAGAAAATTACAAAATTATTCAAGACAGAATTTCGGGTTGTAACGCAAGAAACGATAATTTCAGTTTCATTTCAAAAGCAGCTTAACGATGATACTTTGCCGTTTAGAACATTACAAAATTATCCAAAGCAGAATTTCAGGTTGTAACGCAAGAAACGATAGTTTTGAGTTCCATTTCAAAAGCAGCGTAACGATACTTTACTGTTTAGAAAATTACAAAATTATTCAAGGCTGAATTTCAGGCTGTAACGCAAGAAACGATAATTTGAGTTTCATTTCAAATAGGGATGTCGTACCCGGTCTAAAATCAAACCCGGGTACCCGAAAGCAATACCCGGGTACCCTCGGGTACCCGAAGTATATATCAAAAATGTTAGCGTACATCGGAACATCTGAGGTAGCTACAATTTCTTTCTTTACGCCGCGAGTTTTAAACTGAACTAAATTGAAATAGTACCTACTCCCCAATTCAAATTGCCAGTCGTCTGTTATTTGTAAATATTTGCACACTTCCAAGTGCTATCAAATTCAAGTATGTACGTAACTTTATTCGAAATTCCTAACAGCATCAAAATCACACAGAGTATGTGTATGTTACTTTGTCCCATACTGAAGCGATTTAATGGTACTATTGACGGGTTGAATATTTCTGTGAAGGGAATTTATTATATCAAACAAAAAACATTATGCGGTATGGGATGGGGTGATTCTGGTTATTACTGGATGGTTATGTTTTTCTAGAGCGTATTTCTATTGTTTTTAAGTTTTTATCATCTTCTCCGAAAAAGACTGACTTTCTAGAAATTACATAATTTACTAGTCGGGTACCCGGGTCCTCAAAATATACCCGGGTTGTCTATTACCCGGGTCGACCCGGGTACCCGGGTACCCGCCGACTTCCCTAATTTCAAAAGCAGCCTAACGATTATACTTTACTGTTTAGAAATGTAGAAAATTATTCAAGGCAGAATTTCAGGTTGTAACGCAAGAAACGATAATTTTGAGTTTCCATTCAAAAGCAGCGTAACGATAATACTTTACTGTTTAGAAAATTACAAAATTATTCAAGGCAGAATTTCAGGTTGTAACGCAAGAAATGATAATTTTGAGTTTCGTTTCAAAAGCAGCGTATAAATGATAAATTATTCAATTGAAACACCTCTGAAACTCTGGGCTGAATTAATATACAAAATTTCAGAATTTCAGCACGTAATGCAAGAAACAATAACTTTGAGTTTCATTAAAAGCAGCTGAATGGTGAGTCTTCAATATCGGTTAGATGATTAATAGATTCTTGATAACTCAAATCATTTGGTTTAATCACCCCTGAGGTTGAAAGTTGAATTGACGTAAAATCGTATTAAAAAAGTGTTCTAGCACGTAACCTAAGAAACGATAATTTTGACTCTCATTTCAAGAGCAGAGTAACGGTAATGATTTACTCTTTCTTTTCAAATTATACAGGTTAATTACCTCTCAAGTTCAAATTAGCTCTAAGCTGCATTAATATCAAAAATTATTCTTGGCAAAATGTGTACACATAAAGTAAGAAACGATAATTCTGAGTTTTATTTCAAAAGCAGCTTTACTGTAGGTTAGAAGATTTAAACATTCTTGATATAAATAGTATTCAAGACAGAATTCCAGCACGTAGATCAAGAAACTATAATTTTTGAGTTCTATTTCAAACGCAGCTTAACAGTGCCGTTGATTAAAAAAATAAAACATTGTTGATTACTTAAATTATTCAATTTACAACACCTCTGAAACTCTAGGCTGAATTAACATACAACATTTCAGAATTTCAGCACGTAATGCAAGAAACGATAATTTTGAATTTCTTCAAAAGCAGCTTAATGGTGGGTCTTTAATATTGGCTAGAAGATTAATAAATTCTTGAAAACTCAAATTGCTCGGTTTAATCACCCCTGCGCTTGTAGGCTGTATTGACGTAAATTAGTATTAAAAAGTGTTCTAGCACGTAACGTAGGAAACGATAATTTTGACTTATTTCAAGAGCAGTGTAACGGTAATGTTTTACTTTTCAAATTATACAGTTTAATTACCTCTCTAGGTCTAAGCTGCATTAATATCAAAAATTATTCTAGGGAAAATGTCTACACATAAAAGAAACGATAATTTTGAGTTTCATGCGAAATGCAGTCTAACGGTGATTTTTACTGCTGCTTATAGTTTGAAGGTTAAAACAATCTTGATACTCAGATTATCCATTTTAATCACATCTTAAAGCTCAGGGTTGAGTTAATATAAAAAATATTACTGATAAAGTGTCGACACGTAACTAAGATACTATAATTTGGGTTTCATTTCAATAGCAGCGTAATAGCGATTCTTAAATATTGGTTGGATGGTTACAACAATTTTTAATTATCCAAATTTATTCAGTTTAATCACTTCTGAAGCTTTAGACTGTATTATGACAAGACATTTTTAATGCCAACACATAACATAAGAAACACGAATTTTGAATTTTAAGATTAAATAAAACATTCTTGATGACTGAAATGATACAGTTAAAACACATCTAAAGCTGTAGGTTGAATTAACATACTAAATCATTCATGACACAATTTCAACACGTCGAGGAGGAAACGATAATTTTGAGTTTCACTTCAAAGGCAGCGTAATGCGGAATTTTACGAATGGCGAGAAGATTAAACCAATCTTGGTGACTCAAATTATTTAGTTTGACTCTAGGCTGAATTGATTTAAAAATTTATTCATGGTAGCATTTCAATACTTACCGCAATAAACGACAATTTTGAGTTTCATTTCAAAAGCAGCGTAACGGTGAATCTCTTCCCTTGGTTAGAAGATGAAAACATTCTTGATGACTCAAATTATTTAGTTTAATTACCTCTAAAGCTCTAGGCTGCGTTGATATAAAAAATTATTCATGACAGTATTTCAAGACGTAACGTAGGAAACGATAATTTTGAGTTTCATTTCGAAACGATGATTTTGAGTTTCATTTCAAAAGCAGGTTAACGGGGATTTTTTACAATTGATTGAGGTGGCGAAAACCTTCTTGACGACTCAAATTATTCAGTCTAAACATCTCTGAATCTCTAGGCTCAATTGACATACAAAAATTCATGTCAGAATTTAGAAAGTAACTTAAGAAACGACAATTTTGAGTTTCATTTCAAAAGCAGCGTATTGCGGGTTTTTTACTGTTGGTGACAAGATTAAAATCATTTTTGACGACTCAAATTATTTAGTTTATAATTACCTCTAAAGCTCTAGGCTGAATTGATATAAAAAATTATTTATGACAAAATTTCAAGCCGTAACATAAGAAACGATAATCTTGAGTTTCATTTCAAAAGCAGGTTAAAGTTTCTTTACTATTGGTTAGATGATTAAAACATTCTTGACGACTCAAATTATTCAGTCTAAACATCTCTGAATCCCTAGGCTCAATTAACATAACAAAAGTATTCGTCTGAATTTTAAAAATTAACAACGTAAGAAACGACAATTTTCAGTTTCATTCCAAAAGCAGCGTATTGCGGGTTTTTTACTCTTTGTGACGCGATTAAAACCATTTTTGATGTCTCAAATTATTTAGTTTAATCTCCTCTGAAGCTTTGGTATGAATTTATTTAAAAATTTATTCCTGATAGCATTTTAACACACCGTGATAATGGCAATTTTGAGTTTCATTTCAAAAACGGCGTAATGTGGATTCTTTACAATCGTTGAGAAGATTAGAACATTCTTGATGATTCAAATTATTTAGTTTAATTACTTCTAAAGCTCTAGGCTCAATTGATGTGTAAAAATTATTTATGACAGAATTTCAAGCCGTAACGTAGGAAACGATAATTTTGAGTTTCATTTCAAAAGCAGGTTAACTGTTATTTGGTTAGAAGACTAAAAGCATTCTCTCAATTTTAAGTCCATTTTTTTCATATACGTGACTCCGTAGTCTAAACCATATAAATTTCAGTCTGTTCTCACATGATGTATGGAATTCATTGAATAGTTGTCCATTTTTTGTATAAAACATAATTAAACTTGTTATGACTTATTAAGTATATCTTTGCGCTGGTTCAAGTTTGGATATCGAGGCCCGCGTGTGACTGTAAGACTTCCAAGACCATAACGAACTAACGAAAGGTCAGAAATACCAAATTTCTTAATATAAAGAACGCAAGAAACATACATAATCACAGAGTTACATAAAAGAAAAAACGCATTGAGTTTTTTTAAATTTTCGTCCTCGAGTTTAGCAGGCGGGGTTTCAGGACGAGCGTGTCAGAGGGCGTTAGGATAAGGGGGTTCTCGAGTGGAAACTTCATGAATTCTTAATTGTAATCACACGAATTCCAAATGAGGAAGTTTTGCAGTATAATAATAAATATTTACGACTTTCCGAGGGCAGAAGAATTAGCGAAAAACCTCGCCAGGAAAGCAATGCGCTCAGCATGTTGAAAGTTGGGCCAACTCGAAAACTCAAAGGCTACTAGACGAGGACAGCAACTTCGTGCGCCTCTTTTAATGAATTTTTAAAAGGCCCGCGGCGGTTTCTTAGTCTTCGAAATCAATCGACTTGAAATATGATTCGAAAAACCCCAAGGCTCGGGTTGGGTAGACTTCAAAGGAAATGCATCCTTGGAGTAATAATTTGTAATTAAAGTTTGAGGATTCGTATGGGGGCCATAAAGCCAGAATTTATTAGAAAAATATGGGGAGCTATGAATTTCACTCTAACTGGTTTCTTGGTTTTGTTGCAGCTCTTCTCGACTTTTAATTTAAGGATTTCAAACTTGATTTAATTAGTGTCATTATTAGTTAAGCTGCGAACGATTAAAACGTAACATTGACAGAACGTCTTAATTGTGATCGCCGGCTTGCCTAACCTCAATTTCAAGCACTTCCTGCTGTTCGTGCTCCTAATTTGGATCCCATGTTAGAGTTTAATCTCCAATTAAATTTAATCGTACATGCCTCGACTAATGCCTAATAATGGCACTGGTAGTTTCTACAGGCGTTAAAATTAATGTTTGGACTTAACGAGCAACACAAATAAAGTTGTAAGTGGCTTATAAGGTCTTAACAAAGGTTGTTAATTTTTTCACATGGTTGTTGTTTTCTTTCCAATTTTTATAATTCTAAAACAAGTGTATTTATTTATCACTACTAAAATAACTTAATTGTTTTCGATTTTTAATTTTATAACATAATCACTTAAAAACTCTGTAAATAGAAATTCAAAATGTTCGCCTTATAAGTGAATAATATTGAATATGAAGCACTAAGCAGTAGATACTTGATAAATAATTAAGTTGAACAAAGCACACTGAAGACATATAGTGCAAAAAAAAAATTAAAATTTTGATCAATATGACATTCTTGTTTTGTGTATTCTTATTTTTTATAATTATAAGAACAAGCTGAGTTGATTTGATTATTTTTAAATAAAGCCATGAAATTAATTAGTGGGGTTTTTCGAAGTTAACCTATATGGTAACATACAAGTGTTTTTCGATAAATAGTTGGTCGTAATTATCGTTAAAACTACAAGTACATCACCTATATCTCAACTAAATATTTTTTACTTATTTTTATTATTCATATTGCTTAAGCTCGATACTCCAAACTCTGCAATGTTAAATGAGGACGATAATTAATACAATAGAAATAAAACATGTAGAAGCTAAATAACGCAGTTGGTAGAGCGTTAAAATTGCATCAAGCAAGTCCTGGATTCGAATCCCACAGTGGTCGAAATTTTTCTGCAACCGTGGCGATTGGGATCGGTTTGGTGAGACCATTCACAGTTGGGCCCCAAATTAACTGTGCTCTACTCAGAACCACAGACCAAAGAGATAGAGTGACAAGGTCAACATATCACCAAGACATACACGTAACACAATGGTTGCTACGCAAGCACGAAAAGCGCGCTACAACTTTGTTTCCCGCAACTGGGCCAGGTTGAGCATTGCACCGCCCTATGCTAAAGCGTATAAAGCACCAGCATCTACGCCGCAAGGTAAATTGAGGTTACCGGTAAAACAAACATACATAACACATTTTTTCACGCAAAAACGTATGTAAAATTCTCCTGGAAACAAAATAACCAATCAGTGCTTTTTACAAAGAATTAATACGTTAATTTTTCTGTATATATTTGTAAAAATGCAACAATTGCTACTTCCGTTTGTGTATTTAAAAAAGCTACTAATTTTTAAATCCCTTAAAGGACACGATGGAAAACTGAACCAGAATGTTGCATCGAGTTGCTTTTTCCAAAACCAAATCGGACCTGTAACGTTGATGTTATTTTTAAAGGTTTTCCAGTTATGCTTCAGCGTCCCTATGGCCGCTGCCTTGCCTCCTGGATCAGTAATTTATATTCTTCCAAAGAAAGGCGCTAACTTTTTGCACACGCGGAGAATTTAAACCGATATAAACTTCGTATTTCGGAGTAAATTAAGGCCGGACCTACTCAAAAGTTTTGTTAGCAACAAAAAGCGAATTCGCTTCCTGAGAGGTGTGCTAACAAGTTGTATAAATTTGTCAGACGTAGTTTGGTCCTTTCAAATGATCTAACCAACGCTAATGACTGGAAAGGATCTAAAAATTGACAATTTCCGAGTGAACATCCATTTTGAAAGGCTCTTGGGAGTTTTATTTGCAGTAGACACGTATACGTTTTCTGGGATAGCATCGACAAGTAGTTTGTGGGTGACCTAACCTAGCTTTTATGCCTTTGAGGGATCTAAAAACTGACGATTCCAAGTACATTTCCGTTTTGAAGGGCAAAGTTGCTTCTACTCGGAAACTTTATTTACAGTTGAAACTAAATCGCTTCCTGGAGTGGCGCCAACAAGTTGTAGCAATTTGCTAAGGGTAGTTTGTCGGTTGATGTAACCTAACCTAACTTTAATGCTTTTGGGAGGATCTCAAATATGACGATTTCAAGTGCATGTATTTCTCTTTTGCCAGGAAAAGCTACTGTAACTAGGAAACTTTATTTTCAGCAGAATCTAATCGCTTCCGATGTTAAGTCAACAGTTAGTACATATTTACTAAGCGTAGTTTGTTGTTTCATGTAACCTAACCTAACTTTACCATTTTTAAATGACCTAAAAAAATTGGCTATTTTCAAATGTAATTTATTTCCCTTTTCCTAATGAAAACTACTACTACTGGGGAAGTTTTATTTTCTGAATCGCTTCCCGGGCTGGTACAGCAACTAGTAGACATTTTCTAAGCGTAGTTTGTCGTTTCAGGTAACCTAACCTAACTTGACCATTTTGAAGTGACCTAAGAATTGGCAATTTCAGTACATTTAGTTCTCATTTGCTAGAAAAGAACGACTACTACGGGAAGTCTTATTTTCAGCAGAATCAAATCGCTCCCCGAGGTCAGCCCCAGTATAGGTGAACTGTAGTCAAACGATTAGTAAAAATTTCAGGTAACCTAACCTAACTTTACTCTTTTGCTAGAATCTAAAGAATTGATCATTTCGACTGCATTTCTGTATTGAAAACGCAAAGCTTCTACTGCTCGCAAGTTTGATCTGCAGTAAAAGCGAATTCGCTTCCTATGGTGGTGCCAGCAAGTTGTAGCAATTGCTAAGCGTAGTTTGTCGTTTGCGGTAACCTAACCTAATTTTAATGTGTTTGAAAGATCTAAGAATTGGCATTTTCAAATATGACCTCTGTATAAATGCATGTGTATAAAAGATGAGGTTATGTCAAAATTGTTTCATCTTTAGCAAAAATAGAATGTCTAATGTTTGCAACAAAACAATGTTTTACCACGAGCAACGGAAACAATTAATGTTATAAGGGTATTATGTAACAACAACACTTGATTGCCTATTTGGCACTGAAACTGCATATTTTCTAGTCGTTTGGCAAGAATCCTGAAGCTTTTGTACTTTTTTATTTAATGGCATCTAGCTGGATTTTGGACAGCTTTTCCGCCGTTTTGCTTAGAGATGACAAATAAAAATAGCTCCAATTTAATCTGTCAAGAATTGTAGTTTTCTAAATTGTATTGTTCTTTCTAGTTGTGTTAATTATTTATATGAGATTGTTCTAGGTGTATTTGTTTTTCACCATGTAAGGTATATATTGTGTTAGCTCCACGTTGTGGCGCCTATTTTATGTTATAATTGACTATGTTATAATGGTCTTCATATATTAAAATGGTTTCATGTTATAATAAGTAATCATTATACTTGAGCTATTACATCTGACTTTTTACTGTATTTTCGTTCATTTTCAGTTAATTCTCTTTTAAATTGAATTTTTAGTTACTTATTTGCCCTTTTATAATTATGGATTATTAATATTATTAAATTGCTAACTCCGGTAGAAACATTTTTTACTCTTTAACTGGAACACGGGTCGGATTCGCTCATAATCTAGACTAAGACTGCCAACTATTGAGGGTATCAATGCGGGACATGATGTAATGGAAACTGATTCATTTCACCGGAGCTTATTTTTTATTTAAACACGCTAGAGTAAAGCTGAAATGTAGCTTTTTATATTGTACGACGACTGAGATACAAAGTACGATTTTTTCTATCAGTTTTGAATAGGAATTTGTACAAAACGTCAGTTTAAAGTCAAGCAACAACAAAAGTCCACCTCAACCTCTTATTTAAGAAAAAAATAGAATATTTAGTGATAAAAAATTCGTCGTTCGCCCAAAATTACTAAAAATTAAAATGCGAATTTTGTATTGAAACTCATTATACGAGGATAAAATTGGATTCTGGACAACTTTTTCTAGTACCTTTTTTTGATATCTAATGGATTGCAAAATATCTTAGATTTCGCCATTTTTACGGAATTATAGTAGGCTGGGTTTACACCTGACAGGTGAATTGTGTGTTCTAAGAAATTCAGTTCATGAAGTTCTACCTCTGTACCGAAATTCAAATATCTACTTTCAAAAATAAATTAAATACAGGGGTGTCTCCATCGTAAATGCGACACACGTACGAGAGAGGGTTGCATGAACAACAGCCGCCATTCGATGGGTAGATTCAATTATACGAATGCATTTTTTGTCAAACGCGAAATAAGACAATTTTTGCAGGAATATATTACAAATATAAGAATATACTAAGGAATGCGGGACTAGCGGGACGCATTTGACGTTTTGCGGGGCGATTTCAATGCATTATTTGAATGTGGGACCAGTGCTGCTATTGCGGGACTGTCCCGCATAATGCGGGACGGTTGGCAGCCTTAATCTAGACTGCTTCTATTCCTGAAATTTGATTCTCTTATTTCATGACAACTTGTAGGTACGTCTGTCACCTGTCACTTTGAATTATGCAAGTGCAAAATCAATTACAAATACTTTCTCGTTACATTACTTGTCCTTCAACAAATATCAAATAGTAAGTACTTCCCTCTTTAAAATTACCTCACTTCACTCTTTCTATCTTTTTCTTTCAGTTTTTTATTTAAATACCTGTATTCTGTCACTTGTTCATGGACTTCGATACTCTCCTTTACCAAGCCAAACGCCTCCAGCAATCTCATAAAGATCTCCCAACAGTCCCCAACGTCCAAACAAATCCTAGTACGAACTCCGCCAAAACACCTGGATCCGCAAAGACTTCCTGGCCAAAATACGACAAGGCATCTACCAACTTTCTCCAGTAGTACTGTGAGCAGTAAACGCCTTCCACGTCTTCCTACCAAAATCCTCAAGCAACCGACGACCTAGGATCACGAACCTCGACTAGATGCAAGTTACAAGATGTCACTTCAATGATAAGCTTGTCGAATTAGAACTCCATTAGATGAAAACATCCTATCCACCCCATAAAACGCTCTCTCTGCTAACAATTTCGATGTAAACCAGTAAAACCATTTCATGTTATCCAATTCATATGATGTAATGTAATTTGACAATAAACTCAATTCGGTATCTCATTCCAGAAATTTGCTTTTGAAGATTATAACTGTGTTACTTAGGTATTCTCACCACATTCATTTTCTTCATCCATATCGTCTTCACGTTTTTAATATTTACTTTTTTATTTTCACCACGCCAATTTTAGTTAATTCACAACACTTTTATATACCAAACATCTTTTAACTTTTATAAAGGGTTTATTTTCGTAATTTTAACCGCTTACAAATGTATTACATGTTTTTGTACCAAATTATGTTTACATACTTATAAATAAATAATATATCCTTAGTGATTTAGTTTAGCATATATTTTAGAAACTTTATCATAGTTGTCTAACACCCACTATGTTAAATGGTATTTCTCGAATAAGTATTTGCCATTAATCCTCTACTTCATTTCAGATAATAATTAAATTATGTTAGAATTTTACTGTTTATTATATAGCTTCATTCAATTGAGTTTTAAATTCTATTTTCTTTCTTTACCAAATACGTTTTAATAATTTTGATATGATTTTCATACTTAAACTCATCTTTGTAAATTTAATACTGTATTCTTTTGACCTTATTAATTTGATATTAAACCCTTATACTGAAGACCATTACAATATTTTAATATGGAATTGTTTCGTTATCTAATTTCGATTTCAATTCTAATGTTATTAAGGAACAAAAGAAACAATATATCTTCTGGCATTAAAAAATAAAAATAGCAGTATAAAACCTCCCATTTATCAGAACTGTCATTTAAATCGTTAAAAATAAATGCCTTCTAAAAAAAGCTTATACTCTCCCTAAACATCGATAATTGCACTTCCTGCCTCAAGAGGGAAGTTTTTGTCGGCGATCATTCGAAATTTTGTACCAAATCCATGTTTCAAAGGGCGAACGAGATAATTTATTTTCAGTAACGGTACCGCTGACATATGCACTTCCGGCGTTGAAAGGGTTAGAATTCAGTCATTTGGCTGCTTCCGGTTGGGCGCGTGCTTCGATTAATTGTACACTCCCACAATAATGCCACAAATCAAACCCGAAATGTCAATGCCACCAGCGATGCTCGCGCGCCTGCAATTGAATTAAACGCTTCGTGTGATTGATCTATGGCTTAATCGGCGCTGCATAAAAGTCCTCCTTCTCAAATCCGCCGTTGCCTACCGCAATTTCTTAAGAGGACTTGAGGATTGAGCTCTGCCATAAACAATAACCGTTTAGGGGATGAGGTGTGAAGTGTGAAGCCTGCGCTTCAGCTGAGCCCATTTTGGAATTTTGACATGTGTTTACTTTATAGCGATGCTTATGGCTTTCGTGAGTGCTCGTCTAGACAAGCACCATGTAATAAGCCGTATATCAGGTTGCTATGTTTATTTTTAAAATGATTATTGCATATGGAAATTGCCCAAAGATTAATGTCAGGCTCTTGTTGAGGGGGGAAGAGCGCAATATATTTTTGTCTGAATGCCCTTTCATTTCTCCGTGTAGCAGTGTTGGTTATTTATCTATTATTCTGAAAAACTGTTACACGCCTTGTTTGTGCTTGACAGATAAAGCTACAATTTCACAAAATTGTCCAATTTACCCAACCTACATATAACGCAATCATTTTTATTCGAAAAATAAGGCCGCGGCCGTCCCGTGGCAATTCCGAATAATTCGATTCCAGACTTATGCGCACCCCCCGCTTAGATTCGCCCTTAATTTCGTTATTCCCCCTCATCGGCCGTTAATGAGCCAGCGAAAGATCTCAGCCAGACACGTATCGAAGGACGCCGTCGTTTCGCATTACAAAATAAACGCGTCGGCATTATGGCGTCGCCATAGAAACCCCATTTTATTCTCCACCGGAGCATAACGAGAATGAATGGCCTAGATAGACCTTGCCGACGGCGGGATGATTTGATATGGAAATTCGAGATTTTTATGGATAGGGGTTGAACTTGAGGAGCTGAAGGAATTTCAAACATGGGACCCGCGCCCCCCGGAGGTGGCGCCTCCTGGGGGGGATTAAATTATGTTTTTCGGGATTTATTCATGTCCTGTCTATTTTCCTTTATGCCGGGGTTGTGTGAAGGGCGCCTATTGCGGGGTAAGCTGAACGTGACGTTGTTTCATAAAGCCTGCGACTAACGTGATACTTGATAGGCTTGGAAACGCAGTGGGCTGATGTTGCCCATTTTTTGTGCGTCTCGGCAAGTTATTGTCGTTTCAGGCCTGTTGCGTAATTTTAGCTTTGGAAAATTCCTGTATTCTAAAAAACTATTGAATACGGAAATGCTTAGTAAAAAAATTGGTAAACATTTCAGGGGGTAACAAAACTGACGTTCAATAAAGACCATTAATTAGTCACTAGTACGAAAGCCTTCTAGAAACATCAAAAGGCATTAGTATTTATTTAATTTTTCTTAAATGCACTTCGAGTACTTGTGGAATTTTGAACAAGCTGCAATGTGATTCCGTACTGGAAGCAACTACTCTTTTCTATATGAATGTCACTTGTGTGAATTAACAAATTTTGTTTCCACTTCCAATATTTCAGTGGTTTTTCTCTAGTGTGAACTTTTAATCGTGTTATTTTACTAGCAGAACATTTTAACTTTTGAAAATTAATACAGTAAACACTGATACGCTGTTAAAATAGTTTGCGTATCAAATTGGTATAGTTCTTAGACTTTCGATTCGATTAACCACTTTATTTCATGGCTTTTCTCCAATGAAATTTAGTAATTTCAAAAATTTACTTTATTGAAAAATACATTTTTGAGTTTAAAATAGAAAGAAATGTCTTGTTGCTAGTTCTTTGCACTGTAATTATAAACTACGGATTTTTATAGCTAGTAATTCCTTTAATCGTAATTAAGTTTTATGGCTTTTCACCAATTTGATTTTTCCCAACTCGAGAAATTCATTGAATTAGTCGAATTTAGCACTATAATGACTTTCTCCAAATGTACGACACAAAGATAATGACTTGTTTTCAAGATAATTTTGTAAAACAGGCTCTACTGTTGAGAATTGATGTTAATAAATTTCATAACTTTTCCCTAATTGAGGTTGGTTACCCTTTCATATTTTTGTTTCCATTTCGTTAACTATGTATGCTAAAAGTAGTAGGTTCGATATTATTAAAAGATTATTATTTTATTCGGCTTTCGACAATTTCACATGCGCTTGTTTTGTTTTAAAACATTATTACATAAATAAATGCCCGAAACAAGTGAACATGCCCGTACGTTTTTGAAGGTTTTCCGTTTTCTTCACATCTTCTGGTTATATGTTTTATAGTTATTGGGGACTTGGAAAACATATGTCAGCTTTATAAAAAGTTTAACAAAGTTCGTCTTTTTGTCACACTAGTGAGTGACACTGATGTTTGTATAGCTTTTTTCTAATAAATATTTACGTTTTAATAAATTTAGTCTCGAATCGTGCGAAAAAAGCTAGATGCTGGATTTTGTTCAAATTAAACGCATTAAACGATTTGCGAAAGTATATTAAAACTTGTAATGTGTTAAACCACTTTTGTTTCATGGTTTTTCTCCTTTGTGAACTAGAGATAATTTGCAATTTTATGATTTTCCCTATATTATAAACGATTGAACATATAACTTTTTCACTGATTAGAGTTTTACGAATAAGTAATTCACTTAAAGGTAAATAATTTTATGACTTCCTCAGTGTGTTTTTCCAAAATTTTCGAAATTGTGCCTGCAATTAATTGTATGCAAATTTATGACCTAAAATGCAGTGTTAGCGTGGAACTACATTTGCAAAACGAGTACATATAATTGAATATTCGACTGTGAAAATTGTTGGTAGTCAATTTAAATTGCCTTTCTGCTATTAATGTTGGATAAGCTTCTACACGAAACTGAACGTGAGTTGTATATGTTAAAATAAATACTGTTACGTCACTCTGACAATTAACTAGAAAAGTACCAAAGGCAGCCGGAGCTGGTCGTGGGTTAAACGAGAGACTAATCTCGAAACAAATGTGGGTGCCAAGTAGCAACTAATCCAAGTACCTTGCTAATCAAGTAAAAGCTACACTGGAAAGGCGCTACTAACCAATCCCTAAACAAGAGAGAGGACGACAAGGGCGCCAATAAAATTATCAGGCATAAATATCAGGGCAGTATAATTATAACTACAAATAGTACTCGGTAGTACATATAAATAAAGCACCAGATCAAATATTTCAGGTATAAAGAGAATCGCTTTAAAAGTAATAAAAGTATATAATAAAAAGTTTAAATATTTAGTGTAAATAATTAATACAAAAATAAATAAATGACGGTAGAATTTAGGGATGTCGGCGGGTACCCGGGTACCCGGGTCGACCCGGGTAATAGTCAACCCGGGTATATTTTCAGGACCCGGGTACCCGACTAGTAAATTATGTAATTTCTAGAAAGTCAGTCTTTTTCGGAGAAAATGAAAAAAACTTAAAAACAATAGAAATACGCTCTAGAAAAACATAACCATCCAGTAATAACCAGAATCACCCCATCCCGCATAATGTTTCTTGTTTGATATAATAAATCCCCTTCACAGAAATATTCAACCCGTCAATAGTACCATTAAATCGCGTCAGTATGGGATAAAGTAACATACACATCCTCTGTGTGATTTTAATGCTGTTAGGAATTTCGAATAAAGTTACGTACATACTTGAATTTGATAGCACTTGGAAGTGTGCAAATATTTACAAATAACAGACGACTTGCAATTTGAATTGGGGAGTAGGTACTATTTCAATTTAGTTCAGTTTAAAACTCGCGGCGTAAAGAAAGAAATTGTAGCTACCTCAGATGTTCCGATGTACGCTAACATTTTTGTTATATATTTCTGGTACCCGAGGGTACCCGGGTACTGCTTTCGGGTACCCGGGTTTGATTTTAGACCGGGTACGACATCCCTAGTAGAATTAGCAATTTGCATTATCAACAGGTTACTTGGTAAAAGCGCATAACCGCGATAGGTTATGAAAGGCTAAACTTTGGGTTCGGATTGAATTTGACCCATAACCCACAAATGCAAGAAACATTCTCATGTAATTAATAATCTACAGATAGGTCTTACAGACCCCAAAATCTTGGTTCAGAGTAGGGCATTATATACCCGAAATCCGCTTGGTAATTAAATAAAATCATAATCAGTCTCGATTTGTCGGGTAAACAGAATTATTAACGCAAAATATTGCAAATGGGGGAATAATCGAGCTTAATTCAACCGAGTTGATTAGTCACTAACAAGAAGTGAAAACCCAAACTCTAAATTTCAAAGTACATGCAGAATTGCTTCACGACCCAAAAGACAAAAAAATTACTTTGATTGTACATGAGAAACATAAAACTTCAATTCAGGTGTAACCTTGGCAAAAATTAGCGTAGGTCAACAGTGACTCGAATCCTTCTAAATAATTGCCCTACATCAGTAAGCTCTAAATTATACTGTATTTATCTATATACGAAGCCAATCTGGTATTTGCCGAATGCATTAACATTAACGCGAAACGTTACAAGATACAAAGAATTCCATAATGGCTGGTTATGTCGAAGTCAAATGTTTTAACGCAGGCAGGAAACTAGTTAAGATTAAGACCGACCTTGCTGGTTACCAGGTAGCAAATTGCCGTATCAGAAGCTGGCCAGAAACAAAACCATGTCGATAAGCCTCGAAGAAAGCTAGGTGCTGGTGCGAAGTTTAAACGCCTATTCCACATTACAACGTTCGGCTGCAGGTAATGTATAGCTTAGCGATGGGGCCTCAAGAGTGAACTGTCATCGGACCTCTTGTGGAAATGGAATCCTCAACATACGAATCGTCAAGCATAAAGGGGCCGTAACTAAAAGGGGCTGAAAAATGGAAATAGAATCGAAACAAATAAAACTAAAGGAAGCTAGCACCTACCGTTGAGGTGTTCTGCTTCGTTTACCAAAATTATAACATACTGCTGTCAGGTACAAATCCAAAATATGTCTAATTTTGAGAAAATCGCGAAAACATTTCTTCCAGGAACTTTGAATTTCCACAAATGGAACCGATCACAATACTCAATCTCAAAAAAGGATGCAAGCGAAAAACCCAAATAAATGGAACGTTTGGATTCACATTGCCATCCTTCCCGACTCAGCACAAATAGCAAATGGCAGAGAAGATAAGCTGCTTGTCAAAAATTTTGGAAAACCGTGAGCATTTAGGATAGGCAACCATAATAGCTCGGAACGTGCATTGAAAACTATTTAGGAATAATAATACTTTGAAATATGAAACTTGAACTAGTTTAATTCTATTGTAGGTAATATTTGATTTATCAATAGGGAAAATAATTATGTAAATACTTATAAATCACTTTTGACCCATTACAATATTACCAGTGTTTTATTTCGAAACTGTTAGTAGTTGTTGGGAAATAATATCATAGTTGCCTGTAATGTATCATAGTTTCTAAACGAGTATAATAAAAATATGGCTAGTATAATCTGGCTTTAACTTCTTACTTTAAGCGTTTAATACCCGATTTTTAAAGGCAAATGAGAACGCAAATCTGTTATAGTAGTAAAATGATATCGAAATAATTATTTATATTTATTCAAATGTAACTCGAGCCCTAAACGCTACCCCCTTTCCAAAACTAAATAAATAGGATTGTGTTTCAGTCCTATTTAAAAATGGAGATCTGTCAACATTTCTAATTAATTTAATTTATTGATTAAACACTCCCACACGTCGTGTATGTGTGTAAATAATTCATGAAGGTAATGTGTAATTAATAGCGGATGTTACTCCACAGGCCAAATATATCAAATGTAAAAGTAGAGGCGCCGATTGTACGATCAAAGGGAGGCAGTTCTATGCCGAATTATGCGTCAGGCCATTGCTCTCTCGTAATATTTAATGACATTAGAAAAAGCAGAAATAGAACTGAACTAAAAATTACATTTCGAACGATCAATTAAAAAAAGCATATGCAGACGACTTGAATTGTTTTATAATAACAGAAAATGATTGAAGTTCTATGCTTTGGTTGCCCTCTCTCATTGATGATGATACAAACTATATCCCGTTATTATATAAAATATCGGAATTTATATTCATTTTGCGTGGTAAAAAGAAACGTGCAAATAATATCTATTATCTATAATTTATAAATGTGAATGTCATTAGATTCGATATTATAACAATATATGAGGCTGGTGCAGAAATTACTCAATGAGCAATCACACTCGGCCACGTTCACTGATGGCAAAGGCACTATGGTAAAAATCGAAGATCCTGCTAGAATGCTACAGAAAAACTTAAGAGACATAGAGAAGAGGACCAAAGGGTGGAGGAAAACAATTAATTAAACTAAATTGCTTCATATCTATCACTTTTACGAAATGCAGACGAATTACACCGCAAGTGCCTGAAGTGGTAGAATTTCAGTATCTCGACATGTACCTGGACAAGAGTCTCTGTAGAGGGCGCACATATGGTATAAAAGAAAACAACTTGGTATAAAGTTCAGCAAAAAACTACTGGATACCCGTATAAAATCCAAAATGTATCTGCCACAAAATAGAATTAAGCATTGGACTTGCCACACAGATTGTAGATATTGTATTCGTATGTATGTGTAACCATCAAATCTGAATTACGGTAATTGGGTTCTAACTTTCTAATTCTTATGCCAGTTCGTGCTACCTGTTCATATTTAATACATCATAGTTGCTTATTGATGTGTATACAGATTACAAATGTTAGTAAACATATTTACGAAAATTAATACCACTCAAGTTCGAGTGGTGACTATTGCTACTTTTATTCAAGATGCCAACTATTTTAATGGAGTTTTTAGTGGCTGTTTTAATAAACACAGATAAAGCAATGTCATCAGGAAAGAAAGGCGTAACAATGTTCAATATGAGAAGCGTAACGCCTGATATAAATTTGTGATAGACTAGTTGGGTGAAAAGAGTCGCCACAAAAATTCGTTTTAACTTTTTGGAGATTTTACAGTGACGAGTTACCTTCGTTATACAATCGTATTCTGATAAAATAAATCTGTAGACTGCAGGAGTCTTTATGGCAATGTAGCGCAGCTATGCCCAACTGCCTAAAAACTTCAGAAATTACCCCTCTCATTTAAGATCGTAAAAATGCTGCCGATAACTACGAAATACACTAATAAAAGTGAAATTCTGGGTGCAGCGATATGAGTTAAACCAGTGGGTGTCTGCCAATTGTGCGTGTGCTTTAAGAAAACGGTTTAACGTCATTTGATTAGGTTACGTCGCGTTAAGTGAACTTTCTAAGAACGTCAATAACTGATTTGTCGAACTTTAGTTCTCTAAACAGCGTGATTTCCATCTCATCACAGTGTGAGGGACCGAGCAACAAAGACACTACAGAGAAGGTTTTATTCTCTGCATAAAGTAACGGAGCCAATTGCAAGAGCAATAAACGGCTGGTCATCCGACTCGACAGACAATGGGCCATATACCCGAGACGAAAAAGTGAAATGGATTCTTTTTCGAGTCGAAAGTAAGTTCAACCCCTGTGCGGCAATAGAAAACGAGACGGAAATGGGCCGTGTCCAGCTGACAATAGGCACTGTACTCGACCGATGCTTCGAGATTCGGGAATTCTTTCTCTTGCATAAGCGATCTGTATATAAGGGCAGACAGTCCGGCGTTCTAGCATTGCGTCTCCACCCCCGGCTTGAGTTTCTTTAACCAAATCGAGTTCTTTAGTTACATTCCTTAGCCTACTTTTTAAATTAGATGACGGGGTTCGTATATATAGAATTTTCTATTTGTACTTGTATTTTCTACATATTAACGTTTTGTATGTGTTTGTAATTAGTGTTCTAATGTAAATAAAAAGGAATGTTATTGTTTTCCACAATCGGTTATATCTTATTGAACCAAAATAATTCCAAAGGGATGAACCCGGTAAGAACATCATAACAATTCCTAAAGTGCAAACCATCTGAGTAGCGCTAAGCATAAATCGTTGGTATAAAACAGCAAGCGATAATTTGACAAAACTAAAGTGATCGACTTCCTATCGACACGAGAGGTAGGGAATGAATACAAAATAGGCAATTATGGACTTGGAACGAGAAATATTCGAGCAGAAAGAATGATGTAATATATAGAACAAGGGAACTTGGATTAGCCCCAAGCAAGCAATTAGAAACGAAATAGCTTATGTACTCTGTAACTATAAGTATATTAATAATACCAAAAACAAGCAAACAAGCTGCCCCTGAATAATAGCGCAGGCACCCTACCCGATCAAGAAACACAAATATTAACCAGTTAAATGTTGAAGAAAACCGCAGAAGTAGTGAGAGTAAAAACCACCATTAAAAAGCAAATTAAGTGAAAACATAAGGAAATCCATAAAAGAAACGGAAAATAACATTTAGAGCCCGTCACTGCAATAACATCAAACAACATCGACGGTGAATTTCTCCATCATCTAAGTTTTGGAAAGCTACAACTCGTCGCGGTCGACTCGCCGCAGCCGAATCGTCGCGCCCGACTCGCCGCAGCCGTATCGTTGGAAGATGAAAACGAGCACTATACATATAAAACGAGCACTATGGATATTAAACGAGGTGATACTATCTTGCCAACACTTCTTATAACGGCGATGGAAGAGAAGTAGCATAACTGGAAAGGAAAAGGTAAATTTCTCAATCGTCTAATATTTGGAAAGCTATAACTTGCCACGGCCGACTCGCCACAGCCGAATTTCCGCGCCCGACTCGGCGCGGTCGAACGCCGTATACTCAGTTCGCCGCGGACTAACTCGCCGTGAAGGTTAATAAAATATGCAGTATGCACACTGAAATAAAATATCAGCGTTAGTAGTAAACTTGTTTATTTATTATTCATGTACCAGGTGCAACGGGATGTCGGCTTGCCTTTTTATTTTTGTCAATATACAATAAAACGCAATTTTGTACGTTCTACGTGTAAATCCGCATTATTGTTTGATATCAACGTAAATTTTTTGCACTTCTAGTTTCGCCGTAAGTGGTCCCAATTTTTAATTTTAATGTAACTCTTTGTATGAATCGGAGTGAACCTCAAAACAGTTTCCTGTAACAAAATCACATTTTTTTAAATGGAACTATGAATCTGAAATAAGACAACAACCTAATATCTTACTTAATACAACATTTGAAAATATGGAAACCCAAATTTATCTTACAACCAACACATTCTTAGTTGTATTTAAACAGTGGTTGGAAGCAAACGCCTAATTCATTGCTGTACATTTTTATAACCCCCCGGAAGCTCAGGCAAGAAAATACTGTTCAAAATCCCTGCATTTTAAATTGTTTAAGTGAGGCTTATACAAAATTATAAGTGGAAGTGGAAATTAGTGTAAAGATAAAAAACAATATGTGGATTTTCATGAAATATAAATAGGAATTGATAAAATCGCAGTGCATCGCGACGAATCGGACCGCGGTAAGACCAACGGCGGCGAGCCAGACTACGCGGTGAGTGGGCCGCTGCGAATCGGCGTTGGTGACTCGGCCGCGGCACCTTGTACCTGACCGGCTAAGATTTGACCATTATATAGTGCTAATAAATAGCAACTTAAACGACGTTCAAGAAATGATGGATTATATAAAAGCGCCAAATCTAAATTATCTCGACAAAAATAAAAGTAACGAAAAATATGAGTGTACGAGAAAATATAGAACTGATTTAAAATAGAACTACTAGAAGTAGTAGACAGTTACATACCGATGGGGCCATAGTTATACAGTGAATACAGTCTTGCCGTTCCCATGAGGATTTGATTGTTACTTATTACTTTCTAATGGTACGTCACGCGCCTTAAAATATTACTAGCATGAAGTGCATTTGCAAATGGAAGCACATTTGCAAAACAGTTCCGGTTCCTCTTAAAAGAAACTTTTTAATCGCTGCATTGTCCTAGGCTTCACTTGCTATTGTGAAACATAGATTTTCACAAAAGGTAAGTCAAGAAAACTGGTGGTTGCGCAATGAACAATGGAACGGAAACTTCTAGGAATAACACTACGAGACCGCAAAACCAACAAAAGTAGAAGATAAGGTACAAAAAGCGGTACAGTTCAAAGTAATTGAACTGGGTATCGCAAGTATCCGTCATAACAGATAGTCAAGAAAAATGGTAGAATGAAAGTCAAGAATTATCGTTCCACAAAAAAAAATGGAGACATTTGGAGAAGGCCTGTGTTCAGCAGTGGACCACTATATAGGCTTCTTGTGATATTAATAGTAAGTGGTCAACAGTTAGCTATTAAGTCACTATTTACTACTACACATGCCGGATCCCGCTCTCTTCATTATATACTTCACCAGTTGCGTAAATGGAGGGTTGTTTATTGCTTGTCGGTGGTCGGATGTACCCTGCGTTTTATCAAAAGTGCAATTAGCCATTGTGCTCGGTTTCTAGTACCATAAATTTGGAATTACTGTATTACCCTTCTCATGCAACCGGGTATCTTCTCGGCCGAAGTGTTAGGTCATTTTTGTCCGAACGCTTGCGTCACCCGAGGGTTTTATTGCTCGATAGTGTTGTCTGTGGGCAGTCAAGGGCATCGCGTTGATTCTTCCACAGCCGGTCTTTGTTGCCAAAAGGGTTGAGCGCTACGTACTGTTTAGTCCCGGATCCCTTCGTAGATAGTAATAATAAAAATAATAATAAATTCTCTTTATTTTTAAAGTTGGCGAAGTTCAGCTAAGGTCGTTCGTCCACTTAACCAACAAATGACGCAATGTTGCCGAGTTCCGAGTTTTGAATTGCGTGCCCGTTACACTCGAATTACGGATGCAATCTGTCTTTCGCGACGCTAATTGCTCAATTTACTACACTAGTCACTTCGTTAGGTATAGCGTACATCCACAGCTTCTTGAACTTGGTTTTCACTTTTTATGATTTCCTGCGCTGCTTTTATAGACCTTCCGCGGGGGTGATTTACGGACGCTACACATGGCCTTGTATCCGCTACAAGTTTATGAAGTCATACCAATAAATTGCAGTCAATGTAATATGATCAATGGTTTATCAAGTTTAACTGACTGTAAACAATTAATTAATATTTACATAATTGATTTTGTAACGATTATAAATGTGTTTAGAAGTGCATTGTTCAACAATATGCACATTTATTAAACAATAACTGAAATTTATGCACCTCCCAAAGTTTGGGCAATTAGAAGACTAATTAATTGGTTTTTTATGTGGTTTTATTGTAATAAAATTAAACAGCAGATTTAAAACATTTGAGGTAGCTCCCAATAGAATTAAGAAGTTAAATTTCATTGGAATTTTAGGATCTTGCCTCTTCTTTTATCTGAATTTTTTAAATACCTCTATCATCTGCATTTACCTGCTGAAAATATGCGGGATATAATTAATATTTATATTTTTAAATCGACCAGTTCCTGCAATGCGTCCAAAAGCAAATATTTAAAAAAATAAGTGTGTCACGCAGTACCGAAATCAAATATTTGCCTCCAAGAGGGCCTTTGTTTACGGCGGTTTAATTAATTGAGGACGCACGAGCACGTGTTGCACAACTAAACGGCTTCAACAAGCTTTCTGGCATTTTCGGCATCGCGTAACCATGTTCGACCTACATTTTTCCGCCGAATTGTGGCATTAGCATAGCGTGCAGCACACGCCAGGTAATTGCAAAAGAATTATTGCACCCGTCAGACTTGAACTTTACGCTTGTGCAAAAATGTCGCCGGTTTAGGACTAGCGTATCCTAGTTGCAAAGCGTGAAGTGGTCGTTGGTTTTCCGAATCGTGGCTAGGAATTCAGGAAATATCGAAATTACAGCTGAATGTACAAATTCTGGCGATAATATCCTGCTGCAGCAGCACGTGGCCACCTAGCATGCAAGATATATGAGTTTTGGGTAATTCGAATGGCCAAACCATCTGTGCCTGCCACCCAGGCGTGAACTGCATTTGAATATGTAAATCGATTACGCAATCCTTTCATGCAATTACAACCCGCAGATCACTTCCTGCTTACATTATTGAAAACAGTTCCGTTGGCTTCAGAGACACCGTCTTGGAATGTTAACGACTTCTACATCAGTGTCGCGTCGTATAAAACGTCATTTTGTGTGCACACTCTCAATCAAACAGTGGTTTTCTGGTGTGAACTTTTAGTTGTGCTATTTCTTCAGCAGAACCTGGGTTCCTGGCTTTTCCCCAGCAAAATTGTCCTAAAAACTTAAGTTTTCATAAAATAGGTTTGCAATAGTTAATTGCCAAAAAGAAGCTTTTATAGCTAATTAGAGTTTACAATTCTAGGAACAAATCGAACATCGCCATAACGAATCGACACATGCTCCAATATCGTTCCTGAAGCAAAATAAATGTAATCGGCAAAGAAATAGATGAATCGTAATTAACTTTTATGACTCTTCCCCAGTGTGCTTTTTCAAAACTCTAAAATGTAATTAAAAAGTCGAAATGAGGCCTGTAATAATTTGACGTAAATTTACGGGCAAAAGGATAAGGGCTTTGAAGTTAATTTGTAAAACGGGCCTAATTGAATATGCTCCTGTCGAAAATTCATGGTAGTGAATTTCAATGGCTTCTCTCTAATTAGGTTATTCATATTTGTTTCAGTTTTGTGAGTTATGTATGCTAAAATGATTGATTATTGCGAGTGTAGGTATATATCGAGGAATTTTAAAGCGTTTTGTTTATTTTCGAGTTAGAAATTAAAGTAGAACTTAAATATTGACGGAGATTTGTTCCTAGTGTGTCGATTATTTTACATTAGGAATAATTTCTTTCAGTGACTGTTATTGTAACATGAGTTTTATAAACATCAATTTTGAAAATAAAACTATTCCCGCAACATGTAGATGCGGATTTAAAAATTTTGGCCCCCGAGGCAAAGCAACATTTTGACGTCTCACGTACCTCAAACCTCTCCCCGCTTTCTCGTTAAGATGTTAGGTATTAAAGAATATCTGATACTGCATGGGACACAAAATAAATTAGATACCTTTATTTGCCTGGTGTTCTTTAAACTGAATTACAGAAGTAGTATTTATCTATAACAAAATTCAAGGAGAACAAATAAAGCTTTCTTGCCTATTACAAAAAATATTTTTAAATTTTAATTCCACAACTGCAATTTACTACATAACAAAATGAGTAAAAACCTAAATCTGTTCCTTTCTTTTTTTTTGCAAAATCATCGATGGTATTTTTAAAATGTAAAGCTAATGCTGCTTATTCAACTGAGAGGTAATTAAGTATCATTTGAAACATCTATTAATTAATAAGTTTCAATTGTAACTAAAATAGTATAAGAGCTTGATACCGTATTTAAATTTGACCTAAACCCCCACCTTCGTGAAATGGGCCTAGAACAATTCGCCATCGCCGAATCGTCGTTGCCGTATCGGATTCGCCGTATCCGATTCGCCATAGGCATAATTCGCCATCAGAACATTCGCTCTCGGTGGCTAAAGTTTTAAATGAATAAAAATACTACTCCCAATTCAGTGTAAATAAAATATTTTAAAAATTGTAACATGTTTCACGCGTTAGCTCTAATGTACTCGTTATGGTTGATCCTTTACAATAATCTAGCTGGAATTACGTATTTTGAAGTAGCAAAACAAGATTTCTTATAAGTCCAATTCAATAATTCCAGAAATTCTTATAGCAACAATTTCACGATTAAGTAATAATAATTAGACAGAGTTCGAAAGGGATAAAAACTTAACCCAGAGATAAACTGTGGTCATTAACATCCATCCGCGATAGAATTATAGATTATTACTTTATTATTTAAGCATTTCAAAAATCACATACAACGTCGTTTGCAGTAGATTTCCTAACGCACACGCGCTTGTGTACTGCTTTGTGACGTTACGCAGCGGTCTTGTCATACTGAGGCGTTTTCCCGCGAATTTTAGTAGGTTTAAATTAAATATGCAATAATATCGTAATGTACCTTTACCAAAACAATGGTATGATGCCTCATTCATGCGGCCTTAAAGAACGCATTTAAGCTGGTCTTCTTAAAAAATGAACACACATTTCATGGCCCTTTTAATTTTAAAAGCTCTACAAAGACTTGTAATTATCTCGAAAATTTAAACTGCCGTGAAATGTTTGTTGATTTTATTTAATTTTACCAAAAACGTTCTATAAGCAGCCATTTTAATTTTTATTCTAACGCTAGTGGTTATGAAATTATTTTATATTAAATAATTCGTCCATATTTAGTTTTCAGGACATTTCACTAAGATGGGGGTTTCGGTAAAATTGCGGACAGCGGACAATTTGTTGTGTTTGTCCGTCTGAACGTTTGTTCGGAATTTTTAAATTTTGTCTTCAAATTTGTGTAGAAGATAAGAAGTAGAATAGGAAATAGGAATCTCCAACCTTGAGTCTTCTAAGGATCATGGACAAAATAGGGAACAAATTTAATAAAATTCTGTCTCTGATCGATGTTTCGGAATTTATATTTTTGATTTGGTTTGAATAGAAGATGAAAAAATAGAACAGGAATTTCTAACAAAGCAATCTTCTATGTCGTAAAGATTATGAACAAAATTACGGACAAATGTAAGAGAATTCACTGTTTTTGTCCGTCTGAGCGTTTTTTCTGGATTTTTAAATTTTAACTTTAGATTTGCATAGAAGATAACATAGAATAGGATTCTCTGTCAAACCCACCTTCTATCTCGTAAGGATAATGAATAAAATGGCGGACAAATTGAAGAAAGTTCGTTGTTCGTCCGCGTGCGCCTTTTTACGGAATTATTAAGTTTCGTCTTTAGATTCGGATAGATGATAAAAAATAGAATAGGACTCTCTGACGAACCAATATTCTATCTCGTAAGGATGATGGACAAAATAACGGACAAATTTAAGAATATTCGTTGTTTATTCGTCTGAGCGTTTTTCGGAATTACTAAATTTTGTCTTCAAATTCGGATAAAAGATAAAAACTAGAATAGGAATATGACAAACCAACCTCATATCTCTAAGGATAATGGACAAAATGACAAAGTTAAAAAAATCGTCGTGTTGGGCCGTGTGAGCCTTTTTGCGGAATTCTTAAATTTTATCTTCAGATTCGATTAGAAGATGAAAAGTAGAATAGTAATCTCTGAAGAACCAACTTCCTGTCACCTAAGGAGCATGGATAAAATGTCGGTCAAATTTAGGAAAAATGTATCGTCTTTGTCCGTGTGAGGCTTGCTACGGAATTTTTAAATTTTGTCTTCGGATTCGGATAGACGATAAATAGTAAAATAGGAATCTTAACGAACAAACCGCCTATCTCGTAAGGATTATGGACAAAGTGACGAACGAATTTAAGAAAAAATCGTGGTTGTCCGTGTATGCCTTTTTACGGAATTCTTACATTTTGTCTTCAGATTCGGATAGAAGGTAAAAAGTAAATAGGAATCTCCAAAGAACCAGCCTTCTATCACGTAAGGATCATGTACAAAATGGCGGACAAATTTAAGAATATTCGTTGTGGTTGTTCGTCTGAGCTTTTTTCGGAATTTCTAAACGTTGTCTTCAGATTTGGATAGAAGATAAAAAGTGAAATATGAATCTGACGAACCAACCTATCTCGTAATTTAAGAAAAAACATCGTGTTTGTCCAGGTAAGGTTTTACGGAATTCTTAAATTTTTTCTTCAGATTCGGATAGAAGATAAAAAGTAGAATAAGAATCTGACGAACGAACCTCGTATTTCGTAAGAATTATGAATAAAATGGCCGATACATTTACGACTGCTCGTGTTTGTTCGACTGGACATTTTTTAGGAATTTCAACATTTTTTTCCCGGATTCGGAGATAGAAACTAGAATATGAATATCTGAAGAACCAACCTCCTATCTCGTGAGGATCATAGACAAAATTATGGACAAATTTAAGAAAACTTCATCGTGTTTGTCCGTTTGAGCCATTTTATAGAATTCTTAAGTTTTGTCTTCAGATCCGGATAGAATATAAAAAGTAGAATAGAAATCTTTGAAGAACCAATCTCCTATCTCGTAAGGATCGTGGACAAAATGGCGGATACATTTAAGAATATTCGTTGTTTGTTCGTCTGAGCGTTTTTTCGAATTTCTAAGTTTTGCTTTCAGATTCCGATAGAACTTGAAGAAGTAGAATAGGAATCTCTAATGAACCAACATTCTATCTCGTAAGGATCATGAAAAAAATGGCGGACAAATTTAAGAAAGTGCGTTGTTTGTCTGTGAGCGTCTTTTTACGGAATTTTTAAGTTTCGACTTCAGATTCGGATAGAGGATAAGAAGTAGAATAGGAATCTCTGACGAACCAACATTCTATCTGGTAAGGATCATGAACAAAATGGCGGAAAAATTTAAGAAAGTGCGTTGTTTGTCTGTGAGCGTCTTTTTACGGAATTTTTAAGTTTCGACTTCAGATTCGGATAGAGGATAAGAAGTAGAATAGGAATCTCTGATGAACCAACATTCTGTCTGGTAAGGATCATGAACAAAATGGCGGACAAATTTAAGAAAGTGCGTTGTTTGTCTGTGAGCGTCTTTTTACGGAATTTTTAAGTTTCGACTTCAGATTCGGATAGAGGATAAGAAGTAGAATAGGAATCTCTGACGAACCAACATTCTATCGCGTAAGGATCATGGACAAAATGGCGGACAAATTGAAGAATATCGGTTGTGGTTGTTCGTCTGAGCGTTTTTTCAGAATTTCTTAATTTTGTTTTCAGATTTGGATAGAACTAGAATAGGAATCTACCAAACGAACCTCTTATCTCATAAGGATCATGGACAAATTTAAGAAAAAATCGTCGTGTTTTTCCGTATGCGCCTTTTTCGTAATTCTGAAATATCTTCAGATTCGGATAGAAGATCTGCCGAACCAACCTTCTATCTTATAAAGATCATGGACAAAATTACGGACAAATTTAAGAAAAATTTGTCATATTTTTCCGTGTGAGCCTCTTTACCGAATTCTGAAATGTTGTCTTCAGATTCGGATTGAAGATAAAAAGTAGAATAGGAATTTCTGAAAAACTAACCTGTCCCGTAAGGATCATGGACAAAACGGCGGAGAAATTTGAGAATATTCGTTGTTTTTGTTCGTCTGAGCGTTTTTTCGAATCTCTAAATTTTGTCTTCAGATTCCGATAGACGATAAAAAGTAGAATAGGAATCTCTGACGAACCAACATTCTATCTCGTACGGATCATGGGCAAAATGGCGGAGAAATTTAAGAATATTCGTTGTGTTTGCTCGTCTGAGCGTTGCCCGGAATTTCTAAATTTTGTCTTCAGATTCCGATAGACGATGAAAAGTAGAATATTAGTATCTGACGAATCTCGTAAGGATCATGGACAAAATGACGGACAAATTTAATAAAAATTCGTCGTTTTGTCCGTGCGAGCCTTTTTACAGAATTCAGAAATTTTGCTTTTAGATTCGGATAAAAGATAAAAAGTAGAATTGGAATCTTTGAAGAACTAACCCTTTATCTAAGTAAGGATCATGGACAAAATCTCGGACAAATTTAAGAATATTCGTTGGTGTTTGTTCGTCTGGGCGTTTTTCGGAATTTTTAAATGTCTTCAGATTCGTATAGAATAGGAATCTGAAGAAATAACCTATCTCATAAGAAATATGGACAAAATGGCTGGCAAAATTCGTTGTGTGGTTCTCCGGTTCTGCGCTTTATTTTTTGGAATTTATAGATGTTGACTTTAGATTCGGACGGAAGATAAAAATGTATTGTTGCCATCTTTCGCGAAACTGAAAATTCATCTGAAAAGCACATACGCTGCAACAGCATAAACAGCTTAACCTATTTTTGCTCAAATTGTGTTTGGAGTTTTGATATTTGCATCGTCTGGAAAAAATGTTTTCACCGCGATTGGAAGAGCTTCACGAAGACACAAACGGTTTTTCTGGTTTTCGGCTTTACAATTTGTTGAAAATGCAAATAGATAATTTAATTCCTTGGAAGTAATGTTATTGATCTTTATATATAGAATACAAATTTAGAGATTTCTGATGATAAAAATAAAATCGACTTTTTCGTAAATGTTGTTAATTTTATTCAATTACTGTTTTGGGGTGGCAATTTTTAATTTAATTGAATTGAAATACTAGTCCGACTACGTTTTTATGTAACTTTAGTTCTTAAATTTTGATGTAACATTGTTATAATTAAACTTAGATGTTGTTTATAGAATTCTAAAGTACTTTTAGCCAGCATCACATCTTTAAAGCTCAACTGAAAATTCGTGAAACTAATTTAACAAACATTTAAATACATTTTTGCTATTTTTAATTTTGAAAAATTAAGTTGCCGATTTATTTTAAATTTAGTTCATAGAGCTGCTTTACTATTGTTTATCACAAAATTGAAAAGTCCTACATAAATTGCTAACGTGTACATTTTACACGTGTGTAATTCTAAAACGAGTGACAGGCTCGTCGATCTTTTTTTATTTTGTAGAGGGAAACGAATAATAACAACAAAAAGATTCGTTCAAATCTCGTCCATGGCAACTGTGGCATAGCAATACTTACTTGAAAAGAATTCTTATTTACAAGCAAAAATTTCATTTTCATTTTATTTCTTTTGTCACTTCATCATGTGACACATTCTTAAAACTGTATTCTCTAAAGAACTGTTACAATTTTACTTTGCTATTACTTATCTTGCATTACTATTTTGTGTTTTATAAACCTTTGTGAATATTGATGTTTACGCTAATTTTTGAAATTAAGGAAAACAAACATTTGCATTATATTGCATGCAATACTTAGTTCCAATTGTTTTGAATGTTGAAACTTAAAAAAATGTGGGCTCATATTTTTAATATAATTTTAGGTAATAAACGGACATAGTTTCCAGTATTTTCTTAAACTTTTGATGCACCCTGTATAACTTCACCGCTAATGGGTGAATCATAAAGAGTGGCGGTTATTATTCGCAAATAGTTAACAATTAAGCAGTTATGAATAGCTTCAACAGGACGTGTCCGGGACTATCTTGCGAAGATCTAACCACAATGTGTGTGTTTACCGAGCTAGGGGCTGGTCCGGAAGCTCCCCTAAAACCAAAACGCAGCTCTCATAATTGGCACCCCATGGAATCGCTAACGGGCCGTGCTACTTATGAAATATAGTCAAGGGTTGTTTTTTCAGCTGCGACAATTTATTAGTTGCACTGTGCACAGGTAGCCGCAGTCGAGGGGAAGTCGATATCAACCTTGCACCCCGCGAATACAAAACGCGTCGTCACCGGGTGCCTATATGCTTGTTGTGTGGTAATGGCTGTATTCCCGAGTGAATAAAATTATCGTTAGCATCGCTGAAACGGCTCTAAGCACCGTTGCGTTGCCTTTAAATTTTATTTATGCGTCAGGTTTGAGATTTTTAAAGAGTGCGTGTACAGTGTGGATTAGAACTTGGGGACGAGCTAATATTTCATTGATTTTTTGAAGTGGCGGCAATGATTGAAAATCCTTGGAACAGATTCTAAATTTGATTATGACTTCTGCATACTTGTACGTGGTAAATTAGAATTTAAAGCAAAGGATATTCAATTGTTCCTTTTCTTAGATGGGGTTAAAAAATTGTAATGGTTTTTCCCCACTTGAAACTCACCAGCGTGGTTGAAAACATTGTAAATAAATCACTACTGTATTGCACGCAACTAGCTGAAGATTGTTTACGCGTTAAATTATACAGGGCGTTTTAAAAAGTGCTGAACAGCCTTGGGCATAAAAAGTTAATTATCCGCCAAATTTCTAGTTTTTAAGAAGTTTGAAATAGTTTTAAAGGCATATTTGAAGTGCAATTACGCTAGTTTTTATGGACTTATGTGTAACAGGCTTTAGTTTCCATATTTTAAGATGTAATTTTTAGTAAAGTAGGAGTGTAATGGTTTTTCACCACTTTGAATTCACGTTCCTAGTATTAAATAATCCAGCTTTTAATTTTATTTGTTTTGGGGCATTGTTATGTGTATTTATAATCCACGAGAACAACTGTTCTTTAATTTACTGCCCTCATTATATATTAGAATTAATTAATTTTCAGTAAAGTTAAGATGGGGAAAGCCAGTATAATCCGTTGGAGCTATGACTAAACTCATATAAAATGCAGAAATTAACTTTTTTCTATAGTTTTAACTAGATGGCATTCACACACGAGTTTATTCAGTTTTTATAGCCTCCATTAGCACGAACATAGTTAAAAAAAATCGAAATCGGCCATTTTCCCGCCGTGACGGCCCATCCCGCTGTTAACATGCATTAGCGTAGCCTAGATTCAGCCATAAAGACATCGCTAAAGAACCCTGGCCAGCACATGTGAATGAATGAGCCAGCGGTCTTCCGATACAGATCTTCATTGGACTGTAAGACATAGGAAAACGCTCACAAAAAGCTCGACAAAAAGCCGTCGACGAATGTGCAAACCATATGTTGATCGCCGTGCTGCAGCACGGCGGTTCCAAAGTAATTAAATTCGGCGCTTCCCGCATCTGGGAAGCGTCGTTGCCGCGATAAATTAGTTCGGGGGACCCCTCCGAGGTAGAGGTCAGTTAATTCAGGCGATTTTTTGTTGCAGTCAATGGTCGGCCGAGCAACCAAGACGAAGATGACTACGATCTCAACGTGGCGGAGCCCGAGCCGGGAGTTCAGAACGACAATACGTACGATTACGAAGGGGGCGACGACGACGATGTTGAACCAGAAATACCAGAACCGATTCTTGTCACTCGGCCGCAGGACTTGGTTGCCAAAGAAAACGAGACTGTTCAGTTACCTTGCGTAGTTGAGAATGGAGGTAGGTATCCAACTGGAACATGATTGATTGTGGAATGTGGAGTATGGTAACTCATGAAAAATTGAAAGTTGCAATGCAATTATTACTTCAAATTGAAAGTTTCAATATGAATTGAAAATAAACAAGATTTTTGTAACTGTAGATAGCCGCACTAAAATATTTATTACATTTCAAATATTAGTTACGAGGAAGTATTGATAGTTCTTAACACAGAAAATGTTATTTTATTGTATGTCTAAAAATATATATATATAATCCTCGTTTACTTTACACCCTAACTGAAATGGTTTTTCTCCTGTTGCAATCCGCCGCCATTGTTGAAAAAATTGTAAATTATTTTTGTATTTCTTGTTTGCAATTTTTATTAGGACGTGTGCATGCGTGTACATAGAAAACTAAAAGTGAGTACGCGTGCTTTTAAAAATTTTCTATTCTCTTAAGCTTGGATAAAAAAATTGTAATGGTTTCTCCCCACTTCAAATACACCAGCTTCACGTAGATAACTGGTTGAAGATTTTTTATGCATCAAAGTATGCAAAGCGAATTAAAAGTTGAGTGAGAGCTAATGTGTAATCAGTAATGGTGTTTTCTTTGTAATTCAGAAAGAGCTACTACAATAAACAAGGAAATTATGAAAAATGCTGTTAGAAAACTGCAATACATGTTAAAGTACCAGAGAGTACAATTTGTAGTGTCTTTGCAATCAGTTGTTTTCTTTCAAGTCACATTCACTATTTATAAACAAAATTTCAATTGAACTTCAAACACACTTGAAACTTTTTCAACAACTCTATATTGTCTTCTATTTCCACTTCCTCATCGTTCGAAAAACATATTTGTCGAAGAAATTTTTTCAATGGACCAAAAAGGCAGTAATCGCTGAGAGCTCTAGACCTAGACTATAAGACACTTCAAGAGCTTCAAATCTGGCTTTTTTAATTGCACGTATTGCAATTTAAAGCTTTGAGGAATCGTGTTGCCATGCACAGGAACACCTTTCTCATCAACTTTCCGCGTTTTATGTATCGGCATGACGACATAAACTTGGTTTTTGTTCCCGGCGTCCTCTCCGTTTGATGCTGTGATGGCGAACAGTTTTAACGCCTTTTGAATTGTCCAGTGGTTTTGCGGGCATGCCGTTTCTGTTTGGTAGAATTTGCCCTCGCTGATGGTGGCGGCCTATGCAAACCTGGTGATTTGCTGAGAAATGTCTTCTTACGCCAATTCTGGGGGATTAAAGCGCTTTCCTGACCCATTTCTACATGTGGCCCAAATTAATCTGGTGTAAGTCGATTGAAGCTTTTTGTGCTGTGACTTAAGGAATTCGTGATTCTATTTTGGGCTTTCCTTTTTCTTTATAGCCGCAGGTTCGGAGTTCCTCTTAATCGCTATTCTCACATCGAGGACGTCGATCTTGACCCTGTATGGGCTTTAAAACGCACATGCCGTTCCCGACCTTTGTATGGGCTGCTTGGGGTTTTACCTCACACGATTCTGTGCCAGCTATGCGACCTTCCTAGTGGGCAGAAAGGGGCTCTCCAAAGGAAGCGAGTAACATTTTAATTTCCCTGTATTTAAAACCATTGAATACTGTGGGCCGTGGCCGTGGGCCATGAGCCGGTGTTGTGTACTTCAGTTGACAGCGTACTTAAAACATTTATCAATAAAACTGTTCCAACATTATATACAACGTTGCAGTTCACTTAACTGTAAAAATGCTAAAATAATTTTTGTTTGCTTCCAGATCACAATAATACAAGAAATATCCCTCAAAATTCTTAACACACAGTATAGCATACACTGTTACCGTAACAGAACCTTACTCATACAAATATTGGTAATAACCGCCTTCATTTCAGATTTTCATATTGAGATTATACATAGCTACAGACGTGTTACTACATACAATTTTCAAAATTTTCAAAATTGATAGGCGCTGTTTTTGCTTGGTGACTTCTATGAGGGCTTTCTTAATACTAGGCGACATTTTGGATTGCTCTATTTTTACTAGTAACGGTATTGGTAGGCGCTTGTTTTTCTTGGCGACTCTGTTGAGGGTGGTATTATGGCTCGGTGAAGTCTTCGACGGCTCCATTTTTGCTATTGACAACATTAGTCGGCGTTATTTTGGCATTAAGACTTTTTTTAGGGCGATGTTATTGTTCGGCAACATCTTTGATGGCCCTTTTTTAATAGTGACGCTTTTGGTAGGCGCTACTTTTGCTTGGAAACTTCAATGAGGGTGATCTTATTGCTTGGCGACGTTTTGGATTGCTCAATTTTTACTAGTAACGGTATTGGTAGGCGCTTGTTTTTCTTGGCGACTTTTTTGAGGGTGGTATTATGCCTCGGTAAGGTCTTCGACGGCTCCATTTTTGCTATTGACAACATTAGTCGGTGTTATTTTGGCATGACGACTTTTTTAGGGCAATCTTATTGCTCGGCGACATCTTTGATGGCTGTTTTATAATAGTGACGCTATTAGTAAAGCGCTATTTTTGCTTGGCAACTTCAGTGAGGGTAATCTTATTGCTTGGCGACTTTTTTGATTGCCTATTTTTTGCTAGTAACGGTATTGGTAGGCGCTTGTTTGGCTTGGCGATTTCGTTGAGGGTGGTCTTATTGCTCAGAGAGATATTCTACGGCGCCATTTTTACTAGTGACAACATTAGTAGGCGCTACTTTTGACCGCGGACCATGGCGTTATTATTGCTAGTAGCCCTATTGATAGATGCTATTTTTGCTTAGCGACTTGGATGAGGGCAATGTAATTGCTTGGTAACATCCTAGATGGCGCTATTATTGTTATTAGCTCTACTGGTAGGCGCTATTTTTATTACGTCACTTAGGACAATGTTAGTTGTTATCAAAATGCTTGATGGCCTTATTATTGCTATTGGCTTTATTGGTGTGCCCTATTTTCGCTAATGACGTTACTGTAGGTGCTTGTTTGTCCTGGCAACTTTGTTAGGGTGGTCTTATTGCTCGGTGAGATCTTGGACGGCTCATCGTTGGCTAGCGACGGCAATGGTAGGCGTTATTTTGGCTTGGCGACTTTTTTGAGGATGGACTTATTGTTCTGCAACATCTTTGATAGTTCTGTTTTTGATAGTGACGTTATTGGCAGGCGCTCTTTTTGCTTAGTGACTTTGATGAGGGTGATATTATTGCTTAGCAACATCCTTGAGGGCTCTATTGGCCTTATTGATGGGTGCCATTTTTGCTTAGTGACTTCGATGATGGCGCTATTATTTGCTAGTGGCCTTATTCGTAGATGCTATTTTTGCTTAGCAACTTCTATGGGGGCAATATTACTTTTAGGCAACGTTCTAGCTGGCGCTATTATTGCTACTAGCTTTATTGGTAGGCGCTATTTTTTGTATTGGTCTTATTGGTACAGGGTGTTTCCTCAAATTTTGACAGCTTCTAGCCACTTTGTTATTCCAGAGAGACAAAATTGTTTAGATAAAAATTGTAGGGTATCATCCAAACCGTCCGAATTTGCTACTTGCAATTGAGCATCATGGGTGAACTTTTTGACTTATTGTATAATTTTTTTTGTAATGGAACACCTTATATATTATGTGTTTATTGGTTAGCGCTTAAAATATCCGCTATTAAAAAATCAAAATATTACTAATTTACTATATGAAATAAATCACAGTGACCATTGAAATAATCAGCAATTAAATACCAAAAACAATTTTAAAAACGAATATTCCATGCCGCATGCCGCCAGTAATGTCATTTGATAACTTTGTTTTTTGAGTGGTTACTCTGATTTAATTCATATAGTAAATTAGTAATATGTTGATTCTTTAATAGCGGATATTTCAACAATGGATGAAGTAATTATAGGCAGCTTATATATTTTTGAAAAGAGAATTTTAAGCGCTATCCAATAAATCCATAATATATAGGGTGTTCCATTAAAAAAAAAGCATACAATAAATCAAAAAGTTCACCCGTGATGCTCAATTGCAAGTAGTAAATTCGGACGGTTTGGATGATATCCTACAATTTTTATCTGAACAATTTTTTTCTGTCTGGAATAATAAAGTCGCTAGAAGCTGTCAAAACTTGAGGAAACACCATGTACACGCTATTTTTGCTTAGCTACTTCGATGAGGGCTATATAATTGCTTGGCAATATTGTAGATGGCGCTATTGTTGCTAGTGGCCTTATTGGTAGGTGCTATTTTTGCTTAGCCAATTCAGTGAGGATGTTCTTACTGGTAGGCAACATTTTCGATTGCGCTATTTTTGCTAGTAACGATATTGGTAGGCGCTGGTTTAGCTACGTGATTTCGTTGAGTGTGGTCTCATTGCTCGGTGAGATTTTTGACAGCGCAATTTTTGCTAGTGACTACATTGGTAGGCGCTATTTTTGCTTAGTGACTTCGATGAGGGATATATTATTGCTCGGCAACATCCTTGATGTCGCTATTATTGCTATTGGCCTTATTGGTAGGTGCTGTTTTTGCTTAGTGACTTTGATGATGGCGTTATTATTGTTAGTAGCCTTATTGATAGATGCTATTTTTGCTTAGCGACTTCGATGAGTGCGATGTTATTGGTCGGCAACCTCCTAGATGGCTCTACTATTGCTATTGGTTCTATTGGTACGCGCTATTTTTGCTTAAGCGACTTCGACGAGGGCGATCTCATTGCTCGGCAACATGTTTGACGGCTCTATTATTGCTATTGGCCTTATTGGTAGGTGCTATTTTTGCTAGTGACTGTATTCGTAGACGTTTGTTTATCTTGGCAACTTCGTTAAGGGTGGTCTTATTGTTCGGTGAGATCTTTAACTGCTCAAATTTTTGCTAATGACAAAATTGGTAGGCGTTATTTTGCTTGGCGACTTTTGTGAGAGCAGTCTTATTGCTCGGCAACATCTTTGATGGCTCTATTTTTGATAGTGACGTTATTGGTAGGCGCTCTTTTTGCTTAACGACTTCGATGAGGGCGATATTATCGCTGGGGGCTACATCCTTGATGTCTCTATTATTGCTATTGGCCTTATTGGTAGGTGCTATTTTTGCTTAGTGACTTCGATGAGTGCGCTATTATTGGTAGTGGGGCAGATGCTATTTTTGCTTAGCGACTTTGATGAGGGCGATATTATTGCTTGGTGACATCCTAGGTGGCGATATTATTGCTCGGAAACATCCTTGATGTCTGTATTATTGCTATTGGCCTTATTGGTAGGTGCTATTTTTGCTAGTGATTGTATTCGTAGACGTTTGTTTATCTTGGCAACTTTGTTAAGGGTGGTCTTATTGTTCGGTGAGATCTTTAACTGCTCAAATTTTTGCTAATGGCAACATTGGTAGGCGTTATTTTATTTTAGCTTGGCGACTTTTGTGAGAGCAGTCTTATTGCTCGGCAACATCTTTGATGGCTTTATTTTTGATAGTGACGTTATTGGTAGCCGCTCTTTTTGCTTAGCGACTTCGATGGGGCCTGGACACAACCCCCACTGTCCATAACGCCCACCATGTCCATAACCTCCACCGTGTCCATAACCCCCACCGACGATTTGGGCCATAACCTCCACCGTGTCCATAACCCCCACCGTCGGGTTTGTTCGTAATTTAAACTGTGCCCATAACCCCCACCGTCGGTTTGGTCCATAACCTCCACCGTGTCCATAACGCCCACCGACGATTTGGTCCATAACCTCCACCGTGTCCATAACCCCCACCGACGATTTGGGCCATAACCTCCACCGTGCCCATAACCCCCACCGTCGGATGTGTTCGTAATGTCAACTGTGTCCATAACCCCCACCGACGATTTGGGCCATAACGCCCACCGTGCCCATAACCTCCACCGTTGGGTTCGTTCGTAATTTCAACTGTGTCCATAACGCCCACCGTGCCCATAACCTCCACCGTCCATAACCCCCACCTCGTCCATAACCTCCACCGTCGGCTTTGTTCGTAAGTTTTCAGAGTTTAAAAATGAACTTGAAACATTGCTAGACGGATCGGCAAAATGCCAAGGGCATATAAAATTAACTAAACCGTTCGTTTGGACTTTCCTATTTTGTAAAGACAAACGCTATCTAATACAGTGACCGCCAAAAAGTAAGTCATATACGGGAAAATTATTTATTATTGGTTTCTGAAAAAATTTCATTCTTGATAAAAGTTTGTGCATCTTCTGGAAGTCGTTTTACGATTGTTCTATTTGTCAAATGACTTAGGGTGTGGCGCGAAATTTAAATGGTCTAAAAAGAAAAATCCTACTGATGGATAAGATGAGAACTGTGCCGCCACTGGCGTATGTCGTACTGCTATTATGTTAGGGATCGAACTGGAACATTTATCAAAGCTTTTTTGTGAAGAAAACCAGTTTATTTACATACTTTACATATTTATTTATTTTTAATTTCTTGGCATAAAAGAGAACACAGACCAAGTCTTAAATTTGTCGGCCAAAACAATAAAGTCCGCCAAAAATATATAATTATCTAAAAATTAAGAGAGTAAAAATAAACAATAATAATTACTTAGTACAAGTGTTTGAGATGAATTGCATCCCGTAACTAGCTACACAGTCAGAAAAGGAAGAATATAGCTACAGGTTACATTATTATTAATTAAAGGTAATTAACTACTACCTAAAACTAAAAAAATATATTATATATATAACACACAAAATTTACAGAACATTAAAGTATAAATTAAAGGTATACCTTAAATGGTTCTGTAATTACGTAAGTCCGACAGATCGAACACCTCGAATCTACTGTAGCAGGATTATTAACATTATTATTAACTAAATGTAATTAATTACTACCTAAATGTAAAAACATATATATAATACACAAAATTTACAGAATAATTCAAATTTACGTAAGTCTGACAGACGTAAAATCTAAATCTAAAAATATACATATTACATAATATATACAAAATTTACAGAATCATTAAAATTTGAATTAACCCTGCAGTGGTCGCGCCAAGTCTCACAAACCCGATAAATACGTTATTGAGTGGAAATTTGTTAAAGGGGGTGTAAGAGTGTTTGTTGTGCGTTTTGGTACCTTTTAATTTTTAGACTTGGTTGCCTCCCGATAACCGGCATAAGCACAGTTGTTAGTGTTCGTGAGTTATTTGGAAAGAAGTCTGTGAGACTTGGCGTGACCATTTACGTTTGTGAAATTGTTTTGCGTTCTTGATTTTTTTTTACATTAAATGTAGCTGCAATAAACTCACAAATAATTTATGTTGCAAACAACAACGACGTTAGTATACTAAGGCGTCAATGTATACAAAAATTAGCTTTGATTCTAACAAATGACCAATTACATCGGCGATAACTACTCAATAGTTTTCCCTCGGAAATCCATCTAAGAAGAGAAGAAGTAGCTGGAACCTCTTCAGACCATCTAGTAAATGACCCTAATAACCCCACAATTAAAAAACGAGCTTTTATTTGAAATCGGCAGTGAAGTACGCCGAAATCGTCATTAAAATACGAGAAATCGGCAGTGAAGTAATTCATTGTTTTACGACTTTTTTGTAGGTGGCGAGGCGACAGATAATCGTCACTCGACCGAACATAACCTACAAAAGTTGGTTAAAATGCTGTAATTTCACGATTTGTCGATTTCAAATAAAACATAGTGTACACCTCGGCACTGAAGTTCCTTTTTATCCCACATGTGGTTTATTTGCTTTGGCCCTACGGGCCTCGGCAACTAAATCCACATTCGTGACAAAAAGCTATACTTCAGTGCATTGGTATACAAACTACTATTTTCCAAAAAAATAGCAAAAAAAATTTGTTTTGTAAAAATAAATTGTGTTTATCGCATGCAGAGCTTTTGTGCACTACTTGTTCATTCTTGAACCAAAATGACGAAAATTAATTGTTTTGTTCTACCTCTTAGCATTAAAAACATTGTTCTGTCCATAAATGTATATAGAAAATTAAAATCTTGAAATTCATCAGAGGCTGTGTTTACTATTATGAAGTTAGCATGATCTACAAAAACCTTTAAAACTTAAACTGATATATAACTGAAAATCTTGGTAATAGTAAATAAACATCTCATATTAAAACTTATTGTCATATAAATGGTTCTTAATTTTTTGGTTTGAGAAACTTGGTGCGACCAGCCGTGTCATGAAATTGGGCGAGACCACTGCAGGGTTAAAGGTAAACCCTAAGTGGTTCTGTGATTATGTAGGTCCGACAGATCGGGCACCTTGAATCCACTGTAGCAGGATTGTATGACTGCGTTGTGCAATACCCCCACAGTAGATGACCGCAATTTGACAAAACATAATTGCGCCTCCGACTGCTACATATGACACAAGCGTCGCTTGGGGGCAGGTTCTCGTCTGCTTCTGAAAATGTAAGTGTTGTCATTAGATTTTCAAAACATTCTGAATATATTTCTGTAATAGAGTACTTACCGTCATCGTATCCGATGCCCCTGAATGGATTTTCCGGCTGAACTTCGTCGGTTTGAAAAGCTTCCACTGAAATAATCATCACTTTAATTTTAATAAAAAAAATATTAGGTGTGCCTGTTCTAAAATGGAACGTATTACAGTTAGTAAAAACTGGTGTTACAATATTTAGTGCTCCTGTAGGTGTTCTCAAAACCGCTTTAAAAAATTATGATTCCAAAATAAACAAAAAACGTCCGTGGAATGAGAGTCCGATTAGTATACAGGGTGTATAATATAAACTAGATCAACATGGATGAAGTTTAAATTTTAATTCGTTTCTCAGGCAGTGAAATTTGGCATACGGGTTTATTTATTTATGTCGTGCTCAGCCAACAGCCGTTAGGCCAGTTATAGGCGTCGCTGTACATTTATGGGGACTTCCAACCACACTAACGACTGTCATGATGTTATTATGACATCCGGGACCAACTATTTCCGTGGCAACCGTACCACGAGGCGCCGAGCGAAGCAGCCGTGGAACTCCCATCCAAGTTCTGACCAGAAAGAGCGTTGCTAAACTCTACTGATCGAACGTGGACGCTTGTTCAAGCTACACCACCCGGGACCTAATACACCACCCGGGACCTTAGTTGTAGTAGTAAGTGCTACGGTCGAACAGCCTCCGTACAAAATTATTTAAACCAGGGTGTCACAAACAGGGGGGGGGGGGCTGGTTTATTTCCCTTGTAGATTTTTATAATCTTCAATTGTTTTACCAGTTTGACTCCATAATATCATTCTGCGATAAAGAATGCATACGGTGGTGGGTGTTCTTGATTTTTTCTGTATGGCTAGCTATTTTACAGAAAAAATCGATTAAAATAATTTTCTACGTCAAAATTATCTTAAACACATTTATTAACTTTCGGTTCACAAAACTGAAGGATAATTGATAACACCTAAGGGCTAACTAATTGCAAAACGTAATATTGCAGTTCTTAAACAATAACTGTTGATCATTTTTTTGTTGGCAATTTGTTTTCGCAATATTCATTTGGACAACCATTATTGTTTAAGAACTGCAATATTACGTTTTGCAATTAGTTAGCCCTTAGTTGTTATCAATTATCCTTCAGTTTTGTGAACCGAAAGTTAACAAATGTGTTTGAGATAATTTTGACGTAGAAAATTATTTTAATCGATTTTTTCTGTAAAATAGCTAGCCATACAGAAAAAATCAAGAACACCCACCACCGTATGCATTCTTTATCGCAGAATGATATTATGGAGTCAAACTGGTAAAACAATTGAAGATTATAAAAATCTACAAGGGAAATAAACCAGCCCCCCCCCCTGTTTGTGACACCCTGGTTTAAATAATTTTGTACGGAGGCTGTTCGACCGTAGCACTTACTACTACAACTAAGGTCCCGGGTGGTGTATTAGGTCCCGGGTGGTGTAGCTTGAACAAGCGTCCACGTTCGATCAGTAGAGTTTAGCAACGCTCTTTCTGGTCAGAACTTGGATGGGAGTTCCACGGCTGCTTCGCTCGGCGCCTCGTGGTACGGTTGCCACGGAAATAGTTGGTCCCGGATGTCATAATAACATCATGACAGTCGTTAGTGTGGTTGGAAGTCCCCATAAATGTACAGCGACGCCTATAACTGGCCTAACGGCTGTTGGCTGAGCACGACATAAATAAATAAACCCGTATGCCAAATTTCACTGCCTGAAAAAGGAATTAAAATTTAAACTTCATCCATATTGATCTAGTTTATATTATACACCCTGTATACTAATCGGACTCTCATTCCACGGACGTTTTTTGTTTATTTTGGAATCATAATTTTTTAAAGCGGTTTTGAGAACACCTACAGGAGCACTAAATATTGTAACACCAGTTTTTACTAACTGTAATACGTTCCATTTTAGAACAGGCACACCTAAAATTTTTTTAATTAAAATTAAAGTGATGATTATTTCAGTGGAAGCTTTTCAAACCGACGAAGTTCAGCCGGAAAATCCATTCAGGGGCATCGGATACGATGACGGTAAGTACTCTATTACAGATATATATTCAGAATGTTTTGAAAATCTAATGACAACACTTACATTTTCAGAAGCAGACGAGAACCTGCCCCCAAGCGACGCTTGTGTCATATGTAGCAGTCGGAGGCGCAATTATGTTTTGTCGAATTGCGGCCATCTACTGTGCGGGTATTGCACAACGCAGTCATACAATCCTGCTACAGTGGATTCAAGGTGCCCGATCTGTCGGACCTACATAATCACAGAACCACTTAGGGTTTACCTTTAACCCTGCAGTGGTCTCGCCCAATTTCATGACACGGCTGGTCGCACCAAGTCTCTCAAACCAAATAATTAAGAACCATTTATATGACAATAAGTTTTAATATGAGATGTTTATTTACTATTACCAAGATTTTCAGTTATATTTCAGTTTCAGTTTTAAAGGTTTTTGTAGATCATGCTAACTTCATAATAGTAACCACAGCCTCTGATGAATTTCAAGATTTTAATTTTCTATATACATTTATGGACAGAACAATGTTTTTAATGCTAAGAGGTAGAACAAAATAATTAATTTTGGTTCAAGAATGCACAAGTAGTGCACAAAAGCCCTGCATGCGATAAACACAATTTATTTTTTACAAAACAATTTTTTTTGGAAAATAGTAGTTTGTATACCAAGGCACTGAAGTATAGCTTTTTGTCACGAATGTGGATTTAGTTGCCGAGGCCCGTAGGGCCAAAGCAAATAAACCACATGTGGGATAAAAAGGAACTTCAGTGCCGAGGTGTACACTCTGTTTTATTTGAAATTGACAAATCGTGAAATTACAACATTTTAACCAACTTTTGTAGGTTATGTTCGGTCGAGTGACGATTATCTGTCGCCTCACCACCTACAAAAAAGTCGTAAAACAATGGATTACTTCACTGCCGATTTCTCGTATTTCAATGACGATTTCGGCGTACTTCACTGCCGATTTCAAATAAAAGCTCGTTTTTTAATTGTGGGATTATTAGGGTCATTTACTAGATGGTCTGAAGAGGTTCCAGCTACTTCTTCTCTTCTTAGATGGATTTCCGAGGGAAAACTATTGAGTAGTTATCGCCGATGTAATTGGTCATTTGTTAGAATCAAAGCTAATTTTTGTATACATTGACGCCTTAGTATACTAACGTCGTTGTTGTTTGCAACATAAATTATTTGTGAGTTCATTGCAGCTACATTTAATGTAAAAAAAATCAAGAACGCAAAACAATTTCGCAAACGTAAATGGTCACGCCAAGTCTCACAGACTTCTTTCCAAATAACTCACGAACACTAACAACTGTGCTTATGCCGGTTATCGGGAGGCAACCAAGTCTAAAACTTAAACGGTACCAAAACGCACAACAAACGCTCTTACACCCCCTTTAACAAATTTCCACTCAATAACGTATTTATCGGGTCTGTGAGACTTGGCGCGACCATTGCAGGGTTAATTCAAATTTTAATGATTCTGTAAATTTTGTATACATTATGTAATATGTATATTTTTAGATTTAGATTTTACGTCTGTCAGACTTACGTAAATTTGAATTATTCTGTAAATTTTGTATATTATATATATGTTTTTACATTTAGGTAGTAATTAATTACATTTAGTTAATAATAATGTTAATAATCCTGCTACAGTAGATTCGAGGTGTTCGATCTGTCGGACTTACGTAATTACAGAACCATTTAAGGTATACCTTTAATTTATACTTTAATGTTCTGTAAATTTTGTGTGTTATATATATAATATATTTTTTTAGTTTTAGGTAGTGGTTAATTACCTTTAATTAATAATAATGTAACCTGTAGCTATATTCTTCCTTTTCTGACTGTGTAGCTAGTTACGGGATGCAATTCATCTCAAACACTTGTACTAAGTAATTATTATTGTTTATTTTTACTCTCTTAATTTTTAGATAATTATATATTTTTGGCGGACTTTATTGTTTTGGCCGACAAATTTAAGACTTGGTCTGTGTTCTCTTTTATGCCAAGAAATTAAAAATAAATAAATATGTAAAGTATGTAAATAAACTGGTTTTCTTCACAAAAAAGCTTTGATAAATGTTCCAGTTCGATCCCTAACATAATAGCAGTACGACATACGCCAGTGGCGGCACAGTTCTCATCTTATCCATCAGTAGGATTTTTTTTTCAGACTATTTAAATTTTGCGTCACACCCTAAGTCATTTGACAAATAGAACAATCGTAAAACGACTTCCAGAAGATGCACAAACTTTTATCAAGAATGAAATTTTTTCAGAAACCAATAATAAATAATTTTCCCGTATATGACTTACTTTTTGGCGGTCACTGTATTAGATAGCGTTTGTCTTTACAAAATAGGAAAGTCCAAACGAACGGTTTCGTTAATTTTATATGCCCTTGGCATTTTGCCGATCCGTCTAGCAATGTTTCAAGTTCATTTTTAAACTCTGAAAACTTATGAACAAAGCCGACGGTGGAGGTTATGGACGAGGTGGGGGTTATGGACGGTGGAGGTTATGGGCACGGTGGGCGTTATGGCCCAAATCGTCGGTGGGGGTTATGGACACAGTTGAAATTACGAACGAACCCGACGGTGGAGGTTATGGGCACGGTGGAGGTTATGGCCCAAATCGTCGGTGGGGGTTATGGACACGGTGGAGGTTATGGACCAAACCGACGGTGGGGGTTATGGGCACAGTTTAAATTACGAACAAACCCGACGGTGGGGGTTATGGACACGGTGGAGGTTATGGCCCAAATCGTCGGTGGGGGTTATGGACACGGTGGAGGTTATGGACATGGTGGGCGTTATGGACAGTGGGGGTTGTGTCCTAGACCCACTTCGATGAGGGCGATATTATCGCGGGGGGGCTACATCCTTGATGTCTGTATTATTGCTATTGGTCTTATTGGTAGGTGCTATTTTTGCTTAGTGACTTCGATGAGGGCGCTATTATTGCTAGTGGCGCAGATGCTATTTTTGCTTAGCGACTTTGATGAGGGCGATATTATTGCTTGGTGACATCCTAGGTGGCGATATTATTGCTCGGAAACATCCTTGGTGTCTGTATTATTGCTATTGGCCTTATTGGTAGGTGCTATTTTTGCTTAGTGACTTCGATGAGGGCGCTATTATTGATAGTGGCGCAGATGCTATTTTTGCTTAGCGACTTTGATGAGGGCGATATTATTGCTTGGTGACATCCTAGGTGGCGATATTATTGCTCGGAAACATCCTTGATGTCTGTATTATTGCTATTGGCCTTATTGGTAGGTGCTATTTTTGCTTAACGACATTGATGAAGGCAATATTATTGCTTGGTGACATCCTAGATGGCGATATTATTGCTATTGGCCTTATTAGTAGGCAAGGCCTTATTTTTGATTAGTGACTTCGATGAGGGCGATATTATTTCTCAGCAACAGGCTTGATGGCGCTATTGTTGCTAATGGCCTTATAGTTCGTTGCTATTTTTGCTCAGTGTCTTTGATGAGGGCGTTCTTATTGTTATGGGATATTTTTGATTGCGCTATTTTTTTGCTAGTAACGGTATTGATAGGTGCTTGTTTGCCTTGAAGACATCGTTGAGGGAGGTTTTCTTGCTCGGTGAGATCTTCGATGGCGTCATTTTTGCGAGTGACAACATTGGTAGACAATTTTCGCCTGGTGACTTTTTAGGGCCCGTCTATTGCTTGGCAACATCTTTGATGGGTGTGATTCTGATAGTGATGTTATTGGTAGGCGCTATTTTTGCTTAGTAACTGCGATAATGGCGATATTAATGCTCGGTAACATGCTTTGATGGAGCTATTATTGTTATTGGCCGTTTTGATAAGTGGTATTCTTGCTTAGCCATTTCGATGAGGGCGCTTTTGTTACTAGGTGACATTTTGTATTGCACTATTTATACTAGTGGCCTTATTGGTAGGTGCTAGTTTTGCTTAGCGACTTCGATGCGAGCGATCTTATTGCTTTGTGTTATATTTGATCGTGCTATTTTTGCTGGCAATGATTTTGGTAGGTGCTATTTCCTTTGGCGACTTTGTTGAGATCGAGCTTATTGCTCGGCGACACCTTTAGACGAAGAAAAGCTGCAGACGTACCCTTGTAGTTCTTGCATTCTATAATATCACTTTTTTTCTGAATTGGGTAGATTGTTGCTTCTTTTCAATCCTGTTTATTAGTTTATCTATTTTTTCAGTTACTTTACTTGCTTTGTTGTTATTTCATTGGTACCACTTTATGAAATGGTATATTGTAATGTAATTTACTCAGAAAAATAATCATACAAAGTACTATTTAATTTTTTTTATAGTAGATGCAAATAAAATAGTTCTTTGCAAATAAAAAAGGCATTATTATTTCTTCGATGATAACGAGGGCAGATTATTCCCTAAAATGTTTAGTTTTTTATCATTTGAAACTTAAAAATGAATGACATTTGTTTTTGGTGTCATATTTCTTGTATATATAATTTTGCTAACATTAATTTAAAAATCCATACGATTTTATGTAGTATAAGGAAAATAAATAGATGATAGTATCTATAATCATAGATACAAAGTATTAATACATCTTACATTACTAAAATTTTATATTTTGGTAAGTTTGGTTTACCAATTAACAATGTTCTACAAACAATTTATAAATATTTCAACAATTTAAAGATTTTCATTTTATTCAAATGCATACTAAATCGTAACATAATATAAAAATGTTAAAATATTAAACCTTACCTTACCTTATTTGTTCTCTTAATTTAAAACCACTCAGCAGCAATGGATTTCCTTTCTAGTTAAATTGCTTTCGATTCATTCAAGATAGATTAGTAGCTAACTGCAACTGTGGAGTGGCTTATGAATATTCATACTGTAAATAATTTATTTGTTAGGAAACCACAAGCAATAGACAGACATAATACTAAGTTCCCGGTCATAAATTACTTTGCGTAATATTCAGTTAAAGCCGTACTGATTCATAGCTTTTTTAATTTTCAATATTATTTATAGAACTAGACGGCAAAAATTATGTCTTCTTATTTGCTCTTAGTTGCTGTCTGCCCACCTGATCATTGCCTTTACACAAAACCAGTTCTTCTAAAGCTGTAGTTTTACATCAGGACGAATGCTGGAAAAAGCAGTTATATTTATATCCCTGCTGTGCGTTGACTCCATCTGCAACTACTGATTATAATCCTTGTTTTCAGACACTTTAGTGTCGATGTGGAAAAAGAACAACGAAATCATTTTCCAAGACACCATCAAGTTCAACAGCTTTGGAAACAACTTCCAGATCTTCAACAGGACGCTAATAATATCCAACGTGGGGCAAACGAGACTGCGAACTATACCTGCTTAATCCCACTTTCAACGACAGACTATATTAGTGTCACCCACCAGTTGTTCGTCCAAACAGCTCCAAAAATTGTATCCCTTAAGGCTCTGCATGATGTTACGCAGGTAAGTAACTAGTATTTATGCAGGCACAGTTGCCACCATAACAATGTGCTTGCTTACAGCTGGATTCAGGCAAGAAACTCTCCCTAACTTGCAAGGCGATCGGTTTCCCTGCACCCACAATCAAATGGTCTCGGAAGGGTCAGCGCCTGTCCGCAGAGGGAGAGACCTTGTTCATCGAAAATATCAGCCACCACGACGCAGGGGATTATCAGTGCTTAGCAGACAACGGCATCGAACCTCCAGCGCACCAATTTATCCACATAAATGTAGTTCGTAAGTGATTTTTTTCCCAAGCTTTCTCCACCACTCATGCGATTTTTTCAGATCGACCTGTTGTTAAGATCGAGAAACTTACAGTAAATTCAGACCATAACCTTGACTCACAGCTTATCTGCTATGTGCATGCCGTGCCTAAGGCCGATGTCGTTTGGAAGAAAGATGGAATAAATATTGTGGCAGGTGGACGCAAGAGTTACAAGCACAACAATCACACCTACACATTGGAAATAAGCAAAGTGCAGGCTGAAGATTTTGGTGTTTATACGTGCTCTGCGTACAATCGCGTCGGGAGAAATGATAAAAATGTCACGTTGACCGGCTACCCCAGTCCTGCAGAGCATGTCAGGACGCACCATGACTCGGACAAGAATGTCGCGCTTAGTTGGACCGTGGAGTCCAGTGCGCCTGTCAGTCAATACTCTCTTGAGTATAAGAAGATTGGGGTGAGTGGGTTATTTCAGAATTTGTAATTGGTTTTGGTTTGTACCATAGTTACAAGTGTGATTCTTAAATATCGACATAATTGCATAGGTTCATATGCTGTCTTCATAATTTAATCATATCTCATCTTTCTCTTCGGTTGGTTTGACAACCCTTGTGGGTTTGGACCGTTCTATTAAAAACTTGCATAATTCCCTTAACTTGGTGAGTCTCCATATTTTATTTAATTTTATTTTTTTATATGCTCTGTGAAATTTTACTTTTGCTACTATCTCTTCCTATGTTTTTCTATCCTGTTGTGCCGCTTCTCTAACTGTTTACCTTTAAGGTTCTCGGGTCTTGTATTACTTCACCGATCCATCTTATTATTTGTCTTTCTCTACCTTCTTCTGGCTCCTATTCCATTATTGTTCTTATTGCTGTAGGATCGACAGTTGGGTGTCTTTTAGTTTGTATAGGTATATTTTTCTTTGTAAAGACAATCATCTGTACGCCATATGTATAATAATGACTATATTAAAAGAAAATAAATTTACATCTAAGAAAATAATTAACAATATTGGGCGAAGTTCAACATATCAGTATCACAATAATCACTGCTGTTCTACTTAACCCACGCAGGAATGAAAAATAGTGTGCTTGATGAAGCAATTAGAAGAATAGGGGACATTATTAACAAAACAGCAGCAAAAAGAACTGTTGAAGCAAAGAAGAACAATGATACTGGTTGGACAGTATAACCAAATGAGGAACTAAACTAGAAAATTAGATGAGAAACAAAGAAAAATAAACAAAAGTACAACAAAACAATTCTAGAAGGAGTAATTGAGGAGAACAGTAGCATGAAAGCATTACGAAGAAAGATAAATACTGAGAAAAAACCAGTAATCAAGACAAAATGTTTCGCTGGTACCTACAGACACCTCCAACAAAATGGAAATAGTAAAAGTAATTGGAAGAATTTTATACAAAATTATATATTTCGAACACTGCAGAAAGAACCATTATGAATGTAGGATCTGAAGATGAGTCAGCGATAACTTTGCAGGAAATAAAAATGGCTTTAAGTCGGACAAAGAACAGAAGCTCCAGGAGAAAAGGAAATAATAACTGAATATATTGTTATAGCCTCACCTTGCAGCGCCTAATTGGCCACTGATTAACTACACTGCAATATGAGTTGTATATGTAATTATTTTACATTATGACAATTATTTGATATTCTTTAGATGTTACATTTGACTGTACGAATTCTATTTAGTTTTAGACAAATACTCATTTAAGATGCATTCATATGCCCTTTAATATGAATCATTCATATTAAGTTATTAAATATATCTAGCTCAGAACATGGTTACTCTCAAAACAGGTCGGTTCACACAATATCAAGACTGTTATCACTCCTAAAAAATCATTTGTTTAATGAAAACTTTTCAGATTTATGTGACAATTTCTATGAACGTCGGTGTCACTTCAAATTATGCATGTGGAATATCAATTGCAAATACCTCTTGGTTACACTACTTGTCATTCAATGAAATAGTAAGTAGTCCCTTTTTAATTACTTCACTTCACTCTTTTACTGTTTATTTTAGTTTTCTCAATAAATACCTGTAGCTGTAACTCGTGCAAAGAACTTGATCTACTTTTCAATGATCCAAATGCATACCAACTGCTTACAGAAATTTCTCAAGCTGCAGACTAACCCCAGTATAGACTCAACCAACTGTCAGGAACTGCAAACAGTCTCTAGAATGTCTCCTTCCCAAATCTTCAATCAGCAAATTCCAAATTATGGTCCTGCTACCATACACATCCTCTCCATATCTTCATTATAATTTATAATCTTTTTGTTTTAAAATTTGCTTTATTTCTCTTCTCGACAATTTTGTAATAATTATACCCTTTCATACACCAAATAGATTAACAAAATCATATTATGAATAGGTTTATTTTTAAATTTCAGCCTTTTACGAATTATTATACCTAACATGTTTTTCTATCAAAATTTGTTTGTGCACATCAATTAATATCTCCCTAGTGATATTGTTTTTGCATATTTTTAATAATTAATAATTCTGATATTCTTTTTTTTTATACCCAAATTCATCTTTTTAATTTAATAACGAAATATTTTAATATTTTTTTTTAATATAATATCAAACCCTTATATTGTTTTAATAAAATAACTTAACCTTCTTGTATGCAATCCATTCTAATATATATAAATATCAAAAGTGGAGGGAAGTCATTGCTAAAAATGCTTAACAGATACAGAAGTTATTTTGCTCTATAAAGCCGGCCACAGACGCAGAGACCTAGCGTGTGCCACATACGTAATAACTTTTCTGCTGTTTTAAGTTGACCGTCGGTACAAAATGTCGGTTTAATCAGAGTACAAACGGTAAAAAGTGTAGTGAAAAAGAAACATTCAAATGGATAAAAGCATGGCTGTTAAAACGCAATGAATTATCACATTCAAATTTGCGTATAGAATAAGAACCTGGTGATCTGTGCAACTACCTTAGGATGGATGAAGTAATTTGCCTGGAACTTCTAAGTACGGGTGTCAGATAGCATTTTGCCATGACGCTGGATAAAACTGTATTAATCTTGCAGTTTTGCACCACACACGTAGGGGGTTTCCTCGTGCAGCTTTGAATGCACGGGGAAACCCCAAGCAGCGCCAGATATTTTTGTGACAGATTGGAATGCGATTTCCAAATAAGGTTTCAACCACACACGCTTGCGTTTGAATGAACTGTTTGGAATGCACACGCAAGTCTTAAGATAAGGGTCTGCATCTGTGGTCGGTTTAAGAAAGGTAATAACGGAGACTAAAAGAACTGGAGGCTGATCCTAAATATATAAGGTATTTGTAAGAATTGTTGCAAGTAGACTCAGTAACAAATTATAGGTACTTATACCAAGTAGTTGAAGAGGCTGGCTTCCGGAAAGGATATGGTCATGTATCACCTACAAAGTGTTAAATTAATAATTGAAAAGTGCAATGAATACAATTAAGATCCAACAGGCTCAGGCAGAATTTAACAATAGGAGTTCACATAGCAAGGAATCGGACTAGTCTATGCTATGGAAGTGAAACGTGGACTCCTCTTACACAAGAAACAACAGAGGCAGTAAACCGATTTGAAAGGAAATTTTTAAAGCGAATCCTGAGACCAGTCAGGGAAAATAGAGGATGGAGAATAAGATACAACCACGAAATATATCAATATTTTGAACCGCCAGTTGAAACCTTCATAATACCATGAGATAAAAAAAATGATTCTGAGCAGACGTTATACGTTTGGCAGTTCTGAAGTGTATTGTCAGTCTATGTCAAATTCGAGATTTGCAGGTTAAGTTTTACGTCAGTCTGTGTCAAACAACAAACAAAATCTAACCTTTTAATCTCGAATTTGACATAGACTGACAATACACTTCAGTATTGCCAAACGTATAACACATATCAAGGCCTGCTCAGAATCATTTTTTTTATCTCATTGTACTACAAAAGCTGCAATGGGCAAGCTAAGGATGGAAGACACAAGGACCCCTAAAAGAGTACTCTATGGAAAGATGGAAAGAAAGAGACTGGGAAGACGAGGTCGCTGAGGACGCAAGAAATATCTTAACCACTTGAAACTGGAAAGCATATGCACGAGACAGAGAAAGGTGGAGGCAGAAGATAAAGGAGGCCAAGGCCCGACTTCGGCTGTACTCTATAACGCCATAGGAGAGAGAAACATGGTACAGACACATCCAACAAAAAGGAAATAGTAAAAGTGGTTGAAGAATTCAGTACAAAACTATATACTCCGAACTGTGAACTTGAGACAAATAAAGAGTGCAGAAAGAACCATTATGAATATCGAATCTGAAGATGTGCCAGAGATAACTGTAGAGAATAAAAATGGCTTTAAGTCAGACAAAGAACAGATAAGCTCCAGGAGAAGATGAAATAATAACTGAAACATTGCTGAAAATGTGATGTAAAAGTCATTTTGCTCTATAAGAAAGGTAATAAGGGAGACAAAGAACTGCAGGCTGATTAGTCTACTATCTCAAATATGTAAGTTATTTGTAAGAATTGTTGCAAATAGACCCTGTAGCAAATGAGACTTTGACCAGCCAGGAGAACAGACTAGTGTCAAATGAACACCTAGAAAGTGTAATATTAATTAATGAAAAGTGCAGTGATTACAACCTTGCACTGATTTTAGCCCTTATATCGTGTGTTGAAAAAAAACTCATTCGCAGCATGCCATCAAATTGAATTTTGCCATAACATGATACAGTCACGGCCAAAAGAACCGGGACACCCGTTGTCAACATGAGCAATTATTCTTGCTTTATCTGTATTTACAATATGTGCCAGCATGTTTCAGAATAGAATAATGACTTTTGATGACATTGATTAATTAAAATTGTCCTGTTTTTGTTAGCCGTGACTGTATATACCCATTGAAGCAAATGAACTACCATAAGTCAAAGACAACTAAATTACATCTTGATCTCGAACTATTTTCCTAAAAATATAGAAAACTTAATAAAACCAATTTTTATTGACTGTTATGATTAATACACTGTTCTTGTTGTGCAAATGCCTTCTTTTGTTTCCACTTTTGCAATAGCAATGTCATCCACTTATGCTGATATGTATGTCATCTTGGTATTTAACTTTCCACGAAGTTTGTTTAACTCTTTGATTGTCATTGCTGTTAGTTTTATTAACTTGAATGGGACGTTTAGATTTTTAGTAGTAATTTCTTCCTGTCGATGGTATCACACGCTGACTTAATGTTGACTTTCTATACCAAATTCATGACTCTTCTCAAGAAGTTTTAATTTTTTCTATTGCCTTATTCTGCTTCATTGTTGCCATTACTAAATAATGGTCGAAGTCTGTGTTTGCTCCTTTGGAAAATCTTAGTTCTTGTATATCTTTTGCCCATTTTCTTATCAGTATATGGTCTATTTGGTTTTGGTGTTCTCTTCTTATTGGGTGTATTTACATCCTTTAGCTTCTTTTAAAGCGTATGCTCTAATGCAGTGGTCGCCAACCTGTCGATCGCGAGCTACCGGTAGCTCGCGGGGGCAATTCTGGTAGCTCTCACAACGATTTTAATTTAAAAAATACAAAATCAGAGAAGCTTCCTAAAATTCCACAAAAAAATCTAATTGTCATAATATTAAACATAAACAGCGGCAACGTTGCGGCGAGCGATCTGCCGCTGACGCCATCAAGCTAGAATCGGCTAGAATCGGCTAGAACCGACCAGCCGGACCAGTGCGTTAGTGTTCGAGAACGATCTGGATTGCTTTGAACGGGATAAACACGCACGGCGCGGCGACATTGCGCTTAGTTTAAAACTGAACGCGTAACCAACGTCCAGCGGTTGGGTTAGTAGTGAACAACAAAAAATAATATTATGGCAAGCAGTTGTAAGAAGGTAAAGACATACCACTTTCATTCGGAATGGGAAGAACAATACTTTTTTACAGAAGTTAAAGATAAAAATGTGTGTTTGTTATGTAATACTTCGGTCTCCGTTGCTAAAAAAGGAAATATTGAGAGACATCATAAAACTGTACATTCTAATTTTGAAAAATCATTCCCACTACATTCTGCCGCCAGAAAGGAGAAACTGAAACAGTTAAAAAAGCAGTTAATTGGACAACAATCAATATTTTTAAGAACAATCGACAAAAATAAGGCTGCAACTGAAGCATCGTACCGTGTGTCCCAGATAATTGCACAAAAAAAGAAACCTTATGAAGACGGGGAAATGATAAAACAGGCGTTTTTAGAAGCTGCTGACTCGTTATTTGCCAACTTTAGAAACAAAGACGAGATAGTTTCAGCTATAAAATCTATGCAACTTTCTGCTAATACAGTGATGAGACGTGTAGAAGTAATGAGCAATGATATTTTTTTGCAGTTAAGAACTGACTTAGATAACTGTGTTTATTTTTCACTTCAACTGGATGAATCAACAGATGTCGTTGACACTGTCCAGATGGCCGTGTTCGTCAGGATGGTTTTTAGTGATTTTACGATTAAAGAAGATCTTTTGAAGTTTATTCCACTGAAAGGACACACTACTGGACAGGAGTTGTTTTCTCATTTAAAAAATATTATTTCTTCCGAGAAAATTCCAATATCGAAAATGGTAGGCTTGACAACCGATGGCGCTCCAGCTATGGTGGGTTTTGATAAGGGCCTGGTGGCGTTATGTCGTAAAGATGAAACTTTTCCGCAATTTCTCTCTTACCACTGCATTATCCATCAGGAAGCATTATGTGGAAATTTCCTGAAACTAAACAACGTTATGAAACTGGTGGTAAAAATTGTGAACAAGATTAGAGCTCAAGCGTTACAAAGAAGATTATTCAAAACCTTTGGCCGATGAAGTTGACTGTCAATACGGGGACCTACTCCTTCACTCTGAAGTCCGATGGTTAAGTAGAGGACGGGTGCTGAAACGTTTTAATGATGTCCTATCTGGCATAGTTCAATTTTTCAAAAAACGCGATGAACCGACTCCGGAACTAGAAAATTCAATCTGGCTTAGAGATTTTGGTTTTCTCGTGGACATTACCGAGAAATTAAACGAACTTAATTTGCAGCTTCAGGGGAGAGACAAAGAACTAGCAGAAATGATTTCTGATATAAAAGCATTTATCAAAAAGCTGGAGTTTTGGGAACAAAACCTAATTAACAGCGATGCCAAGCATTTTCCTATTCTTTCAGAAAAAATATCTCAAAATCCATTAGAACCCTATGACAGCAAATATCATGTAGAAATAGTTTCTACCCTGAAGAATAACTTCAAAAATCGTTTTAAGGATTTCAACGAAATGGCTTTAGTAGCGCAGTTTGTTGTTTCACCCTTTATGGAAATTGATATCCAACAGTTTGCAACTTGTGTTATGCAGAACTTTGGCGAAGACATCGCTGCAACAGAAATGGAAGTAATTGATTTTCAAAATGATTTAGCCTTAAAATCGTTAGTCTCAAGTACCAAATGTATCTGGCCTATTGTAAGTAAAGACAAATATTCAGTTCTATGCCGTGTTGCCTTGAAAGTGAAAGCATTATTCAGTTCAACCTATTTGTGTGAATCTTCTTTTTCCAATATGAAGTTTATTAAGAACAAATATCGCAATCGACTTACAGATGAACATTTGGAACATTGTATTCGAATGGCTGTATCAAATTATACTGCAAACATTAAAAAAATTATCGATGAGTCTGAGTGTCAGCCTTCTCATTGAACGTGCTTTTTTATTTTTCAATGTTTATGTTCATGATAGTGCGTTACTTTTTTGTTGTTATTATTAACTATTTTTAAATCTTATGTGACATGCCGTTGTGGCTGGATAAAAGTTTGTGTTTATTTTTCAAACAACTTCGTTTGGTAGGTAGGAATGTAGTTATTATTAGTACCTATGTATTATGTATTACCAGTTAAATAAATAGTAAAATAAATACATATAATGATAAATTAACTGTGGATTATTTCATTTACGTTGCGTTACGTGGCTTCCGTGTGGGTAGCTCGCTGTTTATTCCAAAATTAACAAGTAGCTCAACACATTGAAGAGGTTGGCGACCACTGCTCTAATGGAAGGAGCAAAGGAAAGTGAAAAAGAACCATTTGATGATAAACTTCAAGTGAAGAAATCTGCAACATGATACATTAATAACATTAGGTGACTTTAATGCACAAATAGGAGTGGAAGAATACATAGCAAACGTGGCAGTACAGTAATATAAATAAATCTATTTCTTCAAACTTAGAGCAGTCCAACATATTAATATTTAATCACGCGCCACATTTAAACTCATTTTTATAAATAAACAATACAAACATTGACCTACTAGCAGCGTTGCCAAATCTCCAACAGCATGGCTTGTAAGTGTAGGAGGCAGTGCTTGAACCATAGAGTTTCTTGATGCTTCCCTTTTTTTATGGCTGCTGATTGTGTTCTAGCTTTATCTGTATTGTTTCGTCGTTTCTGTTGACTTGCTTATTTTCTTCTGTCTAGTCTTTTGAGGTGTAGAAAGCTGTAAGTTTTCTGCTAACTTCCAATTTAATATTGAGATTCTATTCATCCATACATCATGTGATCAGGTAAATTTCAGATCGAGTTGGCTGGTTTCCCATAAGCGGACACGCAC
>OW679201.1:32226423-32328120 GCA_940337035.1 Agriotes lineatus
TAGCTCAATTTTAAATAAAGACATGAAATTAAAACTCAAAATCTCGGGTGTTGGGTTCCTGACTTTCCAAATTAAAAATTCTACGGTACGCCTCTGAAAAGTAGGCAGATTGACCTGAAATGTAGGCGTAATGTGCCGTTGTTAAACTGAAATGTCAATTCTATCGCACCAAGTTCTCGTTATTTTCAGCTCGCGTGTGAAATTGATTTATCAACAATTAAATGAACAAATTTTGATGGTAAGATTTTGAATAATTGCCTTCAAGTGGCGTCTATGTATTCCTTTGTTTTTCCAGATCGTTAGCTATTGGTGCATTCTTAAAAAGGACGCCGTATTCGCATTTGTTTTATGGGGCCTCCAACTGACTATTTTAATTGTAAATCCTGGGAAAATACCTCGCCATCCCCATGAACCGCTAAGATTTTCTTATTCTCCAGGTCGTAATTAAGGTATGCTCAAATTTTCACGCCGTTCGCGGAGATCAAAATTTTACACTACTAACCTCACTTTGGTTGTCGTAGCTGGGCTTCGTTGTTATGAATCTGGCTGAAATCTTGCTCCCCGGGCTGCTCGTGATGCTGGGTTGTGTTCTGGCCTGATGTGTGGAGCTGCCGGAAGAATCCTGCCACTCTATGCCTTCCCACGATGCTGCTCGCTGATGTCGCAGGAATTCGCCAACTGCCGAACCTGCCTCGGAACGCCAAAAACTCAAATACCTGGAATCTGTTGCCTCCAATTGTGCTGATACACTTGAATTCGCTGGTTACGATGGTGCTATTTATTTTTATGTCAATTTATGCTTTCTATGAAAAATCTTTAATTAAAGTCAGAGCAAAAACAGGCAACTTCTAACAATTTATTCAGAAACAATCGCTCTCCCCGTTGTTATTGACAAAACACTGTCTACAGATTTGAATTGTAGGAAATCAACCAGGTACAAAAACATAACTTATAGTCTAATTTAACAAATTTTATCAGTTATTTACAAACTCTTATGTACTAAAATTATTGTCTTTTGGAATTGTTTATTTCTCAATGTTTTTTAATGCGCCACTCACTTCATTTTTATAACACTTAAATGCCCATTGTTTATCACTGCACTGACTAGTTTTTTAATCCACCAACATTGTCTAATTTCTTGCTTATTTGAATTCCATCTAATTTCTTGCTATTTCAATCTCTTCAAAGCCCCAAGTCTTGTATTTTCATGTAATAAATGACTTGCCTGGCTTTTCTATGTTCTTTGTCTTATTCTTCTAGTCATTCTTGTTCTCACCTTTATTAAAAACGTTCATTTGCTACCCATTCTCTAATGACTTTACTTTCTACGCTTCCATTTTTAAGCTGTGTCTAACTTGAACTTTTTGTGCCAGTTCTTAATTAATTTAGATTCGGCTTTTAGTTTGTGCAAATCTATTATATTACGATTAAAATTATATTGCTACACGGAATTTGAGCTTCCATATTTCTGTGCCTATTCAATTACAATCAATTTCATTGGCGAATTATACGAGTGTTAATATGATTTGGCAAGTTATGTGAATTTTCTCAGATGCTTGCATTATTACAACTCTGTGCTTTAATGATTTAATTTGTTATTTGCTTGTACTGCAATCAGAGCCGATTTGAGGGCTAAATACCATCGCAATATGTATGTCACCAGATCAGATAGAATAAGAAGTGTCACCCGTTGTACCTTTCGGTGTAGGCGTATTTGGTTAGACTGTCTCGGATTCTCTTTTCCATAGTTCTTTCCATCTTCGTCTGTCGTTCGCTAGCCGAGTTACTTCGTCCCAGTTCACCCCTCTACTTTGTATTGCTTCTTTCACTTCTTCCTGTCACTCTTTTCTTGGCCTTTCTACTTTTCTTTTTTCCATTCTTGCCTCGTATGCCTTTTTCGGTAGTCTTGTGCTGTCCATCCTTGCTACATGTCCAGCCAACTCAGTTGGTTTTGTTGTATACTGTATTTTATCGGTTTTACTTTGAGGTTTTGCTTGTGTACTTCTGGTCTGATCCTGTTTTCTATTTTCTTTAAGAATCGCATATCCATGCTTGCTATCTTGCTTTATTGCCTTTCTATTGTTGTCCACGACTCGCTCGAGTACGTTAGCACAGTCACTGCAACTTTCTTAGATATCCACCTCGGTCTGCTTAGAAATCTCTTTCTTTTCTAAAAGAAGTTCTTCTATTGCTGCTATTCTTTGATTTATCTCACTGTTGATTTTTCTATCTTCTTATATTACTACTCCTAGGTACTTATCATTCCTTTTTAGTTCCATTGCGTACACGTTCACCTTGTGTTGTAATTCTCTCTGGCTCGCCCTAAGTATGGCCGTGTCATCGGTGAATGCTAGCTGTGCTATTTATATCTTCTACATTTTTCAGTGAGCTATTGACCCTTGCATTGCTTAATTACCTCGTCATGTACTACAGCGAACAGTCTTAGTCTTGAACTCCTCCGACTCGTGATTGTTGCATCTTACGTAGCTTCTACAGCACTGGTACAAAGCCTCGACTACATGGACCAAAGCTTTTTCCACTCCTCTTTTTTCTAGTCATCTCCAGTTGTCGTTTTTTTACTTTATCAGAAGATTTTTCCTAGTCTATGTAACATATGTGTACTTGTTTGTTTGTCGCTATCACTTTTTCGTCTATTTGTCTCAAGTTGAATATTAGGTTCTTCCCTTCTTAAATCATATATTTTCTATTACCTTTTGTTCTATGGCCCTTGCGTATTGTTTACCAGGTATACTTAGGAGAAAGCTGACTGTCTAATAATACACGTTCTCTTACGTCTCCTTTCTTAAGTGCGGGTGTTTTTATTCCTACTTGGCAGTCACGGGGTTTCTGACCTTCTTTTAAACACATATTCATTGCTGTAAGTAATTCTTCTTTGGTTTTTTACCGCTTGTTTGATCATTTCTGATGTAATCATGTCGTGTCCTGCTGCTCTACCGAGCTGCATTTTTAATATTGCTTCGTCTGATTTCTCTCTTGTCACATTTGTTGTTTCCTTTCTTGTGCTTCCTTGGTCTTTTGTATCTTCTCCATCTTTCCATTATTTCTTGTTCTTCATTTAGTACTTTACTTTGTTCGGCCCTGATATTCTTAATTAGCACTTCTTTTTTGTCTCATCTGTTTAATTACTCCGTAGAATAGTTTCTGGTTCTCTAAATATACGTTTTTCATAGTGTTTCCAAATTTTACCCAGAAATTTTCTTTTACTGCCTTTATGTTTTCTTTGACGATTGTTCTGATGTTTCTATAATCATCATAGTCTTCAGGGCTTCTTGTCTGTATGTATTTTCTCCGTCTTTTTTTTTCCTTTACTATTTTCTTTGCTCTTGCTGTTTTCTTTAGGTATTTGTTGCTTACTCTCGATGTGCCGCAGGCTTCTTTAGCTGAATCGATTATACTCCTCTTAAAACTTTCCCATGTTTCTTCTACTGTGCTTCCTTGTATTACTTTTGTTTCCAGTATTTCTTTATATTCTCCTCTTACATCCCGAGTTTCTGGTTGTTTATTCTTATTTGAACAGACTTCTTTAGTCTCTTCCTGTTGTAGTTTCCATTCCAATATTACCATAATATGCTGGTCGCTGTCTATCTCCATCTCCGGCTTTACTCTTACATCTTTTATTGCTTTCCATAATCTTCTTTGGACCAAGAAATAGTGAGAAGATAAGGAACAAAATGAAGACAGGGAAGTGTAGACTGAAGTAGGGTCATGTACAAAGAAAAGAAGACAACCATATCATCGACCATGGGAATTGAGATATCCGGTTGGCGAAGAAGGTATAAATACTGGGCATCTGTGTTGCCATAAAATACGTACATTGGGTTGCAGTTCCAAATAATAAGGGGATCCAAGCGGGCTGTACGTTCTAATACGAAAACTGGAATGTTTAGAAGCTAGAAATGATAAAATAAATATATCGAAATAATGAAAAGCTCAAGCTTCAATCATTTATGCAAACTAGTTACTACTGAAGCGTTTGAAGAAGTTTCTCAGATGCAAAAAAAACTGTAATCGTGCCTTGTACTATTGACAACTGCAAAACTAATTGCAGCCTTATTAATACAGACTATCCTTCATCAATTAAGAACTGAGCAACTCCAGTTATCAAATAAATCGACTAATTGCTCAATGACTTAATCGTCACTCCTCTAATGACTAGCCAATTCCGCCGCCTTTTACACGGCGTTCACTGATGACCAACTCATGTTCGCCTTCACGAAGCAATTATTTCGAGGAACTGAGGTAGCTGCAAGAAGCTAGGAATGTTTCGACGTAATTACACTTTGATATGTCGCTATAATTCAAAGAAGACAGGAAAGGACGTTCTGAATAAAAATTCTCCGATTCATAGTTTTTGGTTACGACGCGTTTAACTCCGTGCGAAAGGATGTCCCTCGCTTTATTAACAATAAACTTAATTAAGATATCCAATAGCACCTTGCTAAATGAGCCGTTAAAATTATACCTATCGCCTCGGCCAGTGGAACTTTATTAGCCGCGATGTCAGTGAACTCGCGCATAATCACGGCGTGCCATGAATTATTCGAAATTCAATCAAAACTCTGCTGCTAATAACTCCGGTACTTATTATATTTGTCAGTGCGAATTATGTGCGGACGAATAGTCCATTAGCGCCATTTGTTCGCCGGCGCTGCGGCTGATTTATCAGATAAGGAGGAAATATGAGTTGGGAAAATAAGGAACTTTATGCGGGGATTATGTTATTAAAATTTACTGCTATGTCGCAATTTTGCATCAGAAAGTATTCCGCTCTATGAGACCATATTCACCGAGGAAGCAATACGGGTTCTGTAATTAAGGCAACTGCCATTAAAATTATCGCTATAAATATTGCTTTGTCTCGTTTTATCCCATTCAATAAATCTTGTTATAAAAATAGCAATGATTAACTCAATAGCAAGGCATTTATTAAGGATGGAAATATAATTGCATTGCTTATACTAGGTTTATTTGAACTAAATTGAGCTATTTACAACATAGTCCAAAAGTGAAGCTTCTCAAAATTAGTCCTAATGATAAGACAATATTGAAAACCAGAGCCGAACCAAGGTAGGATCGAGTTCACTCAATCTTGTGGCAAACTATAGATATTATCAGTGCAGGAGCAACCTGCCCCGAAGCCGCTTTGTTGTTCAATTTCTGTAGATTCATAATCTTTTCAACCTTTCTCATTTAACCAACTTAGTGTGCTCGTAACTATGACACACCGGTAATTATCACATTTGTGTCTCTGTTCTTAGTGGAACTTCGCCACTTTATTTTCTGTTCGTTCTCGTAATATCGGTGGGCAGCTGACAAAGCAGCAACGTCTTGAACAATGTACAACAACAATGCTTACAATAACAACAAGTTGTAATAGAATTGTATACAGTGAAAAGAATCTGTTGGATAAACGTAAGCTAGTTATGCAGGGTAGCAGCCCGCAACAAGAAGATTGAAGCGGCAATGCAATTAAAGATATTTAACTAGATACCTAAGAAAGAATGTTAACTTGAAAATTTGTTGTAAGTAACAAAAGAAAGAAAGAAAGTATACTATGAGGTTCCTGTTTTTTTTCTACACTGAGCTAAATGTGATAAAGCAGGCCAGGGAATCTTATATGGGTGATAGAAATGCGCCAGAGAATTTCTTGAAGGCGCCTTAGCTGTCGCGAAGTCTTCAGCGAATAACAAGTGATCATCAAAGGTCAGAACATTTATATAAATTATAAAGCCAAATCCAAATCTTTTTTGAAAACAATATTAATAATCTAACAATTCATATCTAGAAATGAACAAGAAATATTTACTTGCGAAGTTGAGATATTTTATTCGCAAAGTGCTGTTTTTTTTTGCTAAGTGAGCTTAATTCACTATCAGATTTCCCAACTGTCACTCGCGAAATCTACTTTACTGATCAATAATATGAAATATCTAGTAATTCATAGTTAAATGCATTGTCCCTATACTTTCAGTCGTTGGCCCTCAAAGATTACGCAACTCCCACTCAGCGCAAAGCCTACATGAACAGAAAATAAATCCACCACGGTTGTTTTAAAAATTTAAAATATCATAACAATATGTATAGTATCTTATTGATCGTAATTATGTTTTATGACTATAAAAATTGTTTAAAAATCTTCACTATTCATAATAATTTATGAAGCTTCTACTACTGTCGTTTACCTTCTCGGAATCTTCCTATTATTGAGCTGTATACGTATACTGTAATAGTCCAGCCTAATAAATAATAAATATGGTTCTAAATATAATAAATTATTATGGCAAGCGATACTACACTTTATAAAATTGTATTAGATTCAATTACGAACCTGCCTGTCAAACTCAGGGCAAATTAAAAGAGTGTAATTTATCACCACAAATGAATGGTTTATTGCTCATTCTTATTTTATCTATCCGCAATAAATTCGAGTTTAGCTCCGTAGAACATGAAACAAACTTGGTTCAGGGTGTAGGTTAATAAAATTAAGAAAAAATTTGTATGACAAATAACTTGTTGTATGACAAATACTCTCAAATATTGAAGGCAAATGCACAATTTCCATCTGACGTTTGGGTAACCTCTAAATTTGACTAGGTAAACACGATGATCTGCCAGTGCGAAAACAGCGTGAAATTGAATTTTAAAACACCAAAATGGCAAGGAAGCATCAGGTAAATATTAATACTGTGACGTAGCAACTGCTAAGCTCGTTTTGTTTCTAGTGTGACGTAGAACCCACGCGTCATCGGGTTTTGTTCTGCATCCTGCCAAATCTGAAAAACGCCGCGTCATCTTGCATTTTCAAAGGACGCTAACTGAATTTCTCGAAAACAGACGGATCTGGATAACTGGAACCTGGCGCTACACCTCAAAGACAGTCTCAACTTAACGAACCCTGCGAATCCTGGAGCTGCAGCTAAGGCTTCCTGTGGAATCCTACCTTAATTGGAGATCTCTCTGATGCTGGATAGTCTCCCCAATGACTCCACGGGAATTATGCACCTGGGAATGACTTGTTGGTTGGAATTCCTACACGTACGGAGACCTAAAGGTCCTCTCTACACATAGCAGGCACTATTTTTGCTGGGTAATGCCGCTTGCTTATGGAAACGGGCCCCCGAAGTCACTCGCACTTACACGAATCTTACTGCTGGCTAATCACTTGGCATTCTTAACACCTGAAAACTATACGCACAGATGCCCTGCACACTGGTGAATAACTTTACACACAAATGGTATTAAAAAGGGCTTTTTTATTTATAATTTTATGCGATAACTTGAGGAGCTCAAACTGGCCCTAACACAAATATTAGAAGCTTGTTTGGTCATTTTTAACAAAAGACTGCCATGTCATTTAGCAACTAGATTTTTAATTTTTATAAAATAAATTAGGATTGATAACATGTTTACCCTTATGGACTACAGTTTTGATATGTCTTTGCTTAACTACTAATATTGTCTCTTTCTTGGAATTATGTCACTACACTTTGCTCTGCCTTTTAAATCACTTTTGTTTATAATGCACTGATACAATTGCAGTTCATTTCGCGTTTCACTAACTGCTTTTCGATCGGTTGCCTTCCATTTTTCATTGCTCTTTGCAATAATTATTTTGCTAGCACCTTTTCGTTTACCTTTCAGCTAATTTTCCATTTCCTAACTTACACTTTTAATATATAACACTCATATTATTTCTGTACTTAACAAATCATTCTGTATCTTTTTATTCACATTGTGCCTGACTTTAACAAGCTCAAACCCATCAGTTAGAAATTAAATTGCATTGGCCCTTTCGAACATTTATCATATCTGAAACTATGAACGTAACCCTTCTGAAACTTGCTTTATTTTATGCTAACTTTTATCCCTCAAATTATTAGTTACTGCTGCTCACATCAAGTGCACTTATCAATGTAAAGTACTGATTATCTTGCAATACCTAAATATTTAATTATGTGCTCATGTTGACCTTATTCATTTAGTTTAATTAGGCAATCAGAATTGCTATGGGCTGTAAATCATTACAATACTTGTTCCTATTCGAGCATTCATATCTCCCATAATAATTATTTCATATCGGTTGGCTACTTAATCAATACAATACGTCGAGAGTTATACCTCACCAAAAATGACTGTGCATGTTAAATACACAAAGTACAGATAATGAGACACCCTATTCAACAGAGCTAAAGTGTGCACTGTATTCCTACTTACTACACAACGTCAACTCAGCACAACACCAACCTGGAACACAACGCCTACCGTCTGAAGTAAGCTAATTCGCTAACTCCCCAAGATATCTACCACTTATTTTTGAGAATTTTAGTTGTTATGAAAATTAAATGTGCTTGAATAGATTGAAATTTATATTCAAAACGAATAAGGTGGGAAAAATTTAAAAAAACTATCAAGGACTGCAACCAACCTACAATGACACACCACCTTTGAAGCCCTTGAGACGGTCGACGTTGTGTTCAGTTGCCGTTATGTCCATCTACCCAGCTTGTATACTATGCCCCAATAGAGCTATCCACTGCACATACATTTTTCACCCACACGGGTATTTTTGATGAGCAATACGTAGTATTGTTCTTTTTCGAGAAACAGAGCATTCTCAAGTCACTTCACGCGGAAAATTCGAATTTACAGTAGATCATTTACCCCGTAGATCTTTGGACCATGACAATTTCGTGGCACTCGTAGACGGTGTGCTTACAAAAATTCGCTTCTTGCGTTTCGTTTGGGATCCCAAGTATCTTTTGGATATATTTGGGGCTAAGAGACCAGTTTTAAGAAATGTTTTCCTCCATCTATAGCTAGCTTTTGCCAATTTTCGACTCTTACCCCAAATATCTGGACCGCACACACGAACGCTCGTAGTCATCCAACCAGTTTGAGCGCCGTCATGAGAAAACCACACTTTCCAAATACCTCGTGATTGCTGCTTTCGAGGTAAGCAGACGGTGTTGTCCATCCAAAGTTGCCTTCGGCTTTGCTGAAACGCCTAGAAGCTATTGCCACCTAGTTTAACGGGACACTATCTGGTTGTTTGGTGTGAACTGCTGCCGTACTGGAAGCTGTTCGACGGAGAAGAGTTGGTAACGATCATGGCAATCGGGTGACTTTGCTAGCGATACCAGCTGGAGTCGCTGTGCGTAAGTGTTCGAATACAAACTGTTTGTGTAATTTAATCTATTCTTTAGTATTTTTTATCTATCTTTCTTTTGCTGGAAATGGTTGTTCTCAAGTATTCGTTAGTTGCGACTTGTTCTATTTTTCCATTTAATCTTATTCTTACAGTTCCTCATTAGTATGCTCATCTTTTGGTTATATTCCTAACTTTACTCCTCTTTCTGTTTATCTCCAATCGTTTAGTTTCCTGTTTTTCCCTCAATTTATTTCTCTTTCACTGCTCGAGAATAATATTACATTGTCGGCATAAACCAGGACTTGCATCCATACTAGCTGCATATATCAAATTATATACACGAACGCCGGAATCTCATTCGAAGAATATGAAACTGACCAAAAACCCGATTAGCTTAAAGTAAAAAAGTCGGAGTATCGAGACGCATTGTTGAGACGCCAGGCTGTCTGGTCTTAAATACTACCCCCTTACGCAAGAAGGGATTCCTGAAAGAACACCTGCCCATAGGAATCTCAGGACATTTTTCGACGAAATACCTATTGTCAGACGTGCTGGGCACACGGGTTTCAGAATGCAATGATATATTATTACCTGTGACTTGCGTAAACGTTTCTTTGCTCGCCTGGTGGTCCGTCTCGAATTTGAATCCTAAACTGCCTCGTATCACTTTGGGCTTACAATGGCCCATTATCCGTTGAGTAGAATCCCAGGCCTGGAGATCGGGTTTATTGCTTTGGTTGTGTCAATAGTCCTCGAGTTGGGACAAAAGGATTAAACATACGTTTGCTGTGACTGAACCCTTTCGACACGTAATTATTCTTTTATACCCCTATTCGCTGGGTGCTTCATGCTGTAGCAAAACGGAGTAGTTTTTTGGAGATAATGCAGTTCCTTGAAAAGTGTTTGTAAAGGGCTTGACGATTTGGCTAAAACGGCGGAAACAATTTGTCATTCCTTGCTGCAAGCGCAGCTAACACAAACCAGTTTTTGGATTTGAAAAATTTTGCTCTCTTTTGTATCGCAATTGCTTTCAAAACACCCAATGAGTTTAGCTCGTACAGCTCCACACCAAATTTCACTTTTAAGATCTTACAAGTGAAGGACAATTTCTGCAGTTTTTAGAAAGTTTGAAAGTTCTCCCCTTCATAGCAATTTCTCCAAGCTTCTAGAATATTATCGACGTCTGTTTCCCCATTTCTGTTATCGAAATTATTCCACTACAAGCAAACGGCGCGCTACGCGCACGTGTGGCGCACGTGTGAAATAGGATACGCCGAAGGTCACGCTCCCAGCCGAGCGCTCAGATAAGAACACCTAAACAAATATAAACATCTGCGAAGCCGGAACGTGATATTTGATTTTGTGCCACAGCAGACAGACAGACAAACACACATTAAGGAAAATTATATTATAGATAGTGTCTTCTTGTATACATATAGATGTCCAGTATGGTAATAGTAACAAATTATTATTTTGCTAATCAAGAATTTTAAAACCAAGATATGCAAGCAATGAAGTTATCCAATCCTATGGTATTTTTATATCATTTCATAAACCTAGTATATAAGTATAACGTCTCATTTATATGACCTTTAACATTTTTTTTTGGTAAAGGGGTTGCCAACCACGTTAACCTGTATACACATGTCAGGTCAGGAATCGAAATAACATTATAATTGCCAGAGTATATTAAACACAAAAACTTCCCCTAATCGCCGTCCTCTCCAAACACGCAGCCACAGCGGCTCAGAATCCTACACACGGAGGAGAAAGAGAAAATTATGAGCGACGTGGGGCGAAAGGAAGCTGGTGGCAGCGCCCGGCCTGTTGTGGGTGGTCCTGCGATTGGCAGATCCTAATTAGGATTTAGGAATGTGATCTGATTACCGAGCGAAGCAATCACGCGAAATAATACGTTATCGTGGCGTACGGGCTACTTTGGAATACGGAGCTGCCGCAGAAGAAAAATTAATTTCGACTAATGCCCGGCTGCGCCGCTGCCCGTTATAAAAAAGTTCTGGATATTAGGTTTTGTAATGGCACTAATTTGAAACGAAACGAGCATGTCCCTGCCGGAACGTAGTGAGAAAACGTGGCTAGCTTGAAAGTAAGAAAGGTGGAGATTAAACTCCTCGCCCGAGTCGTGCGCTGCGTAACTGTAATTTTTGAAAATATTCTTTTGCTTGCCGCATGACATGAAGAAAATTAGTGAGTTTTCGTATAACAACCTTAATGAGGGTAATCCCCTGTTTATAAATGTCCGAAAAATTGTTTCACGTACCTACATATTTGTTACAAGTTATACATTTTGTCAACAATATATTCAGTTTTAAACCGCGTTTAGCTACAACTAAATGCACAACAAAAGAATAAACTTGTCAGAACGGGCCGTGTATTATCATCTATTAGAGGCAGAATCGTGATCGGAATTGGTCGGAAATAACAGAACGCGCCAATTTAATTAGAAAATTACAGTGATCAGTCAGCCGTTTAATTGGAAAACAATTGTAGCTTGCCAGGAAATAAAATTAAATCGTTATATATTGATATTCTCATTTGAATTCGCCGCTGAAAAAATAAACCCTTAATTAGTTGCTGGGACTCTGATTCGAGGAAGGGGAATTTTTATTTGGAATTTAAAACATTGCGAATTAAATAAAAATAAATGGATGTCTTACTTATTAGAATTATGAATCAAGCCAAAACTATTTAGGGGATTTACTAGTTTTGCGTTGCCGTTTAGAAGATTGCAGGCTATTTCGTCTTTAAAAATCTTAAATAAATTCAAAATATATTTTACATGGCAAGGCCTAACTGTTAGAGGTTAAGAAAATTTTATTTGATGTGATAAGTGATACCGTTCGAATTGTAAAAATCGACTATAATAATAAAATACTTGGAATTGTCTACATCTAACATGCTTGCGCCATCTATGCAAAGTATAGACAACTAGAGCAAGCGAGGTCTGTCAGTAGAAGTTAGCATATTTACTATATTTATTATAGATTCAGATGTCGAATTCGCTCACTCCGGGGACGGCAATTGCCGAATTAATTTGCTCAATTGCTGAATTCGCCCAATTTAGTTCATTTCAAAGAGTGAAACTTTTATTATGTGTAACTACATGATTCCAATGCTTCTCGCCGTTTCTTTCTGCTTTTCTCCAAATTTCTCACATCTTCCCACGGGACACCTCTTTATTCTGCCGGTTTTGCATACAAAACGTAAATTAAACGAATTATAACCCAAGGAGACACTATAGATAGTTGTGCGCAATCTCCCCCCAGAGTCCATTGTCTCCCTTCTAAATCTTTTATTTAAATTAAAACATTATTACATTTTTAGATTAAAAGAGTAAACGGATGGTCCAGCAAGCAAATGGTCGCATCTCAGGCGGCCGGCCCAGGTTCGATTCCCGACGACTCTAAAATTTTTAAAATCCTACGCTCCCCAGTTACCACGTTAACACCTATGGTAGCGGTTAACATATAACAAACGAACTCTCCCTCCGTTTTCACTGGCAATACTAGCCATCTACCCGATTTGCGCGTAAATAAGGCTTCCCACAGCCCACTGGCCTATAATAAGAGGAAGAAGAAGATTAAAAGAAAATGGCAGAAAAGTCCGGATACTATAGAACAGGCAGTAAAAAATGCACCGCATAAACAAAATCACGCGACTAACAGCATGCTATTAAGCTATATAGAAAAATCCAGGATATTGGCTTGGATAATCTCAAAGTCTACCCACTTTGGAGAGCCCAGAGAGGGGAGGCCTACTAAATTCAGTTACATCGGGGAGAGGAAGTCTATTAGGTCCATCTTCCTCAGTTAGTGTACCCATTTACAACAAATCAACGAGAGGCTACCAGAACCACTCCAGTCATTAGATGCTATCCACTTCAAACAGCCCAGAAAGAGGCCTACTAGAACTACCCACCTCAGGGAGAGGGAGTTTATCAGATCTATATCTTTCTCAGTGAGTCTACTCTCCCCCAGCAGCTCAAAGTCAGGTCTATTACAACCACCCATGACAGAGAAAGAACATCTACCAGGTTCATATTCCTCAAACAGTTTGTCCACTCCGAACAGATCGAAGAAAAGAGGTTTACCAGAACCACCCATGTCAGGGAGAGAAGGTCTACCAGGTCTATATTCCTCCGATAGTCCACCCACCCCTCTGAGAGAGAGGCCTACTAGAACGACTGACCTCAGGGAGATAAGGTCAACCAGCTCCATCTTTTTCAAACAGTCTACCCACTCCAAACTGATCAAGAAGTGGCCTACCAGAACCACTCACCTCAGTAAGTCTACTAGGCGAATATCTTTTATCAGTGAGTCTACCCTCTCCCGAGAACTCAGGGTGAGGCCTTCCAGAACCACCCATATCAGGGAATCTCTCTGGGCAGCTCAGGTAGAAGAGGCCTACCAGAATCATCTATGTCAGGGAGAGGCCTACAAGCAAAGATGAGCTCCCATTCCCTACTCGTCATAAGATTATAAACTTGATGTGTATAATTATTTGATACTATACAGGGTGTCCCAGACTTCACTCCCCAGGCCTATAACTTTGTTATTTTTAAAAATAACTAGATTAAACTATATATATTCTTAAATGGGAGCAAAGTACATAAAAAATATGAATAGGCTACCAGGGGCAAATCATCATGCAGTTTTAAAATGCGAAGCCATTGCAGCAAAATTTCGAATTGTTATGACATACCATCTAAGAGTCCATGGGCGACATTTTGTTGAGAGAGCCTCTGGTGGAACCTAACAAATTTACCTTTTTGATTAGATTTTGCAAATCCAGATATATTCTTTCCACGAATATAAATCGCAAGTACTATACAATATTAATTAACCATATATGCACGAATATATATTCATATAATGCCACCAATTTTGTGGCTGCTTATAAATAATCGGGTAAACCTTATGGATGGAATGAAAATGACCAAGATAGAAAAGCCCAAAAAAATCAAAACCAGAATTCTTGACCTGCTGAAGACATTTCGATCCAGCTACCAGTCCAGCCAGCCCTAACTGGAAGATCCGCCAGGTTCTAGGCCCTCTGGGCCTAGCTAGAGCCGCCGCTTGCTCCTGGCAAGCGAAATAAGCCCGCTACACCGATCCGGACTTCGTCTTGCAATGAAAGACGAGTCGCCGCTACGCCGAGACTTAGACTTGCCTGAAGATGTCCAGAACTACAGAACTCTTGTGGTCTCCGGCTTCGGTCTCAGCCTCCTTAAAACAGCTTTACGGCGTATTTTTGGTCGGCGGGTCCGGTATCGGAATTCTGTCCCCGAACCAGCTCTTGAACCAACCCTGCATCCCCCAGGACTCCGACAATTCAATGAAGAAACTACAATAGTAAGCCTCCCAGAGGTCACAACAAACGCGTCGATCACTAGTACAGTCAGATGAGCATATGGTGCCGTTAAGATGTTTTGGTAGAATATTTCATGGAACCATTACTAAATCGTGCGCGTTTACAAAAAAAACATGACGAACTAATAGTGTTCCGTTAGTGTAGTCCTTAGAATTTAGTTTATATTAAACATTGTTGAAAATTTCCTATATACTACATACTTGGTAGAAAAAAAGGGGTGGTAGCGACTCTCTGACGAGATCTAGAGACAGTTGGAAATACGTTACCACGAAAGTAACAACCAAGAAAGCAACCACATAGCTTGAAGTTAATGTAGTGAACAGGAATGTATGCCCATAAGGCACTCCCCCAAATTAAAAAGAGTTTTTGAATTGAAATGCGAGTATTTAGTATACGTTCGTACTCTCTATACTGTACAGTGCTCGCTCTTTCAATTTTTTTATCAAGCAGCTGATGATTGGGTGTTTCATCATCCAAGGCAACCTGTACTTCTTCTACTATGGTCTTAGTCGTGGGATTGAGCAGCAAATCCAGTTAATATCCAATCAGAACTCGGGATGCCTCGCAATCGTTTTATTTGATAGACAACTGTTTTCCAGATTGCTCCTTGCTGACCATTTAACAACTAATAACGAGGTTACTACTCGTAGGTCTAGCAAAATTAAGATCTTTATAACCCCAGAAGCTTTAAAGGTGTTTCCAAAAGCAGCTACAAAAAACGAAAACAGAAAATCCAATGATAAAAAAGAACGTTGCATGATTGAAACTGACACGCTAAAATAGCAGTTCTTAGCAGAAATACAAAAGCAGGAAACACAGTTCCTAAAAGAAGATATTGTTAAGGGAATTACCTAATGTTGAAACGAAAAATTGTGTAGGTATAATCACCACTCATCAGATAAATGTTTGTCTTTAGAGTTTGAAGAAGAAAAATTCGAACATGATTTCCAATATAGATATATCTCACTAATGTACGGAAAGTCTTTACCTACTAGCAGAAAATATGCAGTCATTATTGATTATAAATAGTTAGTTATAAAAGATACTATAAAAGACTTCCTTGGCAGGGTGGATATAAAATATACAACCCTCCACTTGCATCGTTGTGTAATTTTAAATTCCCGAATATACGAGACCTGGAAGCTTTTTTATCAAAAGTGTCCATTATCTTCCCACTCTCCCCTACGCAACATAATGAGTCGAGTTTGGTTAAATGCTTTATCTACTCCAGTGGGATAAGTAACTCATTACGTCACTCATTTGACACTATTTCCGTTAGGTAATGAAGCTCATTACACCACTCAGTTATGTAATGGCTTCATTACCTAACTGAGTGGTGTAATGGCTTGATTACCTAACTGAAGTGGTGTAATGGCTTCATTGCCTAACCGAAATAGTGTCAAATGAATGACATGATGACATTTGACTACTAAAATATTTTTGAAAATTACAGATCTGACATTTCTCTTAATGCACTTTTCTCAATTTTGGATAGTTGTAGATAAACTTTTGTACAATACATGTGTGATAATGCAGCATATACTTGTATGTTTACACACACGTATATTAATGATGCTCTTATTCCACTTGTAGAAATTAATAGTGTTAATATGGAGCAAATAGTTAAAAAATTCTATTGGAAAAGGGAACGTTTTGGTGGTTCATTGTGATCATGAATATTTGTAGGGTTTTGTTTTTAATTAGTTTGAAGCTTCTTTTGTAATTAGGCGGGGTGGCTAATTCTACGCCAGTAATTGTAATAAGAGATCATTTACAATTGAGTATTTCCAAGTGACGTCACAAGTTCCGCCCTAACAGCTGATCGTGGACAAGCAACTTTAACTTTCTTATGGAAGCTCTTCATAAATTCTAATTTTATAAGTTTTGTGTCCATTATACTAAGCTTATTTAATACAGCAGTGCAGTTTAGGTGTTGTTTATTAATTCTGTAAACAGATAAAGGCAGCACTTCATTTGTATTACAACTTTTGGTAGTTATGTGGGTATCAATGACCACCGACAAATGGTTAAGATTTTCGTATTCCAGGTTAAAATATTCGTTTCAGTTGAAATTTGAAAAAAGTTATGGACTTGTAAAATAGTTTATTGTAAGTGTCTCTAGTTTAATCCAAAAGTTGGTTAAGTAACATATTTGACAGTGAATAAAAAACATAAACTTGAAGTCGACAAAAATACCAAGATTTTGTGCTGTGTTTGAGTGTTCAAATAGAAGTAACCGGGAGACGGAAAAGAAATATTTTAGATTTCCTGGTGTGCGAAATAGAAGAGGTCGAGTTATTCGTGAGGGCATAAGTTTGTTCACACCACTTTTTAACAGGTAATGCATTAAATTTGTATTATCAAAACATTTATTGATTAATTGGGTTCAATTTGGAATTTCCAGGAAGACCGACGCATCTGGTGATTTAATTAATCCAGAATACGTATTTATTTAGGTACGTTTATTTAAAAATTAAATGAAAAATACTTCTACCTTCCAGATGTTCACTCACAGAGGGTAGTTACTGCTCACCGACGATTCACGATAGTCTTAAATAACACAATAAATCTATAAAATCACTAGCTTAATTACTTATAAACTAAATTACACTTATAACGTCTAAAAAGTTAACGATTTTTGCCTAAAACAGCGAAAATCACCACAAGCCTCCTAATAACAAACCATAAAATGCTTGTCCTCGATCAGCTGTTGTTGGGAGGAGCTATGACGTCACTGTTACGTACTTGAAAAGGCTAATAGAAGCAATGATATACTTACAGAGCCGGATCTACGTATTTTGATGCCTGGGGAGAAGTAACATTTTGACGCCCCCTTATACCTCTCGATATTTAAAAACATCAGATATTGCATGGGAGCAAGAAGATGGTTACATACAAGTGCATTGGGTTATTTAAATTCAATTAAAGAAGTATGGCTTATTTCATAAGCAAATATAAGGAGAAAAAAGCTGAACCTTTACCTTCCTTGCATTTTTTGCTAAATTGTCAATGCTTTATGAAATCTAAGGGGAGGAATATTAAAATGATATTTTAATCTTCTTGGTATTAATACATATTTTAAGCAGTTTTTCCAGACTCGAATTTTTCCAGTGAAGAATGATGGAATATTAAATGCACCATCCAGCAATAGAGCGTATGAGCTATCGAACAGTTTTTCAAAAGTTGTAATTCGCAAAATAAGGGCATTTTACATTTTTGAAGATCTCTATTTTAGATTTTTACTTCAAATGGAGATAGATGATTTAACTTCCTGATGTCATTTGATAAATCATTATGCATAAAATCTACAGCCCTATACCGCCTGAAGGATCGGGCACATGGAAGAAATTACCACTTCCGCAATTAATGCCCAAATCGGCCCTCCGGTACTGGCTGCTATAAGGGGGAAAATGGTCCACGATAGCATACAAACGAAATTAAATGCAGTTCAAAGCGAACTTCTTACTTACCCTGGGAAATTCAAGGCAACGTGCGAACAAAACACTCGGCAGCGTAAACGCCGCCTAAAATTCCCTCATAACTGTTTCGGGAATTCGAATCCGTTCCAAACAGCGTAGGCAAACATCACTCAAACAAACCAAACGGCAGCCCATGTAACTTTTCTACTAACGCTAAAACAACGTCATGCCATTCGTCGAGTAAAATCAGAAAGGGGCGCTCCGAAGACAAAAGCGAGTTTATAAAACGAAATACGAACTGAGTAGCGTAGACCTTAAAATCGTATAGATGCGCCATAAAATCGTAACAATCTTTCATATTCCAATTTACATTTAACAAAATTTTAAAGAATTTTTTATTTAGCTATTTTTCATTTTGGAATTTTGAAAAACTAACTTGCCGATTTATTTTAAATTTGATAAGTCAATTTTGCTTCTTCTTCTACTTCTGATTGAGTACTATTGATTAGTGAAAATTGAAGATGTTACAAGGTAACGTCAAATATATATATATATATAGTTAACTGCTACCTCATACCCTCCTATGAATTTCCATTCTATCTTAAGAATTTCTTAAGACTTAGTTAACAGTTGGGGAACTCTCAAGGTCCGGTCTTAGAGTCAACTGGCATTAGGGTTGCCATACGTCCCAATTTTTCGGGATTTTACCGATTTGGAGCTAGTTGTCCCGAAACGAAATGCTGCCCCGAAATGTCCCGATTTTCCAAGAAAATTTTACGCTTTACCGATTTCGAGCGATTTCTGCAAATTCTGGTTCAATACCTCAAACAGAATTTAGAACTAGTTGTGTAACAAGAACTGTGTAGTATGTATACAGTATGTAGCTATTCGCTATTGTGGAATCTGAGTTCCAAAAGCTTTTTTAAATAGGCGATTAATTATGGGTTTATGCTAATAGCACACTGATCCACATTTAGCATAAGTAAAATTTTAAAGAAATATAAAGTTCCAAGAAATATAATTGATACATGAATCCTAAGTAAACTGCTGCTTCTGAGGCAAAAGCAGATGCAAATGTGAATTGAAGTTAGAGATAATATCTAATATATTAATAATCACACATTGTTAAAATGGCATTTTTATTAGAGCTTCGTATTAGTGCTGCTGTTAAATTTACGAATACGTAATAGTTTAGTTTGTTTCTTTAGTAGTTTCTAGTATTTGTAAAATTTACTTCGAAGAAATTTAAAAAGAAAACTTTTAAAAATTTGAGTATTGAATTACCTTTTCCCCACAAGCAACCCCCCCCCCCCCCCCATCAATCTATCCCGAAATTGTTATTTTCAAATATGGCAACCCTAACTGGCATCCTTTATCTAATAGACGTGTCTGTCTGGGACGCTGTTTTGTCCGGGACGCTGTTTTGTCCGGAACGCTGTTTCAGCAGCCAAACCGTAAGAGATAGAGAAAAAAGTTATTAAAGTTATATGTTTGGAATGGTCATGTCAGGTCAGGAACCGAATTTCAGTCACGTGACACTTCCGGTTTTCGAGAAATCACAAAAAGACCGTTTTTCAAATAGAACGCGTATTAAATAAAAACTGTTTCGGCCGCCAAACGTAGCTGCGACCCTCTGCGCCTTAAATCCTCGATCGGTTAGGCAACCACTTTGACACCTTCCAGGTCTGGGTGGTTGCCTAACCGATCGAGGTTTGAAGGCGCGTTAAATGAGACATTTGTCTCACTGGACTGCTAGTTAACACTAAGTTAAAACTGTATAAACATGTCAGTGGCACGAATGATTCATCTTTGCCAGGGCTAATGTTAATGTTAAGGTTAGGGCAAAGATAGCTGTATACATCATAATTTAGAATATCTAGGGTTGCCAACACTGTCATTTTGACCCGAAGACTTCGGGTTTGGCAATCATTCTTCGGGCTTTGAGTTTTCAATAAAATTATTCGAGTTAACTAAAGGTTCATACATACATGGATTGCGAAACATTTTACTGCTATGTAGAAGCTCCAGAGCAGAAGTCATTGGCAGAAAGTGCCCAAAGAGACAAAAAATATAACTGTAGAAAATAATATTTAATTTTTTTTTCAGACAAATTTAGTTTGGTAATAGTTTACGTAACTTCTAAGATGGATTTTTAAAATTTGATTTTATGGAATGTAAAACGTAGTTTTGTTATTTAATTCCTGATTTACAAAGACCGAGAATAATGCTATATGTAACGGGCCAGCTGAATCCCGATAGCGTTTATTTCGATGCTTAAATATAGAAGCCAAGTTGTATTTCTTATATTTTATTATTAGACTAGCTGTGATTTTCCCATTTTTCTCGTCGAGAAGCCATTCAGAAACGAAAACATACGAAATCCCTAACAAAAATACCATACAAAATCATCTTTTTGATTTTCTGAATTTTCCGACTTTTCCCAAAATTTTCTCATATAAACCTTGTCCTGACAATTACACACACAAAAGAAAAATAAATCAAATCGGTCTCGCCGTTCTCAAGTGATGATGTACCATACATGCGGTAACTAATTTTTATTTATATAGCTTTACTATTTGTCGGAGCTTAGGGGTAGTTCAGGGCGTAACCACTTCGATTTTACACATTAAGTCCGATAAGCACACTTCATTGGTTAAAAAAACTAAAATAACCAATAAATATCCCGCAATGGCGAAATGAACATAACTAATAATAAGGGTTGGAACGCTAATGGTCCGGCGCCCGCACCTTCGTCCAACACCTTTGCTTTTTTATACAAGAATGCCCTCATCTCGGTAACACTCCTCATTCCCATATTGTTTGGGTCTTGCGGGCGGGCGCCGTTCCATTCAATAGGAAATTACCTATTGCGTTCCTTCTGTGAACTCATAAACAAAACAGTTCAAACGAAACATAACGTAACTACAAAACATAACTCATAGGCGGAGACATTAGTCCAAATATCTTCGGCGCCGACACGGCCATTCTGACACGTGCACGTCCACGGGCACTAAAGTCCTTCAACTATACCAAAATAAATCAGTTACTTAACCGCTCGTTCATCCTGATCAACAAATAAACAACAAATCAATCATCGACTTTCACAATTTTGAAGAAAACAAAGCAAGCTCTTTAGGTAGTGCATACCTAAATCCTCTTTCAAATAAAGTACACTGTTCGACTGTTACTATCAAGCTCAACTTCCGATATTCAACTAATCGGGATCAACTACTACACACAGGTCTTCCGATTAAACTGCTAATCGGGATCAACTACCACACACAGGTCTTCCGATTAAACTGCTAATCGGGATCAACTACCGGTCTTCCGATTACACTCTTAATCGGGCTCGACTAACTACCAAACAGGTCTTCCGATTACACTCGTAATCGGGCTCAACAAACTACCAAACAGGTCTTCCGATTAACTCCTAATCGGGCTCAACCACCAAACCGGTCTTCCGATTACACCAGAATCGGGCTCAACACCTTCCGATTAAACTCTGAATCGGGCTCGACACCTTCCGATACACTCAGAATCGGGATCGACTCATAATAACACATCTGACCAAGTTACATCTCTAGTCAGGATCGACTCAAAACAGTTCATCTGACCAAGTTTTATACCTTGCCAGGATCGACTAAAAACAATTACAATTCAAATTAATCATACGTTTTTCTCCGCCGACACGGAGCCATCTTCCTCCGAGTCAACTAAAATTTTGCCTTGTCCCTAGGGGACATTAATTAACTGATCGGAAGCAAACTTCAATGTTGAAGGGACCTTGGTACCAGCGGTCAAGCTTGATAGCAGTCGTTCATTATTTTTACTGAATACAAAATCACCAATCACAAATGACTTTATTTGTGCCTTTCCAGCAGTCGTACAAACTGCATCTCGTGCTAAACGCTCAATATTTTCACTAACAAGGTTTCTAATTTCAGCCAAATTCGTAGGCTCTTCATTGTCAATTAAATAACAAATTTTGTGTAACTCTAAGGATCGTAGTACATCCAACAACAATTTAGCGGGGCTAAACCCTGTAACTGAGTGTTTTGTACTGTTCAATATCAACCGGACCTCACCTAAACTATCTTTTTAGCCATGAGCAATAAAATGCACTGCTATGATGTAATTGGAACAAAAGCAACGAAAATCAGCACTTGTGAAGCAGTCACCTTGATCAAAATAATTCTACAAGGCGCTCCAAAAAGTTAAGCGTGTTCTCTCAAACAATTTAGATACCTACGTTGCAGAACAATGAACTTGGTAACGGCATCAATTGTAACAAAACCGTATTCTTTTTATCGCTTAGTTTTCCAGAAATATCAATGTGTACGTGTGCCACGACCGAAATAATTTTTGGTAGGAAATGCATCTGAATTTGAGCTTTTCCCGATTTATTTTTAGATGGCTTTGTTACCAAATACCTCTTGGAAGGCCAGCCCTCAGCCGGTCCAACCACCCTTATTACTCTATGTATGAGATCATATTGTCTGTATGTGTTTGCCAAATGCTAACGAAGGCATTCTAACATTTCCAAGGCATCCTGCACCAAGATTCGAATCAAAATACACGTCCCCACAAATTTTCACCCAAAATCCCGTAACATCTTACATATCAAATAATTCTCCACAAATTTATGTACAGTCTTGAGATTTTGGAAACCAATAAATTTCGTAAATTATGAGAAGTAGTTTATTTCCGGATCACGTTGAGTCGTCACACTGACCCACTCTTCATACACAACGATTATGAATGACTGTATTTGATCTGAAAGTGTTTCACAAAACCAATATTAGTGGATATAATGTAACATATGATGTATTGCAAGAAAAATCAGCTAGTTTTATGCGTTTTTTTTTTTTCATTGCGATAAACGATATTGTATTCGAAAGCTTGCAGACCGTAAAATGCCTTTGCCAAAAAATGCCTGTAGCAGTAACAACCGCTAGTTTCAAGCTCGTACAAATGATAGCCCAAATCCAAGCCGGCTGTGCCACTCGAATATGAAATCTGATCTTTGAATTTACACGAGCAACTTATGAACTCAAGGACGTATTTAACAAGATCGCCGAAGCATTCAACTTCCGTTTTAATCTTTTAATTACCATTTTTGCTGATATGAACTTATCCGGCACAATGCAAAATAAAACCTCTAAAAACCTCTATAACTAATCCTTGTATTTCTATGATACTCGAGATTTGCTTGGTACACAAATGATCCGCAACCAATGCTGTTTAAACGTTTTCCATATTAAATGGTTTGCTACCGTCTCTTTAATCAAGGAGCAATCTGAATCTGAATTAAACAAAAGGAAAGATCTCACCAATTTTCACATTGAGCTGTCGATGCTGTTTCACACTCGCCTCTCAGGAGCACCACCCTTCATTTTCCGACTACCCTACACGTCCACATTTCTGGCATTTTCCATGGAAGGATCTTTTCCTTTTTGTACATGGAGACGGTGACAAAGTTCAACGCTTCAATCTAGTATGATGACCAGACGGAAATTGCGCTGAACGTTTGGTCAACCTCCCCTACAGCATGGTACACATTTCTTTGGCATATTTTGGTCGCAACACCATCGCGATTTTACACAGGGTTATCCCACTTCTGATATCGGAGCTTAGGGGTAGTTCAGGGCGTAACCACTTCGATTTTACACATTAAGTCCGATAAGCACACTTCATTGGTTAAAAAAACTAAAATAACCAATAAATATCCCGCAATGGCGAAATGAACATAACTAATAATAAGGGTTGGAACGCTAATGGTCCGGCGCCCGCACCTTCGTCCAACACCTTTGCTTTTTTATACAAGAATGCCCTCATCTCGGTAACACTCCTCATTCCCATATTGTTTGGGTCTTGCGGGCGGGCGCCGTTCCATTCAATAGGAAATTACCTATTGCGTTCCTTCTGTGAACTCATAAACAAAACAGTTCAAACGAAACATAACGTAACTACAAAACATAACTCATAGGCGGAGACATTAGTCCAAATATCTTCGGCGCCGACATATTTTATTTAACCAAATGTTCTCAAAGCCGGTCTTGCGCTGAACGTGTTTGTAAATTTCGGTTTTCGTGAGTGCAGCAAGAAACACACGCTATATGCGGGAAGTGGGAATTCTCAACTCATGCAAATTTTACAAAGAAGACGCCAAAGACGGCTATCGCACACATCCCCTTCTGAGAGCTGCATGGATAATAAAAATTAATTACGCAAAGTTCAAAAAGTGTTGTACATACAGATACTTTGAAAGTATACACCTAGGTCTACCTAGTTAATGATACAGTGTAAGCCTCTGTTGAGTTATAACACAACCACCAATAAACTTATAACTGTCTCTGTACAACACATTTTTGAACACGCCTGTACATGTAAGTACACCCATTGTGCTACATTTAAAGGCTCATTTAAAGCATCCATTTTGAGAGGCACTAACTTAACCGTCCTTACAAGGGCCGCAAGTGCCGTTCCAAGGGTATGCAACAGCCAATTCCAAGTAAAATGTTTTTTTTTTTGTAATACTTACTTGTTAAATATTTCTTTAAGGACTGTTTACTCTCAACCTTTTTACGGCTCGGCCGTAAAAAGTGTCCGTAGAGACCACGGCCTGCTAAATTGTGTGCCAAACGTCAAAGTGAAGTTTGTCACCTGCTTACAGCCATACACAAAATTGGAAATAAATGGCATTTATAAACGACAGTTGCAACGTCCTACACGCTCTCAATCGTTCTAAAATTTTATTACACAAATCTAACGTTTTGATGAAAATAAATTAAAAAAGATAGGTATGACCCAATTGTATGTAGATATTACAAAAACTATTGTACAATACACGTCCATTAGGGCCGCTCGGCCGTAAAGGCTATCCTAACGGACTTCTACTGTAAACTACTATTATGTTAGCGTGATATGGTTGCGTTTAAGTGCGACCTTTTTCAAAAAAGAAGGAATCTGTTTTATCAGCAAATAATATTGTGGGGGACCCATATTGTGTAGTTTGTATGTGAATTTAAACAGGTCCGGACTCAAATAAGTATCGGCGTCAACATTTTAACATTGCGTTTTCGGTAAAAAACGTTATGACATTTGCGTTCTTTTAAATAACAAATATTTCAATGTTCTTTTTGATGATGTTGTACGTTGTGCATGTATGTTTGCAACATGCCTGCGAGTAGCCTTAAGCTATATCGCACTTAGTTTGATTCAAAATTTAATTCCATTTGGTTTTTAATGTGTCTTCCTTGTGTATTTTATGTATTTTTATTTGTGTTTTGAAATCAATAGATAAAGTAAACAAATCGGATGTTTTTGTGCATTGTTTTAAGTTAGGGGTTTCAGCACGACCAACACTATACGAGGGAACCAAATTCCTGTTCTGGCATATAGCGATTTTTCGATAAAAAGGGCAAATAATTATTTAAATACTAAGGCGTAGAAGACGTCTTGTTCAAATTTAATGTATCCACAAAGGAGTAAAAAAATTTTGCAGTTCATATACTACTTAAAAAATTAAATAATTTTTGGAATCATACCTTTATAATGAAAAAATTTACGGTAACCCCCGCCCAAGAAAAGCGCCCTTCCGTGCTTTCCAAGAATACTTCGATACTCAGCATCACTCCGTTTTGCTAATACAATGAAATGCTATGAACCAGTTATTTATAAAAAAAATAAAAAATTTTGTTTGCCGACGACCATAGCTCAAAAGTTGATGTTGCCTTCATTTTCGGAGGACCTATCGTATGAAAACGATCCAAGACTTCAGGAAGGTTCCTGGCGACCGGAATCGTGTACACATACGAACATACATCCCCCGCACAGCACGTTTAGGCACCCCCCAATACGGGGGATTGATCTAGTGGGCTGGGATCTTCACCAAAAGATCCGCACCACCGAGACGGAGATTTGATATAGTGGGTTCATTAGTCGGTTGGCTCGAATTTTAGAGATATTTGACTCAGAGTGGTTTTCGATATGAGGGAATTTCAATACTTCGTACACTTCGTGTCGAAGTATGTAATACTATTTCATTGTGATCTTTTTTTATTAATTTTATTCCTCAGTTTTCCTCCCCCAAACTAATTTTCTTCGGGTCAGCATCCACTCAATGTTGGTAACCCTAAGAATATCATTGGTGCCACCTCTCCAAATTAAATGTGTCTATTGTCTAACGTGGTACACCATAGCACGCTATGAAAGTAACGTTAAACTACTAACTACACAGTTCGATGTGAATTTTACTTAAAACAAGAGGTGGCCATAGAGTTAGTAGTAATTCATCCAGATGCATATATAATATCAACATTGCATCTTCTAGTATTACTGTACAATACAAATTAAAATATATACTATTTTTAAATATATTTGTTAAATTTGGTTTCTAATTTGCCTTAATAGTAGGTATGACCTAACTCGGCCATTCAAAACTTCGTGTTTTTGGCGTACGACCCCTTATAGATCCGGTTTTGTATATTTGCAGCCAGGGCCGTAACTAGACAAATTTTTATTGTATGCAAGCCAACATTTTTGCGCCCCTCAGTACAAAAACGTTATATGTGACAAAAAATTACTGTATGACTTCTACATTTATCTCCGGATATATGATGTAATATATTCAAACAAACAGGTAGATATTCAAAAATAAATCCAACATTTTTTATTAAAACATTTTGAAAATAAACAACTAAATGTTAAAATAAGAAAATTCAACACAAATAAAATGAGAACAGAAACCAATATTAGAAAACACAATTCTAATTTTAAAAAAGTACATATTATTATGTAGTCAGTAGAACATTTTACAAATCCCTATAAGTATATAAACAGATGGTGTACCTAAAAGCGGAACGCCACTGCGACATTTATAGCGCAAGGATAAGCATATGCATTTATCAGTGAACACGGGTTCAAATCCCACTGGCTGCAATGTTTCTTTTAATTTCCAAACTCGTGTAATTCGCTTTACTAAGTGTTTCTGTATTATTAGCAGCATTCAAGTATTTTTTACCTATTTTGTAGAGAATTTTGAAGACATCAACCATAATTCGATCTAGCAAAAGTATTAAAGACATCGGCGAAGATATTAAAGACGTTGAAAACATTTTCCTTTGTAACTTTTTTATTTTAAAAATGCAAACATTATTTTAATGAGAATAAGACCACCTATGTTGTGCGCTAAAAACCTGGTAAAGACATATCAATATGTTAAAATAAGACAATATAAACATATAGTTACATATTATTATGTAACGTTTCGCTCCTATTTAAAATGCGAATTAGTCCTAATAAAAGCATTTAACATTTCGCGTTTTACGTTACTTGCGCTCCAAGGTGCCCACGGCCGGAGATTTGTCGCGATGCACAAACGACACGACAGATCGTCCCGTACGCAATTCCCCTACCGTCTTGATGTCCAAGAGGGAGAGCAACCACGTATAAAACCAAATTTTTCCGCCGAACTCGAAGAAAATTAATCCGAGAAATTATCCCGATTCCCTGACCTGGCCCGCGGGCCTCTATTGGCGAGAGCTCTGCAAACCCTCAGTTAGTTATTGGTAATTAAAGCAAATTATAATTATTCAAGTTTGTTTACAATACCGCCAGCTGTCAATAATCGATTACTGTGTTACAGGTCTACCAACACTAGTAAAATTCCCTGTTGGGTGCAGCGACCGCCATACCGTGAATCCCGGACAAGCACATAGACAATAGAGGTTGCCTACCTACATCATACCGAAGAGATTTATGTTGAAATAAAATTTAATTTGTACATATTTATGAATTATCTATTTAGTTATTGTCCAACTGTTCTTAGTCGGCAATGTTATAATATGTATGATATTATGTTGTTGCAAGTTAACCAGTGGTATGAGACTATTCAATCAATGATCAGGTTGTACGCAGGATCAATACAATACTCACAAATAAGCGTATATTAACGTCCACCTGACTGCCACGTTGACAGGTCATACATGCTAGATTCATGTCACAGCTTATATCCTAACATCCTCTCTTTTTCAAATATAACAATCAATTATAAATTTCAAATAAGTATAATTAAATTAGAGGATTGTTATTCACTTCCACGGGGTCGGGGAATATCGCTCTGTAGCTAGCTTCTGCCTTGTAGACTTTCTGATAACTACGGGAGTAGAAACTGGGCTCCCTTGGATCTGTACAGGGTCATGGGATTGGGGCGGTTGTTGCTGATCAGTAATCTGCTGCTCAGGGTCTGCTCCAATATCATCCTGGTCAATCTCGGATTCTTCCATTTCGCTCTTGGATGGAGGGGATTCTAGTGTCTTTCTAATGTTCTTTCGGTTACGTCTATAGACACCACCCTTGGATTGTACATTGTATGATCTCTTATCAAGTTCGGACAAAATCACACCTTTACTCCAAGTCTTGTCTCGAGGCAGCTTTATTCTAACTGTTTCTCCTTCGGACAAGTTCTGTTGTAGCTTTGTACCTGCATTATAGTACTTGGCTTGCTTTTCTCTTGATTTTTCAATTTTCTCCTTCACATCAGAATGGGTACTGGGCAGGAGCAACTCATCTCTGGTTGGTAAAAGTCCACGAGTTCTTCTTCCAAAAATTCTTTGTGCTGGACTCAAACCGGTTACTGCTGAAGGAGTGTTTCTGTAATCCATCAATGACATCTGGAAATCTCCATTCGAATGTATTGCTTTCATCATTAGGCCCTTACAAATTTTCACTGCACTCTCAGCTTTACCGTTTGATCTCGGATAGTGGGGGCTAGAAGTTATACTGTCAAACTCCCAATCACTGGCAAACTTCTTAAATTCTCGACTCGCATACTGTGGTCGATTGTCACTGTAAAGTCTTTCAGGTACTCCGTATCTCGAAAAATGCTCTTTAAGTTTCATAATCACAGTCTGAGTGTTAATTTGTTTAAGTTTGTCACATTCAATGAAATCTGATAAGTGGTCAACAATTACAAGAAAATTCTCATTCCTCAGTTAAAAAAATGTCACTACTCAAAAATTTCCATGGTCTATCCGGAATTTCATGTGAAATCATAGGCTCTCTCGGCTGCTCTGACCTCATCGAATTACAAGTCTTGCACTTTGAGATAAAGTTTTTCACATCTTTGTACATACCTGGCCAATATACATGTTCACGTGCCCTTCTCAAACAGTTTTCAATTCCAATATGACTGGCATGCATTTTTTTCATAGAACCAATTCTCATATTCTCTGGAATAACTATTCTGGTACACTTAAACAAAATTCCTTCTTCTTCCACAAGTTCATCTTTAATCGGAAAATATGGTCTCGCTGTCACTGGACCTTGTTTCAAATTATCTGGCCAACCAAATTTCACAAATTCGATCACTTGTTGCAAAGTTTCGTCCACATTTGTGCCTTGCCGAATTTCCTCGATCCGTTTTTTACTGTTTGACACATATTTCGTAGTCTGAATACGTTCAATTTGAGCACAAATCTCTTCCTCCTCAACTGACATAATATCACTACACTCTGCTGAACCAGTCTTCTTCAGATAAGCTCTGCTCAAAGTATCAGCAATGTACATTTCTTTTCCACTTTTATAATTGACCTCCACTTGATATTTTTGCAAAAACAACAACATTCTCTGGAGTCGTTTCGGTGACGCTGATATGGGCTTACGGAAAATTCTCACTAATGGCTTATGATCAGTGTCCACTTTCACATCAGGTCTTCCATAAATATATTGGTCAAATTTAACACAAGAATGTACTATAGCCAACATTTCTTTCTCAATTTGGGCATAACGTCGTTCTGTTAGAGTCATTGCTCTGGACGAAAAACTACTGGTTTTCCCTCTTGCAACAAAACTGTTCCAATTCCAGTACTACTAGCATCACATTGAATCACAACAGGCTTCTTACTGTCATAGTATGCTAATACTGGTGCTTCCGTCAACAAGTTTTTCACTACATCAAATGCTCTACTATGAACTTCTGTCCATATCCACTCTGCACCCTTGTCAGTCAATCTTCTCAAAGGTTCTGTGACATCCGACAATTCTGGTAGAAATTTAGCAAGATATTGTACCATACTTAGGAATCTCATCATATCTTTAGCATCTTGTGGAGTTGTCATATTTTTAACTGCTTCTACTTTCTTGGGGTCGACTTTCAATCCCTTATCAGTAAGCAGATGTCCAATGAAGGGTAATTCTTTCTATTTAATCTTCATCTTATCTGGATTCAATTTTAGATCATCATGTTGAGCTTTCTTTAACAACGTTAGCAGATTTCTGTCATGGTCAACTACTGCATCTGCATAGGTTTCACCTTGACCAAACACCAAGAAATCATCTGCTATTACTTCAACTCCTGTCAAGTTCTCAGAAAATTCATGCATTTTCCTTTGCCACACTTCTGGTGCTGAACTAATTCCGAAAGGCATTCGCAACCAACGAAATCTTCCAAACGGGGTGTTGAATGTTGTAAGATAGGTGCTTTCTTCCTCTAACTCAACTTGCCAAAAACCATTCTTTGCATCAAGTGTACTAAATACCTTCGCATTAGTCATTCTAGTAGCCACTTCTTCAATACATGGTAAGTAATGGGTAATGTTCTCTTTTAATTGCTTTATTCAAGTCTTTAGTACAGTACACTAGAAACCCAATCAGTTGGTTCAGTCACTCTGGCAATCACCTGATCTGTCTCCAACTTGTCTAGTAACTTTTTTAAATCATTTCTCAATGAAACCCCACACCTGACACCATGTTATAATATGTATAATATTATGTTGTTGCAAGTTAACCAGTGGTATGAGACTATTCAATCAATGATCAGGTTGTACGCAGGATCAATACAATACTCACAATAAGCGTCTATTAACGTCCACCTGACTGCCACGTTGACAGGTCATACATGCTAGATTCATGTTACAGCTTATATCCTAACAGGCAATAAATGTTATTTATGTTGAAGTAGCTTCTTTAAATCAGTGTAGGTATAAATATAAAGCGAACCTGGCCCAGTCAAAAAGCTACCATTTATAAGGGCAAAATTAATGAATGCTGAACTACCATAAATAAACCAGGTAGCTTTACAATTATGCGTAGTAACCTGTGAACGTAGAATAAGGTTCTGTATTCGCAGCCACACTGTCATACTGCTTTGTAATAATCAATATATTTAAAACGTGAAGCTTTTTCTGTAGGCCCGTAGTATAAGCCTTGCAGCAGGCCAATTTCAATTATTCTTTTTTTAAATAGAAACTACCATCGTGTAAGGTGGCAGAAGTGTTTTAAATTGCACAAATTCTACCGGAAAAATGATTATAGCGAAAAATATCATAGAGTGGAAAAAGTAAGCTCTCAAAATCGTATGTGGTGTTCTGCTGATTGTTGCAATGGACGACTGTATCAACAATGAGCCCAAAGCAGTGAATGTATATGTAATATCAGTGGACTGGCTTCAACAGTTGTTAAAAATTTAAGTTAGTTTGTTGCCACTGCTGTACCTACATTGTTTTAAAAATAGAAACATTTTTATAATTAGAATAAGGCCACCTATGCGGTGGGCTAACAAGCTAATAATTCTCATTTTTTTGATTGATATAGGTGAGAACTATAAAATAAACGCTGTTACAATCTGGTAGACATATAACATTTCCTTTGCAAATTGCACAAGGCAATGTAATGTATCGACCGGATGAGGTGCAATTCGCATTATTATAATTAGCATTATTTGGACTAAAATCGTTAATATTACAAAGTAATTTATTTGTAAAATTGGCCACTTGTTTATTTGTTTTTTATTAGTACGAAATTATTTTTTTCAGTGCCATCAGTGCCTTCAGTAGGAAGGGGCTACTCGGTCTATACCTAGTTACGGCCCTGTTTGCAGCAATACTATTCGAACACCAATTAATATCCACTCAATTGTTCAAATTGGGAATGCTCGCGCCATCTCTACGCAATATAACCAACTAAACGGAGAGATACTGTCAGTATAGGTTAGAATATTTGCTTATATTGATTTTTAATGAAGGTTTCCAGTTATCATTCATTTCATACGTTCAAATCCCATTATGCATAATTCCCATAGCATAAATCAATGTGCCTGCTCAATTTCAACTTACCAATACCTGAGAAATTACTAAAGTTTAGTTGCTTTAAGCAACTAAAATAGTTTTTGTAACTTAGTTACTGCAACAATAATAATTGTGCTGCATCTAGTAACTGTAATTTTTTTAATTTTATAGATATTAACAATACAAGCTTGATTATGAGCATCTTTACGAAACGAGTTTTGTTAAGTGCCATAAGCAAACGTGTATTGTTAAATATTTTATCTTCATCAATAAATTCTGGTTCAATGTATTTTTTGTATAAAAAGAGTGAGACAATATGATCTATAACCGCACTTAGTACGGTAATAAAGCGCTTAACGATAGGTGCTCAAATTAATTTGATAAATTTTAAAAGAACTTTAGTTATTTTTTTAAAATGAGCTAAGTAAACGTTTTCTAAACAAGCAACTGGCTCTTTCAAGCACCTTAGTTACACATATAACTGTATAAGTGTCTTAATTACTTTCTTATAGTAATTTTCCCAGCTCTGGACGTAACGTCGCATTCAGCTTGCTCCTACACACCACACAACGTGCAGACTGTTTAATCACAAAAACGCCCAATTTACTTATAACACTTCATTTATTAACAACTGAAAGTAATATGCTAATACCTCCTAATTTAAAAAGATTTGTAGAACAATTCGAGGAAGAGCAGTTACACAACGATAACTTTAGTTAACACTAACAAAATCGATGGTTACAATGATCTACCCGGTGTAAACATCTCCATTTTAAAAGGCACGTCCTTTTGGTCTCCCACAGTTTATAAGCGGCGCAACTCAAAGTAAACGAACAAAAGCAGAAACTTCAGAAAATAATTTAATAATGTACAGTTTAAGTTCAAACAGAACGAAAATTACAACTTACAATTTTCAATAAACAAGTTTTACAAAAATAATGAACCTGAGTGCAAGTATATTAACTATCTGACTAAGTGTCGAAACTCTCCACCAAAGACAATTACAACTGCCGTCTTTGGTTTTACGTTAACAAAATCAACCCATATAACAAACAACTATGTGATATCGTATCAATATGAACTACTGACTAATCATAGACCAGTTATGGTATATTGACTACCGACTTAAAAACCACTATTGTTAATTCGCATACAGTTCCTTCCAAAGCGTATACCTCGTCTCGGCTACCCGGAGATTCTAAGTGACTGCTGGCAGAATATATACACACCACAAAATATAACTTTAGAGGGACCTGCATGTAAAAATAAAGGAAAATTAAATTAAAAAGTGACCATGTATACGACGATACTAAATTTAAATAATATGTTGGTAGAAATAGTGGCCTAACTCAGTTATATGGGATATCTCCGGGAGGTGGGGAAATAGCTTCTGGGAGAAACGGGTTCATGTACCAAATACCAAGCTATTGATACTTGGTATACAAGCCCCCTACTCTCTAAGCGATCTACCCACCAAACACGACTCCTGGAGGCGTATCCGATATAGCAGAGCATCGCCGAAATAGTTTCCTACTTCGTATTTTGATTCAATTACAATTAATAAACATGTCATAATGCGATAACAATTAACCTTAAGGCTTTTATGCACAACATAATACCGCCTAAACTTTGCAAATTTACATTAAAATTAATAGTTACAATGGTTGTATAGTTAGAAACGCTAACTAACACATTTTTTATAAAAAACTAGTGTAGATTGGCAAATACACATATTACAATTTAAATGTATTTATTTAATAACTAACATGATTTCATTATACAATTTTTTGGTATATAATATTGTAAAATATTCAATTAATAAATGATGCAAGCTAGGAAGTGCACTTAATTATAACAATAAACATCTATATGGAACTTACAGTAACCGTGACCGCTAGTATTGGTAAAATTAAGAACAAATCTGTATTCCTTATCACAATCTTTATATTAACACGATCAGGCTACCAAAAATATTCATTTACAAGGTATATAAATAATCTATTACTTACCGAATACTGTCGTTTATCTATTCCGCCTCTTACCCTTTTGTCTGCTAGGCGCGATGGCCGATTTTTTACTAATTTTCGACTTTGGAGATTTCAAACTATCAGTACTTTCGTCCTTACTGTACTCATTTACATCACCGTCGTCGGAGAGCTTCCGCTTGCGTGTCCGATTTGGCAAGGATATAAAGCATAAGGGGTCCACGTCGATCTCGTTCCTCCTCCTAATCCTCTCGCTTTTCCTGACGGGCTCCTCGTACACTCTCCTCACACGCCTGCCTCGAGGCTGCGCGGGCTTCAAATCCGGCACCGCGGCGGACGACGTCGAATCCCTCTGGCCGCCGCTCGACCCGGACACCCTCGCACTAACCGAATTGCTGGGAGATACGTCGGGATCGACGGGGCTCGAGCTCATGGTGCTGAGGTACTCCTTGACGCGCGTCTCCCTGAAGCAGAACACGCTCTCCTTCTGCTCGGACGAGCTCGAGCTTGGCTTGACGGCCTCCTGGCTCGAGCTGAAGCCAGACCCGTTCTTGTCTTCAGTCTTTTTCAGGTCCACGGATAGTTTTGGCTTGGAGGTGAGAGGAGTAGCCGAGCCACTCTTGAGCGAGCCCTCGCTCGTGAAGCTACACGACGAGTTGCTCATGTTGTCGGAGGAACTCTTCTTCAGTCGCCGCCGCTGCGCCAGCTTGGCGTTGAGGACGTCCTGCAGCCGGAATCCCTCCCTCTCGGCCTTGTGGAAGGCGTTGAAGGTGGTCTGGAGACCCTTCTCGGTGGAGCCGCTGGAAGACAGCACGTCGGGCGTCATCAGTGGCGTCTGCGGGAAGTTCTGGCAGCCCTGGACCCAGGGGTTGTTCCGTAGGTCGACCATTCGCAGTCTTTGCTCGGGGTTGACGGTCAGCAAGCCTTGTACGACGCTCTTGGCGTCGTGGCTGACGCCAGTCCAAGCGGGCGAGGAGAAGCTGAACTCACCACCCTTGATCCTTGCCATGACCGCGGCGGCGCTGTCGTCGCGGGACCCCGTGTGGAAGGGGGCCCGTCCACACATCATGGTGTATAGGATGACGCCCAAGCTCCAGAGGTCGCAGTTTTCGTCGTATCCTTGGGGGTCCCCGTTTAGGACCTCTGGTGCTGCATAGTGCAGGGTGAAGCACGGCGTGTGCAGCGGTTCCTTCTCTTGTTTCAGCCGTGCGAAACCAAAGTCGACTACTTTGATTTCGGCATTGTCATCGTCAGTTGTGAACAGCAAGTTCTCAGGCTTCAAATCTCTATGTACAACTCCTCTAGAATGCATAAAACTCACAGCCGATACGAGCTTCCTTAGGATTGCAGAAGCCTCGGATTCAGTAAACTTTGACTTTTTCCTAATTCTATCTAAAAGTTCCCCACCTGTAACAACAGGAACATTAGAAAAAGTTAAATCAACAGCATTACAGCCCTGCACCGTGCCATTGCCCAGAGTCATACTTAAATTAAAACATATATAATCAATATCAATTCACGCCGACAATTAAGAAATAGTATCAAGGAAGTGACTATCAAAATAAACGGCCAATAGACAGACACCTTTCGTATTTTAATGCTGTTAAGCAAAAAGATCGTATCGACACCTCCATTCGATCAAGATAATTTATAGCTACAAACGAGCAGGAACTGGAGATAAAAATTTGCAAGTCAAATCTTCAGGAAGTTAAAAATTCAGATACAAAATAAATTGGAAAAAACATCGCTTCCAATCAGTAAGTAATCAACTACCTTGGAACGAATATTACTAGAAAAAAAGATGAAGGGAGGCAATTACGCAGAAGTTAAAGGAAGAAAGTTATGGAAGAAGTCACACCAAAAATTGTAGGAGACAGCAATTAAGGGAAAAAAGAAGTAATCCACCTTAAAACCGGAAACAATTTCACAAGATTGAGGCCGCTTGATGATTAGATTAGATTTAGATTAGATTTATTAGCCAGAGATACAGTGGAAGTACATACAATTGTAATCCAAAGTCCTATAGAGACAAAACCAGTTGTCTGTACATAGGGCTGGCGCAGAACAAATCATACAAAAAACAAAAAATGTAATATAACATAAAATATAATATAACATAAAATATAATATAACATAAAATATAATATAACATAAAATATAATATAATATAATACTCAAAAAATAGAAATAGAAATTCAAAATAATAAAATATAAACGTAAAATTGCTTTTGTTAATTAAACAATATTTTTTCTTGCTCGTAAGTTTATTACTGTGTTATAATTTCGCTCGATCCACTTTGACAATTTCTTTTTAGACTTTTTTGATTTACGAATGCTTTTCAAGTCAATCGGCAGCAAATTAAAGATTTTAAGTGAGGTAATGAAACTACTCTTAAAATTGACTGTCCTGAATGATGATGTGTATAAATGTGTTTTGCAACACAAAATACAGTAAAAAATGCAATGCACATAACAAAAAACTTTTTTTAAGTGAATATTTCTACCCTACGGACAAGAGATGTTGATTAATATATTTAAAGTAAATATCAATATTACTTTAAAGTCAATATTTCGATGTTTGGAAATATCAGATATCGATATATCGAATATCGAATCCATATCCATCGATAAGTGGGTATTTTTAGGATATTTATCAATATATTGACAAATATCGAAGATATTTATCAATATATTGAAAAATATTGGAGATCCACATATCCAATATCGATATTTATTGGTATGATTGTCACCAATATCTGAATATTTTTAGGATATTCATTAATATATATACAAATATCGAATATGAATATATGCAATATCAATATTTAACGATTTGGTATTCATCGATATCTGAATATTTTAGAATATTTATCAATATATTGACAAATATCAGAGAACCAGATATCGAATATCGATACATCGAATATAAATATATCAAATATCACTATTTATCAATATGGTAGTCACCGATATCTGAATATTTTAGAATATTTATCAATATATTGACAATTATCAAAGAACCACATATCGAATATCAATACGTAGAATATAAATATATCAAATATCAATATTTATCAATATGGTAGTCACCGATATCTGAATATTTTAGAATATTTATCAATATATTGACAAATATTGGAGAATCAGATATCGAATATCGATACATTGAATATAAATATATCAAATATCAATATTTATCAATATGGTAGTCACCGATATCTGAATATTTTAGAATATTTATCGATATATTGACAAATATCGGAGAACCACATATCGAATATCAATACGTAGAATATAAATATATCAAATATCAATATTTATCAATATGGTAGTCACCGATATCTGAATATTTTAGAATATTTATCAATATATTGACAAATATCGAAGAACCACATATCGAATATCAATACGTCGAATATAAATATATCAAATATCAATATTTATCAATATGGTAGTCACCGATATCTGAATATTTTAGAATATTTATCGATATATTGACAAATATCGGAGAACCACATATCGAATATCAATACGTCGAATATAAATATATCAAATATCACTATTTATCAATATGGTAGTCACCGATATCTGAATATTTTAGAATATTTATCGATATATTGACAAATATCGGAAAACCACATTATCAAATACTAATACATCAAATATAAATATATCCAATATCAATATTTATCAATATGATATTCACCGATATCTGAATATTTTTAGGATATTCATTGATATATTGACAAATATCGAATATGAATATATGCAATATCAATATTTAACGATTCGATATTCATAGATATGTGAATAGCTTAGGATATTTATAGATATATTGACAAATATCGAATATGAATATATTCAATATCAATATTTAACAATTCGATATTCATCGATATCTGAATATTTATTGATATATTGACAAATATCGAAGAACTAAATATCGTTTTTCCCCCCTTTTATATACCGATATAATTATAGATTTCTTCCAATCCCGTGGTAACTTTTCCATTTCCCAGATCATTTCCACCAGCTTCCATATTTCCTCTTTCAGTTCTTTACCTTCATATTTAATTAGTTCTGCATGTATTTCATTATTTTCTTGTTTTCTTGTGCCTGTATGTGTCTGGCTACTTCCTCTTTGGTTGGTGATAATTCTTCTTCTCTTTCACTCTAGTTCTAGGTTTTGCTCCATTTCGCAGTTTAAAACTTGCTCAAAGTGCTCCTTCCACCGTTCCAAGACTTCTGTATTTCCACCCAGTAATTTTCCTTCTTAGGTTTTTATAAATACAGCTTTTTTTGGAAATTCTTTTTGATTCACTTCGGATCCTGGTAAAAGTTCCCTATTTCTTTTCTTTTGTACTTTTCTTCCATTTCCTTTAGCTTATCTTCTTGGTATTTTCTTTTTCTCTTCGCAGTATCGCTTTTGTCTCCAGTTTTTGTTCCCAGTATTTTCTTTCACTTTCTTCATTATTTTGCTGGAGCATCCGTTGCCACGCTTCTCTCTTTTTTTCCAAGGCTACTCGGCATTCTTCATTGAACCATGTCTGTTTTTCTCTTTCTAAGACTTTCTCCGCTACTACTTTCACTGTTTCTTCGATGTTTATCCATTTGCTTTCTATCGTTGATGTTTCTTGTGAATTATTTAGCTTTGTTTTAATTTCAGTCTGATAAATTTCTCTCTGTTCTTCCATTGGTATTATGTCAATAAGTCCTTCTTTTTTATTAGTTGCTTTAACTCTGTTAATTTTCGACCTTCCAGATGTGTTTTATATTTCTCTTTATTTCAAGATAATCTTCCTGTTGTTCTTTTAATGATAGCCACTTGCAATAAACTTTCTTTTTCGTATCACCCGTTTCTTCAAATTAGTCGCTCCATCACAATTTTGAACTATTTATACCTAACACTTCTTCAGATGCTTTTTATATAGTAGCTTTTATGTGATTGTACATCTCTTCCGGTGATTGACCTATTCCGTAATTTAATTTATCATCTAATCTTTGTTGACATGTACTTCCATGTATGTTTAGATTGTATTTTTTACGTTTATTTCTACTGTGTCCTTTGAACTGTTATCCGAATCGATTGATGGTGTTTTATAGATATATGGAAATAATATCTCGCCCTCAAGGAATTGGTAATCTGAATAAGACGATACTACGCCTTACACTATGACATCATGGATTTGTAAAGTTGTGTAGTATGACGTAATCTATTATCTTGCGATTAATCTTCCCTCATTATTATTAAACTGTTCTTCTCCATAAGCACCCACCACAGGGCTCCTCCTTACTGCCCGTTCTGTTACTGAGATAGCGAGGTATAATTAACTCTCACATTTTTCCAAAGTTTAGGATTTCTGCATTAAATTTGTTGAAAAATTCATCTTCCGTTATATTAGGTTCTTCCATCATACCCTCATATATCATTCACAGAGTTTTACCCTCCCACACACCTATTTTTTCTCTCTTAATCCACAGGTCTCACTCGCATGTCACGACTGGCCTGGCAACTGTTACATATAGTTTTATCTTTGCAGCATCCTAGACATTTTTAGATCTTATTGCTTTCATTCGGTTCCCATACCTTTTACAAAACTGTCAATCTTTTCCAAATTATAGATATCCCCACTTCTATTACTCTTAGACTTTCCGCATGCTGATGTCTGCTGTCTTGTCTCTACTGTAATCATATATGAAGCAATAAAAATAAACAGTCTTCACGCGGCGATATGTTTTGCGTCCAAACTGGTTTCATCCTCAGGCCATAATGATCATTAATATAGGTAGTGGTCGAAGCACATGTTAAAAGTGAGGTTAAAATTTGTAAAACGTTAAGACAAGATAGAAAATGTATTAAGAAACACAACACCTGGAGAAGTAACAAATTAACCAGCAAACTACGTTATAAAGATCGTTGTAACGGTTAATATATAAAAATAAAAAATTTGAAAAGTTAAGGAGTGACCGTCATTGACGATGGCAGCACTCAGAATGATCTAGTGATCATATACTTTGATTTTTGTTCATTAATCTGTGTTCTGACCTCGTCTGTTTTCACTATCAGTCTTCTGATTATTATTTTCAATTATTTCCTTGTTCACAAAGTCATCTGCGAATATACTGTTGTGGGTTCCTGGAAATATTTCCTTCTCTTCTTATTTGGCTTTCTCTTATTACACTTTCTAGTATTAAGTTGAACAGTGTTGTCGATAGCAGCCAGTCTTGCTTTAGCCCTATGTTCATTTTCAATCCTTCAGTCAGTCTTCTGCTTAATTTATATCTTCTAGTGTCCTTTTGACTATGTTAACTATTTTTGCTTTCTCCTTTCCCATTCTGATTTAACCTTCCAATTTATTTTCCACAACCTCTTTTAATCTCATATCTATTATTCTACCTAGTAACTTATATGCAACGTTTAAATAAGGATATTGGTGAACACTACGTTCACACCTTTCTGCATAGTGTTTGATACGAGTAGTTGAAGATTACTACATTTTTCATCCATTCTTAGACAATTTTACATAGTTTCCATAACGTGCGTTAAAAAAAACATTCATCGAGAGGGCTTTGAACTAGATTTTTTCTTACGACTGCATGTCAGTGATTATTACATCGCTCTCCCCAAAGTTCAGTGCGCTGAGTCACTTGAGTTGTTAAAGTGAGGTTATGTGTTTATACGCAATCCATGAAATAAGTTACAACACGACTTTCAAAAGTTACTGTTTGACAAGTGATATATGGCCCATTGTTGGTCGAGTAGGATGACCGGCCGTTTATTGCTCTTTCAATGGCCCTGTCACAGTATGCACCACTTGATAACGGTTTTTTTTAACGCACTATTTCATTTATCAATTTGTGAATACTTTCTGTAAACCACTCCCCTCTGTACCTACTGTACTAAGAACAAAAGAATGGAAGAAGAATGTTGAGGGGCTACACTCGAACTGGAGTCAAAAGTAATAAAGAGAAAGAATTTAGGAAGTCAATCTAGTTTGCTATATAATTTTTAGTTGTCAAAATATATTACCTTAAACTATTACCGCCTGAAACAATTGATTATATGCGAATGCAGCGTCGACCGATACAAAAATCATTGGTGCAGGGCTGTAGTAACAGCGCTCTAGGCTCTAGTAACAATAATAACCACCAACAAAACATACCTTTTAATAATTCACAGATCAAATATGTGTGCCCCTCGTCTATTATCACATCATGCAAGTTAACGATGTTGGGGTGCCCCTGGCACGCCCGCAGCAGGTTAATCTCCTGCGTGCAGTCGGTCTTTCTGCTGACTATCTTCACGGCAAACTCCCTGCCCGTGCTCTTCTGCACGCACCGCCTGCACACCGAGAAGGAGCCGTCGCCCAGGATCTTCTCGTCGAGGTCTATCTCGTAAGCCTGGAAGAAGGGCGAGTCGTTGAGCTGGCACCGCACCAAGCTTGAGGTGTCGTCTTGCCGCAGCACCGGCTTGAGCAGTTCGTCGGAAATGGCGTTCTTCGAGAAGATAATTGACGGGGCGACGTACGAGTAGCCCTTGAATATCTTGTCGTAGTTTGGCGGCACCACGGCGGGCGAGTCTGTCGGCACCATCTGAGTGAATTCTTCGCTGAAGTTTGATACGTCTAATTCACACCTAGAACAAAATAGTGATGCTTTATACGCAATGTAACGGAATTATAATGTAGTGTTTACATTATAAAAGAAGTGTACTGTAAAAGACGCTGTGAAATAAGATAGAATTCTTGCTACAGTCGTTTACAGTAACTTTAATTTTGTAGAAATTCAAACGTATGAATATGTTGGTGGCAGGTTAGGTTTTGAGTCAGATTTGACACTGACTGACACAAAACCAAACCTGCTAACCTCGGAATTTGACACAGACTTACAGTGCCACCAACATATAATTCATACGTTTGAATTTCCACAGCCGCCTCTTATGGACTTTTTTAATGACCATGTGGTAGGTCCATTTTTTCTTCAAGGTGAAAGATGTTCTTAAATGTTTGTTAATAAAAACCGGTTCATGGATTAGCCACAAGTGCAGCTCGCGAAATTATTGTTAGAAAATATCATGAAGAAAAATCAATGAGCAAAATTGCAGAGAAACTAAATATAGTGGAGTTCCCAGTTGAAAGAATTATTAAACAGTAGCTACAGCCCGCGACGCATGCTGAATTTAAAATTTTGCGCGTTAGTGTGAGATGCGTGCAGATCTTCCTGGCACAAATGCCACCCGAACTTTCATCGGGCGGTAACTTCGGAAAATCGATTTCTAAGGGTGCGTTGAACGCTGCATTTGAGCTCATTCAGCAAGGCAATAATAAATCCTCATTATTAAATGAAATGTACTTGTGTTCGTAGCTTTAAAAACACAACCAATAGGTATAATAAGTAATTATTTTCTGTGATAATATCGCTATTAAAAGTAATGGAAAGTTTGTTTACAAAAATCGGAAAATAGTAACGGTTGAATGCAACCATGGTACTTTTGCCCATTTAACATTGTGCTTTATTATATAGGTATGATTTAAGGAAACTAGTTGTAAAGTGGCTTGTAAAAGCACTGAACATCCTGTTTTGATTACACCATGATACAGAAGACTTCTCATATAAATATGTAAGGCAGGCGGTCTTCTTCTACGTGACATCACAGCTCAGTGAAAGCAGAAGTAGGTTTGAATGTGTCCCGCAAATGCTGCAGGAAACGGATGCACAAGTTTAGGCTCAGTATTTATATTAATGGAAGCCCAAAAAATATTAGCGTGGGCAACAGAGAGAGTGCCTTGGATACAGGATGGATACAGGGAGAGTGGCATCAAGAGTCCAAGTTTGGTGTCTCTGACGACTGTCGAAGAAGAATGATCAGATTCAAAATTGAAGCTTTCCAGATGAACTATCTCTAACAGACTGTGCTAAAGGGATATGGTTTGGGGGGAGGGGGGGTGTATGTCCAAAGGAACTAGGAACGCTTTAGTTTATTGATGGTATTATAGAGGAGCCTATAAACCAGTGGATGTTCTAAGTCAATTGTGTGTGTGCATTTAAGAAATTCTTTAACATCAAATTTTATTAGTGTTCGTCGCGCAAAGAATACAAGCAAACTTTCCTAAACGTCGCGTTGCAGTTTCTCCAAACAGCCAGCATTCCATATCTCATCACAGTGATCTCGAGCAACGACACTATGGATACGGTTGCGAGTTTACCCTCTACATACTGTGACGCGGCCATTGAAAGAGCAATAAACAGGCGGTCATCCTTCTCGACCAACAATGGGCCATATACCATAGAGTATGTGTGTATGTCACTAAAGACTGCAACCGTTTTCAAAGTGCGATTTACTTCCCATTAGCACGATCAATGCCTACAACGCAAGGTATGCGTTGACTGAGTAGTCGTGCTGAGTGCCGCCGACGTCACTTGTGCGGTCTGCGCATGTCGTAATGTAAATGAATATTTTTAAATCGGTTTTGCAGTTGGAGCTTGGCAATCTTAGAGGTGTGTTGCATGAGTGTTAGTCTGTGTTTGTGCATGTGTGGTTCCGGAATCTTGCAACATGGCGGACAATGAACAGGCTGGGCTTTTGGGCGGCGTTCTACACTACTCGGCTATAGGCATCACTAAATCTGATAGGCAAAAACGGGTTAATAACAACAAAACTGTGTGTATGAAAATATGAAGCTGTCTATAAATTAGCTCTTTGGAAATTTGTGTTCAATAGCTGAGTAGTAAATATATATGTATTTTTACAAAAAAAGGTTTGCTTATTGTACACATATATTAAAACGAGTGACATCAATCACGTTTGAGAATACCAAATAAGAGTGCAAATGGGCATCCAAGGATATAGTTGTTGGGGCTTGTAATTATAGACTTCATACATACTGAGTAAGACGCTTTCCACTAACAGAATCCCAGAATCTGTACTATTTACAAAGTTAGTTAAGTTGGAAATCATTTGTGTAGTTTAGGAAACTTTACAGTTAGAGTTCATTATCGATACTAACTATGTGTAAACTCCCAAACTGGTGCTTGATGTAGAACAAACTACAAATTAAGCTTTTTGATTGTGATTGTTGTCAGTTAAGCTGTATATGGGCGAGCAGTGTCGTGCAATAAACAAATGCTTCTAGTGGCGATGTTTTTTAATGGTTCGCTTCAGTTGTTCTATGAGAAAACCTAGGTATTGGTGCGCGTTTACTGCAACCCTTTTATTGAAAGAAGTTGTGATTATAATACCTTTCACCTCCTCGGACACTATTGTTAGAGGTGCATAAAATGATAAAATCATCCACATAAATTATTGCAAATTCGAATTTTTGACGAAGCGGAGATTGTTAAAATATTCCCCATTAATGTTAATTAAAAGAAGGCACTGGAGGCATCTAAGAAGAATAAAACAAAACTTAAGAAATATACGAGAAAATCAATTGCCAAAAAAATAAAGAAAGGAAGAAGATGACAGTACAAGAACTAAGAGAGAAGAAGTTATTGAAGAAAACAGAAGGTCTAAAGTCAACACGAAAAATATTGCAAAAGGAAGCAAAGAAATTACCAGCATTATTAATGAAGAATGAAGAACAATATACAATTGCGAAGATATTGTAAATATATAGAGTTAGAAGACCTATATAATGCAAAAGTGAAAGAGCCGTCGAGGAGTTTCTCAGGTAGATAAAAAGGTATGGGGGGGTTATAAATATTCTAGTACTGTCGGAGTCGGAGTCGGAGTCGGGAGTCGGGTCGGAGTCGGGAGTCGGGTCGGAGTCGGGTCGGAGTCGGGGGTCGGAGTCGGGAGTCGGGTCGGAGTCGGGAGTCGGGTCGGAGTCGGGAGTCGGAGTCGGGAGTCGAAGTCGGGAGTCGAGAGTCGGGAGTCGGTAGTCAGAGTCAAATTCAAACTACTAAATATCGGGAGTCGGAGTTGGAGTCGAACTTTTTTTTTACTGACTCCACAGCCCTGATTTAAATACAAGTCATGAAATGATACTACCGATATTTAAATAAAAAAAACTTTATGTAACTTAAAACGTTTTTCTTTGGAATTTGCTTTCCAGCTGAACACTATTTTCCTTTTCGGGATCTTCGAGACTTGAAATTTAGCTCGCAAATCCCGAAAACACTTTTGGTCCCAGGACTTCAACGCGCTAATAGGTACACTTGGTTTCATTAAAATCGACTACACCTAAAAAGTAAAGCAGATGCTTTTTAACTGTTTTCTCTAGTCAATAAGACTTTACTTACTTAATAAAGTGCCTTCAGAAATGATCCAACGTTTTTAAATGGTCATGGTTATACAACGTATGAATAATATGTTGGTGGCACTGTAAGTCTATGTCAAATTCGAGGTTAGCAGGTTAGGTTTTGTGTCAGTGTGTCAAATGACTAACAAAACCCACCCTACTAACCTCGAATTTGATATAGACTGACAATGCACTGCAGTACTGCCAACTGATTAATTTTAAATACAAATTTTATTAAGAATGCTGTATACATAAATTTACCATCGTTACGGTAACATTTAGTTTCGTCCCTAGAGACCAAAGTAATTAAATAAGCTACTTTAGTCTCTCAAATAAGTGACTAAAGTGCCAATGTTTGTCCCAAAAGTGTAAAAAATTATTAATTTGCTTTATCAATACGCTTGCCGTGTTCGGCCATGACAGAATTAATTAATACGAAGTATTTATAGCACTTGAGCTCTGAGATTGTTCCAAAAGTTTAATTACTTATTTGTTCTAATAATTTATTTAACAATATTCTGTTTCTTTTAAATTCAAGAGTTAAATATTATTTGTTTATATAATTTAAAGAATTATTTACAATAAATTGTGATAAATTACGTTCAGCTTTTCTGTGTCTGTTCTATAGTTAATAGCTTTTTGACTTTTTTTATAGCGATCAATTCGTAAATGAGTCGTTTTTGTAAGTTTTTTCTTTTTGTAAAATTCTTGGCGTCAAAAAATTAAATTTGTGAAAATTTTCAACTACATGTTCTGGTAATGCCGTATTAGGTTTATGTGGCGATGTTGCTTTGATTTTTATTGAATTTTTGTGTTGATTTATTCCTTTACTTAGTTTTTGTTTAGTTTGTCCAGTATACTTGCCATCACAATTATTGCAATCTATTTGGCAAACAATATTAGATTCATCGCTAATTTGCGTTCCATCTTTAAGGTTATTAAAAAACAAATGTCCTATTATATTACTATTTTTGTAAGCAACTTGTAAATTAAATTTATGGAGTTCTTTTTGTAAAAGTATTGATAATTTTGAAACACGGCAAGCGTAGTGATAAAACAAATTAATAATTTTATGCATAATTGTCAGGACAATTCGTCAAAAGTAGATATTAAATTGCATTTACATGATCCTACATGAATGTCTACAGGTACATACTTTGTTTTTTATTCTTACAGATTTTTAACGTGTAAAAAATTGTTTTTAAAATGTTTTAATTACTGAAGAAGACACCAGGTGTTGAAATATATGAATTTTAACCTCTTTTTATTGTTAAATTTAACATATAACAAAAATAGCTGCTGTATTTCCTTTTAAAATCGATTTCTGAACAACCTTAATATAACAGACACACACTCTCTCTAATAGAACTTTGAAAAACACACAATACAAAGCCAATTAAATGAGAACAAATATTAAGAACAAAAACTGTGTACTCGCTCACATGGTAAAATTTTTTAGATTTTATTTTGTATCTGTTGGAAAAAAAATAAATTTCATACATTCACTGTTATTTGACAGCATACAAAAAAAAGTTAAATATTTATTACAGACTTGTTTTATGTAGTATTCAAATATTTTCCTAGAAATAGATCCTTGGACAAGCTACTTCACCGACAGGTATAAAAAAGTGCGAAGTAACATAACAAACGCTAAGTTAATATTCAAACAGATACACGTCTAAATGTAACGCGATTGCTGATGAATCAAGGTGGATTGATACGAGCCCAACTTCGCAAACCCTTTAACGCAAGAAATAATAAATATAAAAACTGACGGTTCTAATGGACTGGGTCCATTAGAACTATGTTTAGTTTAACAAATTGTTTAGTTAATATGACTCAATTAATGGGAGTTCCTTGTTGGAATTTTATTTTTACTTCAATAACTAACCGCACAGACTAAAGAAAACAATCACTCTACTACCAAATTAATTAATATATTTTAACAAGCAAAACATAAGAAAACTGTGACGCTATTATAACACCATGGTTATAAGCAAGCATAAAAATGTGAAAACCAAATTCTTGCAAAGTGGAGAAGTTAGCAAAGAAACAAAAAAAGGAAGTGGAAGCGAAACAAATGAAAGCAACATACTGAATCGCGTAAGACATATGGGGGAAAATAATAACAGCCTAAGAAAGATACATAAAGTTTGAACGACACAATAAGAAAGTAAAAGAATAAATTTCCAAAAAAAAAACAGAAACAGTAGAAGAGATGAGAGATGAGTAGAATCGATTCAAGACAATGTCTAAGGAAGAAATAGGTACAAAAATATCCACAAAAGATGCTGAAAATGTATCCGAAGAATTCTAGTTGAATCTACTTTACGACATCCTAACCCAACTTTATATTCACGTTGTAATTAACTTCGACTTATATAAGAGAAACCACTTTCCTTGTTATATCTTGCTCGATAGCGCCTGCATCAATGTGAATATATTAGCTCGCACTACCTTTTTCACGTTCGTGTTCGCAAATGTGATGTTTTGAAGTCAAGAACGATTCTTAGAGAAAAGTTTCTTATTTAAAGCTGCGCTACCTGTGAACAAGTGAACATTTGCTGATACAACAGTAAAGGATACTATTGCTTTACTTATAATGTTATTTAGGTCGCTGGAAACTAAAAACAGTCGATGTAAACATGACCTACTAAACAAATATACGAATCAGGAAATAAACCATGCAAGAAGCAATCCACTTATTGCTGACCAAAGTTTAATATTAATAACAATAACAACCGTAACAGCTTCCTACAATTAAACTGTCTCGTTTGCCCCGTAAATAGGGGCAATTTTTGCAGTTTATACCGCATACAAAACAAATCAACTGGTGTCCTTCAAATGTTCCAAGTTCAATTTAAAGTTACAAGAAAATTTAACAAAAAATCCTGATAGTGCTTAGTCTAGAGTAAATTATACATGAAACCATGGTGCATAGAATACAAGGTGTAACGTTCCGCAGAATGGATGCATTGTGGGCGACCTCAAATTCAACCAATAAGAAATGGGCCCACAAAGGGCACGGTTGGTAGTACTGACGTCTATTGTTGAAGACGCTGTCTACATCAAATTCGCGGTTAGGTTTTACGTCGGTTGGTGTCAGACTGACGAAAAACCTAACCTGCTAACCTCGAATTTGACATTGACTAACAGTGCCAGCAACAATATACGATCGCGGCCATGATGGATTTCCTGAGTAGGCGCATTGGAGATTGGTTGACATCTCCCCTCTACTTTCTGACCGACTGCCCATCTCTGGGAACGTTTCACCTTGTATTCTTTACACCATGCATGGAACCTTGTCCAGGATGAATAGTTTTATCCAGATACTTACGTAATTATAGGTTTAAAAGGTGCAGGTATCTTTTTGGCAGCGAGAGCTTTCCAATCTAAGTTTTTGAAGAAAGGGTGTCTTTTCACTCGGCAGCATCCCCTTCGCCTCCTCCTAACCGCTTGCGGGGCTCCTTCACCAGCAATTTACTAATAAAGTCGGCCACATCCTTTCCTAAAGCTGGAAATAACAAGCATCGTTATAAACATGCACTTTAACGATTCTAAAAAATTCTACTTTCTCCTTTGTCACCTCCTCGTTCTAATACTTCTCTTTTAACAACAATCAACTATGGAGAAAATCAAAAGAAATTACCATCGGGTATCGGAGGGGTGGTCTTCAATATCCGACGCGAGATCTCCTGCTGGTGTTCTTCTCCCCCTCGACGGTAAAGGGCGAGGCTCCCGTGAGCAGCTCGTAGGTGAGGACTCCCACCGACCACCAGTCGACGGCCTGGAAGGAAAAAAAGTTCAAAATTCGGAAAGCTTATTTATTTTATTTATTTACAAAGTTGGCGTATCATTGACCCGCATAGATCGGCGCTTTTCGCCGGCGCGGCGATATTTTTAGCCATGTTCTGCATGAGCATTTTTGCTGTCAGGATTAAAAATAAAAAATCGGTTCAAGTGGGTTTGGGCCAAGACCAAATATGCGCGTCGCATGACGAGCCAACCAGAATAGGCGTTAAAGGAGGCAAGTTTGAAAAGTCAGTTGTCCTAACAGGCGACTTCCCGTTATGCAAAAAAGACAAAGCCCCAACCAGGAAAACCAAGTCCAAACAAACATCCGCCGATATTTACAAACACGCGTATTTATTGCACCGTCGACAAGGAAAATAAATGGTTATCGTGGTCGTGCACTTTCCTAGGTGTATCGCTGATATACGAGGAGCGTTTAAATATTAATTATGATTTGAATTGAGTGCTGATATACGAGGAGTGTTCAAATATGAATTATAATTGGAATTGAGCGCTGATATACGAGGAGCGTTCAAATATTAATTAGTTTGAATTGAGCACCAAACGACAGATACATGCACTGAAGTTGTATCCATCAATTAATGTTCTGGAAAAAGCAGGGTTGGTAAAAACCCAGGTTTTTTCAGAAATGATCTGCCCACTGGGTTTTTTCGGGTTTCATTGGGTTTTTTTCGGGTTTTATGTAAAATTCTGAATTAATTCTAATTTTTATTTTTAGGTAAAAGGTAGATACTTGGGCAATTTGTAATTTACCTATAAATATGCAAATAAGCATTTTTTAAACATGTAAATCGTGTAAATGGGGTTACATGTATACCTAAAAGCAGGTTTATCAAATTATGTTCTACAGTACGGGATTTCCATCGATTTTGAGCGACTTCCTTCAAAGGGATTCCCCCATTCAATAATTTGCCGCTTTAGAAAATTAGATGTCATCCATCACACAACTTTCTTTTACTTCTTGTAAAATTTTAATTATGTGAATTTTTCAAAATCGATACTTCCAAAATTTTTGTGAAAATTTAATTTTGTGACTTTCAAAAGCTATACGTCCTACAAAAAACTCTTTAACAAAAGTTATAGATAATTACGCAATATAAAATAAAGTTTTAACAGTATATTGCATATCTAGGTAGAAAGCATTTCATTACTGTTGAGATATTAAGTAGTTAACTGAGATGCGACGCGTCGAGGTTGACGTTATCTCGAGACAGGGTGGCATGTTTACTATTTTAGTTATTCACAACCACTTTATTGCAAACAGGAATTGTAAAAATGGATTTGACAGTTTTTTCAAAACTACCGTTGAGCTAGTAATAGTGTTGTGCCTTGGTCAATTGACCAGTCAATTGACCGGTCAATTTGACCACGGTCAAAAACTGTGTGGTCAAATTCGCTGTCAAATGCTCTTTTAGCCTTAAAATTGCTTATATTAAATTACACTATCAATCAACGTTTTTTTTTTGTAGAAGGTCTTTATTATTGGCTGTAAGCCTGTAACTCATCAAACATTTACTGAAATTGCAAAAATGCAGGGGATTTACATATTTAGCGAGGGGATTCACACAGCGACCAATGTTTCTTGGGGGTTTCTTAATACATTTTAGTTTGTTATTATTCTCTCTTTGCTGTACTTATGCAGTAATGATTTGTTTTTATTGAAGCATAAATATATGGCCAATAAATGGTGTATTATTTTAGTTACCGAGAGTATAAAATGAAATAATTGTTAAAACTGTTAATTATATGCACTTATAAATACTAATCAAAAGGGTTGGTGGTAATATGATACTAGTTAACTTTGTGATTTGCTTAAACTTACAGAACTATCAATACAATTGATTAAAAAAAGGTTAATTAAAAAATTTAAAATGGTCAAATGAGCGGTCAATTGGCTGGTCAATGACCGGTCAATTGACCAAAAAGTTGTTGACCGGTCAAAGGCACAACCCTAGCTAGTAATAATACCATACGGATAAAATATGTTGCCATAACAACGGCTGGGAAGTAGACGTTGGTAATGGCTCATTTTCCAACTTTTGAAAAAACAGTAATGACCTTATTACATATACGATTGTGAATAAAATATATATATGGCTATTATTAATTTTAGGGCCCAAGGAAATCTTTGTAATAATGAATTTTTTTTCAAAAAACTATACTTTCTAGAAAACAACTATTCAAACGAAAATTGTAAATAGTAATTACATACTATATTATCATCTTCTATGAAAATTTAATTTTTATTAAATAATTATAAAATATCCCACAAAAAGGACAAACAGCAAGAGTAAAGTGCCACTTCGATTTCTTCATTTTAACCAAAAATCAATAGGTCCTCTGAATTTAAAATTCAGAAACGATAAATTTCATTCCAATCCATTAGATGACAGACAGACTCACAGACATCACTTAGAAAATTGCAAAAATCAGTAGTTTGAAAAAAATATGAAATTGTTATTAATGGAAGATTACAGCTTTAGAATACTTTTTTTGTCAATTTTTGAAAAAACTCAGATTTAGTCTAAAACCCGCGGGTTTTTTAGGTGGGGGAAAATCATGCCAACCCTGGAAACAAGTCCTAACCTGATTCAGTAGTTGTGTCGCCACAATTAATTTTCATTCATTTGGCAAGCATGAGTAAAGTGGAAGCGCATTCATGCGTCGAACATCTCATTATTAGTAAATTTTTTAGTACTAAAGAAAGTATCAAATAATCAGAAATTTGTACAAGAATTAAAAGACAGTTTGGTGAGCAAGCACAGTCAAACATAAGGTTTATAATGGAGTAAATCGTTTAAATATGGCTGCTAACGTGTCGAGAATAACAAACCTTCTCGGCGTCCAAAAACAGCGACAACAGAAGAAAATGCTGACAGAATAAAATGCACTTATTTGAAAAAATCGTCGAATTACAGTGAAGGACCTTGCTTCTGCATTACATATCAGTAAGGGTATCGTGGAAAAAGCGAGTTCTTTGTCTGCTTCTTTCAGGATAATGCTCGACCTCATTTCGCTGCTCACAGGCTGACTACAATTCAAAAATTGAAATTGACTGTGCTGACGTCTCTTGCCTTTTTCTTAAATAATAGGATGATTTCAATCTCCCCCCCCCCCCCCCCCCCCCCCCTGCCCCCCCCCTTTAATAGTTAAAGAGCAAAACTTTCTAGGTTCAATCGTATTCAGCAACACGCAGAAATATTTGGAAATTCATATAATTAGGTATAAAATTTTTGAGTACTATTGGTTTTGTATTTAATCTAATTTCATTTGATACTATCTACTACTTATCTCTTGAGTCAATAATGGTTACATTTTTCTTTTCAAACCTCGTTGTTGGTTGTGTTCGGAGTATTCAAGTGTTTAAATTGTCATTTCAAAGGTGTGTATTTATTGTCCCTTTAACAAAGTTAAGAAAGGCAATTTTTTTTGTTAATGCGCGTATAATCGACTAAACCGTCGAATTCAGCAATATGAGTTACTTAGTAGAGGTTTTTAAAAATACAAAAATATACAAAAACATACGTTTGAGGTACCTAACGTTGAATCTTTTTTGAATAAAATCGTTATTATCTCCAAAACTTTAAAACAGCGGTTCTTAAACATTTTTCTTGACGCATCTCATAGCATGTTAGCTGTTTCTCAAGTACTCCTGAAAAGTATTGTATGTATAATATTAGCAAAAGCTTTATTATTACAAAATTATTATCTTAATTAATGATCGAGGGAGTATTTAACAAAAATTACAAAAATATACAAAGAATGCCTATACTATTGATATTTTTAGTAATTTAAATCGAAAAATGCTCGTATTTAAACAAAAAAAAAACACAATGGAAAATTATGTATTCATAAAATAGATAAATCTATACCTCAAACATAATTTAGGAAATTAACAGTATGCACAGATTTTTTGGTAAATCAAATTAGAAAATATATGAATAATACTACTAAATTTAATGGGACACTGATCAAGCTATCAACGATTTTTCAACATTTGTTTGTCACGAAGTAAACTGACACTTAATACCCACTGAAGGGTCGAGGCTTACGGACGGTTTATGTGTAGCAATATATTTGGCAAAACCACATTCGCGTAAGTCCGTACTTAATTAGAAATGACAAAAGCCTCCCCACTGCTTTATCGACTATATTCGGAAAGGTCCCAGTAGACGTGCCCTAAATGATGCTGGTGACACAAAAGAAAAATTTTCCTTGTATGTCATATCACAAGAAACATCGATCAGTTCCATTTCTTCTTTTATGGATAAGACAGAATTGCTTCGCATCATAGAAAAATCTGGTGTGATACACACACACAACTTCCTTTTACAGTTATCTTATAATTACCCAAAAATTTGAGTTTTAATTTTTATGCTTTGTCAAAAATTTTCAACAATTATAAATTCTACAGAAATCGTACAAAATGGAGCGTTAGTTAAACAGACAAACTTTCTCTAAAATTTTAAGCTAAATTCAAAAATGTAATAATATACCGGGTGTTCTATTTAAAAGAGAAGTTGATAAAAAAAAAGAAACCCATTTTAGATGTATTCAACTGGAAAATCACTTATCTCACATCAATTAAAAATTTTATAAAAATGAAAGTTTGCAAAAAATCCTAGAACCGTTTCTAAAAAATTGACAATAACCGAAAAATCACAAGGGTAAACACAATACTTCCGGTTATGCGATTTTCTTCAAAAGCTTATACAGTATGTCCCCGAATTGGGTTACAAGAGGGAAAAAAGTTTATTTTTGAATTCTCAAAAAAAAAACACTATAAAAAACCTTGCTTGTTGTCAAACCAAAAATGCACTTGACAAATGTAAATATCTCCTTTCGTATAAGGGGAAGGTTCGAAAATATGAAAATGGCTCAAGGATAAAGCACCCTTATTTTTCAAAATGTACAATATATTTGAAAAAGTTGCTTAGAATTAAAAGTAGGTGTCAAATATAAAGTTACAGCCACCTCCTCTAAAAAACAATTTTCACTGTTTTTTCTTATGCTTCCACTACCCTGCGAATTACCAAACGCGATACTTTAAAGTTAATTTATTGACGGATACGATAATAGTATATTGTCGAATTTCAGTTTCGTTCATTTAACCTGAAATGTATGTGACCCGAAGTTGATACTAAAATCTCACATTTGTGTCAACCAACACACAGGTATTTTAAAAAAAATAATAGCGATCCAAATATCACTAGCAATTCAAAGCAATTACAATTTTTAATAGAAATGTCATAACAAATATTTTCAATTAACATTATGTATATTTTGAAAATAAGGGTACATACTTGGATCTTGAGCCATTTTCATATTTTAGTTTGCGAACAAGCAGGTTTTCTAGTGTTTTTTTTAGAAGTCAAAAATAAACTATTTTTCCTCTTTGTAACCTAATCCGGGTACATACTGTATATGACGTTTCAACGTCATAGCTCTTTTCGTTTTGAGATATTCTGTTCACAGACACACAGACCAATGAACAAAAACATGTTTTTTTTTCGGGGGACTCTAAAACGCGAAGATGTGTTGAAAACTCAATTTCGAATTTTTGGGAGAATCCAATACTTCCGTTATCGTAAAAAGAAGTGAAAGAGTAGGTTTGGCTCGCCACACTTACTTGAGCAACCCTGTACAATAATGACATTTCATTAAAGTACCTACAACTGGTATCCAATAGTATATTATGTTATTAGGAGCAAAAGTTATATTTATGTGGCGAGTTTGGACGCAAGCTCGGCAGATAAGTACAGCCGAGCTACATAAAGATACTTTTGCTCCGAATAACATATAGTATTTTTTCTTCAAACGCTTTAAAAACAATTATTTACAACTTTGTGAACAAAATTTGAAGAAAATTACTTGATCTCGTCAGCGGCAGATATATTATCTGCCGCTGACGAGCGGCAGATAAAGTCGTCAGCGGCAGATAATAACTTTATCTGCCGCTCGTCAGCGGCAGATAATATTATCTGCCGCTTGGCAATAAAGTGACAGTTTAGCATCATCAATCCAGCAGTATAATGCCATATTTTACTGCCGTTTGAAGAAAAACAAATTTATGTAGCTCTCATACTTTTACAAATATCTTCCACCCCCGCATCATTTCGAGACCCTGTATGTATATGGTGTAACTGAAATGCTTGGCATTATTTTGAGGGCGGATTTTAAGTCACAATTTGACAAAAAAAGGTTGATTTACACATCGGTTCAACTTTTAACTTTTATAGAGAGATATTGGAGCGGGAGAAAGGGGGGGGGGGGGGTCAAATTATTATTATTATTAATGCCTTAATTATTTTTTTCAAGTACAAAAACGTTATTGATATTAGTGCAGTATTTCTGACAAAAAAATTAATAGAAGTGAAAATTGAATAATAATTAAACATAAAAAACAACGAAAAACACCAATTCTTTCGACAGTTAAAGTAAAAAGAAAAAGAAAAAGGACATTGGCTCTTGTCACTGCACCTATGACATTACGCAAGACAGGGATATATTTTCTACCAATAGAAGGCTTACATCAAATTCTTTTTTAAATGTATATAATTTTATGGTTTTGAAATTGGCAACCCATAATGTATTTGTTTTGTAAAAAACCTGTTGCTTTAAAAAACTAAAAAGATCTAGAACGTTTTCAAGTAAAAAATGGTTTTCCAATACATTTTTAACCAAATTTCTGTCCGTTGCGATTTTTTAATAAAAATATTTATATCTACGAGTTGCTAATTTTAACCTTAAAGCCGTACGTAGCAATTAAAAACCATTTGATAAATTAGCCTTTTACTGGTTTGCCAATTTTCATTTGAATATCCTTTACCAATGTACAGTAAAATGAAAAACCTAATTTTATCCCCCCCCCCCCCCCCCATTAGTATCTCCGTAAAAGTTGAGAATTGTTAAACTTTTTTGCCAATTTGTGACGTACAATATGGGCAAGTATTTGAGTTACACCCTGTATTATATTTGCTAACCATTAATAGTAAGGAATAAAAACATGGTTTTTATTTGCTTGCTTTTTGTTTTCTATAAACATTCTGTATTTCTCATTGAAGCAAACCTTTTTAACTCACGGAGGATCTCAGGGTTTGTATAAATTGAAAGGTGGCCACCCCAGTCAGTAGCCAAAATAATTTTTTTCGCGTAGAATACACAAGCTATCGGTAAGATGGCACCCGTGGATTCAAAGGGTGGGAGACTAGGTAGAAAAAATAACATGATATACATTAGCCTTTGTGTTTATTTTTGAATAAATATTAAATTATAGTTTATATTTGAACGCTCCTCGTAGATAAGTCTCGAAAGCACGTAGCATCTGTCAACAGTCCACAACGTCTTCGAAAACGTTTTGGTTTAGAGTTATCGCCCTTTTTCATGAAAAGCGCGAACGGAATGTCGGGAAAAAAGCCAAGGAATTCGCTTTTCACGCTGGGGAAGCGCAGCAATTGTTTCCAGGCACTTCCGCCCGGTAATAATTCGGAGGCTCCAACAGCGCTAATTTGTTTTTTCCTGAAAGGCAATAATTAGCGGCTAAAAATGAACGTCATACGTCTCTTTTAGATTCTAAAGAATGTACAAAATTTTGTTTCAAGCCACAGGAATTAATTAACGGTAAAGGTTTTAAGCGGTAAACGCGATTTTTTGCACGGCTCCCAAATGTAACCTCAAAACCTGTCACCACGTAACAGGTATTTATTTTGACGAACTAGAAGTAGAAAGCTAGTTTTCTCTTTTAATGATATAACGGGTATAAGTAGCGTAATTAGCTCGTGTCGGAACGTGCCACACTGTCTGGTGTTTGTACGGATGTTGATAGATTTTTGCGAATTAAAGCGCTAAAAAACTCTTTACCCAATTGGAAGCAGCCAGTGGTAGTTTCGTCTCGTTTGCCCTATATACATCCAACCCCATTCCAGGCGGAAAATTTAAAAAAATGGGTAGCTGGGTCAAAATGGTAAGAAAAAACACGTAACAGAGAAGAATATGACTGAACCTATAGCACTTTAAAATACATTTGGCATTTCAACGACTACTATATGAAAAATAACAAGCTAAAAACTGTTATTTCCGCTTCTTGACCATCTCTCTCTCATCTACCGTTAGCGCTGTCGAGGTATGGAAATTGACTTCTTAATTTAATTCCAAATTTCGATACAGACAGTGCGATAATAAGTCGAGCTCGTTTATCCACTGATATATCTATATGTATACCAAAATGTCAGGTGTTTTACTGTTACACAAACCACCAGACTGTGCAATAGCAACATTTGTTGTTGGTAGTTTTGTTAGTGCTTTAATAGTTTTTATTTCTATTGGCAATAGTTGCCAAACTCAAAACAACCGTTTGCCCCATATAGTCTTTGCCCCAGTTGTAACTGCCACTTCTCATTACTCCACAAATTCCGAGTTTGTTGCCTGCGGAAGCAATTCTAATTAGTTTGGCCTATATAACCTTGCTGCAATTTTAGCACTGCTTCAGCATTCGGTTGCAGCAACACGTATCCGGGTTCCGCAACGCCGAGGATCTAGAAGAAGTCGCTGATTCATGCCAGCCGAATCTCAAGAACATTACTTAATTTGTACTTCCACAAGTACGAGTCATCTCGAAGTCGGAAAATGGCGTGCGCTGGATCCACGCTCTGTGAATGGGCACAGGCTCATAATAAATTACGGAACCCAGTTTCAAAATCGGTTACAGTGCAACGGCGCTCTTATAATAAGCAAAGTTGCTTACACACGGCCATATCCTACTTTCACTGTTAACGTGCTTTCTCTGTCGGACGCTTTCGGTTGCGTAAGTCCGTCGCCGTCACTCTCTTCGTCCTACTTGCCGGTGCTGTTGCAACGGCAGGTGACCCACTTGGGATTTAACAGTGTAGCGGATTCGCCGCATTTTTATCATTTCCTAACTGTATTTTCACAGTTAGGTTTACTTCTAGATAGTCGGCCGGATGTGCCGGCGTGGAAAATCGACCGGCGACGCCCAACAGGTTGGAGAGTCAATAACAAACCATCCTCACTTTCGTCAGCAAAGAAACCCATGATTATCATCAATGGCAAGGGTCAACCCTGTTAGTTCGTTCCGTTGCCGTAGCAATAGTTTTCCTTCTGTTTGGTCAGTTTTCCTCCCAGCCTCGGTTTACCGCAGTGGCGACGTCCTAATTGAAACTGCTGTGTACTCAGTGTTGCAACAACGATAAACATTGCGTACAAGTACAATATGGTTCAGGTCGCTGATCAATTGCTGGCTTACTTCGCTGACCTACTTGATTGGATTGGGTTATTTTGCAACCGGCGTATTTTCGCCACTTTTCACTTGGCGCTGTTTGCTAGCGATAAACGTCTGGCCCCGAGGGGGGTGTGGAAGTTGACAAGTAAAAGTATCGGGGACAGTGGACACAGCCGTTTGCGACATGGTGCCGAAGATAACGTCACAATGTCTGCACCGACTCAAATATAGATTGCAGAACCTCCAAGAAAACCAAATACAACAATTTTGAAACAAACCCAAAGTTTTGTGACCAATAAGAAGATTGTTGCATAATATGCCCCAATTTTTTGGCCGGCGTAATCGACCTCATTTCCCAGATTTTTATGAAGTAAATCCCTCGAATTAGATTTTTAAGAAATCACCATTATTATAGTATCCTCCAGATGCGAGTACACTGTTACTATGGTAGAAGAAGACGAAGAAGAAGGGATAAGTAAATAGATTATCAAACGGTGTCAAAAACAACGAAATGTTGAAAAACGGATTATTTATGGAAACTTCAAAAAACTGTTAAGAGATAATATTAACTTTGAAAGCATCACACAAGATCTACATCTGTGCTTAATTAAAGATTCAACACCATGGATAAAGAATTCATCAGATATGCAGCGCAAATTTCGAACATCTCTTCTCAACTGCTACTACCCCCACTATGATCAAACAACGTATTTGCTTTCATAGTGAACCATTTTCTACAATTTTCTTTCACATATATTCTTTGAACTTTGACATAGACAACAGTTAAGAATTTGCCTAACTCTCAGTTTACACACTGTACCAGCTTTGGTTAGTTATACATCTCTCTCTTCGTTCCTTCAGTCCGTCGTTGGGGTATAGCGACACTGTGAGTTATGTTACTAAATTGATTATTATCATCGACATTTCTTCAGGCTTGATGTAATGTTTGCTCTGTAAATGATTTTAACTGATCCGCCCATCGCATCGCAATGGTCGTGGTCTTCGATAGTTCATTCTGCCCTGTACTACCAGCGTTTCCATTTCATTGTTTCGCCTAGTAATGTGTCCAAAGTACCTTAAATATGACTCGACTCTGCAGATGCTTTGCCGTTTTCCGATTCTCAACTCTTCTAAAATAGATATTGGTTCAATGGGCTATCTAAGGTATTCGTAGAATCCTTCTGTAAGTCCACATTTCAAAGGAATCGATTCTTGTTTTATCTGCTTGTCCATCTTTCGGCCACATACGTTGCTATTGGGAATATCTTGGTATTTCTAGTTATGGTCATGTCTTTCCATACCATCGTAAGCTTTGTTACTGCTATTCGCACCATTCCCAGTCGTCTCTTAATTTCTAATTCGCATTACCTTGTGTTGGTTACTCGATCTAAGGTATTACAAACGGTCGACTATTTTGTATCCCGCTACCATTTGTGTATGTTGTTGGTTGTCATTCAATCTATCCATCATCCATCTATCTTCATCATATATGGTGAGGGTGTCATCCGCATATGGTAGGCTTGTTTATGCGTCTTCCTCCAATGATCACTCCCCCTTTCCAATCCTCTGAGGTTAAGCGCATTACATATTTTACTTTGGCATTGTTATTTTTATATAGATTACTTATTAGTTGGACTAAGTGTGGTGGAGTCCCCGTTTCGATAAGTATATTCCATAGTTTGTTCCACTTCACGGAATCGAATGTTTTGTGATGGTCTATGGCTACTTCCGTCTTGAGCGAATTTGACCTACGGTAAATTGGTGACGACGAATCGGCGACGACGAATCGTTCCATCCCATTCAGAAAAGCTCTTTGCCCAACTGTTAACGGCGTATTAAGGTATTAATGTACACATCTTAAATTTCAGTATTGGTTAACCAATAGAAAAACTTCTCTATTCAACGAAGATTTTGATAATGTCACCTTGCACATGGCTAAATCACTGTAATCCGCGATATTCACTGTTCACAAATTAGGCGAAAAGCAACTGCACTTTCTAAAACACGTAGAGCTTTGGATTTGGGATTTGGAGAACAGTAATGATAAAGACGTACATCTTGGCCATCGAGTAGGAAAAACTCACCTCTGCTTAATAAGAATTTTGATAAGGTCGCATATTTTACACTACGAAACTATTGATTTTCTATACAAATTGTTTCCGTTGCCCTTCAATGCCCCTCATGTGTGCCTACGAATCTCAAATTGACTGCAGGTTTCTAAAGCATTCGGAATTACGAACTTGCATTATGAGGAAAGTTTTAGAAAAAAACCCTTTTTCAACTGTTAGCGACGTGTTAAGCGTAGATGCAGCTCTTTAAAAGTTGAGTCATTCAATAAAAAATCTTCCCTATTTCTGCTCAATGATGATTTTGATCATCTCATTTTGCATCCTGCAACTCACAACATTAGTTGGGAATCAGATTCAGAGGATGGCTGAAGGTTTGGAGTCCAGAAGTACCACGCCAGATGGGGTAGACCTCGTAATCATCCATTGGTCTCAAATCAGCTGAAAAATAGTTGAAAATTTATGAAATATTAAGCATAGAACTTTGGACTTGGCATTTAGAGAAGCTTAACCTCAAGTTTTCTCAACTGCTAGCATGGTGGTAAGTGATGATGATTATAGTTGAGATTTTTTTCAATTTTGACTTAGTTCCCACAGATTTCAGTTCATCGAGGAGACGATCCTCCACATACGGGCTTTCGCTCAAGTTTCCTAAGCGATTTTACTTTATTGGGTGTCTTGTCTTCCACATTGTAGTAGGATTTTAACAATATGACAATTAATTCATAATGATAGTATAAACGGCAGCCGCAAATTTTTCAGACGCAATATCTTTTCTTCGTTTGGATAATCTATAAGCTCGTTTATTTTGAACATATATGGTTAGGTTGTTACGTTGTTACAGGAAACAACGACGTAGTTTGAGCTAGAATTTAGAGTATAATTTGAATTGTCCGCGCCGACGTTCTGATTTTGTCCGCCTTATCGCGGCGTGCGCTTCTTCGCTGGCGATTTCCGCCCACTTTGGTCCCGATTCTGTCGACGTTAAAATGCCTCTCCTTGTCTGGACTGACTTGATCCTGCTCTAATCCCGTAACGGGATGCTTTGATCTCGTAATGGTGCTCGGTAATGATATAATATCGAACTATCGTGATCCCGTGTCCAGACTAGTCCTGTATCGTACACGTTCCGCCGTGATCTAGTTTGCTGCTTCCGCCCTGGCGAGTCCCGATCGTGAAATGGTCTTGGTCTAAATGCAGCGTGGGCGGTAGCTGATCGCCCAGGGAGTCTATAATTTGCGCAGGGAGCGACTAATTGATTGTGCATGTAGATATTTTATGTATTTATGATTTTGAGTGCTTCCACAACTCAGGCTGAAGACTTCAAATTCCCCGTGAAGGTTAACTTGTTTTCATTTCGAATGAAACTTTATTGCTGTGCGAAATGCTAGCGTATTTCGCTGAAACCATTCAGGTTTCCTCGAAGTTCACCTTATTTTAATCTCGTACATTACATTTTACGTTGTGCCTACGCCTTCGATGAGCGCCCTTAAGACCTCATCGAAGTTTAATTTGTCTTAGTAACGTTATTCACTCTTAAAACTTTAACAATCTATGTAGTTTGTCTACTTAACGTAATTGCTATTGTATCACTTTTAGATCTTATGTTTATTGGGTGCCCCCGGCGTATTGAACGTTTACATTGAAGTAATTATTGACTATTATATATTTACCTATCATTATGTGTATTTTCCTTACTGTACATTGAGTTATGATATTTATTGCATTTCAGATTATTGTGATTTTAGTTGTGCTTTAATTGTCTTAAGTTGACTAATGAATTTCAGCTCTTGTAAACAACCCCACGCCGTCTTCACTGTTAGCTAGTCGGCCCTCAGATGTGCCAATGTAATCACGATGTATTGATGTTTGAACCTGAAATCGGCTACAGAAGTGATAGAATTTGGATTTGGGTTTCGCAAACAGATCAATCTTTCAAGTTTCAAAACATGCCTCTATTTTTGATGATTATTCATGGCCATTTCACCATATGCAATGTTGTGTAGCGATGGAAGATTTCAAAAATAAGAGTCAAAACCACAACATTACAAAAATTTAACGGAAATAATTACATACACTTGAGGCAAGCTCTTATAAAAATCCTGAAATAATTCCAATAACAAGCCGCCTATCAGAAAATCCGTCATACGATTTTCTAGAACTGTTTGTGAGAATAAACCAGAGAAAATCATTGGTTAGAATTCAGCGAAATCTTCAAATGCCGCGGACATTACTCATTGGACAGGTGTGCACCAGCACATCCACGACCATTAGTCTTCGCGAAGAAGATTCCAGCGACGACTCCTTTGTACGTCTATTTTGAACGCCACGTGGAAAACGTGAACTCGCGTTAAATATACGCGATATTTTTCGCGTTCCGGCTGATATTTAGTTTGGCTGGTACGTTATGTCATTTATTGTAGGCGAAGGCCATCCCGAAATAACCTCCAAGCGTTTTTAAATAGCCGGCCCGTAGATTGCATTCTAATGCGGCAATCGCCTGAAGAAAGCCGCTGCATCGATTGTTTGAAGAATTTCGGATACGGGGGACTTGAGAAAGTATTCACCAGGCATTCCGATCGGAGTTCATTTTCGAGCTAATCGCAGCTGAGTGGAAGCGCTGCAATCCTGTTTGGCAGGAAGTGACCCCCGGAGAGCTTTGCATTTCTGCAAGTTTGTTGCAGCTACATCAAGCGTTGCTCTTTGTCCCTGGCGAGCACAACTCCACGTGTGTTCGCTCCTTCATCAATTATGAGTGGCACACGCGCGGCTATTTATATCGAAAACGAGTAATTACGTGATTTGGCGTTATTTTTATGAACTATTAAATGTTATACAAGCGTTAATCTACACGGTAATATAGCAAAATTCGTCCTTGCACTTTGCCATTACATGGCGCCGATCGCCGAACTACTTCGTCTTGAGAAGTTCGAATCTTAGACAACGATGGTATGCAACTCGAAGGATGATAATACATACAACTTGTGTAATACAAAACATCTAATCCGTATGTGGTCAAGCGATCAACAATTAAAACGGCAGACACTACGAACAAGACTGCTGTAAATAAACAACTGCATCAGTAGGAACAATATAATGGGAAATCTAAATTTAGAAACGATAGTCAAGCACATTACAAGCATTGGGTAACATAAGCCAAAACAAAGCACAAAAGCACCCACCTAGTCGTTCAATCTCTAAATGGAAAACTACAAACCTGCAATTTCACAACTTTTAACCAAGCTTTAAAAAAAAGGACAAAGGCTGCATCATGCATCCATATAGAAAAAACTGCAGATACGATTGCTATTGTAGACTTAAATACAAAATAAACAAATATATTTAGCAACTAATTTTCGACTAGGAAGAAACAACAGCCAATAAACAACAACATGTTATCACCAGATAACCAGTTGTCCTAGTTTAGTTCAAATGCTACCACTTGACATCATAACCATGATCTACAAATTGCATGGCCAATCGGCAAAACCACAATTCTATGGATATTTATTAAAGAATCAACGAATCCCAGGATTAAAAGGTAAGGAAAGGCATCGCTGATGAAGAACTTATTAAAAATACGCCAAGATGTACATTAGTAAGCAATTGCGACTTCCTGGTGAATCACTGAATCAATGACCTACTTGAAGTCAACAATGGACGCATTATCAAATGCGATAATTACTGAACCTTGAATATTAGAACTATTCTTCTTTATCTTTTGTAAAATGACTTTGCATAGTTGAACCCATCATTTCCTAAAATTTCACAATATGTTGAACGGACTAAAGCTGTTCTTGTAAAGAAGGAAAAAAAGTATGTTTAATTCTTCTTTCCAGAGGAGCCGTGATCAATGATCTTCTTGGTTGCTGATATTAACGTTTCCCATTCGATTGACTTTCAATGCCATGCTTGCCTTGTAGCTTAAGTTAAGTAGCTTGTTAATTCTTTCTTGCTCTTCATCTTTCATTTTTTCGTAGATTAGCTTTTCAAAAAAACCTTGGAACCCGTATAAAAATTCATCCATATCGAGACGAAAACGCAAGCTTTCTCCATCTATCATAAGCGCAAGTACAGCAATTATTTCAAATGAAACTGTTCCAATGCTCAACAACGGTGACTTTGAAGCCGCGTTTATTACTTTCAGACGTGCAATACATTCCAGCAACGAAAAGTTACTTAAACAGCCCACAATTCTAATCTCGGTATATAATAAACAATATAATAATAAAGTTAATTTTGCAATAGCGGTGCGAGTGCTCAGGACAGCCTCAGAGCTAAAGTTCAGCGAACAATGCACTTTTAACGCCGAACAATGAAGATATTCAAATGGAAAGTATGAATACACATGTGAAAGTGTCTTGGACAAAATTCTAATTTTAGACTGAAAATAAGCGCTCATTAACGTACATCTTGTAGTAAAATAAATTTCTTAGCGAAGATGTAACGGCCACAAAATAAATAAATTGTAAAACAATAGAACAGTGCTAACCCATGACAGCTTAAAAGCAGGAGCAGAACAAAGGTTACCAAGAAATTTGCAAAAGCAAAGTCATTGTGTACCAATAATAATAATAAAATCAATTTCCCAATTAAATCGCCACGCGTTGACAAGCTGCGCCACACAAATAATACAATACGGTTGGGAAACAATTGCAACAACAAACAAACAGCACAACTGTCGCAATTCACTATCAAAATTTAATTTATGTGCATCTAAAATAGCCGACAAAGTGCATGTGGGCAGGTGAATGAAACCGAATTTTGCGGGGAAAAATTGGCAAGGCTCCATGCAAACACAACTTGTGGTTTCAACAGAACGATGTTCTTTAGTATCAGCTTCGATTTAACTATCAATTAAAGCATGTATCGAGCTCCGCAGGCATATTTGCAAACGCTGAAACTATTCAGTCTTCATCACCATCTCCCCTGTTTGGAGTGTAACTGTTCTATGGCGAAAAGCTTCTGCACAAACCACCTCTTTGATTGGACGTTTTTAAACAGGAAAAGCTCTTGCATAATTTATTTCAGTACTCATTTCATTCTCTTTAGATCTAATAGAGGCATCGAAAAAAGTCAAAAAACACGTGACCACGTAATATAGGCAACCGATTCGGCACTGTTGGCTGCCTCGTTTAGAAATCTCAGACAGTAGCAACGGAGTGTCAAATATTAATGTTAAGTTAAAAAATGGGCACAACGTACACTTGTATATAGATTTTTTAAGAAGATGAGGGGTATCAGACATTGAACGAGTTAGAATGCGACAATACAATAAATGATGGAAATAGATAAAGGTAGAGTCGAGGAAACGGAGAAAAGAGAGTTAATGTGGTTCGGCCATGTGAAAGGAATGGAAGAAAAAATAATACTAGTACAGCAACGATATAGATCATTAAAAAGGAAAGGTTAGAGAAAGTAATGGAAGCAAGGTGATTGGATGGACTGAATATAATATAAAAATCTTCTAGGAAAAAAAAGGACCATCGGAGAGAAAGCGACAGATCATCTACAGTAACGAGTTCTACGCAAATTCTACAACATTGCAGTGGAGGTAAGAAAATATTATTAAATATATCGTACCTATAATCGCACACAACATTTTCTTCAATCTCTTGTTTCCGTTACAGCATGACACAGCTCCAGCATCAACATTCCAAACATCAACTAGATAAGCTTTATTTCTATGTTGACTACTAATTACACTTTTATTTTGTTCTGTCAGCTGCCATGTTTCAGCTTCCTAAAGCGCTACCCTATATGTTAATGTGTTGCATACTTTCTTTTTGGTTAAAGAAAATGAATTTTGGCAATAGATTTTTAGGAAGATGAGTCCTCGTCAAGCACTAAATAAATTTAAAAAAACGACAATACTGGAAATGATGGAGATATATAAAGGTAGAGTCGAGAAAATAGAGGAGTTAATGTGATTCGGCCATGTCAAAAGAACGAATGAAGAAATAATACCTAAAATATCAATGGTATAGATCCCAAAAAAAAGGGGAAAAGTAGATAAAGCAATGGAGACAAAGTGATTGGATGGACCAAATATAATGCAAAAATCTTCTACGAACCAAAAGGGACCATCGCGTCATATAAAACCAGAGAGAAAAAGACTACCAAAAGTAACAAGTTCTATGCAATGGCCCAGAAGGTTCTGTTGAATCCCACAGCTTATTATCTATTGGCAAAAGGTATTTCTTCTCAGTTTTGGAATTCTACTAGCTTCACTGTTGAAATACACACCTGGAGAAAATGACTGTACTTCAACATTTGTGATATTGTCCAATATCAAAAAAGATTTAGAACAAGGAATTCATGTTCTTCCAATTTAACAACAGTTGTGAACATAAACTTCTCATCACGGGTTCTGGTTGCACTACTCTCTTGGTTTTTTTAAGGTTTCTTATTGCACATGGGCTGTATTCTAAGACCTGTAGTCTGCAGTTTCTGCGATTATCTTCGATGATCTTTTTGATAGCCATAAGATTAAGATCTTCTATTATATCAATGTTTCTTATTTTATGTTCTGGAGTATAAACTTCTACCCTTATTTTCGTTTCGATAGCTTAGATGTGAGATTGATCTTTTTTGGTTGGTAACTCATTAACATGTATCTTTAAATCGCCACAACATATCGAAATCAATTTATGTTCATTCGATTAATCTTGAAAACGGCTTTCGAAAGTCGCTAGCTGCTTAATGTGAAACATCAGCCATTTGTTCCATCAAGCCTGAAGGCTCAACACAACCTTCGGCCGTTAAGTCATCCAAAACCTACTACAATATCTAAATTTGCACATCCCTTTGCTTTATTGCAGTACTGTGGAAATTTTCCAAAGTAGGTAACCTCGATTGTAGCATTCCACTATATCAACTACTACTTGTAGTGAATCCAAAGCCTACTACAGTGGGTTACCAAAACCTACTTCTTCTCAGTTCTCATCTTCAGTTTTAGAATTCTACTAGCTCCGTTGTTGAAAAATGCATCTGGAGAAAACGATTGTGCGTCCACATATGAGATATTGTGCCGAAAAAGATTTACAACAAGGAATTTTTGTTCTTCCAATTTAACAACAGTTGTGAACATAAACTTCTCATCACGGGTTCTAGTTGCACTACTCGCTCGGTTTTTTAAGGTTTCTTATTGCACATGGGCGGTATTCTAAGACCTGTTTCAGTATCGGTAGTCTGCAGTCTGCAGTTTCTGCGATTATCTTCGATGATATCGTTGATAGCCATAAGATTAAGACCTTCTATTATATCAGTGTTTCTTATTTTATCTTCTGGAGTATAACTTCTACCATTATGCTTAGATGCGAGTTTGATCTTTTTTGGATGGTAACCCATTAACATGCATCTTTAAACCGCCAGAAGATATCGAAATCAATTTTTGTTCATTCGATTGATCTTGAAAACGACTTTCCACAGCCGGTAGCTGCTTAATTTGAAACACCAGCCATTTGTTCCATCAAGCCTGACGGCTCAACACAACCTTCGGTCGTTAAGTAATCCAAAACCTACTACAATTTGCACATACATTTGCTTGACTGCACTGATGTGGGAATTTTTCAAAGTGATCTCCATAGGAGCATTCCACTGTATCAACTATAGTACTTGTAGTAGATCCAAAGCCTAATACAGTGGGTTACCAAAATCTATTTCTTCTCAGTTCTCATCTTCAGTATTAGAATTCTACTAGCTCCACCCTTGAAAATTCATCTGAAGAAAATGATTGTGCGTCCACATTTACTTTACTCCCAACTTAACAGTTCTGAACATCAACTTCGTCCTTTTGTTATCAGACTTTTCAACCCATTCTGGCTGTAATAGTTTCCCAGTTTTTTTAAGTTTCTTATGGCATGTAGGCGGTATTCTAGAACCTGTTTCGATAGCAACATCAAGACCTTCTATTATATCAGGGTTTCTTTTTTTATCTTCTGAAGTATACAGCTCATCAGATATTAGCTTGCGTGTCGACCTGCGCGACGCGATATTAACAGTTAGGCGATTACGAAGTAAATGAACTCCGTTGCTACCCCATAATTTCGGCTGCTGCGCATCGTTTACCCACATATAAGCTAATATCTATTGAGCTGTAACTGCTATCCCTATATCTTCGTTTCGCTGGCTTGGGTGCGCGATTAATCTTTTTCGTTGGCACCCCGGTTTTATAAAATAAACATAATCTACTTTAACATGTATCTTCAGCTTTCGAAAGTATCTAGCTGATTAATGTGAAACACCACCATCTGTTCCATCAAGCTGAAGCTTCAACGCAACCTTCAACCGTTAAGCAATCCAAAACCTACTATGGTAGCTACAATTTGCACATCCATTCGCTTGATTGTTGCAGTGTGGGAATTTTACGAAGTAACCTCGATTGAAGCATTTGCTCCTTGCAGAACATTTGTTCCAAATGTTAGTAAAGATTCAATGAAGTAATCCAAAATCTACTATAATACTTAATATTTGCAAATTAATTGGTTTGATTGAAGGAGCGTGTAAATTTTCCATTGAAGCTTTTGGAACCCATCCGACCAGTCTTTTTTAGAATTTTGGTAAGAACAGAAACTTCAGAGCAGCATTCGACCAGAAATTCAATTAAGCAATCCAAATCCCACTATGGCAGCGTGGGAATTTTCAAAATACCACTCGATTAGATCATTTGAAATCATTTTCCAGGTCCAATTTCTAGTAAGGACTAACTTTACAACACTCTGCGGCATTTAAACGTGGCAAGCGCCACTCAGAAACGGCAAAAAATTCCAACACTAGCCTAGAAACCCAATTAAGCGAGTAAACCGCTACGAGAGCGTGGTTGGTTGCATAAATTAAAGTCGCTGGGAATCAGCGGAAAGTCGAAACGAGAGTATTGCGATGTGGCTCATCCTCGAGGGGCGCCCCGAAAATAACAGTTGTTAATCAGGGGGTCGGAACGATCATGATATCCCCTGTACAATTCTGGTACATATTTCAGTAGCCGGAACGTTTTACGGTCCATGGCAAATGCGCGACCTTCGTTGAGCAGCGCCATTGGCTGCCACCTTTGCTGCAACGTTACGTAACGTTCTTGCAACACTAGCATTGTCTTGGAACAAAACGAGCCGTTTCCTCGTTGCCTTAATAAATACGGGATTGATTGCGGTGCGAGGCAATGAATTTCTCTTTTTGTGTGCGTCGGTTTCCTCCAAGTGCGCGTTCACGCACGATCTGGCCTCGGCAAGGACGCCGCCGACTTCCTAATTGGAGTAAACAATTAAAATGCCTTTCGTGCGGCAACTAGGTGAGAACTGCCGCGAAACGCCATTCACACATTGGCAGGTCGGGAGCTGGTGGAAAACTGAATTTTCGTGGCGACCGAAACAAAAGAACAACGAATTTGGACGCCGGATTCGTAGTAATTTCGCGTATTCCCACGCGGTTGTCAAAATGAGCGTTCTCCATTTTCCCACGCTGTCTTTAGACGTTTCATTTTCCATTTAATGTACTATATTGTATACTAAAACGATTTTTTTATTTTATATATGGACGATCTTATAACAAGCTGTCGGACTTCATCAGTCATCGATGCTCCAGAAGTAAAAATCTAAGATTGAAGTTATGACTTTTCTCAGAAATGATAAGGTTCAAAATTTGCATAGATAATTTAAATATGTAGGATGTGGAGTGACCTCTAAACGTGAACGAAAAATTGATAACCTTCTCAAAAATATGCGGAACTATAAAAACTGTGAAAAGCAATACAATAATCCAGGAACCTTGTACGAAGCTCGGCTGGCTGAGCTCTTACTACCACTATCGGTCGATCACCCAACCTAATGCCGACCACGACTAACATCGCCTAACCGTTTGACCGGCACCCACAGTAAGTGCCCATGCAACAACCACCGAGTTTTCGCCATAAATCGTGGTGACACCTTATATCCAAATCCAATAAGAACAAGCCTCGAGGCCCGCAAAAATCAATTTCCAAATCCTGGAGAGGATCAGCCGCCCCCGGTCGGCGGCCACGTGCTCCTATAACTTTAATGGGCCGCTGGAACCTGCGTGTACACATGTCCGGTTTGGGGAATGGAGGGGGGTTGTCTGTCTGTGCAGCAATTTGGGTCACCCCGCACGTGGGGCTATGATAAACGAATTTCGTGCCCCAGTATCGCATGCAGGGGTTGATGTAACGAAATAAAACCGCGGGAAAACGCGGCTCGCCCTCACGAACTGGATCAAGGCCCGAGCGGTTCAGTGGTGATCAATCGGGGGAGCCCCGCGGGGGCCCGACGACTGATAAATTAATCACGCGGCAGCGACATACTTAGAAAACGGAATTGCCTACTAATTACAATAATAACCGAAGCTCGAAACGAATTGTGGAAGTTGGTGGAACTAGCTAACTTTCTCGCTTCCAAATGGATTATGTAAAGCGGGAAAACCGTTACTGGCTTTTAATAATACTGCAATTATCTAATCAATTCCGAGAGCTCCAATTTCCTATGAAGGTTAGTTATTGCTACTTAAATACAAATTAATAATTAATACCGGGCACTGCTTAATTGCATGAATAATGAGAAAATATGGAATGTAAACCCTGGGTTTACAAGAAAAACACGTGCCAGGCAGGAATTAAAAATATTGAGTAAATATTAGGGATGTCGTACCCGGTCTAAAATCAAACCCGGGTACCCGAAAGCAGTACCCGGGTACCCTCGGGTACCCGAAGAATTTACATTTTGCATTATTATTTTCTGGCGAATGAAAATATTTCCATACAGGCGATTTTTTTTATGACATTGTTTTCGTATTTGTATGTACTTTTGTAGTTTCATACAATGTTCAAACTCTATGCTCTAAGCATTTTAATGCCGCGCTTTTTCAAGTGAACTAATTTGAAATAGTACCTACTCGCCAATTCAAACTGCAAGTCGTCTGTCCTAAATATTTTCAGACTTCCAAGTGTTATCAAATTCAAGTACGTGACTTTTTATGCGAAATTGGTAGCAGCATCAACATCACACAGATGATGTTTATGTTAGTTCAACCAATACTGATGCGATTTAATGGTGCTATTGACGGGTTGAATATTTCTGTGAAGCGGATTTATTGCCTTACATGAAACAATAATCAACATTCTGTGGTATGGGATGGGTTGATTCTTGTTATTACTGCATTGTTGTGTTTTTCTAGAACTTATTCCTATTCTTTTTAAGTTTTTATTATCTTCTCCGAAAAAGGCTGAGTTTTTGTGCATTACATAATTTACTAGTCGGGTACCCGGGTCCTGAAAATATACCCGGGTTGACTATTACCCGGGTCGACCCGGGTACCCGGGTACCCGCCGACATCCCTAGTAAATATGTCTGTTTAGATGGCATTTTAAAAATGGGTAAAACGCAACATTTCAAAACTACGTCAGATATTTATTTTACATAACAAAAACAGGTAAATACTTTTTTATGAAAGTGCAGATAAAATTCTACTAGTACCTAATCACATTTAATGTTGAAAATCCGTAAATTACCTCTGCAATGGAAAAAATCACAGTGTACATACATTAATATGTTTACAGCGTGTTACAATTACAAATTTTGGTTAAGTCTAGAAACACGTGAATAAAATTATACAAAAGGCAACTTTCCCCAATGAAAGATGAAAACCGCAAAATAATAATAAAATTAAGAAACTGTACTGACTCAACAATTAATACGAGTTGGCTCAGATGCTTTTACCTAAAAATACAAACAAAATAAAGCACCTGTGCGAATTTACAACATACGTAAAAAATTGCTAATATTTTGACGTTATTGCACAAATTTTAAACTGGGAAAAAACCATATAAAATTATCAATTGTAAAGCAGTACTGGAGAAAAACCTTCTACAGTATGGAAATAAAGTAACGTATAAATTCATTAAGTTTGTTAATATTAATTTTTATAAAAAAATCTTGAAGGGTATAGCGATTTTAACTATAGGACATACACTACAGCCACCTTTATGTTGCTACGTCATTTTTTTTAAGTTATGACGTCATTGACTTCTTTTTAAATTACAACCTGAATTTGTTATTATTGATTATGGTAGTACTTTTTATGTTGTTTTCAATGATATAAAATTTTCAATATGTTACATCTGAAAAAATCGAGAAAAATCGTCTTCAAGTTTAAATATTAAAACCCAATGAAATGAACAAAATAAATCTAGTTATCTACGTTTGACGGAAAGTCATTGACGGCACATTCGTTTTTATTGAAATTAAAAAAAAACAATTGAAAAATACAACTAGAAATTTATTAAGAACTCCATTTAAAGTTAATAATGACGATGACTGTCTGGCTTAATTGTACATTTTTATTAATAAAAAAATAGTTTGCTAAATGTAAATACTAATTTAGAAAAAGCAAAGAACGCTTATTTTGTAATGACATTTACAGATCGTTTGATTCTGACATGAAACTAATCTCTTTTGTTTTATCCACCGGTAACTAGATTTGCCCATTTCATTGGTTTTTAATATTTAAATAAGACCATTTTTCTCGATTTTTTTCAAATAGAACATATTGAAAATTTTATACCGTTTGACACGGGATAAAAAGTACTACCGAAATCAATAATAAAAAAGATTGTTATTTAAAAAAATCGATTACGTCATATCATGAAAAACAAATTACACAAGAAACTAAAAGTCAGCTGAAAATATTCGCTATAGTCAAAATCGCTACACCCCTTCGAGTTTTTTTCATATAAATGAATATCAACGAAGTTTATGAATTTATCCGTTATTTTATTTCCACACTGTATATGTTAATGCAATGCCACCCTGCAATATATTTGATTAATTTAACGTCATGCAACCTCTTAACTAAACAAAATTAGGACAAATAAAAAGTAAAAGCGAAAATTGCAGTATAACTCGGTTAAAACGAGCACCGATACAACGCCACACTGTAGCTAATTTAAAAAATATATTAAAATGCACTACGGTATAATAAATGCACTATTGATGAAAAATGATAACGAAGAGTAGGAAAATATGAACTATGAAAAAATAATTAGTATTTAAAATCAATTATGCAAAGTTGCAATGCAGTATTAAGTAATGTGTTACAAATTCTAATAATGTTTATTGGTTATTATAATTTCTTAATCAAGAATTCTAATTAACTATTAACAATCAACATCGAACAATTAGGCAAGACTGCAAAACAAGATGACAACATGCAGAACAATATATGCAATTGAAAATGTAATTGGGGTAGTTGTGGCACTCGCTTTTATTCTGAACTGTTTAAAAAAAGAATAAAAATAAAGCAAAATTCCTACAATAACTAGACATCGTGACTGAAGTTTCCCTCTATAATACAACAAACAGTAGTTAAAAGTAAACAAGACTAAGATATCAGGACAAGATAAGAACACGAATTATCTAGTGATGCTTTTTGTTTACTTTAAAAAACAACTGTTCACTTTTATAATGAGTAGTAATTGGTACTTTTAATATGCTATGTATTTTAATTAAATAATACTAATCAGAATTCAACAGTTGGCACAAGAGCGTTGACGTGAAATAAAATATCTAACTGTTCCGAAAAACATCCAGTATTTTTTTAACACACCAAACACATTAAATTTTGACATTCAATTCCCACCTCATAACCTCGATAAAAACAATCACCATAACTAAGCCTAAATTCGCTGTAAAGTCATACGTGATCGCAATAAAAACGTTACTAAAGTTTAGTTATTTGAACTATTACACACTACAAAAAATAATAAGGTACAAATAGCTCTAGTTTACCACGAACAAGGCGAAGATGCGCCAAGGGCCCGTGCAAATGGAAATTAATAAAGTTAATAAACACGCGCTCGTAATTAATTTTTTTCGCAATCCCGATAACGAAGCGGCGCAAGGAAGCCATGAAAACAATTCAATTTGCGGCCGGGCAAAAAGCTGCAGAAACTGCGAGTCATGCAGTAATTACCGAGGTCTTAACTCGCTCAGAAACGCCGTTTGTACACGAACCGTTACTAAGCAGAAAGTTCGTGAGTCACCTGGACACTCGTTGATGACACCGCCCCAAATCACGGTGATTCCCCTACATGTTCGCTGCAATCTAATCAATGCAAAAAACGCCTCGCGACGATAATGCTCACCCTGATACGCAGCAGAAATTCAAAAAAGCATGAATCGATAGCGTCTAAGGATAATACAGTAAAGAGCAAGGATAATGCGAAGCTCGAGACTGGTACCGTGGATATAATATGTAGACGGATATTCCGCAGCGCGTTTCGTTTCAAAAGCGTCTGGACGCTCTCCTGATAAACGCCAAATTCCATCGGACTATGTGACTAAAATTTGCCACTCGCGATTCAAAAAATATTTTGCGGGCAGGGGAATCCCCCTATATCTACCGTCATTTCTTAAAAAAATACTCACGATATCGTGGCCGACGGTTCCGCCCCTGACTACTTCGGGGGCCATGTACTCTATCGTCCCACAAAAGGAATACGCTCGCTGGTCGATGTCGCCTTGGTCCCTTGGCAATTCCTTGCTAAGGCCGAAGTCTGTCAGGACGATATGGCCGGATTCGTCCACTAGAATATTCTCTAACTTAATGTCCCTGTAGATAATTCCCAACTGAAACAAAATGTATACATTAGTGCTAGTAGTCCATGCAGCTTAAAACACTACCAAACTATATTTCAAACATTTAATCCAATTCCTTGCTGCTCTCCCTGTGCAGTGTGAAACCATACTACTATATGCAATACCGTAAGAATATACCAATTAAAATAAAAGAACCATCTTCCTGATAGAAAATTGGAAAATACAAAAAGCCAATATGTGGGGTATCACAGGGTTCCGCACTAGGGCCTATTCTAATTTTAACGCTCCAGCTGGTATAATTAGCAAGTACATACATCGATGTAAAATTAAATAAATTTTGATGGGGCACCACAGGGTTCCACAATTGGTTGAAGTTTGTTTTATGTAAACAAATCTACTAACACTGCCAATATCTGTATGTTTCCATACGGTAACATCAGTTATGCTTCACGTTCCAAGATATTTACTCATAGTGGTAGTCAAAATGTGAATCCTGTGAATCTAGAACATGCTTTGCTTCAAAGCCACACCCCCAATGTCGTCTTATAATGTTGACATAGGTGTGTTCTTCCAAATCTTGAAAGAAACCTAAGTAACGTTAGATACGAAAGAAGAGCAAACAGTTCAGGCGGAATTATTGTGGATCGGACAAATTACATAGACCTAATATTTCCGATTTCCTTCGTTTAAGTTTAATTGCTCCAAATTGCATGGTATTTACAAACTAATTTCATCTCATCCTTTGAAATGTTAATATAGAATCTAATTATGTACATCTTGATTAAGCTTAAATGTAATTAGTATTTCCAAGCTGTAGCTAATGCCAGTTTATGGCATAAAACCGAATTTCAGCAACCAGCGAAGAGCCTCCTTGGAAACAATCGCCGAACTTCAAGGGTACCTCAAGATTCCCACGTTTGATCCTGCGAATTCCTCTCGCGGAATCTGCAGAGGACGAACCGTTATTTGAGTGGCACCAAGGCGCCTTCCGAAGACTGATGATCGCAAAATGGGCGCTCGGAGGAATGAGAAGTTTCACAACCAGGAGAGACAGTTGGATAACTTTATCTGTTCCTTGTTCGATTTATGTGAGTTCTAATCGGACCCAAATTTATCTGTTCAATTACTGTCGTTATCGCTGGTTGAACCTTTATCTGCTCGCACTGTAAACTTGTTTAGCTCGAGTTCGCTCAAGTCAAGGTCCTCACGTGCGCGCGTGAGCCTTCATCGTTATTATCATTGCGGCTATAAGCTCGCTTTATTTATTGTTTTATTTAAAACCTGATTTATTTAAGTTGCGGGGAACACGACAATAAACGATATTAGCATGAGATTAGAGAGCTTGACCTTCATAAATGGGAACAAATGTTTGTTATCAGCTCAGTGCAATTGCATTCCCAAACGCATAGCTAGTAGCGTCCCTATTACTTCTATGGTTTAAACTATAACATAAACTGGAAGAAACAGGTTCTAGAAACCACTCTCGCTAATCACCCTTTTATGTTCCATTTCGCAACCAGTACATTTGTTCATGCCAAAAACGATATAAATACTTGCTTGTTCAAATATAAATCAAATTGATTCACCAATATAACAGATCAACATTATCTCGAGTTACCACATCAAGAAGCTCCCATGGTGATACCAAGTTTTATCTCATACTTTATCAATACAATTCTCTGAACCAATTCTATAGCATACAATCAGCCACTTGATATTATCTTCCAACAATTTTCTAGTGCGATGTCTTCATATATTGGGATCTACTGGATCTTTGTCGTTAAAATCTAGCCCACTGTACAAACACCATCTTCCCCTCCTTCCTACTGACACCTCTTTAACACGAATATTTTCCATAAAACATCTAAAGAGAATAACAAAAACTAGATTTACTGGATCGTTACGTTATAATCCAGTTCAATGTACTAAACCATCGTTCCCTCCATCATTTCCATGGCTCGTCAATACAATATGTTCCATAAATTTACTGGAACATTTAACGCGCAAAATAGACATAACAAAACTGTCTAGAACAATGCGTTTTAAAATTCCAAGAATTTTTATGTACGCTGACCCTGTACGTCTATCCTCAGAAAACAGTCCACAATTATCTACAGTACTAATACCCACTGCAGGTCAAAAGTTTGTAATCAGATCTACCATGTTCCACTGGACTTGTCCACAAGTTGAGATTATTTTAAATTGTAAAAATTACATCTTCTCAAATATGATTATCTATGAAGATGTACGCTCAAGCCATATCCTTACTTCTTCGACTTCACGACAATAATTTCAAGACCCACACAGGTCTTCACATCGATGTTGTACGATGTATGTATGTGCTCTTTTGGCTCTTCTTTTATTTGTTTATGGCCGATCCATACCGTTGCGATACATTCCAACTTCTGCTCAGCACAACTCCATTGCTGACAATTCTTCACCATGAAAGTGTTCTCTCATTATCTTCATTTGTGGCCATAAGATTCCTATCACCCTTTTCTGAAAACATTCAATTACAGAAATTACACGCTACCTCTTCAAATATAAATCAATATTCGCCGTATAGCGAAACGCGTATGCAGAAATTAACCCTAATAAAAACGACGATTAAACCCGATATAATGTCAGGAGCAACGGGGCCTAGACGCATAAATAACTAAACAGTAACGATTGGGGCCTTACGAATGCACCCACCAGAAATTAAAATTCGAGCCGCTGCAACCAGCCGGCGGTAACAAAAGCACCATAAGTTACCTCCGCACCAGGTGCTACCCTTATCAACCTATCCGCTCTTGAAATATGTGCCAAAGTCGCTTATTAACCTGCAGATTTCGAGCAACACCTGGCTGTCTCCTACAAGGGACGGCCGCGCACCGGGCTTTGCCCTTGCGCTAAGAAACTGTAGAAGGACGGGGAACTCGATCCGCATGTAATTATTTTCAGTAGGGAGAAATTTACAAGTCAAGCAAAAATGCACACGCATAATGTAAAAACATACTAGCATTGTACTCAAAATTAGATAGATCGAATTTGCGTACTCTAAATGATAGCATATAAGACATATTGATAATATTAATAAGTATACGCCATTCACGTTTCTCTTAGATCAATGCCATGATTGTTTAGGGTTGATGTTTGAGTTTTTAATTTTTTCTAGTTTTGTTTATTATCACCTCAGCATTTTTCTTAACAATTTTATAGCATTTACATATTTCCCCATGCATTGCCGTGACCATATATTAAACCTGGAAACTGGTAGGTCTAAAGGTTATCATCATCCTGACCATACTATAGATTTCTATTCCGTTTATAATCATTGCTGTGCAGTTAATACACTGCATTAGTTTGAATAAATATGCATTACAAATTTTTGTATTTTGAAAAACGTCAATGGAGTTTCTTCTTCATAACCCCTTTACTCTTCACAATTACCATAATCCTAACCCCTCAATGTAAAGTACATCCGCATATATGTTCCTGCAATATTTTAATGCCTCCATTTAACGCCCATATGTTATTCCTGAGATCCTCTATAACAACCGGAAAAATAGTACAAGAATGTGAGCTTTCCAACTATTTTCAAAAACTTCACAGCTTTTCTCTTCATTTTTTATTCATAACCCCTTTTCTATTTACTCTTATAGATTTACGATATTCCATAAACCCGTTAATGTACAATACATTCGCTTCTCTGATATTGAACACATATAATGCGTCTATTTTGTACAAGTCATCCATCCATCTCCGAAACAAAATCTCTTAAGCCTCCAAGATAGGATTTGTAAGGCCCCTATATTATTATTCCTGAGATCCTCTACATCAACTGCAAAAAAAATAGAACGGCATTGTATATTCAGGAAGTTCACCGAACTTGTTAGACCTTCGACGGCTCTCATCATATTGTCTTCATCTGCTTACTCTCAGAGAATTACGACATTATATAAATCCCTCGATGTAAAGTACATCAGCTTCTCCTTCTCTGTTATTGCAATATGTTTAATGCCGAAAAAGAGAACGAAATTGGTAGCTTTTCAACAAAGTATTTTCAGTAAAGTTCACCCAATTTGCTAGACCTTCGTCAGCTTTCACCACATTGTCTTCATAACCCTTGTTCTGTGTACTCTTGGAGAATTACGATATTCCAAAACCCCTCGATGTAAAGTACATCAGCTTCTATATTACTGCAATATGTTTAACGCCTCCATTTTGTGCAAGTCGTAAATCCCACATCCATAGCTGGCACGAAATATCTTAAGTCTCCAAGATAGGATTTTTAACGCCGATATATTATTCTTGGGGTCCTTTAAAATAACTGCAGAAAAATTGTACGAGGGAACATTTCAACTATGTATTTTCAGGAAGTTCACCGAACTTGCTAGACCTTCGACAGCTCTCATCATATTGTCTTCATAACCCTTTCTGTTTAATCTTCGAGAATTACGGTATTCCAAAAACCACTCGATGTAAAGCACATCAGCTTCTCTGTTACTGCAATATGTTTAATGCCTCCAGTTTGTGCAAGTCGTAAATCCCCCATCCGTAGCAGACACAAAATATCCTCTCCAAGATAGGATTTTTAAGATTTTTGAGATCCTCTATATCTAGTATAACAACTGAAGAAAAATAGAACGAGATGGAGAGCTTTTCAACTATGTATTTTCAAAAAGTACAACAGTCTTGCTAGACCTTGGACAACTCTCACCATCATACTGTATTAATAACCCATTTTTTGCTTGCTCGTATAGAATTGCGATATTCTATAAACCCCTCAATGTAAACTGCATTAGCTTCTATTTTGTCCAAGTCGTAAATCCCAGTTCCATCACCAAATCTCTTAAGCCTCGAAAATACGATGTCAGAATATTATTCTTAAGATCCTCTAATAACTGAAGAAAAAAAAGAGATGGAGAGCTTTTTCACTCTCTATCTTCAAAAGGTTCACCGAGCTCGCTAGACCTTCCGACAGCTTTCATCCTCGTTTTGTCTTCATAACCCCTATTCTGTTTACTCTTATACAATTATTATATTCCATAAACCCCTCCATCTAAATAAAGTACCATAACCTCTCTGTTGCTGCAATATGTTTAAAGTTTCCATTTTGATTGACCAAAAATCCTTAAGCAACTAAATTACTCTTTTTATTGTCTACGTCTTTTTTTCAAAATCTACGAAAGCTCGACTTTTAAGTCGCAAATCCCTCGTCAATCGTCGAAAGTCAAATCTCTTAACCTTAGAGTTAGGAGTATCATTCTTAATATCCTCTTTAACAATGGAGGAGCAACACGACGATAGTGAGGGCTTTTCCAGTATTTCAAAAAACGGCCTCACTAGAGCTCCGACAGCTCGCATCTCGCTTTGTATGCACATTTCTATTATAAAATTACTGCACTCCATAAATCCCTCAACATAATGTACCATAACTTCTCTGTTGCTGTAATATGTTTAAAGTTCCCATTGTGATTAACCAACCATCCTTCAGGAACTAAATGACTATTTTTTGGCTACGTCTTTTTTCAAAATGTACGAAACTTTGCACTTCCAAGTCGCAAATCCCCCATCTATCCCGACACCATACTTATTAAGCCTCAAAGTTAGGATATCCAAAGTCCAAGTATCGTTCTTGATAACCTCTGAGGCAAAGTACGAAGATATGGGGAGTTACTCGACTTTCAAAAACGGGTTCAGTAGAGCTTGGACAGCTTTCATCACTTCTTTATAAACCCTTTTCTGTTTAATCTTATAAAAATACCACACTCCATAATCCCCCTCCATGTAAAGTACACAACTTTTCTGTTATGTTTGCAACATGTTTGATGCATCCATTTTGTTGGACCATCCTTAATGAACTATAAGTGACTCTATTTTCTTACCACTTTTTTTCAAATCTACGAAACCTCAACTTCTAAGTCGCAAATCCCCCATCTATCCCGACACCAAATCTCTTAAGCCTCGAAGTTAGGACGTCGAGTATCATTCTTGACATCCTTTGCAACTAAGGAAAAGTAGGACGAGATCGATAGCTACGACTCCTGACTTTTAACACTTTAATTGTGATTCCCCCTGTTCCATTGAGAGCTTTTCAATTATCTATTTTTGAAATTTAAAGCGTCGGCTTGCAGAAACCCGTAGTAATACTATCATTACTACCACGGGCAGGGCTGCCACTTGTCCGAAAGGGGCCAATTTCCTTCCCATTCATTAGTCGGCGCTGTGCATTTTTAATAACACCGAAACGTGGGCGTAGAACGGGGACACTCGCGTGTCTCGGTAATTAATTAAGCAGCCTTCTGGGTCTTATGTCACAACTAATTAGAATTAAAAAGCGAAAACAGGAAAAGTCCGCCGAATCGTGCTGTTGCCGGGCGGCCGATAGGCCATCGGCGATCGCTCTATCCGAAGATCTGGGCAGACAGCTTGGATACAATTCTATTATAAAGCCGGGAAGCTCGCGGCCATAAATAACTCGCCTATCCGCTAGCAAAATTCCCGACGAACGGGTAATCGGGACTTTATCGGTTGAGCGCTATGTCCAATTTCCCTGCATGATTCTCTCGGATGTTTTTATTAAGGTGGTCGCGATTGCGCTGGCAACGATTACGAATGCACCGATGAGCACCATTGTGGGCTTTTCAAAGAAAGCAGATCTGATTAAAGGCGAAGGTCACTTTTTGTATTTTGCACTTCTAGTTAAATATGTGCAAGTTTAATTAAATCAACTCGGGACGAAATCGTTTGCATTTCTGTCAATTCTTAGTTAAGTGACATCCCAGATCAGGTTTTCAAAACAGACAGGTATTCAAAAATAAATCCAACATTTTTAATTCAATTTTTTTTAAATAAACGACTAAATGTTAAAATAACAAAATGCAACACAAATGACATAAGAAAAGAAAACAACATCTCTAAAGGGTTTTACTAAGAACTTCCCTCGCAAGTGGACGTTATAACACTAAACAATTTTAAAAAGTATATGAAACTAGGAGTTAATATGTATATCTTAACGTTCCTAATAATACTAAAACAATAAATAAAAACACTTGCAAATGCGAATTACATTATATCAATTTTTAAATAAAATAAAACATTACCGGTGGTGATATTCGAACTACAGCGCTTGCGAATGCGATTTCAGTTACACCAGCCTGTTCCACTGGACCATCCAGGATCTCTAGGATCTGTGCGATGCGCGGTTATATTAAACTGAACGCACTTATTCTTGCCCCTTTATGACTCTTTACATTTACCCTCTAACTGTTGGGTCTTATTTTCGTCAAGTGTAAAGCCTGAGCTATGTGCCAATTATTACTTCTATCTATTTCTAAGTTAAAGCAAAAATAAACAAAAAATATTTTTTAAGGTGCTCACTCTATGTGGGGTCCAAAATATTTCCTTTTTCTTCAAGGATAAAAACCTGAGCTATGTGCAAAATATTACTTTCATTTAAGTAATATGTAGTTCCCGAGTTAAAGCAAAAATAGAGGGGATTTTATTTTTTTAAGGTGCTCACTCTGTATATATTTTACCGAAATCTTCTCGGTTTCATGACAGGAAGGCATATAATCTGCATGCAAAATATCATCTTCCTTTGACAATTAGTGTTTAAGTTATACATGCAACAGACAGACAAACAGACAGAGGAAATTGAGAAAACCCGTTTTTCGTCATCTAAGGACCCTGAAACGTGAAAATCAAAAGAAATATTGAAAGATGATTTTTTCGCGATTATAATACATACTCCCTTCGTCTTTTAGACGAGGGAAGTAAAAAGTACATATTATTATGTAGTCAGTAGAACATTTTACAGATCCCTATATATAAACATGTGGTGTACCTGCGTCTCTGTGTCACCATTTCATCGGCACCGATCGGCCGTATTTCGCCCTAAATCGGAACGCCACTACCTTATTTATAATGCAACGGTAAGCGAATCCCACTGGCTGCAATGTTTTTTTAGTTTTCCAAATTCATATAATTCGCATTATTAAGCGTTTCAGGGTTATTAACAGCGTTAAGCTACTTTTACTTATTTTGTAGATAATGTTGAAGACTCGTTAACCATAATTCGATTTAGCAAAAGTTTTTTTTTGCAGCGGGCTTTCTGTATTAAAGACATTGAAAAAGTTTTTTTGGTAACTTTTTTATGTACAACTCAATTTTAAAAGTGCAAAAATTATTTTAACCTACGCTACGGGATAGAAAGTACAGTACACTCGGCTCCTGCTACAAATTTAGCATTCCAATTCGGCAGATGTTAATGTAATATCACAGTCTCCAATTTAATTTAAACAAAATAGATACAGACAGATGAATAAGTTATTACTCGCTGCGCCCCCACCCCTTCCAAATCAACTAATAAGTACAACATTGTGATTTATTAGGTCCCTATTTAGATAATTATAAAATATAAACCCGCCATAAACAACTATCGCTTATTTCTTTTATATACAGTTGCTAAAATTTTATAATTGAAAATTTGATACACGATTGAAGCTTCCATGTTTCTGTTATACGTATCATATGCAATAAATCCGGTTAAAACAAACATCTATACTTAGAGGCATTTTAGATGCGAAATGCAGGCATTTTCATATTGAGCATGTACGTATCGCTATATATAATCCTCCATTGACAGTGCGGTGGTATTCGCAACATAATAGCCAAGTTCGTTATTTTTTTTTTTAAAGGAACAATAAAATTATACTGTAAGCAAAATGGAATCATAATTTATAATATCGCGAAAAGTGAGTAACCTACATCGATAAATTGAACAAAACTACGTAAGTGAATCCTTTCGACACAAAAAGGTAGATTGGACGACCGCATGCTGCGCAGCCATGCAGACGCCACGTTGATCCTCAGCTGAATTTACTATTAAAATATCTTTGCCTTCAATACACCCCGTGTATAATAACCCTAAACACAGTAGCAACGTTATACACTATTATCAGTCATAAAAGATATTCGTTAGAGCCGACTTCGGTCACAACATAATTTCATTAAAGTGCATTATAACCGAGTTGAACTGTTATGATTTGACATCAACGATACGGTGTCGAACTAGTGCAAAATTAAATGATAACGCTTAAAGATGTCTCTCGCACACCTTTACATATTACCAACTCCCAACATCAACACAACAAATTACACCAAATGCAAATCAGCCTAAAACAGAGCACACGTGACGGCAGTTGGGTGTAAGTTATCGGTCCGTGCCAACAGTCATTTGACAACAAACAGCCGGCGAGGACGGGGGGTTAAAGACCTCTCACCCCACGTAGAGCATAAATTCTGTCGGCCCGAGGGGGCTAAAACGACGCGGTCTCCAGCGAGGAAAACACGACACCGCCGTTTCGCGTCGACGCATAGGTCAGATTTCCACGTACTAAGCCGTGCAAAAAGGCAAATCTGCAGCACGCGAACGAGCTTTTTAATTTTTTTATTGGGAAAATCGTGCTTTTTCATGCAAATTTTCACTGGCAGGACACAGGCTTTGGCGAACTGATGCGGTTGAGGGTTCACGTCGGAGATTTCAACGATAAGTCACCCTGGAAGCCCGCGCGGCTGACTGTAAAGATGCTATTTTATTCGGATTGACAAAATAAACAAGTGCAAAATTGCTGGTGGTGCAATACAAATAGGCGGCGTGTTGTTATAGCTTGTCAGGTTATTATAAGTTTGAGATTGTGTGAATTGTTAACATCCTCAATGGCATAAAAATAAATAAAATGCCGTGCAAATGTTTGTAAACAATCTAATCTTGCGTAAGCTGAATATTTTATTGTGTATAACCTTGGCTTCGCACGCCTCCTAGCCGGCTGCAATTGTGCGTTTTTATATGCATTTTTTTCGCTACAGCAGCGTTTCTACTGCTTTATTGTTGGGTATAACGTCTTAACCCCCATCGTTGTTTCACCCTAGCTGGTAATTACGAGTAGTTTTTAACGTACAGTATAATAACTGCAATATAGCGTCAAACTAGACTAAAAGCTATTCAGAGCCTCATGCCATGCTGCATAACAAACCAAGAAGACTTCACAATACACGTTTTAAACAGAACAGTGTTATATCATCCCTTATTCGTTCTACAGAAATTTACTGTATAGAGAAATTATATGGCTCTATTATACGTACTTCATCAATGGTTTGCTTGTACAGTTTGTAGCATTTTACACACTAAGTTGGTCATAAAACCACGCTTCATTTTCTTCCAATTTAGCCTTTTTGGCACTACATGGTCAGTGTATAATGAAAAGCTTCTTCGTAGCTTCTTCAGTTCATCTGTTCATCCTAACTAGGTTCAGATATTTGTATTTTGTAAACTTAAATCTTAATTGTTTTTTGTTTTCTCAGCAAACGACTGGTTGCCAATAATGAACTTGTTTATTGCACTTTATTCCGACTGTTTTACACATTTCTATTTAAGAATGAAATTCTTTGTTCGTTCTTCTCTTCGTGCCAAACTGATATAAGCTTAAAAACCATCAGCTGATACTGAGTGACTTACATAACATTATTACTTTTGAAATAAATAACATTTTCATTGCCATTTCGGTTTTCTTACACCACAATTTTATCTTTTCTTGAAAAGCCATAACCTCAAAAACCACAGATGCTCCGTTGCGTTATGTAAACTATTGTATTCCACTTGCTCGTCTTGTTATTAGGCACTTATCTGCACGCATCCTACAGGGCGTGAAACAAAAAAATGCCCTTCTTTTCGCAAATCTAGGGCAATTCGCTGTCCCTGATTAGCCGTCGGCGATTCGCCATAGGTAGAATTCGCCGTCGGAAAATTCGGCGTCGGTGGAAATTTTTTTAAATGCTGGTCACAATTCAGTGCAAACAAAATACTAAAAAACATGTTTTACACGTTATCACTAATGCTCTCGCTAAAGGTCATTCTTCTACAATGGTCCAACTGTAACTACTTATTAAGCCCAATACAATAAATTTCAGGTTTAGTAATACTTTAGTAATAGTAATTAGTAATGTTTACAACTCGACACAGAGATAACTAACCACAGGAACGAAACCTTATAAAAATTTTGCTCTTCACGCAGTATTGAAGGCGGAGTTTCTGATTTTCAATAATAACCATCGTATGTTAATCGACAGAAATAAAACAGCTAAAGTTCACCTTAACTCATAAAAGCTATCGCACTGTGTATATACCAGAAAACAGAACCGATCTGCGCCAAAATTCGTCAACTGTAGTCATTCAAATTCATCAGTGATAGAATTACAAATTAGTTCTTTATTATCTAAGCATTTCAAAAACCTTCAAACGTTTTATGCGACGGCGAATCAGTGTAATGGCGAATCGTGGTGGCGAATCGGCAACTGCGAATTGTCCCATGTCCTCTTTACTTAATGTACTATGCCTCAAACTTTAGCTAGTGATAGTACAACTACAGATATCTAGCTGCTTTCATTTCAGCTCTATAATTCCTAACATTTCCAGAACAACCACAATCAACAAATCTCTACAACTACAACAAAACCGTTATCGTAGACATCTACAGGAAACAATTTAACACCGACGAATACTGGAAACAAGTTCCCGAAAAAAACTAGAGGAGAAATACGCCGCTTTGTCCCAAAACAAACAGATGTATGTAAACTCCCATATACATGCTCAGAACATTAAAAGAAGAAAAACAGACATAGATGATCTTTCTGGGTCGCTTTCGATACCGTTCTGAAAGAATAAATACAGAAAGCATTGGAGGTAAGATAAACCAGAAGCTTCAAAGAATCTTTGCGAAATGTCAACAGTCAAGTACAAGGATTTGTCCAACGCAATAGACGAGTATTAGAAGAATTCGATACAGACAAGGGCATGAAGCAAGGAGATATCCTGAACCCCCATCAATTGATAAATTTCATGTACCAGACCATTTAAAAATCCAAGACACCGGTAAGCCCCTCCATTGTACAGATATTACAATTTGAATCCAATCCAGACTTTAAAACCCATGCATGCAGATGAAACAGGAATTACACATCAACGTCAAACTGGAATACCTACCTTAAGCATTGCAGGTAATGTACACCAGAAGCTTTAACGATTTATTACAAGTGTCTACAGTAGCGTACGAATAGTTGTCCGACCCAGTGGAAGAGTACCAGAAGGATTCAATATCGACAAGGTAATGAAGCAAGGAGATAACCTGAACCCCCTTCTATTCATAATTTCCATGTATCAGACCTTTTAAAAATGCAAGACATGGATAAGCCCCTCCACTCTACAGATATTACAATTTAAACCCAGTCCAGACCTGTAACCGCATATATACAGATGAATTACACAGGAAAGTCAACAGCTGGAAAACCTACCTGAAGGGAGAAAAATAAGATAAATGTAAATAAACATGAACCGGGAAGGAGAAGCGGAAGTGAAAAGGTCAGAAGAAGTTGTAAACATATTTTAGTACTTAAAAAAATTGAAAGACAGACCGGGAGATATAAAGAAGAAAGTGTATCAACACCAATTTTGACAAACGAGTCCGAGCATGGTGTAAGTTTGACGAAGACAAGTCCAACATTTTTATGTATATGTACAAAAACAAACAGGAAAATTAGAACAACTACTACTTGTTCGTAGAGTTGAACGAAAACAACTACAGTTGGAATTAGGAGCAAAAGAAGACTTTGCAGTAAATGGAAGAGTAAAAATACTGAGAACAGTGCGAAGGGCAATCAGAGACAAAACCGCATACAGAAAATGAACGAAGGGTCCCTACCCCACATGATGAAGAAGAATATATTATACATGTTTCGTTTCTTCAAAACATTACAAGGTCATCTTGGAAACCCCGAATCCTGAGCACGTAAAATGTTCTAGAAGTAATCCTAAGGCGCACGCTTGCTGTATTTCCAATCTAACCTTGAAAAGAATAAAGCAATCGCTTTGTCAACTGTAATCTAAAAGCGGTGTGCGAATCGAATGAAGCATGCACTTACGAACATTGCTTCATCGGTCCCACGAGCGATAAGCCCGCGATATCCAGCCCAGCCTCAGTTAATTATAATTTTTGGAGATAAGAGGGTCAAAAACTAAAACCAAGGGCAGAGCTGCAGCTAAACTTGCGCAGAGTGTTAACGTCCGACAACCGTACCGTGCTGTCTGACGCTTGCAGGTGAGCACGAGCACGTAGGCGCTGATATTTGAATGTCGAAACGCCATGGATGGAGAAGTGGGACAGCTGCTGGGCCCTAAATGATGGTTTGCTCACCTACACCTTATCTAAGAACAATTAGCTCTCAAGTGGGTGAAGGCCGCGGTGCTCCACTTGTGGAAGATAATGATGATATTGCACCGGCCTGCAATGCGGCATCGCCTCCGGGACACCGCAAAGGTCACCTGCTGGCAATGTAAAAAATTCTAGGAATGATCGGAATTAGCGCGAGAGCACGCCGCTCGATTCGATATGAATATTCAGCGTGGCATTAGCTGAAGCGACTATAAAAGGCTTCGGTTGGAGCTTTGATCCCTTATTTTCCCAGGGGCACGTGGAGCTTCGAAGGGAAACCTTGAGAAGATGCTTCGCAATGATGCCCATTTCTCTTCTCACATACATCTTCCTCGCCAAGGTTGGCCTAACCTCGATTGCTGACGGTTCTATTCTCGTTGAGTTATAGGCACCGGTGATAAGATATGCATTTTATTTCAAATTGTTTCCACGCTGCAATTGCGTAATACTAAACACGCAATTTGGTTTTAATTTTAGTACATCATCTTTGATAGACTTGCGTCATCCATCAGAGCTAACGTCACGATTTGTACGTACAGACGCACCTAACACGCCAATCGTAAGATAGATGATTACTCTCGTCATCAATATCACCTATCTGATTTTTTAACATCTCAATTGCTCGTCCTGTTCTAATCTGCGCATCTAAATATTCCGGTAATATTTACTACCAAAATTAAACTGTGTATAAGATTATCCATTGTATGACTTGTTTTGTCCATAGTGTTCCACCTTGCATTGCGACGTGGCCTACCCAGTTCCACTTTGATTTTGCGATTGTTTTTGTGACATTTTCTATTGCGCTCGGCGTCTGATCTAGTACCGAGCTCCGTAGCCTAGTGCGTTGCACGTCTATCTACGATTCGGGAGATCGTGGGTTCTATTCCCGCGGCCGTCTGCTCTGATTCAGGTTTTTAGGCGGTTTTCCTGAGTCAATAGAGTACCTTCTCTGATACGAATGCCGGGACAGTATTTCTCCACCTCTCCTTTCTCTTACCCATCCTATAATTCCCGCTCTTGGCTGAAGAGGGGCGCAAGGTCTCTATAGCAGCACGCCCCCAGTTGGGGGAGTTGAAATTACCTTAACCTTTCCTTTCTTCTAGTTTGGCTGATTTAATAATCATTGGCATTGTTTCCCTTTCATACGACATCACCGGAAGGATACAAGTATCGAAGACTTCACCCTTTAACTATGTGGGAATTATAGGGTTCTATAGGAGGCATAATTTTCCGTTGAACATCCACGTCATCCGACTTCACCTTCCTATTTGTGCAGTTTCATTTTCCCCACCTAATTTGATAGTGTATTGTAAATAGATGTATTCGTCCATCATTCCCAACGCTGAATGCTATATCCTCCACAGCCATAGTAAGACCTCTTTTTCTGATGTTGCTTTGGTTCGGCCAACTTCTGCTGGAGTTCTTCCGGTCGTTGCTGATTAGAACAGTATCGTCCGCGAAGCGGAGATGGTTAAGATACCGACCATCGATGTTAATGCATTTTTCCCAATTCAATTACTTGAAGAAGTATCTTCCAGTGTGAGGGTAAAGAGCTTACGTGAGACTGTGTCTCCCTGTGGGACTCCTTTTTTCAGCATGTCGTCTATCGTCTATCGTAAGCTTTTCTGTAATTTTGACCTGGATGTCATAGATGATGTACTTTAAAAGATTTCTGTATCTCCTATCTATTTTTCGTTGATCCATTGCATTGGAGATGTTTTAATTGACTCACATCTGTAGTAATCCCGTCCGTACTGAGGACGCCACGTCCGTTAAGTTGGGATAGACCATTTTCTACTTATACGTGGTGATGGAACTCCTGTAATCAGACGTTCGTTATGCTGATGTTATGTAAATCTCTATCTGGTGGTTGGGAATTGCTCGAGGGGTATAGTTTGACCCTTTGATAATCTCAGTCTTCACTTCTTCCAGACTGCCGTCTGTGTTATTCAACTGTATTGTAATTTTCCCGTCCTTTCATTCATAGGCTTGAGGGGACAAGCGGAAGGGTAGCGGGGGCAACAGCGCCCCAAAATTTTGGCTTTAAAGTGCGAGCGCAACATTCTTTTAAGACTGTAGATTTAAAAATTTTGTGGAAACCGTGTTTGACAGGTCACATTTTTGTGAAATAGACAGAATTTTGATTTAGTCCCCACCCCCCCATAAAGTAATTCACAAGTTACGCCCATGTTTTCATTCCTTAGGCATTTCATGTTGTTGTTATTTTCATCTGCTGACCTTTATAGCTCCCATGTCTTTACTAATCACATTCCTGATGCCTCTGGTTAGCTCTGTATACTCTGGAGAATCTCGACTCATGTTTTTCGATTTATTCGTTGTCGTTTTCGAACATATCTTCTTTGTTGTTGTTGTTTTTACGACGTCCCTTATTTTATTTTCCAGGGTGTCTATATTCCTTAGATTGTCTCTACTTTTACCATTTTCCAAAATTTAAAAATTGACCTTGCATGAAATTAAGATACCTATAATGGAGAAGAATGTAATTGTATGTTGTTTTTCCAGTATGATATGAAGTTTTATACCGGTAACAGTCATTCTCTGTGACCTTTTAATAGAGTTTTCATTGAGCTGCTTCGGCTTGTTGGTTATTGTATTATTATTTTACAAAACCATCTGGCTTTTCCCCATTACCCAATATTATATAAACAAATAAGTTTGCCCGAATCTTAGATTTCTAACAATTTCTATAGTTTCAAAGCTGATGCCATCAATTTTCCTATTCCAATAAAACCAGTTTATTTTATCTATTTCGGAAATTTTCCCAAGAATAAATTTGCAAACGTATTTTACCTTGCCACGTACTACCCAGAATACTTATTTTTCAGAAAACGTGCCCGCCTAAGTGTTGCTTCCAAGACTTTTTCCCAAAACAACTTTTTTTACATCTAACCACCTCCATAACGTTTTGCAAGTGCTTTGTTGTTGTTCGGAAGTTTTTATTGCTTATTAATTCACCGTGTTTGCAACTTCCATTGGCAGCATCACCTTGAACCCAACTTAGCATTGTTTTTATAACTGAGGCTCGACTTTCAACTGGTTTTTCATCTGTTTAGCATGAATTTTTCTTCTCTATTCGTTAACCTTTCCATGTAGCATTGGCACCATTACATACCAAACTCGTTATGCAAAAATGTCTTCGATTGATGACGTCCACCATCGATTCGTTCCATTACAATATGATTTTGTTGTTTCAAGGTCAGTGTTTACGTGTGTTTGAAAGAAATGTCTACTCTCTATTTTGAGGAACATTCATCAGTACTATCTTCAGTTTTCTCAAAATTAATACTAAGGACCTAACCTAGATTCGTATCCACAACTCCTTTTAGAAGCATATATCTACTGATTGGTCGTAGCCAATCCAAATCCGTTCCGCTAGGAAAAACCAAATTTTCAGCCTTCCTGCTTGGGGACAGGTTCTTCACCGCGCGAGTTATGCCAAATATTCCTCAAACCGTTCTTGCCAATTGGCGGCGTAATTTATGGCATCTCGTAAACTCTAGATTGTAGCTTGTAAATCGCCGAGAAGCGACCCTGCGGATGGCCACTTTCTCCAGACTCGTCCTTTTACTCCAGACAAGGTCCTTTCACCGCAGACTAGGCCATTTCACCTAGGATGCCTCGTCGCACCGGCTAAGGAAGTGCCGATTCCGCGCAGAGCTACCAACCGCAAGAGGAAAACATCCGCGGCATTCGGAAGAGATACCGCGGCATAGGTGACAGATAGCGTTAAGGTCACCGCAGACAACATGTTTTTCTTGCGATTACTGCATCAAGGCCGACCAGTAGCCGACGTAACCTACAAATTTGTCTTTTCCTAGCCCGGCTAGTGCCTTTATGGCGGTGCCTTTCGTTTTAAAAAATTAGACATGCACACATGATGCGCTTTTGCAAAAAGTCCAAATTCAGACGTGGGTGCAGCAGCTGTGAAAAACCTGGCCACACGCGAAAATGTTGTCAAGGCGATAGTCGGGCGGCCTTCCGCGCCGGCCAAAATCGTAAATTCGAACCGGATATCGGGGCAGGGACCTGAGCGTTGCACAGACGGAAACAGTACTGCGGTTCAGCGTTTACGTAAACACGACGAATAAATTAAGCGTTGAAATGGTGCACTTCGAACCCTGATATGGCTGTCATACGGAGGCCTTACGAGAGATGCCAACAGCCCAAACCTGTTTGTGCAAGTAGTGCACTCGGGTATTTTTTGACGCTGAAGAACGAGCTGTTTTTCTTTTCTTGCGTTCTTGGGAGTTTTCAGATATAAAGCTGTTTTGTATGTTTTGCTTCTGGGAAGGTGCCTGTTGACGTAAGGTTTGTTTCCGAGTCTTTCAAAGCGGGGATTTTGAAACGGCGCTTTCCTTGAATGTTGGAAATATCATAATTGTAAGGCCGCGCCAGATTTACTCCGAGACCTTTGACCATGGCTTTAAATATGAATATTTGAAGAAACCTCCATATGTTTATTTAACTTCATTTCAGTGAAATTCTTGGAAACTTCTATCAATTTTAATATTCCGTTTACAAGCAACTCTGAACATTAACATGACAGCTATGCTTACTTACACTACAGCTTTGATACCTGTTTATGTGTCTCGCGGGGTTGTAAACATCAAACCGCAAAGCTTTCAGACTTTCTTAGTTTAAAGAAAGGTTCGAATTTTGAAACGACCTTTTCATTCCTTTCTAGGCTAAAGAAAAATGTTGGTTTCACCCCTTTTCTACAAGAAATGTTTGGGTCCACATTTATGGGAACGTATTAACTTTTCCATACCTACATCAAAGAACTGTATTTCTCTACAAAACACTTCTTCATTCTTGCAATGTCAAAGATAGTAACGCGTAGATATCCCGTTGATTTTGGAAATATCTCCGGGCTCACAGCTATGAGGCCATATTCTTCCAAAACAAAAAAGTTTGAGATATGGTTGAAGCAGACGCTGTAACGATGCCCCAGCAAAATTCAATGAAATAAAAACGCCAGCAATTTCTGCACTGTATCAAAGAGCAGCTACTTAAAAATAATAAACAGGCTGTTCGCGACCGACGCACAAAAACTTGCAGCCGGGAAATCGAGCAGAAACGCGGACGCAGATAGTTGCTCTGATAGAATTGTGTTACTGGAACAGATAGATATCAGGGAAATTACTTTATACACGCGAAATTAGAGTAGAGAACGCTTAAAGAGGCGCTTCACCACGAGCGATTCCTGGTCCTCCTCGGAGACCACGTGCGGAATAGCTATTCTGCGCCATTATCTCTTGCCTGTTGTCTCTGAACCCTCCTTATCAACGGGCTGTTTACATTTCCAGCTACACACAATGCCGAATACACACAAATGCGTTCGTGCGGTTATCGCTTGCGTAACTCAAATTTTCAATTACATACAAAGTCTACATTCTAATTTATCAACGTTACATAAGCGGCGCCTGCCTTTTCCTCTTCTGTCGCGCTTGTTGCGAGACGCAGTTGACGGATAAGTGCAAACCGTTGAATAAGTTTGAAGGGTTGGATTAGTGCATAGTTGTTTTCGACTCAACAGCTCCAAGCATTTCCAATGTGCTTCCACTTGCACTTCCCTTCCAAAATTCGGTACACATCTTTTATACATAATTATCCTGCAATAACTGACACAAGAAGATGGAAGCAGAATTGGAGGTCACCAAATCCGAAATAAAACTGTATATATCTCGAGAAAAGGAAGAATTTAAGGTTATAGCCAATGTTAGTTTTGATGTCTTACCTTCTATCACTCGAGTATATTGATAATAGGAAAATTCCTTGTTTATAGTCAACAGATGTGGTCAAAAGAATTCCATAAACGGCATTTTATAAAAACATGTCCTCATCCCGCCATAACGCAAGATAATTCAAATCCTGAATTATTCATCTTCTGTTTCTTCTTCTTCCTTCACGTACTATGCTAAAACTATCCTATTAAGATTGTTACAATTGGTACTACTATCCCCTTTATGGACGACCTTGATACCACCGAGGGTTTCATTCCAATGCGAAAGCTGTGGTGTGATGTATGAGGTGTTACTTGTGGTAATTATGTGGATCAATAGAAAGGATGAAATAATAAGGTCTGTATTAGACATATTACTGCTTAAGTATCTTTGCAATGGCTGTTTCATTAATTATGTTGCTGCACTGACCGTACAAAGCTTTGTTGTTTGGATCTTGCTATTTTGTTGGATTGGTGCTCAATTGCTACCGCAGATAGTGCACTATTGCACCTGGGATTAGCGAACATCTGGCGGGATAATCGCTAAACCTTGACCCGATAATCAGTTATTATCGGGGATCCCGACAAGAGCGCACCTGAATAGTCATTGGGATACTTATTTCCCACAAAAGCCTTGTGAAGTTGATTTTCTGCAAGGGCGGCAACCGCAGTTGCCTTTGCGTCTTTTTTATGCACAAAGTCTCACACTTACATTAGTTGGAGCTCATTGGTCTACTCTGAGCAATGGAGGTTGTATGTAGTTCTACTATTCATTCAAGTTAAACACTGTTTCATTACTGATATTGCTGCATTGACCGTACAGAGTTTTGTTGTTGCTACCGCATATAGTGCACTAATTCACCTGGAATTAGCGAACATCTGGCGACATGATCGCTAACCCTTGACCTGATAATCAGTTATTATTGGGGATCCAGGCAAGAGCACACCTAGATAGTCATTGGGATACGTATTTCTCCCAAGAGTCTTGTGAAGTTTATCTTCTGCGGGGGCGGCAACTACAGTTGCATTTGCATCTTTGTTATGGACAAAGTCTCACACTGACATGAGCAATAAAGGTTGTATATAGTTCTACTGTTAATCTACGTTAGACACTGTTTCATTATTGATATTGCTGCATTGACCGTACAGAGTTTTGTTGTTTGGATATTGCTCATTATTTTTGTTGAATTGGTGCTCAATTGCTACCGCATATAATGCACTATTGTATCTGGGATTAGCAAACATCTGGCGAGATGATTGGCTAACCCTTAACCTGAAAATCAGTTATTATCGGTGATGCAGGAGCGCACCTGGATAGTCATCGGAATACCCATTTCTCACGAAAGCCTTGTGAGGTTGATCTTCTGCAAGGGCGGCCACCGCAGTTGCTTCTTTGTTATGGACAAAGTCTCACACTGACCTAAGTTGGAGCTCATTGGTCTAGTTAGTATTCGGCTAATGAGCACTAGATGCGGTAAGCATCAGTGTTACAGGCATTTCAAAGGAGATCATCCCTAATCGTGACACTCTATGCTACATGAAACATGAAACGATGTGCTAATCGCCTTGCCTTACGTCCCAGACCGTCCCCGAACCCAAAATCAACGTGCTTACACAAAAATTGAAAAATATTAAATCCCCAAAGTAAATAAACAAATAAGATGTGATTGGTATCAAATTACATCTTACAAAAACCATGGGCAGTTTCTGAAAAATACAAAGCTCGAATGAATGACACAAAGTAAGTATTCCCTTGCTCCATGAACGACACAGAGGACACCAGCCTTGCGCGACCAAAAAAATCCCGAGAAATCCCAATTATCCAGACACAGACTGACCCAAATACCGCGTGCCGCCGCACTTAGCACCTCTTAAGCGGTTTAATTTATTTATTTATTACGCCTTGGGCGGTGGGAGCGCGGCGTTACGTGAGGCCGTCAAACTCCCGCACGGCGCGAATTATGGATTTTTTCGTTAAGTGGGCAACGAGGTCAGCTGGTGTAGTTTTCAGCTCGTCACTTAAAAATTACTTTATTTGCGACTGGCTGCCCAAAACTGACACGTGTAGCTTTGTTTCCCAACTTCCTCCGTTGCCCAAAACTTGGGCGCACGCGTCGCGTGAAGGAATGCCAGGGAAAAACACGCCAATTTGCGGCACTGCAAGACCCGGAAATCATCGTTAAGCACCGGAAAATGATACCAGTACCGGTTGGCATCTCCACTTTTTGGTAATAACTCCAGTGTAACGAGACCTCTGATGCTTGCTTCGCCTCATCTTTTTTTAGTTCTCTTCTATTTAGGCTCTACATCTTCAACACTAGCTCTTGGTGTAGAAGTCTAAGGTTTTGACTAGTAATCAGGAGGTATTGGGTTCGACTCCAGAGACCATCTGCTCTGGTTCAGATTTATGGGTGTTTTTCCTGAGTCGGAGTAGTGCTTATCCACCCTTCTTAGCTTTTATCTCACTAATTTTTGACTGACTGGCTGGCCAATAACATTTACCTTCAAAACATCAGAAATACCACGGCATACCCACACTACTTTAACACCCGTATGCCTAGTCGTTCGCCAGCGGCTCGTCGGCGACTATGCATACGTGTGTAAGTGTTATCGTAAGTGTTATCAATTTTGCAATAAACTTCCTTGTTATAAACACGAGTGTGACTTATCTCTTATCCTCTATATAGAGAAAACTGGTGAAAATTTCGGAGAAAACTGCACGTATTTATAAATGTAAGGAAATCATATTACAGTTATACTTTATTGGTATTCATGATTGTCTGACTAATCAGGTATTGTATTGTTTTGCATTAGTTCCTGATAAGATACGCTCTATTAAAGCCGGATTAATTGGAGAAAATTATTGACAATTTGCAACACTATAGCACGCACTTAGTTGCGTCACATTTCAATTCTTCCCAAGCAATCTCGACTGTTCTGGTTCGAAGGAGGCGAAAATAAATCTCCACAAAAAGTTATCGTCACGGAAGCTTTATAGTTATTGTTATTAGCCTGCAAAAAAATACAGTGCATAGAACCCTAAACAATAGGTTTGAAGGTTTAAAAGTCGTTAGGTAACAAACTTTTCTGCTTCTGCTGTGCAATCCCGTTATCATAACTCGTTCTGTAAAGATCCCTTTGGGAAGATACGAGCAGAACTGAATGAAACAAATCGAAAAACAAGCATTCGCAGAAGCTTTGCTCCCGAAGCAAAATAAAGATAATCGCCGAAAATAAGTCCCAACTTCCAGAGCTCGCTAATGAATGTCCAGCATCCCAAAGCCTAATAAACGCTGATTCACATATTTTCGGGCGCTTTCTGGAAAAGCTACCTGCAGACAAAACAAGCTTCTGGGAGTGAATAAGCGAATTGACGTTGTCATCTAAATATAGGTAAGTACGAGCAATTTTATAAGAATGCAAGACGGCAAGTAATTCGAAATAATGATCTATTTTGATCCGACATGCGAGTGTCTATTTTCGGCCGACATCGAAATATCGTGGGACGTTGTTATTAAATAGGCCGATATTTGGTTGTGTGCGCGTGCAAATAAACTTGTTTGCTGTCTTGGTGGGCATGGCGGCTCCAGGATGGACAATTTTTACGGCACACTCTGTACAACGCAGCGACACGCACGAGTACACTAGATATGAAAGCTGCTCGGCTTGAGCGTAACAATAAACAAAGAAAGTGCCGTCCTTTTACCTTGTGAAGATGCTCCAACGCAAGAATAATTTCTCCTATGTAAATGCGCACTTCATTCTCGGTGAAGTGCTCTCTTTGGTATAAATGTGTGAAGAGTTCTCCGCCAGCCACGTAATCTGAAAATAAAATGAACATTAGCAAAAGTAGTTCAGCGCTAAAAAACTTTAAAAACACTAATCAACATTAATGGTGTAGTTCACTTATAACCGACTTGCTTGTACATAATGGACTCGTTTATCATCACCCGATTACTAAAGTCCCGACATCGTACCTACTATGTACTTACATAGAATCGGATATTATGGATTCGCTTGTATCGTACTTTTGGTTGTTATGTTATTATGAATTAAAAATTCGCTAAATGTTCATTATGTCCGAACTGAATTCCGTTGGGGAGCAAGCTCAAACGACTTTTTCAAATTCCTTAACATCTTTTCAAACTGTACAACACTTTCAAAAAGGGGATGATGCAGCAAAAATTCTGCATCGATTAAACAAAATAGAAATTGCTTTAAGTTTAAAAAAAATCCATTCAAAGCAAAATTACGCATTTTTGTAATATTATTTTTTTTATATTGTTCGAACTTAATAGACTTATTTTGCAACTTACAATTTAATTTCAACTTAAAAAATAAAATTCTGATAACATGGAAACTCGGTTATAATGGACTAATATTAACTGTCTTTTGACGTCCATTAATTTAAACAAAAATTAAAGCAAAGCCGCTGTATATTTTCTTTTAACTTGAACTGCGTCGAGGGCCACATACGGCTCCGTTACAGTAGATGTTGATATAACGAACCCACCATTATCCATCACAATCCATCCAAGCGAGTCAAAAGACACATCAATATGTGGAAAAATGCTTTGGTTGTATTATATTACCTTTAACAGTCCCATCGAGTACATTATAAATGAGTCACGTTATAAACAAGTTAACATTATAAACGGGTAACTTTGTAATGTACTACTATAGATAGGTACTATACCAGCGGACGTTATTTTTAAGAAATATATAAAAACTATTAGGCAACACACGTTATCCATTTAAAATAGGTATTCTTTTACAGCATACTTCAGCTGTAGCATGTTATTGGCAACAGCCTCGTCCACAAATCTTAAATATGTTACATCTGAAATGTGGGTACTACATCACTCTAAAATTTGATTAAATTATTTTTACGCCGACTACAGTTAGAGTCGAGGGGTGGGGGGTGGGGGGGATTTCTTTTCAGATTGCTTTATCCGGACACTAATATTTGTACGTTATAACATCTAAAGTATGGTCAACAGTAATTTTCATCTAGTATGGCTATGGACTAGTTCATAAGTTATGAACGCTGCTACTTTTATACTTAGATGTCAAGCTTGACATTTCATTTTTAAGTGACTTATAGTTGCATTCATAAATTAGGAATTATTCGACAGCCATACTAGATGAATAAAAATTTTGATCAGACTATATTCTTACTAGCCTCATCGAATACATTATAAAGAATGTACATTGTAATGCCTCACTAAAATGTTCCATTTAAAAGTGCAATTAAAACCGTCAAATTTACGCTATTTCTACAACAATATTATTATAGTGTATTTCGGTTATAACGTCCAATCTCATAGAGCGCCTTTATATGCGATGAATACTGTAATGTTCTACTAGTCATTATAGCGCATCAGGGAACACCTACTACAATTATTCCATATTCCCTAAACGCTTTTTCTGACATTCTAATATTATTCATAATATTCATACAGTTTTGCTATAGTGTATACGTTCTGCACAATACGTTACATTTAGAAGAAAAAAAAATACATTTTGTTCGTCCATTTGACATATCAATACTTTTACAACGTGTTACAGTTAGAGTATTTTAGAGAATCTCCTAGAATATGTTAAAACCGATTATCAGTATAATCGTCCTGATGTAGGTACTACACCAAAGAACATGTATTTTAAGCTTACGCCACAGAACGCTTAATTTCAATATGCAATTAAAATGTTTCTATAATGTACTTCGGTTCTAACGTCCTGTCTCAATTCTTCAAAATCAATATTTTTATACCGCACTTCAGTTACAACAACCTATTTTTGATGCCCCGTATAATATATATTGAGTTTTACTACATTATATGTACAGAGTGATTCATAAGTACGGTCATTAAATTAAATGGGTGTGCAGTTGTGCACTGACCTCAGTAGAAATACATTGCACTAAAAATTAATTGCATAGGAAAAAATCGCATAAAGGTCTGGTGCAAGCTTTTGAGACCACTGGCTAAATCAGATGGGAGTACATTAACCTAATGCATCGAATGTGATTGAAATACCCAAAACAACTGTTTTTGCGTCTGCATTTTATCGATCTTCTCGTAACCAGTTGTGCCAACTTTCATTCATAGAAATTCATTTCAGTGACCATCGACTAGTTTACGCAACTAAGTGTTTTTATTTTTTGTGGAATTATTATTAATTTTTAACGTATAGTTTATGATGTAAATTTGTTCTGTTTGATGCCTTCTAACTATGCTTAAATGTAATGATCATACTTATGAATCACACTATATATGCATACCAAAATGAAAAATAGATATTTAGAAAATACAATGAAAATTATGTAATTTTTCTCCACTATTTGTCAATTTCAGTTTCCGTTTTTACGTAATATTTTGGAAAAGCTCATTCAACACGTTAAAGCCGAATTTTGCTATATATAGGAGTACCAAATGCAATACGCCAAAAAACATGTACCATCACTTAGAATCTAATTTTTATGAAACTTATATTGTATGGGTACACAAATGAAAATTGGCAATCTACTTTTATTTACTTCTGTAATTTTGCCTACATTTCCAGTTATCATTTCGGTAATTACAATTTCGTTTGAAGCTTAAAGCCCCAAACAAAAAACGGAATGCCCACCTACGGCAACAATGGAAAAGGAAAAGAAAACTGAAGGCATTGGGCAATGATTAAAAAATAAATGGCTTGATTGCGATAACACAAGTAATTAATGGTTATGATAACGATACTAACAATCGCAGCGGAGCGATGGATTGCTAAAGTGCTCTTGCAAATGCCTCTTGTGAAATGTTACAATTTGGATACCGCTCCGGTGCCTACAGGGCCGGACTACGGACATCAATGCGATTTCAGCAGCTGAAAGCTACAACTTTTTGATTTTTACGTATAAAACCGAGCCAAACGAGTAAATTTCGAGCCTGCTCCCAACTTGCACACCTTGAGCTGTCAAAGCTGACTCCCAACTTTGTTAAATCGAAGCAAGAAGGCCAGATTATCAGCGAATTTCCTTCAAATGTCTGCGGCGCGGCGCGCACACGTGCCGGAGGAAAGAGCGAAAAACAGACCACTAAAAATACAGGACCTTGAATTCCACCAATATAGCAGTGCAAAGATAAAGGTACGCTCTAGCAATTACACAAATTATTATATTGTGGAGATAATAACAGATGTAAATTGTTTTGTAGCGCCAAGGACAGCGAAACCTTTTTACAAGTTTCAAGTTCAATTGACAATCTGTCAGAATCTCCACAAATTGTAAGACGTAAAATTACATATTTTTATATAACGCAGTCGGACGGTACAGTTTGAAGTGTAAAGTTCGAATTTTAACCACAGAATTGGTCGAACTCGCTGGCCAAGAACCGAAACGATCAACTTTCAAACCGATTTAAACGTCAACAGAACATTTAGAACGTAAATTCTGGGAAAGTGAGGTTAAGGAACTTGCACTAAAAAATTGTCGAATTTAGAAAAGGTCATTTTGACTGATGATTTGCTAATCCTTTCCATGCCAATCGGAGCTAAGAAAATAAAATCCATCAATTTGCTACATCTTGGCAAGACATATTATTTGGTACCGGCTGAAGTTCTGAATTAATTTTAAAAATTGCCAACTTGCACATAAAAAATTGGCAGGAGTCCAGATGAAAATTCTTTAAAATTCCGGTGGTCGCCAGGTTTTGTCTCGCGAATTAATGCTAACTGC